>JALGQZ010000010.1:53583285-54262660 GCA_023105745.1 Austropuccinia psidii
TAAAAATGGTATATGTGTATTTTTCCATGGGGAATCCAATGGTATAATTTATTTTACATGTTGATTCATTGGTTTTTAAGTTAAACCAATTTTTGTACCAATTTATGGTATTTTTTGTATATTTAAGTAATTATTCTTAATGTATAATTATTCTAAGTAATTTTAATATAATTATATTAAAGGTATAATTGTTCTGAGTCTTTTTTTGACCTTATTGGGTATGTGGTCATATCTCAAAGGCTCACAGTTCCTGACCCTGAGGCCAAAGTGTCATCCTCTGCTAATTTTCAAGGGATATTTTTATCCAGCATGGAAGAGTTTGCAGGCGTTTTGAATTATCATTCCAATATTACTCAACAATCATGGAAAAGGGGGCTTGATAATATCAATAGTATTTACAAAAATCAATGGGACAATTTACCAACAAAAGATGCTCATACATTCCTGCCTGTTGGTATTAAGGTGATCAGTAACCGAGAGCTTAAAATGTCGGCCTGGCTGGAGGACCTTGAGATGGCAGGTGAGTTTTATCTTTGTGCATGATACATGTTTATTGGCTGTTGACTGGTGATATAAATTGCAATATACAGGGTTAGATTTTTTGAAGCCAACCGAAACAGGAGCGTTTTTGAATCACAACATTTGGAATCTCAAATTGATGAAGGAATCAGCTAAACCTCCAGAGAATCTCCCAAAATCTGAACACTCCTTCTTCAAAATGGTTCAGAGCCTTCTTTACCCCGCCAATCCAGTTAAACATTTTTGGGCAAATGTTATGTTTGAATCCATTAGTTTAGTCTCATACGATGTGGTTGCACCCAAACCATATGTTGCACCAACATCAAATTCGACCGATCCTCTTGCACTCGAATGGGGAGCAGTTGAATACCTTGCCTCCTGCTTGAGTAAATCGAAGCAACATGCAACCCAACTCAGCATTGAAGGTGGCGGGGCTGACAATGAGATATCCACAAAGCCGCACAAGAACCTGGAGGATCTAATGGATACAGTTATCCATTTGATGATTGCGTACAACATGGTACGTGCACATACAAAGGTCGAAGTTAATGGCATCAAAGGCAAACTCACGAACTCAAAAAGAAATGAGGCCATTGAAGATCTTTTGGCGTGTCACAAGAATCTCGGAATAAATCGAATTTGCTATGGTATATTAGCGGCATTCTGTGCGGCGGGGGTTCGTGGTTTGATGGTATGCTCAGATGACTGGAGAACAAGCTCAGTTAAAGGGGCTTTATCACTAATTGACATTTCCGCAAAACTTTCAGAGGGTAAAAATCTAGTGGAGCCAGTGTGGCTACGTACTAATAAGTATATATGTAATTTACTGAATAAAAGCTTCTTCTCATCAGAGTCTTTTAACCCCACTGTACCTCTTAGATTTGAATTTTCACAATGCTTAGTATTAGACTTTGGTGATGCCTGGGTGGCGAAACGCGGTCTTGGTTCAAGTGATGAGGTCACCTTGACGGTACCCAGGTCAGCAAAACTCACAACCAGGATTGAACCGATTTAGATTAGCTTTATACTAGATAGATTGTAATTTAATTTTGCAAAGTGATTTATGAATTTAATAATCATGACTTCCTATCCTACTACTGCCCGGATGGCACAGTCTGAGTACCAATAGTAATTGTACGGCGGCATGCCTCCGTACATCATTGCAAAGACTCCGACAAGATGCAAGCTGAGTCAGGCGTTGTGCCCGCAAGTAGCACACGCGGGGGCATTGCGGGAAGTCGCGTTTATCCATTCCCGCCAGCCCATAATAGGCGCAATGTTCCTGTGTCTTTCAAGAGGACTAGGATAGCTAGGGATCCGCATTCCAAATGGTTGGATTGGAAAGTGATTGCATGGGAACATCAATATGTCAAATTGAATAATGCACTATCCACTGCAATTTCCAGGTTCAGGTATTTGAGATCGTGAATTTGCCAAGGTCAGGTGTGATCTTTCTCTTTAGCCGCAATCAAAAAAGATTCATCAACCGCAATTCAATTGAGGTGATATTAATAAATCAGTAATCATTCGGTTTCATTTCATTTTCTGCTGAAAGCATGCCATTCACGAAAAAAGGAAAAGAGCATAAAAGGGAACTCGCCAGAAAGCGTCGGGCTGAGGAAGGAAAGTGTGAGTTGCTCGCTTAGTCTCAGTGTATATATGCTTCCACATTTATGTGGCACCCTCATTGGGCCCCACGGAAGAACATTGGCTTTAGTCGGTTCAGATTGTGCCAATGTCATGTGGGCTCCAACAGGGAAGTCAAAGGATGTGTGCCGAAGAAAGCTCCTTGCCAGTATCTGATATCTTGTGTGCTTCAACACATAGTGATCCCTCAACCACTCGGGAATAGTAGCAGATGCCAAAAGACAAATGAGCGCAAAACGACCCAAATGAATAGGTTGTTTTCCTCCTCTCGACCAACCGCACAAATATCAATGCCAGTATCAGCAAATATCACCCCAAGTGAAATTCGGAGGGTTGTGGATGTCAATCAGATCAAACGCATTCACTTTGGCCGTGTGGCAATTTTCTCCTCAACCGGATTACTCATTGCCCTTGTTGAATTCCGACCATTCACAACAATGAGTGAAGTCAAGGTCAATCAATGGGATGAATTATCACAATTCTTATTTCCCAAAAAGAGATTCACTGACCCGATTGCAACCAATGGAGCATTACTGGAGGGATTTATGTTCGCGATTGGGTGGCGCAAATGCAGCACCAAGAATGAACAATTTGGTCTGTATGGAAGTGTTGGGAAAATTGAAAACGCAAAAGATGAATGGCGGAACCAAGGTGCCAATCTTAGCTTGGTGGGTTGCATTCTAGGTCAATCCTTACAATATGTTGTGAATAATTTATTTGAGAAGATTCAAAATTTCTACAATTCATTGGGGGTTCCGTCTTTTGATCAAGTCAACTATGAAGGCAACATTCCGGCAAATCAGGGTGCATTCGAGTTCGCTTCCGCACTCACTTTCACCATGAATGGATTCAAAAACGCACCTCATGTTGATAAGGATGCTTCGGGATGGTGGTTTCAAGCTGATAAGTGGACAGGCCAAATTCAAAGAGATGCGTCAAAGCGGTGTACAGGGGGAAAATTGATTTTCCCAAATGAGCATTTTTGGATTGATCTATCCGCATGTCATGGGCTCATTCAGGTAGTGTGGGCCAGTAGTACATTTGTTCATTATACTGATCCAGCACAGGAAAACGAAAGCACCACACTAGTGGGTATGTCCGCACAATGCTCAAGCAGGTTAGCAAAAACAATGCGGCAAAAAAACCATGGCTATTATGAGATTGGCGAGAGAGCGGGCTATCAAATCAGGGATGTTAATACAATCTCATGCCGATTCAAAGAATGAGGAGATTTGCATGTGGGTTGGGTAAGTAATGGTGGGGTAAGGCAGAGGACAATATACACCAGGATTGGAGGGATTCGAGTGCGGGAGATGGGGTGTCTCACATGAAAAAGGGGTGAAGTGGATTATGTACAGTGGCATGCCATCGTACATCTGTGCTGGTTTGTTGCTATTGTCCAAGATGCCGATGTTTCACACGCGAATCCTTATGCTTGTGCAGGTTCCGCAAATGCTAAAAGTTCCTTACGCCTATGCGGGGTGCCGACGCTACACACGCCAATCTTTACGCCTGTGCAGGCTCCCGAAAATTTACACGCCAATCCTGACGCTTGTGAAGGTTCCCAAAAATGCTAAAAATTCCTTACGCCTGTACAAGCTTCCAGCCACACGCTAATTCTTACGCCTGTGCAGGCTCCCAAAACTTCACACGCCAATCCTTATGCTTGTGAAGGGTCCCAAAAATGCTAAAAATTTCTTACGCCTGTACAGGCTTGCAACGATTCATACGCCAATCCTGATGCTTGGGAAGGTTGCCAACAATGCTGACAAATTCTTACGCCTGTGCAGGCTCCCGATAATTCACACGCCAATCCTTATGCCTGTGCAGCCTCCGGACAAGTCTCACGCCAATCCTTACCCTTGTGAAGGCTCCAGACGATTTAAATAATTCAATACATGAGTAAGATTAATAGCGTGTGACCATAGGAAAGGCCATGTTTCACAAATCTGGAGTGGATTGCTCACATGCGGGAAGCTCCCGCTTTTTTACAGTTAAGAATGGATATGGCTCTAAACCATGGAAGAAGAAAATATGGGAGAGGATAATGGCAACTATTGGCGCATTTTGAGAAAAACAGGGTCACACAAACAAATACTCACTCAAACTTTTGGTAGGGCACTTATAAAAAATTTTCTCACGCATTAGGATATTTGAACCATTAAGGAAAATATCATTTCAGGTGAGCAAATAATGTAATAGAAATTGAAGATAACAATCATTTAATACAAATAATTTATTTAAAGGAAAGTATTATTTTGAGACTATCCCGGTGATGTCCTCCTTTGGATAAGCCTCCATTGCCTCGCCAAGGAGGGAGTTTAGTTCCTCCCATAATTCCCGGTGCATCTCATTTCAATGAGTTGTATCCACGAAAGGAATAATGTGGAGCAACCGACGATGCTCCAACAAGATTCGGTTGATCGATTTGTGGACGATGGCTGGAGGAATCATTAGGGTCGGTCGCAGGTTGGTGAATTCCTGGCGAGCGTCATCGTGGGAATGAGACAAGCTTGGCACCGGGGGGGAGGACTTTGTTGGGTTCTTGGGGGCCATGGGAAGGAACCGGGGTAGGACAGGAGGGGAAGATGGTGGAGTTGGTGAAGAAGAAGGGGGAGGGGGAGGGGGATGGGGGTATCCGACGGGCATATCGTCGATGATGATGATCGAGTGAGGAGTGGCGGGACGATCTGGAGACGGTCAAAGAAAAAATGAGGAAAAGTGGATAAGGATCGAAGAGAAAGAAGGGGTGATTTACCAAAAGTTTCCTCTGTGGCTTGCGTAGGAGCCACCTCAGGTTCTGGCTCACAAGTCGTATCGTCCTCAGGTGGTTGGGAGGAGGGACTCGGGCCAGGAATAGGTGGCTCTTCGGTTCGGGAGGGTTCTAAAAAAGGAGTAAGAGTCAGTTAACTCGACTCAAAAGTGAAAGTGAAAATGAATTGAAATTTTGGCTGCTTACCGCGGAATAATTCCTCAGACCATCGGGTGCCACTCGGGCCTGGAGTGGGTTGCCGGCAAGTTTGCTCACGAGGCAAACTAGGAACGGGAGAGTCATGTCGGGGGGGATTTGGGGGGTTTTGTTCTATGAGTAATGGAAAAAAGTCAGTATTATTGCGTGAAGAGAAATGAGATAAGGAGGAGAAATAAAACTTACTTTGGTGTTTGAATCCCATCGGTGACAAGACATGGTGACGATCAGCCCAAGCTCGAATGTCCTCTTGCCATCGCCATCCTTCATTGGCCGGATAATCACTTCACTCCGGTCGAGGAGTGAAGTGACCATCGGATGGTGGCCTAGGAGGGGGAGTGGACAAATCGATACTGGAGGGGACAGGGCTGATCGTCCAGAATCGTTCCCATTGGCCTGTTTGGGGGCCCGGCCTCCATTCACGCTTGGAAATGGTTTCATCATCGTCGACCACAAAGGAGTCCTCGCGAGGGCGTCTTGGGCGGGAACTCCTCTGGCCTTGTGGTCGGAAGGGGCGGACAACGAAGGAACATTTCTTGTATGCTTGTCGGCAAGCATCACAAGCGTCGTTCGTCGTCGAGGAACGAATGCAGGGGATACCCTGCTTGGTGCATAAAGTGCACGACATCTAAAAACAAAACAATTGAGGTTAGTAACTGCATACAAAGTAAACAATCAAGATAAAATTTGAAGACATACAATGAATGATGAATTTAAAATCGAAACAAAATAATAACGCTCTAGTCGGAAGTTTTTAAAAGTCTGGAAAAGAGTCGTGAAGAAAAATAAGTATTAATATTGGTATGTAATGTTGACAAAAGTTTAAAAATGAGGTAACCCACGAGGTGGATAGAAGTGAGGTTCTGAACGGATCAGAAGAATAAAAAAACAGGCAAAAGGAAGGGAAGTGGGTTTAGTGGAGTGCGAAAGACAAAAATAGAAAGGCAGGAAGACGAAGGGGAATACGCACAAGATGGACAAACGCGGGTGAGGTTGAACGAAGTGGAGCGGGTGAGAGAGAAAGTGAAGTGCGTGTCGTGTGAAGATGGTCTTTTATACCATGGTGAAGCTGAGACGATCTCAGCAGTTGCAGCACCCGCAAAAGTCTCAGCTTCAAGGCGTGTGAGCAAAATTGAAGCTGAGTCTCAGCGAATGCTGCAACTGAGAAGTGAAATGCTTGCGTGAGGCAGAAGAACAATGGGGGTCTGGCTGAGTATTGCAATTTATTGAATTGTCAAGCTGAGTCAAATCCTCTTTGTTTCCTTAAATAGCCACCTGATCATCCAAGAGGGTGGTCGTGAGGCCCTTGTTGAATGTGCATTCAACGTGCAATGCACAAGTGACCCATGCAGAAATGCACCCGGTGCATTTGGTCACAAGTGACCGCACCAAGATCACCGGCTGTATGGCCTGGTGATAGTCTTTGAACAAAGGGGGGGGCTGTAAGACAAGTGAATACAGCGTGAGCTTGCCTCGATCCATTGCTCAGGTTTGCTTTTGGGTCATAATTGAAATGCTCAGTGGCTGAACATTTCAATTGCACAGTAATTGAACAATTGATATAACAATATCAAATGCACCGCTGAGTATTGCAATTTATTGAATTGTCAAGCTGAGTCAAATCCCCTTTGTTTCCTTAAATAGCCACCCGATCACCCAAGAGGGTGGTCGTGAGGCCCTTGTTGAATGTGCATTCAATGTGCAATGCACAAGTGACCCATGCAGAAATGCACCCGGTGCATTTGGTCACAAGTGACCGCGGCAAGATCACCGGCCGTAGGGCCTGGTGATAGTCTTTGAACAAAGGGGGGGGCTGTAAGACAAGTGAATACAGCGTGAGCTTGCCTCGACCCATTGCTTAGGCTTGCTTTCAGGTCATAATTGAAATGCTCAGTGGCTGAACATTTTAATTGCACAGTAATTGAACAAGTGATATAACAATATGAAATGCACCATGCTGAGCCATTTCTCAGTCATTTTTGTATGCCCACAATCTGAGCATTTGGCACAGCATCGGGTGACATTTCAGCCAGGTGCAGCATTTCACACGCTTTGGTGAAGTGCTCCAAACTGAGCCTTCCAATGAACTATTGCAAAAAAAGTTCATTCCATGGCTTTACTGAGCACTTTCACACGGTGCTTTTGACCATGACATGCTCAGCTTGCATGTGCAAATTGGGTGAAATGCAATGCTGAGCATGTGGCACATGAGCTACGTATATGCAAACGATCGGAAGGTGCATGCACATTCGCTATATGCATGCAGGCTCAAGTAGTATTACAACTTCCTAATCTGTACAGCCAACACTGTAGTACGCAGTACACCTTTGTAAATGTATGCTGCGGGGCAGAGCAAAAGCTGTTCAGCAATGTAACATGAAAATCACGTCAAGCCATCGAGTCATATATCTCAACTGCATCCCTTTGGTGCACCTTTTTGGAGAGCTCTGCCTAACAATGGCATAGACGGGGGTGTAATCCAAGTTAATGAAAGTGTGCCATAATGGGATGACTTATTATTTGGGTAATACACAAACAGTGGATTCACTCCGGTGCCATTGTTGGGGCCAACAATGACTGGCCCTGCTTGTTCATTGCGCGTGCTCATTGTCGGGCAGCCACACGCTTTCATATGCACCCCCCAACGGGTCATACACAGGCAGCTTTCACACGCCTGGAAGAAATTTTACTGCCAGTGTTCCGACCGGCTAGTTTCTTGGTCGGGTGGTCAGCTTTACTGCAGACGCTCACCTCCTCGCGCGTGGAAACCTGATGGCAATCAGTGTGGATTTGCTTCAGCCTCATCCACATTAGAATAATCCCAGCCTATGATTGCTGAGGCTGGTTATGTTTGCGTGGGTATCTCCCACCGCGGGTAATTCTCTTCACGTTCTCACACGCCCCGCGCAAGCTGTGGCACCTGGCTTGCAGCGAGAAATTCCCTTGGGTGGGTGGCCTCTTTCTCCGGAGTTTTGTACACGCGTGAGGCAAAGACCGTGATCCCAATCTCGGGGGATACACTGCCTCCTCAAACGCAATAGGGGTGAATGTAGATGTGGATCATGCCTCACGGTTGGTGCCCCATTTGATCATGCCACACTTCCCCCCCTGAAGCCTAGTTGGAATCAGTCATCAAAAAACTTTACGCAAAACCAAAGTCATGTTCGGTGGCACGCCACCGAACATATCTCACCCGCCCACACACAAACATCCCCACAGTGAGATTGCCCTTTGAAACGGCCAACATTGCCCAGTAGGTCCCTGTGCGACAATTAACCTGAGGAAGATATATATGCATCCATGTTCGATGTCACACCAGCGAACATGACTGCATGCCTCTGATATGCCCTCCACAATAAGTTGCTACAACCCACCCAATTTTGGATATGCTAATGTCAGCCTTGTTCCACCAAAGGTTTTGTACCTTGCTGCAGATCCAGCAGTCATATTGGTGCACCCACATTTTGGCCACCTTGCCTTGATATATGCCCCAAATCGGATATGAAAATTATGAGCCCAAGAGGCCCATCCCTATCAAGACCATGCACGTAACCACAGGCCATCCCCCCTTGACCCCATTGCTGCCTCTCATATAAGTTCCCCATCTGCGCGTATTTGTCTTCATTCCGTTTAGCTAACCCCTCCCGATCATATAAATTCCAACTGTCCCCAAATAATTTAAAATAGCCATCATGTCAACCCCTTCACAACCACTTTGCATTGGGATGATTAATATTTGTATTCAAATAAATAGTGATATAGCCTTAAATCCTGAGGATTCCCACTTAGCTTCTTGGATTATCATATGGCACAATCAACACAACATATTTGTTTATCTCCCCAATCACCAGCATGCTATTGGCTCTCTACCTGGAACCCTTTCCAAAACGTTGATACCATTCCTTGGGGCACCAAAAACGTTCCTGCACTGTGGTCCTGGTGGGGCATGAATTGAAAATTTCCAATCCAATCCTTCTCAAATATTATTTGTTGAGGGAGTATTTATGACTGATGCAACTGATCCCTCCTCATCTCAGAAACCCAATCTAGCATTGAGGTTCTTCACAAGGTATCCAAACATTTTATTTATAATGGAAAGCTTTTGAACACAAGATTTAAAGCTTAAAATGCCCAAAGAATATGACTGTAATACTCATAGTCAATGTCAACTCTTCACTCCGACATTTCCCGCTTCAAGCTCGATGCCAGTTTCATATCCTGCTGTTTCATCATTGATTTCCAAGCAGAAACTGATACAATTACCCAGTGGATCAGACCTCCCCATGATGACCCCACCCCATGCCATTATTCAAACCCCCCTCCTCCCTCATCAAAAGACCGGACTAGCTTTTCTCTGGGATCGAGAAATCCCCAATGGCCAAGCAGCCCGTAACCTTTGGGCCACCTCACCCCCAGGATCCACTTTCAATGCCAGGCACATCATTACAAACAGGGTCGTTAGCTCATTTGAATCCCTTTCAACCAATACCCCTCTTGGGGGACTGCTCGCGGATGATATGGGATTAGGTAAAACCATTCAGGCCATTGCTCTAATTGGTACCTCCAAGGAGCGGATGATTGCAAACCCCCATCGCTCCACGCCCACTGTGAGCCTTAAAGGTAATTTCATATACCCAAAAGACCACAAATATAAAAAATAACATATTAATATAAATAAAATAAATTTATTTATATTATTAAAATAAAAATCAAAATATAAATTTAAAATTATATTAAAAATAAAAAATTAATTATAATTTAAAAATAAAAAATACATTAAATTTTGTAAATATAAAATTACATTTATACTTGAAAAAATTAAGTAAAAATGAAACTTTAACAAAATTGTGAGAAAATAAATAAATTTGGAAAAAAAGTTAAATAAAAATTATTATAACTTTTTATCCAATAAATAAACATATAAAATTTATTTCACCACTGGATTCCTCATAAAAAATCAGGTGGGGTCACCTCTGAGTGAAATTCTTGTAACTCAACTCTAAATAAGCTTAAATTAAGTTTTTAGTATTTTCAATACAAAAGTTGAAAATCCTCAAAACCTTAATTTAATTCACACCACATGAGGTGTTAACCATCAATTTTTGTGTTAAAATTGAGGTGTTGTGTTTAGTTTAGAAGTTATGAGGAATTGAAGTATTTTCAATTGAAGCCAATTGAAATGTCAAAATGTGCGCGTGTATTACATAAGTGAACTTTGATTTACATATGAGGTGTCAATTATTACTGTATTGTACTGTACAATTGAATTGAATTACATATGTAAATTATAAGTATAATACATGATGAGGAATTAAAGGAAAAATAAATTGGACAGATTAAAATTGGGGGGGAAAAGGAACTCCAGCTCTAAGGGGGAGCTAGACCCCCAAAATCCTTTCTGACAGGCGTGGGATGTCAAAATTCACGCAAAAGTTCATCACTTTTGGCCTGGAATTGAGTTACAGGGTCTGTGGACTCAATTGATGATGAGGTTTTGATACCAACTGGGGTAGTTTTAGCTGTTGCCAAGAGGGTAAAACTACCCTTAAGATAAAACAATCATAATAAAAACAGTTTTAACTGGTTTCTACGCCTCTGACACACATTCTGACGTGTTTTGAAGGCTCTAGGCCTGGTATTGCTATAGTAATGGCTGATTTAAGGGTCTAAAATGGCTAAAAATGGCTAAAAATGGCTTAAACCAGCCCTTTTTTGGTCTAAACCAGGGTTCAATGATGCCATAATTGGCTTTTCTGTTGTCAGACTGTTTTTCACGACTGACAAGAGTAAATTTTACTTTTGGAGTAAGAGAATTGATGGCTATAAAAGAATGTCTTCTTTGCCCCACTTTTCTCTTCATGTTAGAATCTTTTCCTTTTATTAATTAGTTTAAAACTGTTAAACCAATCAATCAAAGATTCCAACCACCACTTTTAAATCATTTTAATCCTTTTAACCACGTGAAAAATCATTATAATCATTGTTTGTAACTCTTATAATCATTTTTACCCCTGAACCACCCCAAAAGTGAATTAAAGCATCTTTCATCACTGTAAACTTTGTCACTTTGTTTCCAAATTCACTCTGGTAACTTTTGGGCGTGTTTTCTCTTTAATATTCTTTTTGAAGACTTTTTTCTTTAATTAATTGCTTGCAGTTCTTTGCTCAATTAATTCCAATTGAAATTGCTCTTGAAGAAATTTCTTTTGTAGCCTTAAAATATCTCTTGTAGAGTATTTTTTGGATAAATTTTTATTGTTGGTAAAACAATAAATCTTTATAATATTATTGTTTTATACTAATAAAGTTATAAACAATAAAATTGGCGTGTTTTCTCTTAAAAATAATATTTCATACTATTTTTAATTGATTTTCACCTTATACAAATTTTGAGGACAGGAAAAGTACTTGATTTTTAATCAAAGTTTCATATCCACACCTTACACCCACCATGATCATCTCCCCCCTTGCTTAATTACCAACTGGCAATCAGAAATATCCAAGCATGCTCAGGCTGGAGCGCTGCATTCCAAAATCTACCATGGTCCCACTTGTCACTCATTATCCAAAGACGACATCTTAAAATATGATATCATCATCACTTCTTCCAATACTATCACCCAAGAATTTAAGCAAACCAATACCTCTACATCATTCATTTTTCAAATCAATTGGCATCACATAATTTTGGATGAAGCACAGTGAGTGTCTGATCTTAAATGATTCAAATTACCTTTTATATCCAATAACCCTTGCCCCATCTTATAGCTATATTCGCTCTCAATACACTGCCACTCACCGTGCCATTAATAGCCTCCTTTCATCCCGTCGAATATGTTTAACGGGCACACCTATTCACAACACCATTTATGACCTTTTGGGCATAATATCATTCATCACTCAACCCCAGAGCGCCGATCAAGATAACTGGTCACCATTCATCCTGAGTAGTCTTTCCAAAGGTTGCAATGATATCTTTCATTTGGCATTGCGGCATTTAAGTTTGCGCCGCACCAAAACCACACATCTCAAATCCCTCCCCACTATTAGCCATCATTATGAGCTGCTCTCACGCAACCCGGCCATGCAGCAAGAATATTCCATATTATATGAAGAATTCCTATCATCCAAAAGGAAAGGACCAGGAGAATTTTTCAGAAATATTAATAAGCTGCAAATATGTTGTAACCATCACATCATGCTTAACACAATTGCAGAGGCAGACTTGGAAGACCACGAGGGCAGGAGCACTCAGGATAACTCCCCAAGAATCACACGAACTATTGTGGATGTTGAAACATGAATGATGAGTAGTAAAATTGCACACCTCCTACAAAGCTTAATGAAGAACAAACAAACAAGGTGTCATCCAACCAAATCAGTGGTTTATACCCAATGGACCCAATTTCTAGATTTGTGCGTTAATTCTAATATGCATCCATTACCAATTGAATCTGTCTGACTTTTTCATATTGTAGAATTAGTATTGCACTTGCCCATCACTCTATCCTTTCAGCACTAATTGATGGAACAATTACAGCACGAGCACAGGAGAAGGCACTGGAGAATTTCTCCAATAATCCTGAATGTGAAGTCCTGATTGCATCCATTGCCGCAGCTGGAACTGGCCTCAATATAACTTGTGCTAATACGGTCTATTTAATGGTGAGGGGACCCCCAAAATTCTGCCCTGATTTGCGGCCCCTGACATCCACATTTCCAGGAGCCCAATTGGAACCCAGCCATTGAGGCTCAGGCTGTTGATCGACTCCATCGTATTGGCCAACAACAACCTTTAAAGGTCATCCACTATACCACTCCTCATTCAGTTGAGGTCAACATGCAGAAGGTACCTTTCAAGATCATCTTTGACCCTAATTGTATTGCTATTCTAAAATCCTGCCTTATGGAAATGCCATTTTCCAAACACCAATAGGTCCAAGAAAAGAAAAAATCATTAACTGCGTGAGCCTTACTGATATTATATAATTTGTGTTTGACCAAGTTGATAACTCTGTTTCACCCTGGCATAGGTCCACAATTATGAACACAATGAGTTGGATTGAACTCCTTCAATATTTCCTCAATGAAAATGAGCAATAGAGTCTTATTTCTAAGGGAGACGGTGATACATTCCAATTCATATTGTCTATATTCTGACATATTTAGCAAGTTGTTGCATCTTTCAGAAATCATACTCAGATTGTATTACACCTGCACAAATAATTCACAAAATGTTAGTTTGTAACAGTGCTATACATTTATATTACTAAGTTATTGCAGAGCATCACCATTCGGCCTAATAACTGGCATGTCAAGTATCTTGAGGGCGCTAGTCTGCATCTTACTACAGCCTTTGAGCCAATCTTGATCAAATTCCTGAAATGATAAGCCTTCCGGAATATCACCATCATCTGTTGATCGTAATTCTGGCAATCTATCAATAGTTTTTTTACCCTTTTTTTTAATGCAATTACAAAACTCTATGTCTCGATCCATTTTTAATACCAATTCATTAAATAACTGGGAGCGCCAGCGTAATCCCACTTTGCGGTAAACTTGACGGCCATTTTCCAGTACCTCCTCAGTATCTGAACATACTCGAGGGTCATTGAATTGTGATGCTAGAATGGGAAATTTAGCCGTATCACACCATTCACGACGGCGCTCACAGGTCTGCACATAATGAAGTAGATCATCATCAGTCTTTGCTCACAATGAAGAAGAGATACATTAACTAACCCTTTGACAAATCTTCGCGAGCTTTTGATTCTCCTTCTTTTTAACCAAATACTCAGCATCCTTTTGAATAGACTTCCATTCTCTTTTCAAATAAGTGAAATATCGCTCCATTAAAGCCGCCACAACCCCATAGTTATTATGATCCTTGTTCCAACAGTAATGATGATACTCGGTGCTGACCAGTGTGAGACGGAATGTACGGTAAAACACCATAGACATCAGCTCCTTGAACGGATGTTGCCATGAGCTCTCCCAGTCCCAAGTGAATCGCTTTAGTCCTAGCTTGTGGAGCTCATTTTCGCAGTAACTTTGGAAACCCTGAGACTGAACCTGTGTTGATGGCTCATTGAAAACATCCTTGGGGACATATCCGAGATGACCAGCCACTTGAATTGCAATTTCACGCTCTTGTGTGCTTGGTGGTGCTGGTAGTGAGGAAAAATCCTTATCCCTAACTTTGAGTAGGAACAGGCAATGTGCATGTACTGCTGATCGCATTCCATGGACATTCTCTGGAAGTTCTGCTTTCAGCCATTTTTGTTGCTCCTTCTGGCTTGCACGTTTTGCCACATCGTGAGCTTTAAGCGCCTGGTTCCTTTGCTGTCTGACCTCGGATTGTTCAAGCATACTCTGGGAAAGGGGCATTTGAGGATGGGTGAACTCATTATTTGACTGAGTGCCATGCTCATGCGCCATGAAATTGTCACTCCTTGGTTCATCATTTGTTTCCATTTGAGTCGGAGACATGTTCTCATCCTCATCATCCACCATTTTTTCTCTTGAGGAACTGGCATGAGCTGTTCTTGGTTTGGAGGCATATGGATGATGACGTCCAATGACTTTCTCTTTATGGACCAGAGGTGAAGATGCATAAAGTTCATCACCTGCCATGCACATCATTAGTTAACACATCAAAAAATTAATGAAGACTGGTCACTCACAATCTTCAATTGGCTCCTGAGATTGGACTGACTTGCCTTTAGGTGCCATATCTAACCCATGAAACAAACATATCAAATGGTGAAAAAGGTTATACACCGAAATTAAAATGACTTACTTTGATGAAGCGTCAATCCTGGATTTCCCTCCCACAGACCACTCCAAGTTACATTATCCAATGGTATTTTTCGTCGCCCCCCATCCACGTGCCTTTTATGAACCACATGAACCTGAGATCCTGATGGAATATTGAGGGTTGGCTGTTTACTTTGGCCAAAGGGATCCTGGGATGGGACTGGATTCCGACCGGGATTAAGGAGGAACTCACGTGGAAATTTTGATTGGGGATTAGCGTGTGATGAGATTTGAGGTGTGCCTTCTGGCCCCTGAGACACATGCGTTTGTGTATTAGTGGGATTCGGGGGAACTGGAGTGACGGAAATATTTGGGATCGACCAAGTGCTTGAAGTTGGAGCCTTTGGATTGCCCACATCAATGTTACGACCTGATACATTCATTGAGGATGCGATAGGGGTTGTGAGAGGAATGTTGGGACTCAATGGTGACTGTGTTTGAACATATTCTATGCTAGATTCACTATTTGAGTCCTGAACAGAACCTGAACAGGATTTATGTGACTTGAAAGATGAAATAAGGGCCGAAACAGTACAGTAATATTTTTAACTAGATAAAACACCTCAGTATTATGATAAAATAGAGTGATATGAGATGAAATCTTTTCAAATTTAGAATAGAGAAATTCTATGAATAGTTGGAACTAAGTGTTGCGTGAAAGTCCAATAAGCCTCTTTTTAGGAGAATCCTCCCTGCCTCCTCTTGAGCTCCTCCGCTTTTATCGGAAACGACCCGGCACGGCCTACCACCATATAATGTAATATTTCCTTGATCTCAAAGGGGACCCATCATCCATAAGTAATCATATTTGGTAACATTTCCGCCTCCCCATTGTCACATTTTGTGAATTATCCAAACTGCGAATATATGCTTTGAAATTCCACAGCATTGTACATCTGTAAAGGGGTATATTCATGAAGGATTTACCCACAAAAGAGACATCACCTTTTCAAGAAAGGCGAGACAATCCAAATCACATTTCAACCGATTAAAAGCCTGCTGCACTCAAACCAAATACAAAGACTTTAGCTGCACTCCAACCCCTTATGTAATAGAGTTATATTGTTATGTCTGTAATAAGGTTTAAGCCATGTACAATGGCGTGCCAGCCTACATGGTTTGAATGTAAATCCCCCCAAATCAATTTTGACACATCCCTATTGGAACACCCCTCAAGGGTCAAAACCGCAGTATCGCCATGTGTAAATAAAATAAAATATGTATGAGAATTGAACAGCATGGCATTTTACCCAATTAAACTCCTAACCAATTCCGCCATCCAGATGAGACATGTTACACTCCATCAGCTGCAGCTCACGCACCATTACAAATGGGATAAAATTCTCAGATGGCTCAAATCATCTCCCCCTTCATAAATAATCACTCAATTTTTTTTCCAATTAATAACACTCCTAAACACTTTCACATCAGCCATAGATATTTATACACAAACCAACCGTACTCCCAATTCCTGCAACAATGACAACCCGCCGCTATTCCTCAATGCGTATATGCATGTGTCAACACTGCTCAACTCAAACACACTCTTCCCCTGAGGGTGATAGGCCTGGAGTTGCCTTCACACCTTTCCAATATAAAAAGCACATTAAAAAGCTCAAATCAACCATTGCACCCAAATCTCTTCCAAACATCCCTACTTCTGCATCAGGATATGAGTGCCCACAACTTCTTTTGGATCAAATATTCCCAGCTGATTATTCACCATTGACCCAAAGCACCTTCTCCACATCACCGGGGCTCAATTAAATTGCACAGAAACCATACAGCAACAGTCAAACCCTTCCTCCACAAGACCTTGGAATGATAATCTCTGCCATTCTATCATTAAGGTATAATATACCCCGCCGGGCTTCACGCATTCTCAACCCCGCCCTAAACCTGCTGATCAAGTCAAGCATCTCAAGCTCCGGTGGTCTCCCCATTCCTGCATTCCATATACCTCAAGATCTGAGTACCATATTTGAACATCTCCAATTGGGCCAGTGATTCAAAACTATATATGCTGTCCTCAATGTTTCTCTCTTAATGGCCTTACTGAATCAGTCACAACTGACCAACCCCACTGTCAACGCCATAATGACCCAAATGATCATGATCCCCCTTGCACACAATCATTAGGCAAATTCATCTATTCATTTGAACCCCACACCCAAAACACAACCAAAATGAAGCAAAAGTTTATACCAACAAAACATTTCATTTATCAACCATTCAAAAATTGGCTTGCCAGATTTCTCCAGCGGGCTGGAATTATGGACATTCTGCATCAACATCAACAATCCCAAACTCCCGAAGATTCCCCAAAACGTGACGTCTGGGATGGATTGGTCTGGTGACGCTTCACTGGCACTAGAAATATCAACAACCCCCCATTCATGTCCATTCCTGGTGCATTGGCCTTCTCCATTTATGTGGACTGGTTTAATGCACATGGAAAGTCAACCCGGTTGGCCAGCATTGGACCCATCATGCTTATTTGTCTTAATCTCCCCCCAAGTGAAAGATTGAAGCCAGAGAATGTCTATGTTGCAGGAATCATCCCTGGTCCGAAGGAGCCAACTTCCCTTCAATTGAATTATTTATTAATGCCACTCATCAAGGAGCTCAAAGAGCTATGGCAAGGTTACCATTTTTCACCCACCTCAACAGGTCCTTCAGGATCCTTTATCCGTGTTGCCATTCTCACAGCCATTGCGGATGTGGTGGCCATGCACAAGCTTACTTGATTTATTTCTCACTCAGGCAACCACTTTTGTAATTTTTGCACCATTCACAAAGCTCAAATTGAGGAAATTGGTCCTCAATTTCACTACACACGCTCATATCAAAATCATAAATCAACCATTGCCAAATGGCTTCGGGCAACCCCACAACAAAGACAAGCAATTTTCTCTGAGTATGGAGTGCGATATTCAATTTTAGAAGACCTTCCCTATTGGGATGCAACCAGAATGGTTAATCTTGACATAATGCATAAAAAATCAAAAATTTACGTCAGGTCCCGCAGGAAATCCAATGACACCAACAGTTCAGACTCAGATTCCATGACCTCCAACAGCTCTCTTGATAAAATCACATTGAGAGAGGCCCGCTCCCTGAGAAGAGACGCAGAAAAAATAATAAATGAGCCACTCCCCACTACTTCCACCCAAAAAAACTACTTCCCAATGCGCACCCCTCACACGGAACATCCATCTAGTGGTTCTGCGGAGATTCCTTCATTTGATGCCGATTACATCCCCACTTCTGAAATCCCCTCTGAATTGGATATCACTGCACTGAGTGATCACCAGATCAAGGGTGAGGCTCTGGAGCATCTCCGACAAATCATATCTGAGAAGATAATTCCCTCATCATGGACAAGAGTACCTCGCAACATGGGTTCCCCCTCTCATGGTAGCTTAAAAGCCGCTGAATGGGCTCTCTTATATAAGGTCTATATTCCATTTCTAATGCTCAGTCAACAGATTTCATTAGATGTACACCAATCTGCAAACATTCAAAGAAAAATGGGTCAGTCAGAAGAACTTGCAAATGAACTAACCAAGAATTCATTCCATTTGATTAGTGCTATCAACATTGCCACAAGTTGGACTGTTTCAATAGGAGATGCGACTGCATTTGCTGAACATTGGAAAAAATTCGGCCTTTCCAATCAACTCCTGTTCCCAAAACAGAAAAGTAAACCAAATCATCATTTTGCTGATCATATTCCCGAACTCTTCCAACGTTGGGGCCCAGCACAAGCCTCAGCCACATGGGGTTATGAGCGCTTGATTGGAGTATTTTCAAAAATGCCAACAAATAACAAAATATGTACGTCAATTAATAAGATCAATATATTCACATTGATCAAACACCTGAACTGAAGAAGATTAACTTCTCGCAACTCTGAATAGATGATATAGATAAAACCTTACTTCAACATATCTGTCGATGTTCCAACCTTTCTGTTCTCCTGAAATCCCCATCCGTGCCATGTGAAATAAAACAGCTTTTTGAATCACAGCCACCTGCCCTGTTCAATGACCATGAATATAACAAACCATCCCGCCATGACCAAAAAAATTATGATTGCCTGGTTGAGTACTTACAGAATTTTCATTCCACAAGGGCAGTAGTTGATTGGATCAGCTTAGACGCTACCATGCAATCCACAAGTCCTCCCACTTCAAGGATTGTCTCACCTTGGTATTTGCCAGTTTCAAACATTAATATTGGGAACAATATATTTTCAACTGAATCCAAGAATGTCAGCAACAGTGTGATATGTTTTCTGAGGGGCAACTCATGACAATTTGGTATTATTAATAGCATTTTTCAAGTGTCTGAGCCATCTAGCATACTGAAGAGTAACTTTCTGATCTTAAAAACTTTGAATATTGATGGGAATTTCTTACCAGATTGGCCGCATCTGAATATTTATAAAGCTGTTGGTTTTGATGATGGACACTTGATTATATTTGAAGAAGAAATAGAAGGTAACTATGGACTGTATGATAACAAAGTTCTGTCATGTGGACTTCTTGTAATGATAAAGCCGTTATTTCATGAAATTTAGTCTACAGAAATGCAAATCTCTCAGATTCATTAGCAATTTGGCTAGTGAAATAACTGCCTCAAAATTTAGTGACAGAGACATGCCATTGTGACAAGCAAAGCCCATTATTTCACATTTCCACAAAGAACTTACTATTTTGACATTGGGTACAGTGTGAATAAGCCAAGTTCAATGATCAAATGACCCACACACTCACCTTTCACAGCATCCAAAATTTCTAACTGCGCCATCATCATGTTGGAAGGGGAAGCGGCCCTTGCGCAAGGGCACGCGAACACGCCAATGCACATGCAAGCGCACCCGCACACACCAATGCACACGCAAGCGCACCCGCACACGCGGTATTGTGCGGCGGGCTCTACCAGTGTCACCTGCAAAATGACAATTCCGCTCAGGCGGAGTCCTTTTATGGATGACCTGGTGAAGTCAAACCCCCCGCCTACATCAAGACTGGCTGAAGGACCTCTTTGATGTGTGTTTGTGCAAACAGGCGGGTCTTGTGTAATTTTTACCAACCATTGGACGGTTGCGGGATGATCAGGTGGTGAGGAATCTGATTTGAAGGCACAGGGGAACCAATATTGGTGGATGTCACAGGATTTGGTGTAAGACAAGAGGGTGATGTGTGCTCGATGTTCGCTTGATTTTCGCTTGACGTGAGCTCTACTTTTATCCTGCTTGACGTTTGCTTGACGTGAAGTCAATCGTCGAAGACTGACACGAGATTCGCCCTGGTGTATGAGATCCATACATTCATCACTGTACTGTGGTCAGTGAGTATGTACCTCAGTGACCTCAAAAGAAACATTAATATTTTCTATACCAAGTTGTTCTGTTGCTTCTTCTTCTTCTGAAGGCTCAGAATCACTTTCATGTAAAGATACATCAGTTTTTTTTGTTTCCTCCACTTTTTCAAAGTTTACCTCATTGACTCTTGTCTTTTTTGGACAAGTGCTTGCTAAATGAGATGTACTTCCACATTTATGACATTTCAAAGGAGGTCTGTCATGTGGTTTATTTGGCTTTAAAATTGGTTTCCCACTAGTCTTGTTGTCTACTGGGGGTTTATACCAATTTCTTCCAATTTTTGTTCTAGTAGTGATATCCTCCATAGCATTGATATAATCCTCTGTAGAGCAAGGCTCAATAGATCTGCTTCTTATAGCATGCTCAAGGTCACCACCACACTTTCTTAATATCCTTTTATGTACCATTGGTTCAGACATATCAGGATGAAGGGCAGTTAATCTGTCCTTCTGTTTAAGAAACCAAGTCATTGGCCTGTCCCTTTCAATATTAAAAATGGCTTCTTCAAAAGAATTTTCCATTCTAAATCTCCAGGAATCATTTGCCCATTTGGAAATAACTCGTTCTTTCCACCAAGGCCAAGAATGTTTACCATGGTCTTGTCTCATTTTATAATACCATTTCTTTGCTGATTTGGTAAATAATGAGTGTAATCTGGCACTTATGTATTCATCTAGTATGTTAAAGTCTTCTTTGAACATATCAATTGTTTTCATAAATTCCATATGATTATATTCTCCTTCACCACTGAAGGTTGGCCATTCCTCTAATCTTGGAATGTCCTTATAATTGCAAGCAGTTTCCACATCATGACTTGAAATTGTATGATGTAAATCATTATTCAAGTTAAGGACATTTCTGTCAAGAATTGGTGTGGATTGCCTTGGCAATTCATTTTTTAGTGATATATTATTAATACTTGACTGAATGTCTTCTTTCAATTCAAGTCTTGCTTTATCACTTTTTTCTAATTGTTCTTGAAAAAGAGCTGCATTGTGACCAGTTGAATTTTCTAAGTTTTGTACTTGTATTTTCAATTCTTTTAACTGTCCAGTTATAAAAGAAATTGAATGTTCATCTGGTTGATTGAGTAAGGTAACTTTAAACTCAAGTCTTTCACAAATTTGCGTCAAAGACAAAATATTTTCCTTATTAACATTTTCAAGGCCAATTATGGTCTTTTGTTGGTCTTTTACTTGTAATATTTCATTACCCAATTTCTGTTGGACATGATCAAATGCTTTAAATTTTGCCATAATTTCTTTATTACAAGATTCAAAGTAAGTTACAAGTTTTACAAGATCTACTTCTTTGGAAAGGATTGGTTCAATCTTTCCTCCTCCTTGTTTTTGAATTCCATCAAAGTTCTTGCCATATTGAACACATTGTCCATGGCTGTCTTTTCCTTCTTTGGGATTCTGTAATTCTGAGAGTAAGGTTTGGTCCACTTGGGCTTTGCCTTTCCCTTTGCCTTTTGCTTGCCCTTCTGGTTGGTCTTTGGGGCTTGCTTGGGCTTGTTTGGCACTTGTTGAGGCGGATTTTTGCTGGTGGATGCTTGAGGAGCTTCCACTGGGCTGTTGTCCTTGCCTTGAGCCAATTTCTTCTTCTGATCCTCTGACAACATGCTTTGGTTTTTCAACCAAGCTTTGATCTGTTGGACTTGTCCTTTGACAGACATTGGTGTCCAACCCAGCAGAAGATCTTCTGTCTTTTCTGGCCCCATGAACTTCTTCACTTGAAGATAAGAGTTCATGGTGCCTATCCAAAGACTTGGAAGGAGTTCCCACTCTTGTTGTTTTGACGCCAGGAACCAGTTTTTCCATTAGGATTGATAAATTTCCACAGCTGCCTGTTGGAAATGGTTCAGGTCTAACAGCAATAGCAGTTATGTCAGCTTCTGGACTCTCAATAAGAGGTTCAAAGGTGCTGGCTAACCTTTGGGAACTGGTGGAAGTTCTGGCATCCTCCATTTGTGCCTCTCCTCTGGGAGGACATTCTTGCCTTTTGGATTTGTGGCTGGAATGTCCTGGTCCAGATCCATTTGATTGGATGGAGTAGTTGCTTCCACTTCTAGTAGGAGTCATTTCACGGCAATTTCAGTAAAAAATAGAGTAAAATTGAATTGAATTCACCTGCAGGACCTTTAAAGGGCTCTTTGGTTATTAAACCCTTTGGTGCTGGGCTGGTTTGAATCTCAATGCTGGACTCTGAGGCTTCAGAGTGTGAAGAACTTTCTCTGATTGAAGACACTAGAGAAAATTAAAAATATAAGTTATTTTATCAAATAATGAAAGTAACTTATAAACTCAACTTATCAAATAAAGTTGTTTTAATGTAATTTTATGGCAAATTTCGTCAAAAATAAAGAAAATGTCTAAGATAAAAGAAAAAATATTTTTAGTAAAGATTTTTATTTTTAAAGATTTTTTTATTTGATTTATTATTTTCTTTAAAGAAATAAGAATTATGCAATTAACAAGTTAATTAATCAAAATTGTATTATTATTCACTTTATACTAGAATAACTCAAAGAATAAATTTCAAGTCTGTGATGTGAAGAAGCCACTAGTTAGACAAAAGAAATTTATTCCAAGTCACTCAATAGTATATTGTTTCAAACAATATTCTTAAGAAAAAAATAACTTTATTAATATTATAAAGATTATTTATAAGGGATAAGTCCCAAAAAAGCCAATATTAAACAAATATGGCAATTTTACGTCAAAAAACAGTAAAAGTAGGTCTAGAATATGATTTATGTCCCAAAAATTCGTTTAAAATCACGGCCAGGCCCCCAAATGTAAGGTTTGTCTATGAAACTCTTGATAATAGTAACAATATCAAGAGTACTATGACTGTCCTCAGTAGAAAAATATAATATAATAAAATATTACAACCACAAATTTAAATATAATTATTAAAAATAATTATATAAAAATAAATAATTTGATTATTATTATAATAATATAATAATAAAAAAATAATAATAATTATAATAAATTATAATTATTCTATTATTGTTATAGTCACTGACACCTATAACAATAAGCAGTGTAAAGCTCTTAATGAGACAATTACACGTGGAAAATATGAATATTAACCACTTATAAATAATACAAATATTATTTATAAAAAGAATTAAACACACACTGTGCAGAAATAATTCTTTTAGAATAAAAATTCTATATAAAAAACTAATATTTAGATAAAAAAAAATATAGAACTTTAAAGAAAAGTTACTTATAATATTTATTTAATACAAAAAGTCTAATACAACAGTTATTATACTAAATAAAGGTTATAAGTTAAAAACACGTCAAAAATCAATAAATTTAAAGATAAAACAACTTTTTATAATATAAATTATGATTAAAGAGTTTTTGAGAGGAATTTGTGGATTTTAAAAGATATTTAAAATGATAATTTTATAAAATAAAATATATTATTGGTGATTACAACAATAATCTAAATCCTATGACTTCAATTGTTTAATTTTAATAAATATAGAATAAAAATAACTTAAGAATTACTTTTAATAATAAGATTTTATATTTAATAAAACTTTACCTGTTTAAATTTCTAATGTGATTGGATTGATAATGAATGATAGACAAAAACAGTGATGAAAAGACTCTTTTTATGTCTTCAGAGTAGCTCTCATGATTCATAATGGATGTAGAGGGCGTGCTAAGGTCAAAACTGAAAAACCATGCTTAAAAAATAAAGTTCTTAACTTAAGGCAACTTATTTTTACTTCCAATTTAAAGTGACCAGTGTTATTCTTAACTCCAAGTAACTTTAATCCTCTTTTAGTTTAACTATTTTAAGTTTTAATATAAAATAAGGTTATTTATATTAAATTTCATCACATGAACAACTTAAAATTAGAGTTTCAAGCAAAAATCTCTTAAACTCAATTTTTAATTAATTTTTAAAGAAATCATAATTTTCTTTGAGTTTAATTAAATGAGTGAATTTCCAGGCTAATTACCCAGGAAATCTATTTATAAAAGATACTTAAAACTTAATTCATATATTGATAATATCAAATTCTAAGTTGTGTGAAATTTTCAAGCAAATCCATTAAGAGTTGGATTTTTAATGAATTTTTGAAGTTATTGCTATTTTTCCATGTAAAATAGCAAAACACACCAAACCTTAAGTTTTGATAAGGTTTTAATGCTTGAAACTTTAAATTTTTAAGCTTAATTAAGGTTTTTAAGATTAATGAAGCTCTGACAGTTCTTAAAACCTTGATTTCAAGCCTGCATATTGGGATTTACCCTTTGGCAGCTTGAAATTCCTGTCCAATTTGGGATAAAACCAGTTTAAACCTTAAGGTTGGATCAAAGTCTAATCTTAAAGTTTAAATAAGGTTGAAAAACCTCCAATACAGGTGGACAACCTTCATTGAATCCTTGCAAATCCAAAAAGTTGGGTACCCCAGCTCTATTTGGTCTTTTTCCTTTGTCCCACCTTTCTGCATGGATTTTGCCCTTTTATTTATTTAAAGCCATACCATGGCTTTAAACCCTTTTAAATTGAGCTCACGCAGGATTTACATTTTGTATGATAAATCCTTAGCCAATTCAGTAAATATACACCACACCTCAATTTTAACTAAAATTTTGGTAAGTTTGCATAAACCTTATGCAACTTTAAATTTAAGCTTAATTAAGCTTAAATTTAACAATTTTAAAAAAATGTTAAAAAAGTTACATTGGTACTGTGAGATTATTAAATCTTCCAATAACATAAAAAATAAGTGGTTTTGGGTATAACACCCTATGGGTGTACCCTAGGTTATTTTTGGTGTAGAATCCAAAAATGACACAATATTTATAACTTTGTTTATCCAAAAAAAAGTTATACTTATTTATTATTATTATTTTTTTAAATTCAACTAAAAAGTCTGTTTAAGACAAAATTAACTGTTTATAAAATCATTTGTGGCCTTATGGGTATGTCATACATACCTCACAGGCTCACAGTCCCAATAACCTCTTTGTCAGGGAGTCAGCCTGCATTTCCTGAGTTCTGACCCACTTGACCATGATCCCATGCTTGCAGATCACGTCATTTACAAAAAAAAATGCCCGATCCAGATACCTCATGCGCTTCCAAGACAAATTGTCAATCAAAACTTGCAATGCTGCCTGGTTGTTGCAAAATATCGTCTTCTTGAAGTTGCCAACCAGCTGTGTCAGCTGGCTGATTGCCTGAACCAAATGTTGTGCAGAGTCAGACAGAGTGATGTATTCTGCCGCACATGTTGAGAGAGCCACCATGCTCTGCCACTTGGATTCCCACATAATGGGCGCGTCACCGAGTTTTAGCATGAGCCCCGATTGTGATTGCTCCAGTTCGTCACTCCCCAGATTTAGCAACAAAACCCCTGGACGTAGCACAATCCCACTCTTTTGTGTCTTGAGTAGGTAGCCTACCACACGGTCCAGCATCTCCCAATGGGCCACTGTCGGAGCCATGGAGTGCCTAGCTAGGTAGTTTACAGCAAAGGCTAGATCTGGACAACACCCACTGACCAGATAAGTGAGTGAGCCAACGACCGAACTGAATCGCGTAGCATCCATTACCACCCCTTGTCCGTTACTGTTGTGTCTGGCAGAGGAGAAAGAGGACAATCATGATGGACCACCACCCTGGGATAAGCGCGCAGGATGTCTTCTGTGAGTCTGGACTGCACAATGGTTACTTCACCTTCACCAAAAGTGAACTCCAGGCCCACAATACCTCTGACGGTGTTGGGCCATTTAATTTCAAAATTGTTGCATAGCGCCTTCTGGAACTCGACAATTGCTGCTGGAAAGTTGGAAGTGACCATGCCATTGTCAATGTGTATCCATATGGCTACAATTGTCCCGCACTTTTGAAAAATGTACAGCAATTGATCAACTTTGCATGAAGTAAAACCTAGGTTTTCAAGGACGCCCAATAAGTGTTGCCACCAGCAGTTTCCCGCCTGCCTCATGCCATATAGTGCTTTTCTGAGGCGTAGGACCTTTCCTTTGGTTGACGGAATAAAATGGGTTGGTGGCTCCATGAAGACGGTCTCTTCTACCAGGCTGTAGAGGTATGCCCCGCTCACGTTGAAAGAGGATACCTTCCATTTCCAAAGACAGGCAGTGGCCAAAAGTAGTTGCAGGGACATCAGGGATGCCGTATGAGCATACGTCTCCGTGCAATCTACACCTGGACGCTGCCGGTCACCACACGCGACCAGACAGGCTTTGAACTTTCTGACATTTCCATCCTTGTTGAGTTTGGTGTCAAAGACCAACCAATGGCCAATAGTTTTCATGCCTGGTTCCTTGTCCATTACATGCCATACCTCCCGCTTCTGCATCTGCTCGAGCTCATCAAAACAGGCTTGCTCCCATTGTTGCCGGTGTAATCCTGACATGCATTGTCCAAGATGTTCCGGGGTTGATATATATTTTTCTAAAATGAGAGAATCAATTGCTTCTTTCTCGCGTCTGAAAATAATCTCAGTGGGTACATCTCTGAGCCTCATTGCATTGAGTACATGGGGGAGCGTTGGTGGTGTTAGCAGTCTGAAACCGTGGGAAGATCACGCTTGCTGAATGAATCATCCTGTAATCCACCGGATTCCACAACAGCCAACCACCAGAGGCCAGCAGTGGTTTCAGCAGTCGCCACTCAATGCCTTGCATGGCCAGCTTGTGTTTCTGATGAACGGACAGAACGTGCACAATGGCCTTGGTCCCAAATGGATATAAGCTGGCAACCGAGGGTGGCCGTCGGTATAGAACCTGATGAGGTGAGGAATTCAGACATCAGGAGTTTGGAAGCTGGTTGTGGATATAGCATGACAAGGCGTAAGCCTATTTCTAAAATTGCATAGGCATGTTGCTTTGGGTCATCATGGCCCTTGCCATGTCCCCTACAGTGTGGTTTAGTCACTTGGCCTCACTGTTTTCTTGGGGTGAGTAGGGGAGGGAAGGATAGAATCCAATGCCCATCTTTTCAAGAGTGGTGGTGAAGTTCGCCAAGACAAATTCCCGGGCATTGTCAGTTTGCAATGCCCTCGGCATAGCACCCAGTTGTACCAACAAGTGGGTTATCACCACCATTATCGCGTTGGGGGCGTCTGACCTGGATTTGAGTGGGTAGACAATTCTGAAAGTAAAGGCATAGTCCCGTATGGTAAAGAGATACCAGAACCCTTGTGAATCAACCTTGAACGGGCCCATGATGTCGGAGACTAGTGGTCAAGTGGTTTTTTTGTTGGAATGTCAGTGCAGGCTTTTGCCAGTCAGTGCGTGATCTTTGATTTCACACAAACTTCACAGTAGAATGGTTGCCATGTTGTGGTATTCCATACCTTATTAGCCCAGTTTCAAGTGGAATTTCATTTATAGGACTATAATTTGAAGACTGAATAAAGAAAAATCAATAATTAATCAATTACAATAGAGGAATTCAGCAATATAGTTGATTTAACTTCATAAATATGTATAATCCCATAAGAAAATACTGGAAGAATGGTCCATTTGATTAAAAGAATGACAATAAAATAAGTAAAAGAAGAAGACAAGCTAGCAAGAATGATAAGTTTACCAGTAAGAGGGGTAGTGAAACACTCAAGTTACCCAGGCTCTGCTCAACCTTTGTATTACTCAGCAATTCAGTTATTAAACTAAGGCCATTTCAATAAGGAATAAATTAAAACTGTATTAATCAACAGTCACAAGATAGAAAGAATAAAAACAATTAATTTATGCAAGGAAAATCCATCAAAAAACCTTAAATTACACAGCAAATCTGTGGAAATACAAGCACAGCGACCTGATAAGCCAGTAAATAGAAATTAAAAACAGAATCAAGTTAGATAAAGAAAAATTAAATCTCATACAGGACAAACAGAATCCCCACAATACACAGCATTCTCAACCTAAAGTTCAAACAACAAACCAAACATATGGTGCAATATCTTAATCAAATGACACCATCTCAAAATTACTCACCAGCAAAAACATCTCATATTACATAATCATACATAAATTGGTGCAAAAAATCAAACAAATGGTATCTCACCACTATAAAGAAATTATCCCAGCCAAAAGAAGGGGAAAAATTCTAAGTCCCTTGTTTTTGAGTGCCTCCATGGAGAGCCCAAAGAATATAAATAAAGGTCCTCTCTCCCTCATTTTTTTCCTCTTTTGCCCATGAATCCAATTAGTTATATACCAAGAAGGAGAATAACTATTCATCCGTTACTAGTAGGTTAATGTAGTTATTTTATTGAAGTATTATAGACTTATAAGTTTAATTCATAGTGATTTCTAATTAATAGTAGTTAAAAGAAGGTCTACTTAATATTATTAATCCACCCTATGTTTAAATCATTAGTCTTATAATTATAATACTATCAATAATACTCATAATATTGAGTTTATCCCCATAACCCTTACACTATAAAGGAAAAACAGTCTTATTATTATCTTCATATTAAAAAAACCAACCTTACAACTATATATTATTATATATATAAAAAACCTACCCTTATATTATATTATATCTTTTATATATTTAACAAACATCCTCTATATATTGAACAATATCTTACCAATAAATTAAAAATTACCCTCTCAAACCATTGAGAATTATAACATATATAAAATCAATTTGAACTTACCCCTTAAAATATATATTATTACTATTATATTAAATCAACCTCTTATACTATGAAGGTTTTACCCTTAAAATAATCTTATATTATTATTTGAAAACTATATTTTATATTTTTTTTAACTTATAAGTTACTTACCTTATTATTGAATAGGTCTGATAGAGACTGCTAAAACGTCTTCTCTAGCTGTAAAGCCACAATCTTAAATATTGATTTGTGAGCTCTGTAGAGAGATTGTTTAGTATATTCAGAGGGGCAGCTAAAACACCATTAGCACCCTTGGTCACAGGATTATTTCAGAAATTCAAAACTGTTTACCTGTGATTTCCTCCTCAAGGACTGCTTTATCCCATCCCACACTAAAAAGAGTTCCACAATGTCTTCTGCTCAAAATTCAGGACATGTTGTTTTAAAAAAGACAGCACTACCTTGTCACTGGCATGTCTGAGCCTCACGTGCCAGTCACAGAAACTCAATTTGGAGGTAGAAGGCAGTGATAATGAATTCATTTCAAACAATCTTGGAGAAGGGGTCTCAGCCGCTGACCTAGTGGTCCCTCCCCCAGTAAAAGTATCCATCCACCAGCAGTTGTTGTGGAAGGTGGTAGTGACAAGATGATTGCACACAATCAGGGATAGCAACAGACCACTAAAAAATGTAAAAACTCCTGCTCTGCACAGTCTCCCCACAGAGATTATAGTGCCCAACAACCTATCTGTCACAGCCAAGGAGGCAGGGGCATTACCAATCATATTCGACAATCATTACTTCATTGATACCCCTCAAAACCCAATCAGCAAGGGGGTTTCATTCAACATTCTCCAAATACAGTTTTCAGACCTCAATACAGTTTCATACAGGCAAGACCCAAATACAGGATTCACCAAATACAGTCCTGTAATCAATACAGGCACAAATACCTGTATTGACTGTATAACCTGTATTGGATTCACCAATACAGGATTCAATCCCACATCCAACTTCTTCCAGCATACAGACAAGTATCTCAGCACTCAAACTCCAAGGCTGGTATTTCTCACATATACCAGCCTCTCTTCACCCACCTGGGGGTTTTTCCCCCAGTTAATTAAAATATTGGATTTATTATTTAATATTATTTTCTTTCTCATTAAGAAATATTATTTTATGATTTATTAAGTTAGTCTTTGCCTTGCCTCACCTGTTCAGTAGAGTCCTGGTGGCCATATCCTTTATTAATCCTTTTCTCTTTTCTGAACAGGTTGAAACAGTGGTACAGGGTTCTTTTTGGTTGGCTCTTTATTATTGCTTTTGTTTTCCTCTCATATCTTTTAATTCTTATTATTTTATGACTAGGAAATTATTATCTTATTTCATTACTGTTATCATTTGAGCCCTCCATAAGTAAGTCTGTTCACTGAGTGCCAGGCCCTCTTCATTTAGAAGAGCCCCTGTGACACTATCAGAGTATGTGACGTCGCGTACCACAACGCTTCCCTCCTTGACTTGAATTTTAAGGGTTTCCATCTGAGTAATAGTGATTGATGAGTTGGAATTGGAAACAAATATATGAAAAGGGTGGACATGACGTAAATCAGTAGCAAATTTTGGTGAGCCAGACAAGTGGAGGGTGCACCGCTGTCAATCAAAACTTTATCCGCAGCATGATACTCCACAAATTTCACCGGGGCGAATCTCGTGTCAATCGTCGGTGATTGACTTCACGTCAAGCAAATGTCAAGCAGGATAAAAGTAGAGCTCATGTCAAGCGAAAATCAACCGAACGTTGAGCACACGTCACACTCTGGTCTTACACCAAATCCTGTGACATCCAATAATGTTGGTTCCCCTGTGCCTTCAACTCAGATTCCTCACCACCTGATCATCCCACAACCGTCCGATGATTGGTAAAAATTACACCAGACCCGCCTGTTTGCACACACACACATCAAAGATGTCCTTCAGCCAGTCTTGATGTAGGCGGGGGGTTTGACTTCACCAGGTCATCCATGAAGTGTGCGTGTGCATGCGTGGGGGCGGGTGGGTTTGCGTGTGCATTGGCGTGTGCGGGTGGGTTTGCGTGTGCATTGGCGTGTGCGGGTGGGTGTGCGTGTGCATTGGCGTGTGCGGGTGCGTGTCACCAGGGCGAATCTCGTGTCAATCGTCGGCGATTGACTTCACGTCAAGCAAACGTCAAGCAGGATAAAAGTCAAGCTCACGTCAAGCAAAAATCAAGCGAACGTTGAGCACACGTCCTACTCTTGTCTTACACCAAATCCTGTGACATCCACCAATATTGGTTCCGCTGTGCCTTCAACTCAGATTCCTCACCACCTGATCATCCCGCAACCGTCCAATGGTTGGTAAAAATTACCCAAGACCCGCCTGTTTGCAAACACACACATCAAAGAGGTCCTTCAGCCAGTCTTGATGTAGGCGGGGGGTTTGACTTCACCAGGTCATCCATAAAAGGACTCCGCCTGAGCGGGATTGTCATTTTGCAGGTGACACTGGTAGGGCCCGCCGCACAATACCGCATGTGCAGGTGCGCTTGCGTGTGCATTGGCGTGTGCGGGTGCAGGTGCGCTTGCGTGTGCATTGGCGCGTGCGGGTGCGGGTGCGCAAGGGTCGCTTCCCCTTCCTGCATGATGATGGCGCCGTTAGAAATTTTGGCAGGGGGTTTGACTTCACCAGGTCGTCCATGAAAGGACTCCGCCTGAGCGGGATTGTCGTTTTGCAGGTGACACTGGTAGAGCCCGCCGCACAATACCGCGTGTGTGGGTGCGGGTGCGCTTGCGTGTGCATTGGCGTGTGCGGGTGCACTTCCGTGTGCATTGGCGTGTGTGCAAGGGCCGCTTCCCCTTCCAACATGATGATGGCGCAGTTAGAAATTTTGGATGCTGTGAAAGGTGAGTGTGTGGGTCATTTGATCATTGAACTTGGCTTATTCACACTGTACCCAATGTCAAAATAGTAAGTTCTTTGTGGCAATGTGAAATAATGGGCTTTGCTTGTCACAATGGCATGTCTCTGTCACTAAATTTTGAGGCAGTTATTTCACTAGCAAAATTGCTAATGAATCTGCGATATTTGCATTTCTGTAGACTAAATTTCATGAAATAACGGCTTTATCATTACAAGCAGTCCACATGACAGAGCTTTGTTATCATACAATCCACAGCTACCTTCTATTTCTTCTTCAGATATAATCAAGTGTCCATCATCAAAACCAACAGCTTTATAAGTATTCAGATGCGGCCAATCTGGTAAGAAATTCACATCAATCTTCAAAGTTTTTAAGATCAGAAAGTTATTCTTCAGTATGCTAGATGGCTCAGAGACTTTAAAAATGCTATTAATAATACCAAAGCGTCATGAGTTGCCCCTCAGAAAACATATCACACTGTTGCTGACATTTTTGGATTCAGTTGAAAATATATTGTTCCCAATATTAATGTTTGAAACTGGAAAATACCAAGGTGAGACAATCCTTGAAGTGAGATGACTTGTGGATTGCACGGTAGTGTCTAAGCTGATCCAATCAACTATTTCCCTTGTTGCATGAAAATTCTGTAAGTACTCAACCAGGCAATCATAATTTTCTTGGTCATGGCGGGATGGTTTGTTATATTTATGGTCATTGAACAGGGCAGGTGGCTGTGATTCGAAAAGCTGTTTTATTTCACATGGCACGGATGGGGATTTCAGGAGAACGGAAAGGTTGGAACATCGACAGATACGTTGAAGTAAGGTTTTATCTATATCATCTATTTAGAGTTGCAAGAAGTTAATCTTATTCAGTTCAGGTGTTTAATCAATGTGAATATATTGATCTTATTAATTGACGTACATATTTTGTTATTTGTTGGCATTTTTGCAAATACTCCAATCAAGCGCTCATAACCCCATGTGGCTGAGGCTTGTGCTGGGCCCCAACGTTGGAAGAGTTTGGGAATATGGTCAGCAAAATAATGATTTGGTTTACTTTTCTGTTTTGGGAACAGGAGTTGATTGGAAAGGCGGAATTTTTTCCAATGTTCAGCAAATGCAGTCGCATCTCCTATTGAAACAGTCCAACTTGTGGCAATGTTGATAGCACTAATCAAATGGAATGTATTCTTGGTTAGTTCATTTCCAAGTTCTTCTGACTGACCCATTTGCCTTTGAATTTTGGCGGATTGGTGTACATCTAATGACATCTGTTGACTGAGCATTAAAAATGGAATATAGACCTTATATAAGAGAGCCCATTCAGCGGCTTTTAAGCTACCATGAGAGGGGGAACCCATGTTGCGAGGTACTCTTGTCCATGATGAGGGAATTATTGTCTCAGATATGATTTGTCGGAGATGCTCCAGAGCCTCACCCTTGATCTGGTGATCACTCAGTGCAGTGATATCCAATTCAGAGGGGATTTCAGAAGTGGGGATGTAATTGGCATCAAATGAAGGAATCTCCGCAGAACCACTAGATGGATGTTCTGTGTTAGGGGTGGGCATTGGGAAGTAGTTTTTTCGGGTGGAAGTAGTGGGGAGTGGCTCATTTATTATTTTTGCTGCGTCTCTTCTCAGGGAGCGGGCCTCTCTCAATGTGATTTTATCAAGAGAGCTGTTGGAGGTCTTGGAATCTGAGTCTGAACTGTTGGTGTCATTGGATTTCCTGCGGGACCTGAAGTAAATTTTCGATTTCGCCTCTGGAATGCACAATTTGAAAGTTGCATGATCCTTCAAAATTCCAAGTATTAAATTATGCATTATTTCAAGATTAACCATTCTGGTTGCATCCCAATACGGAAGGTCTTCCAAAATTGAATATCGCACTCCATACTAAGAGAAAATTGCTTGTCTTTGTTGCGGGGTTGCCCGAAGCCATTTGGCAATGGTTGATTTATGATTTTGATATGAGCGTGTGTAGTGAAATTGAGGACCAATTTCATCAATTTGAGCTTTGTGAATGGTGCAAAAATTACAAAAGTGGTTGCCTGAATGGGAAATAAATCCAGTAAGCTTGCGCATGGCAACCACATCCGCAATGGCTGTGAGGATGGCAACACGGATAAAGGATCCTGATAGACCTGTTGAGGTGGGTGAAAAATGGTAACCTTGCCATAGCTCTTTGAGCTCCTTGATGAGTGGAATTAATAGATAATTCAATTGAAGGGAAGTTGGCTCCTTCGGACCAGGGATTATTCCTGCAACATAGACATTCTCTGGCTTCAATCTTTCACTTGGGGGGAGATTAAGACAAATAAGCATGATAGGTCCAATGCTGGCCAACCGGGTGGACTTTCCATGTGCATTAAACCAGTCCACATAAATGGAGAAGGCCAATGCACCAGGAATGGACATGAATGGGGGGTCATGGATATTTCTAGTGCCAGTGAAGCGTCTCCAGACCAATCCATCCCAGACGTCACATTTTGGGGAATCTTCGGGAGTTTGGGATTGTTGATGTTGATGCAGAATTTCCATAATTCCAGCCCGCTGGAGAAATCTGGCAAGCCAATTTTTGAATGGTTGATAAATGAAATGTTTTGTTGGTATAAATTTTTGCTTCATGTTGGTGTTGTTTTGGGTGTGGGGTTCAGATGAATAGATGAATTTGCCTAATGATTGTGTGCAAGGGGGATCATGATCATTTGGGTCATTATGGCGTTGACAGTGGGGTTGGTCAGTTGTGACTGATTCAGTAAGGCCATTAAGAGAGAAACATTGAGGACAACATATATAGTTTTGAATCACTGGCTCAAATTGGAGATGTTCAAATATGGTACTCAGATCTTGAGGTATATGGAATGCAGGAATGGGGAGACCACCGGAGCTTGAGATGCTGGACTTGATCAGCAGGTTTAGGGAGGGGTGCAGAATGCGTGAAGCCGTGCGGGGTATATTATACCTTAATGATAGAATGGCAGATATTATCATTCCTAGGTCTTGTGGGGGAAGGGTTTGACTGCCACTATATGGTTTCTGTGCAGTTGAATTGAGACCCGCTGGAGTTGGGAAAGTGCTTTGGGTCAAACGTGAATAATCAGCTGGGAAGATTTGATCCAATAGAAGTTGTGGGCACTCAGATCCTGATGCAGAAGTAGGGATGTTTGGAAGAGATTTGGGTGCAATGGTTGATTTGAGCTTTTTAATGTGCTGTTTATATTGGAAAGGTGTGAAGGCAACTCCAGGCCTACCACCCTCAGGGGAAGAGTGTGTTTGAGTTGAGCAGTGTTGACACATGCATATACGCATTGAGGAATAGAGGCGGGTTGTCATTGTTGCAGGAATTGGGAGTACGGTTGGTTTGTGTATAAATATCTATGGCTGATGTGAAAGTGTTTAGGAGTGTTATTAATTGGCAAAAAAATTGAGTGAGTATTTATGAAGGGGGAGATGATTTGAGCCATCTGAGAATTTTATCCCATTTGTAATGGTGCGTGAGCTGCAGCTGATGGAGTGTAACATGTCTCATCTGGATGGCGGAATTGGTTAGGAGTTTAATTGGGTAAAATGCCATGCTGCTCAATGCTCATACATATACTATTTTATTTACACATGGCAATACTGCGGTTTTGACCCTTGAGGGGTGTTCCAATAGGGATGTGTCAACATTGATTTGAGGGGATTGACATTCAAACCATGTACGCTGGCACGCCATCGTACATGGCTTGAACCTTATTACAGACATAACGATATAACTCTATTACATAAAACGTTTGAGTGTACCTAAAGTCTTGGTATTTGGTTTGAGTGCAGCAGGCTTTTAATCGGTTGGAGTGTGATTTGGATTGTTTTGCCTTTCTTGTAAAGGTGATGTCTCTTTTGTGGGTAAATCCTTCATGAATATACCCCTTTACAGATGTACAATGCTGTGGAATTTCAATGCATATATTGGCAGTTTGGATAATTCACAAAATGTGACAATGGGGAGGCAGAAATGTTACCAAATACAATTACTTATGGATGATGGGTCCCCTTTGAGATCAAGGAAATATTACATTATATGGTGGTAGGCCGTGCCGGGTGGTTTCCGATAGAAGCGGAGGAGCTCAAGAGGAGGCAGGGAGGATTCTCCTAAAAAGAGGCTTATTGGACTTTCACGCAACACTTAGTTCCAACTATTCATAGAAATTCTCTATTCTAAATTTGAAAAGATTTCATCTCATATCACTCTATTTTATCATAATACTGAGGTGTTTTATCTAGTTAAAAATATTACTGTACTTTTTCGGCCCTTATGTCATCTTTCAAGTCACATAAATCCTGTTCAGGTTCTGTTCATGACTCAAATAGTGAATCTAGCATAGAATATGTTCAAACACAGTCACCATTGAGCCCCAACATTCCTCTCACAACCCCTATCGCATCCTCAATGAATGTATCAGGTCTTAACATTGATGTGGGCAATCCAAAGGCTCCAACTTCAAGCACTTGGTCGATCCCAAATATTTCCGTCACTCCAATTCCCCAGAATCCCACTAATACACAAATGCATGTGTCTGAGGGGCCGGAAGGCACACCTCAAATCTCATCACACGCTAATCCCCAATCAAAATATCCACGTGAGTTCCTCCTTAATCCCGGTCGGAATCCAGTCACATCCCAGGATCCCTTTGGCCAAAGTAAACAGCCAACCCTCAATATTCCATCAGGATCTCAGGTTCATGTGGTTCATGAAAGGCACGTGGATGGGGGACGACGAAAAAGACCATTGGAGAATGTAACTTGGAGTGGTCTGTCGGAGGGAAATCCAGGATTGACGCTTCATCAAAGTAAGTCATTTTAATTTCGGTGTATAACCTTTTTCACAAATTGATATTTTTGTTTCATGGGTTAGATATGGCACCTAAAGGCAAGTCAGTCCGATCTCAGGAGCCAATTGAAGATTGTGAGTATGACCAGTCTTCATTAATTTTTTGATGTGTTAACTGAGGATGTGCATGGCAGGTGATGAACTGTATGCATCTTCACCTCTGGTCCATAAAGAGAAAGTCACTGGACGTCATCATCCATATTCCTCCAAACCAAGAACAGCTCATGCCAGTTCATCAAGAGAAAAAATGGTGGATGATGAGGATGAGAACATGTCTCCGACTCAAATCAAAACAAATGATGAAGCAAGGAGTGACAATTTCACGGCGCATGATCATGGCACTCAGTCAAATACTGAGTTCACCCATCCTCAAATGCCCCTTGCCCAGAGTATGCTTGAACAATCCGAGGTCAGACAGCAAAGGAACCAGGCTCGTAAAGCTCACAATGTGGCAAAACGTGCAAGCCAGAAGGAGCAACAAAAATGGCTGAAAGCAGAACTTCCAGAGAATGTCCATGGAATGAGATCAGCAGTACACGCACATTGCCTGTTCCTACTCAAAGTTAGGGATAAGGATTTTTCCTCACTACCAGCACCACCAAGCACAGAAGAGCGTGAGATTGCAATTCAAGTGGCTGGTCATCTCGGTTATGTCCCCGAGGATGTTTTCAATGAGCCATCAACACAGGTTCAGTCTCAGGGTTTCCAAAGCTACTGCGAAAATGAGCTCCACAAGCTAGGACTAAAACGATTCACTTGGGACTGGGAGAGCTCATTGCAACATCCGTTCAATGAGCTGATGTCTATGGTGTTTTACCGTACATTCGGTCTTGCACTGGTCAGCACCGAGTATCATCATTACTGTTGGAACAAGGATCATAATAACTATGGGGTCGTAGCGGCTTTAATGGAGCAATATTTCACTTATTTGAAAAGAGAATGGAAGTCTATTCAAAAGGATGCCGAGTATTTGGTTAAAAAGAAGGAGAATCAAAAACTCGCAAAGATTCGTCAAAGGGTTAGTTAATGTCTCTCTTCTTCATTGTGAGAAAAGACTGATCATGATCTACTTCATTATGTGCAGACCTGTGAGCGCCGTCGTGAATGGTGCGATACGGCTAAATTTCCCATTCTAGCATCACAATTCAATGACCCTCGAGTATGTTCAGATACTGAGGAGGTACTGGAAAATGGCCGTCAAGTTTACCGCAAAGTGGGATTACACTGGCGCTCCCAGTTATTTAATGAATTGGTATTAAAAATGGATCGAGACATAGAGTTTTGTAATCGCATTAAAAAAAAGGGTAAAAAAACTATTGATAGATTGCCAGAATTACGATCGACAGATGATGGTGATATTCCAGAAGGCTTATCATTTCAGGTATTTGATCAAGATTGGCTCAAAGGCTGTAGTAAGATGCAAACTAGCGCCCTCAAGATACTTGACATGCCAGTTATTAGGCTGAATGGTGATGCTCTGCAATAACTTAGTAATATAAATGTATAGCACCGTTACAAATTAACATTTTGTGAATTATTTGTGCAGGTGTAATACAATCTGAGTATTAATCCTTAAAGATGCAACTTGCTAAATATGTCAGAATATAGACAATATGAGTTGGACTGTATCACCGTCTCCCTTAGAAATAATACTCTATTGCTCATTTTCATTGAGAAAATATTGAAGGAGTTCGATCCAACTCATGGTGTTCATAATTGTGGACCTATGCCAGGGTAAACAAGAGTTATCAACTTGGTCAAACACAAATTATATAATATCAGTAAGGCTCACGCAGTTAATGATTTTTTCTTTTCTTGGACCTATTGGTGTTTGGAAAATGGCATTTCCATAAGGAAGGATTTTAGAATAGCAATACAATTAGGGTCAAAGATGATCTTGAAAGGTACCTTCCGCATGTTGACCTCAACTGAATGAGGAGTTATATAGTGGATGACCTTTACAGGTTGTTGTTGGCCAATACGATGGAGTCGATCAACAGCCTGAGCCTCAATGGCTGGGTTCCAATTGGGCTCCTGGAAATGTGGATGTCAGGGGCCGCAAATCAGGGCAGAATTTTGGGGGTCCCCTCACGATTAAATAGACCGTATTAGCACAAGTTATATTGAGGCCAGTTCCAGCTGCGGCAATGGATGCAATCAGTACTTCACATTCAGGATTATTGAAGAAATTCTCCAGTGCCTTCTCCTGTGCTCGTGCTGTAATTGTTCCATCAATTTGTGCTGAAAGGATAGAGTGATGGGCAAGGGCAATACCAATTCTACAACATGAAAAAGTCAGATGGATTCAATTGGTAATGGATGCATATTAGAATTAACGCACAAATCTAGAAATTGGGTCCATTGGGAGTAAACCACCGATTTGGTTGGACCACACCTTGTTTGTTTGTTCTTCATTAAGCTTTGTAGGAGGTGTGCAATTTTACTAATCATCATGCATGTTTCAACATCCACAAGAGTTCGTGTGATTGTTGGCTATTTATCCTGAGTGCTCCTACCCTTGGGGTCTTCCAAATCCGCCTCCGCAATTGTGTTAAGCATGCTGTGATGGTTACAACATATTCGCAGCTTATTAATATTTCTGAAAAATTCTCCTGGTCCTTTGCTTTTGGATGATAGGAATTCTTCATATAATATGGAATATTCTTGCTGCATGGTTGGGTTGAGTGGGAGCAGCTCATAATGATGGCTAATAGTGGGGAGGGATTCGAGATGTGTGGTTTTGGTGCGGCGCAAACTTAAATGCCGCAATGCCAAATGCAAGATATCATTGCAACCTTTGGAAAGACTACTCAGGATGAATGGTGACCAGTTATCTTGATCGGCGCTCTGGGGTTGAGTGATGAATGATATTATGCCCAAAAGGTCATAAATGGTGTTGTGAATAGGTGTGCCCGTTAAACATATTCGGCGGGATGAAAGGAGGCTATTAACGGCACGGTGAGTGGCAGTGTATTGAGAACGAATATAGCTATAAGAGGGGGAAAGGGTTATTGGATATAAAAGGTAATTTGAATCATTTAAGCTCAGCCACTCACTGTGCTTCATCCAAGATTATACGATGCCAATTGATTTGAAAAATGAATGATGTAGAGGGATTGGTTTGCTTAAATTCTTGGGTGATAGTATTGTAAGAAGTGATGATGATATCATATTTTAAGATGTCGTCTTTGGATAATGAGTGACGAGTGGGACCATGGTAGATTTTGGAATGCAGCGCTCCAGCCTGAGCATGCTTGGATATTTCTGATTGCCAGTTGGTAATTAAGCGAGGGGGGCAGATGATCATGGTGGGCATGGAGCAATGGGGGTTTGCAATCATCCGCTCTTTGGAGGTACCAATTAGAGCAATGGCCTGAATGGTTTTACCTAATCCCATATCATCCGCGAGCAGTCCCCCAAGAGGGGTATTGGTCGAAAGGGATTCAAATGAGCTAACGACCCTGTTTGTAATGATGTGCCTGGCATTGAAAGTGGATCCTGGGGGTGAGGTGGCCCAAAGGTTACGGGCTGATTGGCCATTGGGGATTTCTCGATCCCAGAGAAAAGCTAGTCCGGTCTTTTGATGAGGGAGGAAGGGGGTTTGAATAATGGCATGGGGCGGGGTCATCATGGGGAGGTCTGATCCACTGGGTAATTGTATCAGTTTCTGCTTGGAAACCAATGATGAAACAGCAGGATATGAAACTGGCGTCGAGCTTGAAGCGGGAAATGTCGGAGTGAAGAGTTGACATTGACTATGAGTATCACAGTCATATTCTTTGGGCATTTTAAGCTTGAAATCTTGTGTTCGAAAGCTTTCCATTATGAATAAAATGTTTGGATACCATGTGAAGAACATCAATGCTAGGTTGGGTTTCTGAGATGAGGAGGGATCATTTGCATCAGTCATAAATACTCCCTCAACGAATAATATTTGAGAAGGATTGGATTGGCAATTTTCAATCCATGCGCCACCAGGACCACAGTGCATGAACGCTTTTGGTGCCCCAAGGAATGGTATCAACGTTTTGGAAAGGGTTCCAGGTAGAGAGCCAATAGCATGCTGGTGATTGGGGAGATAAACAAATATGTTGTGTTGATTGTGCCATATGATAATCCAAGAGGCTAAGTGGGAATCCTCAGGATTTAAGGCTATATCACTATTTATTTGAATACAAATATTAATCATCCCAATGCAAAGTGGTTGTGAAGGGGTTGACATGATGGCTATTTGAAATTATTCGGGGACAGTTGGAAATTATATGATCGGGAGGGGTTAGCTAAAGGGAATGAAGAGGAATAAGCACAGGTGGGAAACTTCTATGAGTGGCAGCCACAGGCCAAAAGGGGGATTGCCTGTGGTTACGTGCATGGTCTTGATGGGCTTGGGCCTCTTGGGCTCATAATTTTCATATCCGATTTGGGGCATATATCAAGGCAAGGTGGCCAAAATGTGGGTGCACCGATATGACTGCTGGATCTGCAGCAAGGTACAAATCCTTTGGTGGAACAAGGTTGACATTAGCATATCCGAAATTGGGTGGGTTGTAGAAACTTATTGTGGAGGGCATATTAGACGCATGCAGTCATGTTCGCTGGTGTGACAGCGAACATGGATGCATATCTTCCCCAGGTTAATTGTCGCACAGGGACCTACTGGGCAATGTTGGCCGTTTCAAAGGGCAATCTCACTGTGGGGATGTTTGTGTGTGGGCGGGTGACGGGGCACCGACCGTGAGGCATTGTAAGGTTTGACTATGAAACAATAAGTAAAAATTACTAATTTATTACTTATTGTACTCTGAATGTCCTTATAATTGAAATAAATAAGATTAAAATAATAATAATAATAAAGAAATATTATTATTATGGCGTAAAAATATTATATTATTAAATAAATATAACAATATAATTAATATTATATGAAATTATAATATTATAAATAATATATTAATATAGAATAATTAATATATTATAAAGCTCTTTATTATTGTTACCAACAAATAATAAAGGCGTAAAAAATTGTTTTTTATAAATAAAAAACAATTAATAACAATAATATTACTAATATTAAAGTTATGAATTAATATAAATACTATTTATATTAATTAAAGAATTATTAAGAGAGTAATAATAGAGAAATTATTATAATAAGAGAAAATAACCTACTTTGAACACTTAATATAATAATTTTGAAGTATTTTACGCCAAAAAATATAAATACAACCTTTTCAAATTGTATTTACAATAAAAATAAAGAAAATTACAAATTATTCTGGATTTTTACGTGGAAATGAGTTTTTAGAGAGATTTTTAACAAAAACAATTAAATAAATGATTTAATCACGTCAAAATAGATGATTATAGCAAGGTGGTCTTTGGTCTTTAATAATATAACAGTTTATATATATAAAGAATAAAGAAATTACCTTTGATTTAATTGATTTTATGTTTTTGATGCGTCTGAGGGGAAAATAGAGTAAAAAGAGCTCTATTTATAGTAAATACCTCCCTCCTAGAGTCCAACAGGCTTCTAGTAGACGTGTACTGATCATATCCACTGGAATTGATCAATGTTTTAAGGTTTGAGGGTGATTACATCATGATCAAACCATATTACATCATTATTACATCATTATTTAGAGTTATCACTATAACTCTAAGTTTGATGACATCAGAGGCTTGGCAGAACCCCAAATTTCGTGGATTTTATCATTTTTAATCATAAACTAATAGTATTCACCAATTGTATCACTCTTAAGACTGTTAAACTTAATTTAAGGTTACAGTATGTGATCATAACAGCTCAATTTAAGCTCAAACTTTGATCCTCAATAACTTTTAAGATTTTCACGCTACAGCAATTCAGAGAGTGAATTCTGGTAGCCTGACATAACCTTATTATGCTGCCAAGAGCTTTTCATTACATCATCAAAACTCTAATTTTGATGATTTTTCTTGTAACTCATCTTTTCTGTCGAAATTCAATATTTTAAACTTCAAACCTTGATTTCAGGGGGTTATACCCTGAATTTAATAATAAAAATTACGTCATTCTTCTCGAATAAACTAGTAGAATCCAACTGTATACTTTTTTTTAAGTTTGGACTACTTTCACAACAAAGTGGTCAACAGCTCTGTTGATTTTTATCAATATTTCCTCATAAGTCTTAACCTTGTTTATAATTTTCAAAATAAAGTTCATATCTGTGTTCTTACAGTAATTACGTGATAACTTTATTTTTGGTTCATCATTCTAGCATGTATAGTTTAGAAGATATTAGCTATGATCATTGAATATATGCGTTGACCAAAAAAGTGCATATATTCAGGATAATTCCTTAAGTATTGATTTTGGGAATTAGCTTATTAATTGTTTTATATGTGGATTTTTGTGGGGAATCCACTGGTACAATTTATTTCACATGTTGTTTCATTAGTTTCTGAGATAAAGAAGATTTTATGGTTTTTATAAGGTATTATACCTTATAATTCCTTAAATATTGACTTTACAGATATGCCATAAAAATGGTATATGTGTATTTTTCCATGGGGAATCCAATGGTATAATTTGTTTTACATGTTGATTCATTGGTTTTTAAGTTAAACCAATTTTAGTACCAATTTATGGTATTTTTTGTATATTTGAGTAATTATTTTTAGTGTATAATTATTCTAATTAATTTTAATATAATTATATTAAAGGTATAATTATTCTGAGTCTTTTTTGTGACCTTATTGGGTATGTGGTCATATCTCAAAGGCTCACAGGCATGATCCACATCTACATTCACCCCTATTGCGTTTGAGGAGGCAGTTTATCCCCCGAGATTGGGATCACGGTCTTTGCCTCACGCGTGTACAAAACTCCGGAGAAAGAGGCCACCCACCCAAGGGAATTTCTGGCTGCAAGCCAGGTGCCCCAACTTGCGCGGGGCGTGTGAGAACGTGAAGAAAATTACCCGCGGTGGGAGATACCCACGCAAACATAACCAGCCTCAGCAATCATAGGCTGGGATTATTCTAATGTGGATGAGGCTGAAGCAAATCCACACTGATTGGCCTCAGGTTTCCACGCGCAAGCGGGTGAGCGTCTGCAGTAAAGCTGACCACCCAACCAAGAAACTAGCCGGTCGGAACACTGGCAGTAAAATGTCTTCCAGGCGTGTGAAAGCTGCCTGTGTATGACCCATCGGGGGTGCGTATGAAAGCATGTGGCTGCCCGACAATGAACAAGCAGGGCCAGTCATTGTTGGCCCCGACAATGGCACCGGAGTGAATCCATTGTTTGTGTATTACCCAAATAATAAGTCATCCCATTATGACCCACTTTCATTAACTCGGATTACACCCGCGTCTATGCCATTGTTAGGCAGAGCTCTGCAAAAAGGTGCACCAAAGGGATGCAGTTGAGATATATGACTCAATGGCTTGACGTGATTTTCATGTTACATTGCTGAACAGCTTTTGCTCTGCCCCGCAGCATACATTTACACAGGTGTACTGCGTACTACAGTGTTGGCTGTACAGATCAGGAAGGTGTTATACTACTTGAGCCTGCATGCATATAGCGAATGTGCATGCACCTTCCGATCGTTTGCATATACGTAGCTCATGTGCCACATGCTCAGCTTCGCATCTCACCCGATTTGCACACGCAAGCTGAGCATATCATGGTCAAAAGCACCGTGTGAAAGTGCTCAGTAAAGCCATTGAATGAACTATTTTTGCAATAGTTCATTGGAAGGCTCAGTTTGGAGCACTTCACCAAAGCGTGTGAAATGCTGCAGCTGGCTGAAATGTCACCCGATGCTGTGCCAAATGCTCAGATTGTGGGCATACAAAAACGACTGAGCAATGGCTCAGCATGGTGCATTTGATATTGTTATATCTATAGCTCAATCACTGTGCAATTCCAATGTTCAGCCACTGAGCATTTCAATTATGACCCGAAAGCAAACCTGAGCAATGGGTCGAGGCAAGCTCACGCTGTATTCACTTGTCTTACAGCCCCCCCCTTTGTTCACATACTATTACCAGGCCATATGGCCGGTAATCTCGCCGCGGTCACTTGTGACCAAATGCACCGGGTGCATTTCTGCATGGGTCACTTGTGCATTCCACCCACAATGCACATTCAACAAGGGCCTCACGACCACCCTCCTGGGTGATCGGGTGGCTATTTAAGGAAAGAAAGGGGATTTGACTGAGTATTGCAATTTAATAAATTGCAATACTCAGCGGTGCATTTGATATTGTTATATCAATAGTTGAATAACTGTGCAATTAAAATGTTCAGCCACTGAGCATTTCAATTATGACCCGAAAGCAAACCTGAGCAATGGGTCGAGGCAAGCTCACGCTGTATTCACTTGTCTTACAGCCCCCCCCTTTGTTCAAAGACTATCACCAGGCCATACGGCCGGTGATCTTGCCGCGGTCACTTGTGACCAAATGCACCGGGTGCATTTCTGCATGAGTCACTTGTGCATTGCACGTTGAATGCACATTCAACAAGGGCCTCACAACCACCCTCCTGGGTGATCAGGTGGCAATTTAAGGAAACAAAGGGGATTTGACTCAGCTTGACAATTCAATAAATTGCAATACTCAGCCAGACCCCCATTGTTCTTCTGCCTCACGCGAGCATTTCACTTCTCAGTTGCAGCATTCGCTGAGACTCAGCTTCAATTTTGCCCACATGCCTTGAAGCTGAGACTCTTGCGGGTGCTGAAACTGCTGGGATCGTCTCAGCTTCACCATGGTATAAAAGACCATCTTCACACGACACGCACTTCACTTTCTTTCTCACCCGCTCCACTTCGTTCAACCTCACCCGCGTTTGTCCTTGTGCGTATTCCCCCTCGTCTTCCTGCCTTTCCAGTCTTTTCTTTCGCACTCGACTAACCCCACTCCCCTTCCTGCTCGCTTTTTGTTTATTCTTCTGATCCGTTCAGAAGCTCCCTTCTATCCACCTCGTGCGTTACCTCTTTTTTTAACTTTTGTCAACATTATGTACCAATATTAATATTTTTCTTTCTTCACGACTTCCTTCCAGAGTTTTAAAAACTTCCAACTAGAGCGTTTTCAATTTGCTTCCATTTTAAATTTATATAATTCATCGTATGCCTTCATTTTCTTTCTTGATTGTTTACTTTGTATGCAGTTACTAACCTCGCTTGTTTTGTTTTTAGATGTCGTGCACTTTATGCACCAAGCGGGGTATCCCCTGCATTTGTTCCTCGACGACGAACGACGCTTGTGATGCTTGCCGACAAGCACACAAGAAATGTTCGTTCGTTGTCCGCCCCTTCCGACCAAAAGGCCAGAGGAGTTCTCGCCCAAGACGCCCTCGCGAGGACTCCTTTGTGGTCGACGATGATGAAACCATTTCCGAGCGTGAATGGACGCCGGGCCCCCAAACAGGCCAACGGGAACGATTCCGGACGATTAGCCCTGTCCCCTCCAGTATCGATTTTTCCACTCCCCCTCCTAGGCCACCATCCGATGGTCACTTCACTCCTCGACCGGAGCGAAGTGATTATCCGGCCGATGAAGGATGGCGATGGCAAGAGGACATTTGAGCTTGGGCTGATCGTCACCATGTCTTGTCACCGATGGGATTCAAACGCCAAAGTAAGTTTTATTTCTCCTCCTTATCTCATTTATCTTCACGCAATAATATTGACTTTTTTCCATTTCTCATAGAACAAAACCCCCTGAATCCCCCCCGACAAGACTCTCCCGTTGCTAGTTTGCCTCGCGAGCAAACCCCCCAGCAACCCACTCCAGGCCCGAGTGGCACCCGATGGTCTGAGGAATTATTCCGCGGTAAGCAGCCAAAGTTTCATTTCATTTTCACTTTCACTTTCGAGTCGAGTGAACTGACTCTTCCTCCTTTTTTAGAACCCTCCCGAACCGAAGAGCCACCTATTCCTGGCCCAAGTCCAGCGTCCCAACAACCTGAGGACGATACGACTCGTGAGCCAGAACCTGAGGTGGCTCCTACGCAATCCACGGAGGAACCTTTTGGTAAGTCACCACTTCTCCTTCTTCACTCTTCTCAACTTTTCCTCACCATTTTTTCAACCGTCTCCAGATCGTCCCGCCACTCCTCGCTCGATAATCATCATCGACGATACGCCCGTGGGATCCCCAGTTCCCCATCCCCTTCTTCTTACCTGACTCGCCCACCTTCCCCTTCCATTCCCCCCCCCTCCACTCCAACCCCGGTTCCCTCCCCAGAGATCCCTTCCAGTGCCCCTGAGAACCCCAACGCCTCCTCCCCCCCGGTGCCAAGCTCGTCTCATTCCCACGATGACGCTTGCCAGGAATTCACCGACCTGCGACCGACCCTAATGATTCCTCGAGCAATCGTCCACGATTCGATCAACCAAATCTTGTTGGAGCATCGTCGCTTGCTCCACATGATTCCTTTCGTGGATGCAACTCATCGAAATGAGATGCACCGGGACTTCCGGGACGAACTCAACCGCCTCCTTGCCCAGGCACTGGAGGCTTATCAAAAGGAGGACATAACCGGGATAGTCTCCAAATTCCTAGAAAAATAAAAATTCCAAAAAAATAATCTCATTATTTCCACTTTTTATAATTTGTATTACTTTCTTTCAAAACAAATTATTTGTATTCTATTATTATTATGTTCAATTTCTATTTCATTCTTTGTTCACGTAAAAAATTATTTATTTCCACCTTAGAGAAAAACCCTGATTGCGTGAGAATTATTTTTGTAAGTGCCCCACCAAGAGTTTGAGTGAGTATTTGTTTTCGTGAACCTCTTTTTCTCAAAATGCGCCAATAGTTGCCGTTATCCTCTCCTATATTTTCTTCTTCCATGGTTTAGAGCCATCCCCATTCTTAACTGTAAAAAAGCGGCAGGTTCCCGTATGTGAGCAATCCAGTCCAGATTCGTGAAACATGGCCTTTCCTATGGTCACACGCTATTAATCTTACTCATGTATTGAATTGTTTAAATTGTCTGGAACCTTCACAAGCGTAAGGATTGGCGTGTGACTTGTCGGGAGCCTGCACAGGCGTAAGGATTGGCATGTGAATTGTTGGGAGCCTGCACAGGCATAAGGATTGGCGTGTGAATTTTCGGGAGCCTGCACAGGCGTAAGAATTTGTCAGCATTGTTGGCAACCTTCCCAAGCGTAAGGATTGGCGTGTGAATCGTCGGAAGCCTGTACAGGCGTAAGGAATTTTAGCACTTTTGGGACCCTTCAAAAGCATAAGGATTGGCGTGTGAATTGTTGGGAGCCTGCACAGGCGTAAGAATTGGCGTGTGAATTCTTGGGATCCTGCACAGGCCAAGAAAATTTCAGCATTGTGGGGAAGCTTCACAAGCGTAATAATTGGCGTGTGAATCGTCGAAAGCCTGTAAAGGCGTAAGCATTGGCGTGTAAATTTTCGGGAGCCTGCACAGTCCCAAGGATTGGCGTGTGTAGCGCTGGCACCCCGCATAGGCGTAAGGAACTTTTAGCATTCTCAGAACCTGCACAAGCATAAGGATTCGCGTGTGAAGCATTGGCATCCTGGACAATAGCAACAAACCAGGACAGATGTACGATGGCATGCCACCGTACATAATCCACTTCACCCCTTTTTCATGTCAGACACCCCATCTCCCGCACTCGAATCCATCCAATCCTGGTGTATATTTTCCTCTGCCTTATCCCACCATTACTTACCCAACCCACATGCAAATCTCCTCATTCTTTGAATCGGCATGAGATTGTATTACCATCCCTGATTTGATAGCCCGCTCTCTTGGCAATCTCATAATAGCCATGGCTTTTTTGACGCATTGTTTTTGCTAACCTGCTTGAGCATTGTGCGGACATACCCACTAGTGTCGTGCTTTCGTTGTCCTGTGCTGGATCAGTATAATGAACAAATGTACTACTGGCCCACACTACCTGAATGAGCCCATGACATGCGGATAGATCAATCCAAAAATGTTCATTTGGGAAAATCAATTTTCCACCTGTACACCGCTTTGACGCATCTCTTTGAATTTGGCCAGTCCGCTTATCAGCTTGAAACCACCATCCCGAAGCATACAGCGATGCATCCTTATCAAGATGAGGTGAATTTTTGAATCCATTCATGGTGAAAGTGAGTGCGGAAGCGAACTCGAATGCACCCTGATTTGCGGAATATTGCCTTCATAGTTGACTTGATCAAAAGACGGAACCCCCAATGAATTGTAGAAATTTTGAATCTTCTCAAACAAATTATCCCCAACATATCGTAAGGATTGACCTAGAATGCAACCCACCGAGCTAAGATTGGCACCTCGGTCCCGCCATTCATCTTTTGCATTTTCAATTTTGCCAGCACTTCCATACAGACCAAATTGTTCATTCTTCGTGGTGCATTTGCGCCACCCAATCGCGAACATAAATCCCTCCAGTAATGCTCCATTTGTTGCAATAGGGTCAGTGAACCTCTTTTCGCGAAATAAGAATTGTGATAATTCATCCCATTGATTGACCTCGACTTCACTCATTGTTGTGAATGGTTGGAATTCGACAAGGGCAATGAGTAATCCGGTTGAAGAGAAAATTGCCACACGCCCAAAGTGAATGTGTTTGATCTGATTGACATCCACAACCCTCCGAATTTCACTTGGGGTGATATTTGCTGATACTGGCATTGATATTTGTGCTGTTGGGCGAGAGGAGGAAAACAACCTATTCATTCGGGTCATTTTGCGCTCATTTGTCTTTTGGGATCTGCTACTATTCCCGAGTGGTTGAGGGATCACTATGTGTTGAAGCACACAAGATATCAGATACTGCCAAGGAGCTTTCTTCGGCACACATCCTTTGACTTCCCTGTTGGAGCCCACATGACATTGGCACAATCTGAACCGACTAAAGCCAATGTTCTTCCGTGGGGCCCAATGAGGGTGCCACATAAATGTGGAAGCATATATACACTGAGATTAAGCGAGTAACTCACACTTTCCTTCCTCAGCCCGACACTTTCTCGCGAGTTCCCTTTTACGCTCTTTTCCTTTTTTTGTGAATGGCATGCTTTCAGCAGAAAATGAAATGAAACCGAATGATTACTGATTCCTTAATATCACCTAAATTGGATTGCGGTGGATGAATCTTTTTTAATTGCGGCTAAAGAGAAAGCTCACGCCTGACCTTGGCAAATTCACGATCTCAAATACCTGAACCTGAAAATTGCAGTGGATAGTGCATTATTCAATTTTACACATTGATGTTCCCATGCAATCACTTTCCAATCCAACCATTTGGAATATTGCAAGCACACGCAAATGCAATATGCATCCTGCTGCGGATCCCTAGCTATCCTAGTCCTCTTGAAAGACACAGGAACATTTGGCCTATTATGGGCTGGCGGGGAGTGATAAACGCGACTTCCCGCAATGCACCTGCGTGTGCTACTCGCGGGCACATCGCCTGACTCAGCTTGCGTCTTGTCGGAATCTTTGCAATGATGTATGGAGGCATGCCGCCGTACAATTACTATTGGTACTCAGACTGTGGCATCCGGGCAGTAGTAGGATAGGAAGTCATGATTATTAAATTCATAAATAACTTTGCAAAATTCAATTACAATCTATCTAGTACAAAGCTAATCTAAAACAGGTCAATCCTGGTTGTGAGTTTAGCTGACCTGGGTACCGTCAAGGTGACCTCATCACTTGAACCAAGCCCGCGTTTCGCCACCCAGGCATCACCAAAGTCTAATACTAAGCATCGTGCAAATTCAAATCTAAGAGGTACAGCAGGGTTAAAAGACTCTGATGAGAAGAAACTTTTATTCAGTAAATCACATATATACTTATTAGTACGTAGCCACACTGGCTCCACTAGATTTTTACCCTCTGAAAGTTTTGCGGAAATGTCAATTAGTGATAAAGCCCCTTTAACCGAGCTTGTTCTCCAGTCATCTGAGCATACCATCAAACCACAAACCCCCGCCGCACAGAATGCCGCTAATATACCATAGCAAATTCAATTTATTCTGAGATTCTTGTGACACGTCAAAAGATCTTTGATGGCCTCATTTTTTTTTTGAGTTTGTGATTTTGCCTTTGATTCCATTAACTTCGACCTTTGTATGTGCACGTACCATGTTGTACGCAATCATCAAATGGATAACTGTATCCATTAGATCCTCCAGGTTCTTGTGCGGCTTTGTGGATATCTCATTGTCAGCCCCGCCACCTTCAATGCTGAGTTGGGTTGCACGTTGCTTCGATTTACTCAAGCAGGAGGCAAGGTATTCAACTGCTCCCCGTTCGAGTCCAAGAGGATCGGTCGAATTTGATGTTGGTGCAACATATGGTTTGGGTGCAATCACATCGTATGAGACTAAACTAATGGATTCAAACATAACATTTGCCCAAAAATGTTTAACTGGATTGGCGGGGTAAAGAAGGCTCTGAACCATTTTGAAGAAGGAGTGTTCTGATTTTGGGAGATTATCTGGAGGTTTACCTGATTCCTTCATCAATTTGAGATTCCAAATGTTGTGATCAAAAAACGCTTCTGTTTTGGTTGGCTTAAAAAAATCTAACCCTGTATATTGCAATTTATATCACCAGTCAACAGCCAATAATCATGTATCATGCACAAAGATAAAACTCACCTGCCATCTCAAGGTCCTCCAGCCAGGCCGACATTTTAAGCTCTTGGTTACTGATCACGTTAATACCAACAGGAAGGAATGTATGAGCATCCTTTGTTGGTAAATTGTCCCATCTATTTTTGTAAATCCTATTGATATTATCAAGCCCCCTTTTCCATGATTGTTGAGAAATATTGGAATGATAATTCAAAATGCCTGCAAACTCTTCCATGCGGGATAAGAATATTCCTTGGAAATTCGCAGCGGATGACACTTCGGGCTCAGCGTCGGGAATTATATCAGTCATATCTCGTCCCATTGTATCATGTTTAATTGTTTCCCTTTCTTGAAAGGCTTGAATATTCCGAGGAGAGGCGGCAGGGGTTGCATCATGCATTGTTTCATTGGGTATCGGGGGGCTTTCAGTATGTGGAGCTTCATCATGGATTGTTTCATTGAGTATTGGGGGGGTTCAGTATGCGGAGGTTGATTATCAATATGGTCCCCTTCAACATTGATAATTTCATGACCTTGATCGCGCGAATCGTTGGCGGCTTCAAAGGTACGGCGTTTTTTGTTTGTTTTTTTGGTCGCATGTATATTTGGTCTTTTTCCTAATCCTTTGCCTGGAAATCCAATTACGACTCGAGATCCTTCAGGTAGAGATTCTCCCACCTCCACACCTGCCCATATATTGTAAGCAGCTATTTTTATCAATTTTCTTTTGAATTATTAATGGACTTGCAGTTCAAATCCATTTTGAGCAGGCTCATGGCTTCAGCAATCTTTTGACGCACATAATCAGGAATTTTACTATCATTTTGAATTTTTTCGAGCCTTGGGATTGTTTGAGCAATGTTGGAGACAAATTGTTCCTTGGATATAATTTCCACCTCCCCACTGAAAATTACATCATCTTGCCCATCATCTTCTGTCGGTGAACAAGGTTCAACAGTCTTTTCCTTCTCATAAGTTTTAAAATTCGGTTTCTGAGCGCTTGGAGGTTGACCTGAAATAAAGGCTATGACACAATATCAGGTTTTGAGAGATTTGAAATATTCAAGATGGATGCATACTCACATTCTGGAAGAACTGGTGGATCTTGATTATCTTCATGTGACTGGCTCTCTACTTCAATGCCTAATTCACGACTACTGGCGATATCAGAGATTTCACTTCCACTCTCTGGGGCTGAAGTTGGTCGTTCATTGAATTCAGTTGAGTTTCCCGGGGTTTGGGCCATAGCGGAGGTAGTTTATTATGCAAATAGATGGTGACGAGTTGATTGATAACTTGTTTGAAAATTTTTGAATAAAAAGATCCAAATTCAAGAAAAAAGGTGCAAGTAAAATAATCGCATTTGCAAAATGCGATTTGTCGGGAAATTGAAGGAGGCGATGTTTTGCAAATTACTTCATATCATGCAAATGAAATCACTTCCCTGTGAGACATTGAATAAAGTTGACTAGTGAGAAACCTACTAAAGTCAACTTTTGAACTATTCAACGCTCATGAGGTAAGGACTAAGCAAAGTGTTCATTTTATTGATATGAAATAAAATGGTTTTGTCGGCGAAACAGGAGACACAATTCTTGTCTTAAATAGTCCACTTATTAGGTTTTAATTTGAGAGTCTCATGATTTAAACCCTAACCACAACATGGTGAATATACTGACCAATATCCCCTTAGGTCCTGTTGGCAGAGAAGGCCACTCAGCATATTTCGGCAATTGTGTTCATTGTGTACGCCAACAAGCCACCGTACTGTACACTATGGATGTAATACGGAAGCGTGAGGAGGGTAACTGTTGTCGGAGGCATGTCGGGAGGGCACGACATGAGCGTAAGGATGGTAAGCAGTGTCGGGAAAATGTCGGGAGGGAGGGTAACTGTTTTCGGAGGCATGTCGGGAGGGCACTACATGAGCGTAAGGATGGTAAGCAGTGTCGGGAGAATGTCGGGAGGGAGGGTAAGTGCTGTCGGGGGCATGTCGGGAGGGCACTACATGAGCGTAAGGATGGTAAGCAGTGTCGGGAGGGCACTACATGAGCGTAAGGATGGTAAGCGTTGTCGGAGGCATGTCGGGAGGGTACTACACAAGCGTAAGGATGGTAGGGGCGGGGGTGTGAAAGCGTAAGGAGTGGTGAGGACGGAGAGGGGCGGGCAGTGTCGGAGTCTCATCTGGATGGAGGGCGGTGCGGGTGCGTAAGCATGCTAAGCGTCGGGGAGGCGGAAGCCAATGAGGTGAAATTACACGAACGTTGTGCATAGTGTTGAAATGGGTTTGGGCTTTGAGTGACATTCTCATGTGACACATGTGACGATTGACGTTGTCTTGACGCTGACGTGACGTGACCCACTAAATCCAGTGACTATAAAGTGACACTAACGCGACTGAAGCAAGATTTTATACTGACCGCGGTGCGACGTGAAGTCAATCGCCGACGATTGACGCGAGATTCGCCCTGGTGTTTCACCTGCAAAACCCTCTCCCGCTGATAGTGGGTTCCTGAAGTGGAAGGCGACCTTTCTTGAGGAGTCCTTGGCCCAGGATGATTAAAAGGGGAGTGTTGGGACAGTCGGCTCACCAGTGTCCAGGTCAACCACAGTAAAAGCAGGCTGTGCCAAACTTGCCGACAAGATGTTCTGGAGGTTGCCTGATATCCGCTGCTTGTTGCCAAGGTGCCTTCTGATTGGGTGATTTTGGGCGATTAAACAGGGGCAATGTCACGGGCGGGTCAGCTACGCAGTATACGGAAGGTGACCCTTGCTGTATATCGTAGTCGCGCTTTGTGGAGCCATTTAGGATGACCTTCCCCACAAAAGTAGATGTTGGCTTGTCGTCAACTTTTGCCAAGATAGCAGCTGTGACCAATTCATCAAATGCTGCCTGGTTGAGTGCGGCAGGTGCATGACATGCAGCTTCAGCCAGCAGACCCTCTAGTTAACCGCTTTGACCCCAAGCTTCTTGAATATTGCAAATGTGCAGCATAGTGAAAGAACCAGAACATTGTTTGCCCATGGAGTGCCTGAGCCATTTTTGACCAGCATAGTGAGCCTCTCACAAACAACACAGAGTTTTTCAAAATGATTTCCAGGGAAGCAGCGGGTTTTGATTGTGTCGAAGAAGACCCTTGCAGTAGCTCAAGAGGGGTTGATTCCAATACACAAGGCAAACTTGTGTGGGATTGAAGCATTGATAAAATGGCAGATGGCCCTATTTTCCTCCGGTAATCAATCATTGAGAGGAGAGGGTAAATTGTCGATAAACGTTTCAGAGTTGAAGGCCACACAGAGAACTCGGTTGAGACAAGTGAGCCACTCCGCAAAGTTTGAGCAGTTGCTTTTGAGTGCAGCAAAACAGTCAGCCACATGGTATGGTTCCTGCATGAACTGGTTGTATGCAGATGTCGTATGCTGCTGAAGAGGGGTATACGGGGAGAAGAGATGGCCATCCGAAGTGATTGCATTTCGGCAGCATTGGAGTTGTGGGCTGATTTCAGAGACATCACTTTGGCTCTTAGCGAATTTAACATAGAATACATATCATGGTTCAACAACGGTTTTGGTTCAGCATTGTTGGCAGTGGCTTTCTTTGAATGGGTGGAAGCTGACATCTTGAAGATGCCCTATTGCTGGAGCTCAGGAGAGTCAAGGCTTTTAAGCTAATGAGAAAGGGACAGATGTAGCAAAGCTTGCTTGTCAGTCAGATCCATTCCGTCACCTCCAAAATGGTAAGAGGTGAGGAGTGGGTTTGGGACGGGACTGCAAGCAAATTATAAGCTACAACTAGACAACTGCGGTGCATCGTTGCGCACAGTGTGGTTTGCTAAATCTACAGGTAATGCTTTGTTACAAAAGTAATTGGTTGACGTGTTGTCATGTCAGCCGTATTTCAACATAAATTATAATTTTGTTATCGTTGTATACTATAATCTATATTACAATTGTAAGTTTTGCACAAACTAAAAGTGAATGTTAATGCAAGTAAAAATAAGATAAGAAAAACTGTGATGTACCTAAAAGTGAACAACAAATATACCACAACTGGAAACAAGATAGTGCTGATACACAACAGAACACCTGATACAACTATAATTAAAGTGTTTGTGAGCCTTTGAGATATGACCACATACCCAATAAGGTCACAAAAAGACTCAGAACAATTATACCTTTAATATAATTATATTAAAATTACTTAGAATAATTATACATTAAGAATAATTACTTAAATATACAAAAAATACCATAAATTGGTACAAAAACTGGTTTAACTTAAAAACCAATGCATCAACAAGTAAAATAAATTATACCATTGGATTCCCCATTGAAAAATACACATATACCATTTTTATGGCATATCTGTAAAGTCAATATTTAAGGAGTTATAAGGTATAATACCTTATAAAAATCATAAAACCTTATTTATCTCAAGAACTAATGAAACAACATGTGAAATAAATTGTACCAGTGGATTCCCCATGAAGATCCACACATAAAGCAATTAATAAGCTAATTTCCAATGTTAATACTTAAGGAATTATCCTCAATATATGCACTTTTTTGGTCAACGCATATATTCAAGGATCATAGCTAATATCTTCTAAACTATACATGATAGAATGATGAACCAAAAATAAAGTTACCACGTAATTACTGTAAGAACACAGATATGAACTTTTTTTTACAAATTATAAACAAGGTTAAAACCTATGATGAATTATTGATAAAAATCAACAGAGCTATTGACCACTTTCACTGGGGCGAATCTCGTGTCAATCATCGGCGATTGACTTCACGTCAAGCAAACGTCAAGCAGGATAAAAGTCGAGCTCACGTCAAGCAAAAATCAAGCGAACATCGAGCACACGTCCTACTCTTGTCTTACACCAAATCCTGTGACATCCAATAATATTCGTTCCCCTGTGCCTTCAACTCAGATTCCTCACCACCTGATCATCCCACAACCGTCCGATGATTGGTAAAAATTACACCAGACCCTCCTGTTTGCACACACACACATCAAAGATGTCCTTCAGCCAGTCTTGATGTAGGCGGGGGGTTTGACTTTACCAGGTCATCCATGAAGTGTGCGTGTGCATGCGCGGGGGCGGGTGCATTTGCGTGTGCATTGGCGTGTGCGGGTGCGTTTGCGTGTGCATTGGCGTGTGTGGGTGGGTGGGCGTGTGCATTGGCGTGTGCGGGTGCATGGGCGTGTGCATTGGCGCGTGTGGGTACGCCAAAGCCAATTCCGCTTCCAACATGATGATGGCGCAGTTAGAGATTTTGGATGCTGTGAAAGGTGAGTGTGTGGGTCATTTGATCATTGGACTTGGCTTATTCACACTGTACCCAATGTCAAAATAGTAAGTGCTTTGTGGCAATGTGAAATAATGGGCTCTGCTTGTCACAATGGCATGTCTCTGTCACTAAATTTTGAGGCAGTTATTTCACTAGCAAAATTGCTAATGAATCTGCGATATTTGCATTTCTGTAGACTAAATTTCATGAAATAACGGCTTTATCATTACAAGCAGTCCACATGACAGAGCTTTGTTATCATACAATCCACAGTTACCTTCTATTTCTTCTTCTGATATAATCAAGTGTCCATCATCAAAACCAACAGCTTTATAAATATTGAGATACGGCCAATCTGGTAGGAAATTCACATAAATTTTCAAAGTTTTTAAAATCAGAAAGTTATCTTTAAGTATGCTAGAGGGCTCAGAGACTTTAAAAATGCTATTAATAATACCAAATTGTTGGGAGTTGCCCCTCAGAAAACATATCACACTGTTGCTGACATTTTTGGATTCAGTTGAAAATATATTGTCCCCCATATTAATGTTTGAAACTGGAAAATACCAAGGTGAGACAATCCTTGAAGTGGGATGACTTGTGGATTGCACGGTATTGTCTAAGCTGATCCAATCAACCATTTCCCTTGTTGCATGAAAAGTCTGTAAGTACTCAACCAGGCAATCATAATTTTGTTGGTCATGGCCGGATGGCTTGTTATATTTATGGTGATTGAACACGGCAGGTGGCTGTAATTCGAAAGGCTGTTTTATTTCACATGGCACAGATGGGGATTTCAGGAGAACGGAAATGTTGGAACATGGACAGATATGTTGAAGTAAGGTTTTATCTATATCATCTATTCAGAGTTGCAAAAAGTTAGTCTTATTCAGTTCAGGTGTTTAATCAATGTGAATATATTGATCTTATTGATTGACGTACATATCTTGTTATTTGTTGGCATCTTTGCAAATACTCCAATCAAGCGCTCATAACCCCATGTGGCTGAGGCTTGTGCTGGGCCCCAACGTTGGAAGAGTTCGGGAATATGATCAGCAAAATGATGATTTGGTTTACTTTTCTGTTTTGGGAACAGGTGTTGATTGGAAAGGCGGAATTTTTTCCAATGTTCAGCAAATGCAGTCGCATCATCTATTGAAACAGTCCAGCTTGTGGCAATGTTGATAGCCCTAATCAAATGGAATGTATTCTTGGCTAGTTCATTTGCAAGTTCTTCTGACTGACCCATTTTTCTTTGAGTGTTGGCAGATTGGTGTGCATCTAATGACATCTGTTGACTGAGCATTAGAAATGGAATATAGACCTTATATAAGAGAGCCCATTCAGCGGCTTTTAAGCTACCATGAGAGGGGGAACCCATGTTGCGAGGTACTCTTGTCCATGATGAGGGAATTATTGTCTCAGATATGATTTGACAGAGATGCTCCAGAGCCTCACCCTTGATCTGGTGATCACTCAGTGCAGTTATATCCAATTCAGAGGGTATTTCAGAAGTGGGGATGTAATCGGCATCAAATGAAGGAATCTCCGCAGAACCACTAGATGGATGTTCTGTGTTAGGGGTGGGCATTGGGAAGTAGTTTTTTGGGTGGAAGTAGTGGGGAGTGGCTCATTTATTATTTTTGCTGCGTCTCTTCTCAGGGAGCGGGCCTCTCTCAATGTGATTTTATCAAGAGAGCTGTTGGAGGTCTTGGAATCTGAGTCTGAACTGTTGGTGTCATTGGATTTCCTGCGGGACCTGAAGTAAATTTTTGATTTGGACTCTGCAATGCACAATTTGAAAGTTGCATGATCCTTCAAAATTCCAAGTATTAAATTATGCATTATGTCAAGATTAACCATTCTGGTTGCATCCCAATACGGAAGGTCTTCCAAAATTGAATATCGCACTCCATACTCAGAGAAAATTCCTTGTCTTTGTTGTGGGGTTGCCTGAAGCCATTTGGCAATGGTTGATTTATGACTTTGGTATGAGCGCGTGTAGTGAAATTGAGGACCAATTTCTTCAATTTGAGCTTTGTGAATGGTGCAAAAATTACAAAAGTGGTTTCCTGAATGGGAAATAAATCCAGTAAGCTTGTGCATGGCAACCACATCCGCAATGGCTGTGAGGATGGCAACATGGATAAAGGATCCTGATGGAACTGTTGAGGTGGGTGCAACATGGTAACCTTGCCATAGCTCTTTGAGCTCGTTGATGAGTGGAATTAATAGATAATTCAATTGAAGCGCAGTTGGCTCCTTCAGACCAGGGATGATTCCTGCAACATAGACATTCTCGGGCTTCAATCTTTCACTTGGGGGGAGATTAAGACAAATAAGCATGATAGGTCCAATGCTAGCCAACCGGGTTGACTTTCCATGTGCATTAAACCAGTCCACATATATGGAGAAGGCCAATGCACCAGGAATGGACATGAATGGGGGTGTGAGCCTTAGAGGTAATTTCATATACCCAAAAGACCACAAATATAAAAAATAACATATTAATATAAATAAAATAAATTTATTTATATTATTAAAATAAAAATCAAAATATAAATATAAAATTATATTAAAAATAAAAAATTAATTATAATTTAAAAATAAAAAATACATTAAATTTTGTAAATATAAAATTACATTTATACTTGAAAAAATTAAGTAAAAATGAAACTTTAACAAAATTGTGAGAAAATAAATAAATTTGGAAAAAAGTTAAATAAAAATTATTATAACTTTTCATCCAATAAATAAACATATAAAATTTATTTCACCATTGGATTCCTCATAAAAAATCAGGTGGGGTCACCTCTGAGTGAAATTCTTGTAACTCAACTCTAAATAAGCTTAAATTAAGTTTTTAGTATTTTCAATACAAAAGTTGAAAATCCTCAAAACCTTAATTTAATTCACACCACATGTGGTGTTAACCATCAATTTTTGTGTTAAAATTGAGGTGTTGTGTTTAGTTTAGAAGTTATGAGGAATTGAAGTATTTTCAATTGAATTCAATTGAAATGTCAAAATGTGCGCGTGTATTACATAAGTGAACTTTGATTTACATATAAGGTGTCAATTATTACTGTATTGTACTGTACAATTGAATTGAATTACACATGTAAATTATAAGTATAATACATGATGAGGAATTAAAGGAAAAATAAATTGGAAAGATTAAAATTGGGGGGGAAAAGGAACTCCAGCTCTAAGGGGGAGCTAGACCCCCAAAATCCTTGCTGACAGGCGTGGGATGTCAAAATTCATGCAAAAGTTCATCACTTTTGGCCTGGAATTGAGTTACAGGGTCTGTGGACTCAATTGATGATGAGGTTTTGATACCAACTGGGGTAGTTTTAGCTGTTGCCAAGAGGGTAAAACTACCCTTAAGATAAAACAATCATAATAAAAACAGTTTTAACTGGTTTCTACGCCTCTGACACACATTCTGACGTGTTTTGAAGGCTCTAGGCCTGGTATTGCTATAGTAATGGCTGATTTAAGGGTCTAAAATGGCTAAAAATGGCTAAAAATGGCTAAAACCAGCCCTTTTTTGGTCTAAACCAGGGTTCAATGATGCCATAATTGGCTTTTCTGTTGTCAGACTGTTTTACACGACTCACAAGAGTAAATTTTACTTTTGGAGTAAGAGAATTGATGGCTATAAAAGAATGTCTTCTTTGCCCCACTTTTCTCTTGATGTTAGAATCTTTTCCTTTTATTAATGAGTTTAAAACTGTTAAACCAATCAATCAAAGATTCCAACCACCACTTTTAAATCATTTTAATCCTTTTAACCACGTGAAAAATCATTATAATCATTGTTTGTAACTCTTATAATCATTTTCACCCCTGAACCACCCCAAAAGTGAATTAAAGCATCTTTCATCACTGTAAACTTTGTCACTTTGTTTCCAAATTCACTCTGATCACTTTTGGGCATGTTTTCTCTTTAATATTCTTTTTAAAGACTTTGTTCTTTAATTAATTGCTTGCAGTTCTTTGCTCAATTAATTCCAATTGAAATTGCTCTTGAAGAAATTTCTTTTGTAGCCTTAAAATATCTCTTGTAGAGTATTTTTTGGATAAATTTTTATTGTTGGTAAAACAATAAATTTTTATAATATTATTTTTTTATACTAATAAAGTTATAAACAATAAAATTGGCGTGTTTTCTCTTAAAAATAATATTTCATACTATTTTTAATTGATTTTCACCTTATACAAATTTTGAGGACAGGAAAAGTACTTGATTTTTAATCAAAGTTTCATATCCACACCTTACAGGGGGATCATGGATATTTCTAGTGCCAGTGAAGCGTCTCCAGACCAATCCATCCCAGACATCACATTTGGGGGTACCTTCAGGGGTTTGGGATTGTTGATGTTGATGCAGAATTTCCATAATTCCAGCCCGCTGGAGGAATCTGGCAAGCCAATTTTTGAATGGTTGATAAATGAAATGTTTTGTTGGTATAAATTTTTGCTTCATGTTGGTTGTGTTTTGGGTGTGGGGTTCAGATGAATAGATGAATTTGCCTAATGATTGTGTGCAAGGGGGATCATGATCATTTGGGTCATTATGGCGTTGACAGTGGGGTTGGTCAGTTGTGACTGATTCAGTGAGGCCATTAAGAGAGAAACATTGAGGACAACATATATAGTTTTGAATCACTGGCTCCAATTGGAGATGTTCAAATATGGTACTCAGATCTTGAGGTATATGGAATGCAGGAGCGGGGGGACCAGCTGAGCTTGAGATACTGGACTTGATCAGCAGGTTCAGGGCGGGGTTGAGTATGCGTGAAGCCCTGCGGGGTAAATTATACCTTAATGATAGAATGGCAGATATTATCATTCCTAGGTCTTGTGGGGGAAGGGTTTGACTGCCACTATATGGTTTCTGTGCAGTTGAATTGAGACCCGCTGGAGTTGAGAAAGTGCTTTGGGTCAAACGTGAATAATCAGCTGGGAAGATTTGATCCAATAGAATTTGTGGGCACCCAGATCCTGATGCAGAAGAAGGGATGTTTGGAAGAGATTTGGGTGCAATGGTTGATTTGAGCTTTTTAATGTGCTGTTTATATTGGAAAGGTGTGAAGGCAACTCCAGGCCTATCACCCTCAGGGGAAGAGTGTGTTTGAGTTGAGCAGTGTTGACACATGCATATACGCATTGAGGAATAGGGCCGGGTTGTCATTGTTGCAGCAATTGGGAGTACGGTTGGTTTATGTAAAAATATCTATGGGTGATGTGAAAGTGTTTAGGAGTGTTATTAATTGGAAATAAAATTCAGTGATTATTTATGAAGGGGGAGATGATTTGAGCCAGCTGAGGATTTTATCCCATTTGTAATGGTGCATGAGCTCCAGTGGATAAAGTGTAACATGTCTCATCTGGATGGCGGAATTGGTTAGGCATTTAATTGGGTAAAATGCCATGCTGCTCAATTCTCATACATATTCTAGTTTATTTACACTTTGTGATAGTGCGGGTTTGACCATTGAGGGGGTTCCATTAGTGAAGTGTTACCATTGAATTGAGGGGATTAACATTTAATCCATGTACGCTGGCACGCCATCGTACATGGTTTAAACCTTATTACAGACATAACTATATAACTCTATTACATAAGGGGTTGGAGTGCAGCTAAAGTCTTGGTATTTGGTTTGAGTGCGGCGGGCTTTGAATCAGTTGGAATGTGATTTGGATTGTCTTGCCTTTCTTGAAAAGGTGATGTCTCTTTTGTGGGTAAATCCTTCATGAATATACCCCTTTACAGATGTACAATGTTGCGGAATTTCAATGCATATATTGGCAGTTTGGATAATTCACAAAATGTGACAATGGGGAGGCGGAAATGTTACCAAATATGACTACTTATGGATGATGGGTCCCCTTTCAGATCAAGGAAATATCACATTATATGCTGGTAGGCCGTGCAGGGTGGTTTCCGACAAAAGCGGAGGAGCTCAAGAGGAGGCAGGGAGGATTCTCCTCAAAAGAGTCTTATCCGACTTCCACACAACACTTGGTTCCAACTATTCATAGAATGTCTCTATTCTAAATTTGAAAAAATCTCATATCATATCCCTCTATTTTATCACAATACTGAACTGTTTTATCAAGTTAAAAATATTACTGTACTTTTTCGGCCCTTATGTCATCTTCCAAGTCACATAAATCCCGTTCAGGTTCTGTTCATGACTCAGATAGTGAATCTAGCATAGAATATGTTCAAACACAATCACCATTGAGTCCCAACATTCCTCTCACAACCCCTATCGCATCCTCAATGAATGTATCAGGTCTTAACATTGATGTGGGAAATCCGAAGGCTCCAACTTCCAGCACTTGGGCGATCCCAAATATTTCTGTCACTCCAATTCCCCCAAATCCCACTAATACACAAATGCATGTGTCTGAGGGGCCGGAAGGCACACCTCAAATCTCATCAAACGCTAATCCCCAATCAAAATTTCCACGTGAGTTCCTCCTAAACCCCGGTTGGACTCCAGTCGCATCCCAGGATCCCTTTGGATGAAGTCAACAGCCAACCCTCAATATTCCATCAGGATCTCAGGCTCATGTGGGAAATGAAAGGCGCGTTGATGGCGGGCGACGAAAAAGACCTTTGGAAAATGTAACTTGGAGCGGTCTGTCAGAGGGAAATCCAGGATTGACGCTTCATCAAAGTAAGTCATTTTAATTTGGGAGTAGAAACTTATTCACAATTTGATATGTTTGTTTCATGGGTTAGATATGGCACCTAAAGGCAAGTCAGTCCGATCTCAGGAGCCAATTGAAGATTGTGAGTATGACCAGTCTTCATTAATTTTTTGATGTGTTAACTGATGATGTGCATGGCAGGTGATGAACTTTATGCATCTTCACCTCTGGTCCATAAAGAGAAAGTCACTGGACGTCATCATCCATATGCCTCCAAACCAAGAATGGGTCATGCCAGTATATCAAGAGAAAGAATTGTGGATGATGAGGATGAGAACATGTCTCCGACTCAAAGTGAAAAAAATGATGAACCAAGGAGGGATGATTTCACGGCGCATGATCATGGCACTCAGTCAAATAATGAGTTCACCCATCCTCAAATGGGCCTTGCCCAGAGTATGCTTGAGCAATCCGAGGTCAGACAGCAAAGGAACCAGGCTCGTAAAGCTCACAATGTGGCGAAACGTGCAAGCCAGAAGGAGCAACAAAAATGGCTGAAAGCAGAACTTCCAGAGAATGTCCATGGAATGAGATCAGCCGTACATGCACATTGCCTGTTCCTACTCAAAGTTAGGGATAAGGATTTTTCCTCACTACCAGCACCACCAAGCACAGAAGAGCGTGAAATTGCAATTCAAGTGGCTGGTCATCTCGGATATGTCCCCGAGGATGTTTTCAATGAGCCATCAACACACGTTCAGTCTCAGGGTTTCCAAAGCTAACGCAAAAATGAGCTCCACAAGCTAGGACTAAAGCGATTCACTTGGGACTGGGAGAGCTCATGGCAACATCCGTTCAATGAGCTGATGTCTATGGTGTTTTACCGTAAATTCCGTCTTGCACTTGTCAGCACCGAGTATCATCATTACTGTTGGAACAAGGATCATAATAACTATGGGGTCGTGGCGGCTTTAATGGAGCAATATTTCACTTATTTGAAAAGAGAATGGAAGTCTATTCAAAAGGATGCCGAGTATTTGGTTAAAAAGAAGGAGAATCAAAAGCTCGCGAAGATTCGTCAAAGGGTTAGTTAATGTATCTCTTCTTCATTGTGAGCAAAGACTGATGATGATCTACTTCATTATGTGCAGACCTGTGAGCGCCGTCGTGAATGGTGTGATACGGCTAAATTTCCCATTTTAGCATCACAATTCAATGACCCTTGAGTATGTTCAGATACTGAGGAGGTACTGGAAAATGGCCGTCAAGTTTACCGCAAAGTGGGATTACGCTGGCGCTCCCAGTTATTTAATGAATTGGTATTAAAAATTGATCAAGACATAGAGTTTTGTAATCGCATTAAAAAAAGGGTAAAAAAACTATTGATAGATTGCCAGAATTACGATCGACAGATGATGGTGATATTCCGGAAGGCTTATCATTTCAGGTATTTAATCAAGATTGGCTCAAAGGCTGTAGTAAGATGCAGACTAGTGCCCTCAAAATACTTGACATGCCAGTTATTAGGCCGAATGGTGATGCTCTGCAATAACTTAGTAATATAAATGTATAGCACCGTTACAAATTGTCATTTTGTGAATTATTTGTGCAGGTGTAATAAAATCTGATTATTATCTCTTAAGGATGCAACAACTTGCTAAATATGTTAGAATATAGACAATATGAATTGAAATGTATCACCGTCTCCCTTAGCAATAATACTCTATTGCTCATTTTCATTGAGGAAATATTGAAGATGTTCGATCCAGCTCATGGTGTTCATAATGGTGGACCTGTGCCAGAGTCAACAGGGGTTATCAACTTTGTCAATCACAAATTATATAATATCAGTAAGGCTCACGCAGTTAATGATTTTTTCTTTTCTTGGACCTATTGGTGATTGGAATATGGCATTCCCATAAGGAAGGATTTCAGAATAGTAATACAATCAAGTGAAAGATGAGCTTGAAAGGTACCTTCCGCATGTTGACCTCAACTGAATGAGGAGTGATATAGTGGATGACCTGTACAGGTCGTTGTTGGCCAATACGATGTAGACGATCAACAGCCTGAGCTTCAATGGCTGGGTTCCAATTGGGCTCCTGGAAATGTGGATGTCAGGGTCCGAAAATCAGGGGAGAATTTGGGGGGGAAACTCACCATTAAATAGACTATATTAGAACCAGTTATATTGAGGCCAGTTCCAGCCGCGGCAATGGATGCAATGAGTACTTCACATTCAGGATTATTGAAGAAATTCTCAAGCGCCTTGTCCTGCGCTCGTGGTGTATTTGTTCCATCAATTCGTGCTGAAAGGATAGAGTGATTGGCAAGAGCAATACCAATTCTACAATATAAAAAAGTCAGATGGAGTCAATTGGTAATGGATGCATATTAGAATTAACGCACAAATCTAGAAATTGGGTCCATTGGGTATAAACAACCGATTTGGTTGGACCACACCTTGTTTGTTTGTTCTTCATTAAGCTTTGTAGGAGGTGTGCAATTTTACTACTCATCATGCATGTTTCCACATCCACAATAGTTCGTGTGATTGTTGGCGAGTTATCCTGAGTGCTCCTCCCCTCGGGGTCTTCCAACTCCGCCTCTGCAATTGTGTTAAGCATGATGTGATGGTTACAACATATTCGCAGCTTATTAATATTTCTGAAAAACTCTCCTGGTCCTTTGCTTTTGGATGATAGGAATTCTTCATATAATGTGGAATATTCTTGCTGCATGGTTGGGTTGAGTGGGAGCAGCTCATAATGATGGCTAATAGTGGGGAGGGATTCGAGATGTGTGGTTTTGGTGCGGCGCAAACTTAAATGCCGCAATGCCAAATGCAAAATATCATTGCAACCTTTTGAAAGACTACTCAGGATGAATGGTGACCAGTTATCTTGATCGGCGCTCTGTGGTTGAGTGATGAATGATATTATGCCCAAAAGGTCATAAATGGTGTTGTGAATAGGTGTGCCCGTTAAGCATATTCAACGGGATGAAAGGAGGCTATTAATGGCACGGTGAGTGGCAGTGTATTGAGAGCAAATATAGCTATAAGAGGGGGCAAGGGTTATTGGATATAAAAGGTAATTTGAATCATTTAAGATCAGAGACTCACTGTGCTTCATCCAAAATTATACGATGCCAATTGATTTGAAATATTAATGATGTAGAGGTATTGGTTTGCTTAAATTCTTGGGTGATAGTATTGTAAGAAGTGATGATGATATCATATTTTAAGATGTCGTCTTTGGATAATGAGTGACGAGTGGGACCATGGTAGATTTTGGAATGTAGCGCTCCAGCCTGAGCATGCTTGGATATTTCTGATTGCCAGTTGGTAATTAAGCGAGGGGGGCAGATGATCATGGTGGGCGTGGAGCGATGGGGGTTTGCAATCATCCGCTCCTTGGAGGTACCAATTAGAGCAATGGCCTGAATGGTTTTACCTAATCCCATATCATCCGCGAGCAGGCCTCCAAGAGGGGTATTGGTCGAAAGGGATTCAAATGAGCTAACGACCTTGTTTGTAATGATGTGCCTGGCATTGAAAGTGGATCCTGGGGGTGAGGTGGCCCAATGGTTACGGGCTGATTGGCCATTGGGGATTTCTCGATCCCAGAGAAACGCTAGTCCGGTCTTTTGATGAGGGAGGAGGGGGGTTTGAATAATGGCATGGGGAGGTCTGATCCACTGGGTAATTGTATCAGTTTTTGCTTGGAAATCAATGATGAAACAGCAGGATATGAAGCAGGCGTCGAGTTTGAAGCGGGAAATGTCGGAGTAAAGAGTTGACATTGACAATGAGTAGTACAGTCATATTCTTTGGGCATTTTAAGCTTGAAATCTTGTGTTCGAAAGCTTTCCATTATGAATAGAATGTTTGGAAACCATGTGAAGAACATCAATGCTAGATTGGGTTTCTGAGATGAGGAGGGATCATTGGCATCAGTCATAAATACTCCCTCAACAAATAATATTTGAGTAGGATTGGTTTGGCAATTTTCAATCCATGCCCCACCAGGACCACAGTGCATGAACGTTTTTGGTGCCCCAAGGAATGGTATCAACATTTGGGAAAGGGTTCCCGGGAGAGAGCCAATAGCATGCTGGTGATTGGGGAGATATACGAATATGTTGTGTTGATTGTGCCATAGGATAATCCAAGAACCTAAGTGGGAATTCTCAGGCTTTAAGGTTATATCACTATTTATTTGAATACGGATATTAATCATCCCAATGCAAAGTGGTTGTGAAGGGGTTGACATTATGGCTATGTTCAATTATTTGGGGACAGTTGAGAATTATATGATTGGGAAGGGTTAGCTAAAGGGAATGAAGAGGAATAAGCGCAGGTGGGGAACTTATATGAGTGGCAGCAACAGGCCAAAAGGGGGATCGCCTGTGGTTACGTGCATGGTCTTGATGGGGGTGGGCGTCTTGGGCTGACAATTTTCATATCCAATTTGGGGCATATATCAAGGCAAGGTGGCCAAAATGTGGGTGCACCGATATTTTGCTGGATCTGCAGCAGGGTACAAAACCTTTGGTGGAACAAGGTTGACATTAGCATATCCGAAATTGGGTGGGTTGGAGGAAGTTATTGTGGAGGGCATATTGGAGGCATGCAGTCATGTTCGCTGGTGTGACAGCGAACATGAGCGTATCATCCCCAGGTTAATTTTTGCACAGGGACCTACTGGGCAATGTTGGCAGTTTCAAAGGGCAAACTCACTGTAGAGATGTGTGTGTGTGGGCGGGTAAGATATGTTCGGTGGCGTGCCACCAAACATGAGTTTGATTGTGTCAGGCACTTGAGAACGTGCAGAAAATAACCCGGAGTGGGAGATCCCGACACAATCATAGGCCGGGATTATTCTAATGCGGATGAGGCTGAAGAAAATCCATACTGATTGACCTCAGGTTTCCATGCGCAAGCGGGTGAGCATCTGCAGTGCAGCTGACCACCCGACCAAGAAAATAGCCGGTCGGAAGACTGGCAGTGAAATGTCTTCCAGGCGTGTGAAAGTTGCCTGCGTATGACCCGTCGGGTGGTGCATATGAGAAAGTGGGTGGCTGCCCGCCAATGAGCACGCGCGGCCAGTCAAAGTTTGCCCTGATATCACCCACTTACATTAACTTGGATTACACGCGCATCGGTGCCGGAGTTAGGCAGAGCTGTCCAACAAGGTGCATCAAAGGGATGCAGTTGAGATATATGACTTGATGGCTTGACGTGATTGCATGTTACATTGCTGAACGGATTTTGCTCTGCCCTGCAGCATACATTTACAAAGGTGTACTGCGTACCAAGGCTGTCATGTCATTTATTCCGTGCAGTACGGCTAAACTGATTTAGGTTGTTAATTCTACCAGAATTAACAGTTCCAACGCGTTTTGTTTTTTTTCGCGCGGAACTGAAACTGACCAATCAAATAGCAACTACGCACTGAATAAATCCCAACTAATTATTTTGCGCAACATCTCACTTATCTCAAATGTTTTATCATTTTTATTTATAATTTTTTAATCATTTTCTTTAATTCTCATTTGTTTATAATGAGCACAAATATACAATCTTTCCAAAAACTCATTCCAATTAAACGACTATTTAATTCATCAATTATAGCTACAATGACTCATAGGTTCCTCAATCCCACTTACAATTCATTGTTGCTTAATACATGTCCTTTGCGAACTACAATAAAGGATGTTCATTTGAAATTATAACAAAAAAAATTTAAAATTGATAAGATTTTGTTTTGAGCCATGAGAAAAAGAGATGATAACAAAATATTTTGAATAACGGAATACAATTTTTATTGAATTAAATCCCGGTTAGACTGGAACTGACAATGACCTTATCAGGTATGGTACGTAATGAGGACATAGTGATTACATATCTCGCAAGTTCCAGTACGGCCGAATGTTTTTTTAATGAAGTTGTACTTCAGACCGATTTGGGACCGCATATCCAGCCCTGCTGCGTACTACAGTGTCGGCTGTACAGATTAGGAAGGTGTAATACTACTTCAGCCTGCATGCATATAGCCAATGCAATCGTTTTCATATACGTATCTCATGTGCCACATTCTCAGCATTGTGTTTCACCCAATTTGCACACGCAAGCTGAGCATGTCATGGTCAAAAGGACCGTGTGAAAGTGCTCAGCAAAGCCATGGAATGAACTATTTTTGCAATAGCACATTGGAATGCTCAGTTTGGAGCACTTCACCAAAGCATGTGAAATGCTGCAGCTGGCTGAAATGTCACCCGATGCTGTGCCAAATGCTCAGATTGTGGGCATACAAAAACGACTGAGCAATGGCTCAGCATGGTGCATTTGATATTGTTATATCAATAGTTCAATCACTGTGCCATTAAAATGTTCAGCCACTGAGCATTTCAATTATGACCCAAAAGCAAACCTGAGCAATGGGTCGAGGCAAGCTCACGCTGTATTCACTTGTCTTACAGCCCCCCCCTTTGTTCAAACACTATTACCAGGCCATACGGCCGGTAATCTCGCCGCAGTCACTTGTGACCAAATGCACCGGGCGCATTTCTGCATGGGTCACTTGTGCATTGCACCCACAATGCAGATTCAACGAGGGCCTCACGACCACCCTCCTGGGGTATCGGGTGGCTATGTAAGGAAACAAAGGGGATTCGACTGAGTTTGCCAATTCAATCAATAGCAATACTCAGCCAGAACCCCATTGTTCTTCTGCCTCACGCCAACATTGAAGCTCAGTTGCAGCATTCGCTGCGACTGAGTTTCAATTTTGCCCATACGCCTTGAAGCTGAGCCTTTGTCGGGTGCTGCAACTGCTGTGACTGAGATTCAATTTTGCCCACACGCCTTGAAGCTGAGCCTTTGTCGGGTGCTGCAACTGCTGTGACTGAGCTTCAATTTTGCCCACACGCCTTGAAGCTGAGCCTTTGTTGGGTGCTGCATTCTCTGAGACTCAGCTTTAATTTTGCCCACACGCCTTGAAGCTGAGCCATTTGCGGGTGCTGCAACTGTGGTATAAAAGACCATCTTCACACGACAAGCCCTTCACTTTCTTTCTCACCCGCTCCACTTTGCTCCACCTCACCCGCTGTTCTCCTTTTTGTGCGTATTACCCTAGGTCTTCCTGCTTTTCCACTGTTTTCTTTCGCACTCCACTAACCACTATCATATCCTTCTGCTTTGTTTTTTTCCCGCTTATACTTCCAGAACCCCCCGTCTATCTACTTCGTGCGTTCCATTCAAATAAAGTTTTGTCCACGTTATTATCCGATATTAATATTTTTCTATCTTCACAACTTCCTTCCAGACTTTTAAAAACTTCTGACTAGAGCGTTTTTAAATTGATTCCATTTTAAATTTATATAATTCATCGTACGTCATCCTTTTCTTTCTTGATTGCTTACTTTCTATTCACTTACTAACCCCAATTTTTTTCTTTTTAGATGTCGTGCACGTTATGCACCAAGCGGGGTATCCCCTGCATCCGCTCTTCGGTAACGACAGACGCTTGTTATGCTTGCCGAAAAGCACACAAGAAATGCTTGTTTGTTGTCCGACCCTTCCGACCACGCGGCCAGAGGAGTTCTCGCCCAAGACGACCTCGCGAGGACTCCTTTGTGGGCGACGATGATGAGACCATTTCCAAGCGCGAATGGACACCGGGACCTCAAGCAGGCCGACGGGAACGATTCCGGACGATTAGCCCAGTCCCCTCAAGCATCGCTTTGTCCACCCCCCCTCCTAGGCCACCATCCGATGGTCACTTCACTCCTCGACCAGAGCGAAGTGATTATCCGGCCGATGAAGGATGGCGATGGCGAGAGGACATTCGAGCTTGGGCCGATCGTCACCATGTCTTGTCACCGATGGGATTCAAACGCCACAGTAAGTTTTCTTTCCCCTCCTTATCTCTTTTATCTTCACGCAATAATACTCCCTTTTTTCCATTACTCATAGAACAAAACCCTCCCAATCCCCCCCGACAAGACTCTCCCGTTCCCAGTTTGCCTTGCGAGCAAACCCCGCGGCAACCCACCCCAGGCCCGAGTGGCACCCGATGGTCTGAGGACTTATTCCGCGGCAAGCAGCCAACTTTCTCTTTTCTCATTTTCACTTTCACATCAAGTTAACTGACTCTTCCTCCTTTTGTAGAAGCCTCCCAGCACGATGAGCCACCTATTCCTGGCGGGAGTCCATCCTCCGAACCACCTGAGGACATTGCGACTCGTGAGCCTCAACCTGAGGTGGCTCCTACGCAATCAATGGAGGAACCTTTTGGTAAGTCCCTATTTCACTTTTTTAACTCTACTCAACTTTTCCTCACCCCTCCTTCGACCATCTCCAGCTCGTCCCGCCACTCCCCGCTCGATTATCATCATCGACGATACGCCAGTCGGTTCCCCCCCTCCCCCTTCTTCACCGCCTCCACTCCTACCCCGGTTCCTTCCCCGGATATCCCTCCCATTGCCGCCGACAACCCAACCGCCTCCTCCCCCCCGGTGCCAACTGCCTCTCATTCCTACGATGACGCTCGCCAGGAATTTACCAACTTACAACCGACTTTGATGATCCCTCGAGCCATCGTCCACGAATCGATCAATCGAATCTTGTTGGAGCATCGTCGGTTGCTCCACATGATTCCTTTCGTGGATGCAACTCATCGAAATGAGATGCACCGGGAATTCCGGGAGGAACTAAACTCCCTCCTTGGCGCGGCGATGGAGGCTTATCCAATGGAGGACATCACTGGGATAGTCTCAAAATTCTTAGAAAAATAAAATCCACAAAAAAAATTGTATTCTTTCCACTTTTTACCTTTTGTATTACACTCCTTTAGATAAATTTTTTGTATTCAATGAAAGATATTTTCAATTTCTCTTACGTTCTTTGTTCACGTGAATTTATTATAATTCCTCAATGATTCATATTTACTATTGTGTGAGAATAATTTTTGTAAGTGCCCCACCAAAAGTTTGAGTTAGTCCTGCCTCCTCTATTTTCTTCCTCCATTTTTTAGAGCCATATCAAATCTTAACTGTAAAAAAGTGGGAGGTTCCGGCATGTGAGCAATCCACTCCAGATTCATGAGAAATTTCCGTTCCTATGGTCACACGCTATTAATCTTAGTCATGTATTGAATTGTTTAAATTATCGGGAACCTTCACAAGCGTAACAATTGGCGTGTGAGCTCTCGGGAGCCTGCAAAGGCATAAGGATTGGCGTGTGAATTGTCGGGAGCCTGCACAGGCGTAATGATTGGCGTGTGAATCGTTGGGAACCTGCACAGGCATAAGGATTGGCGTGTGAATCGTTGGGAACCTGCACAGGCGTAAGGATTGGCGTGTGAGCTGTCGGGAACCTGCAGAGGAGTAAGGATTGGCGTGTGAAGCGTCGGCAGCCCGCATAGGCGTAAGGAACTTTTAGCATTGGCGGAACCTGCACAAGCATAAGGATTTGCGTGTGAAGCATTGGCATCCTGGACAATAGCAACAAACTAGGACAGATGTACGATGGCATGCCACCGTACATAATCCACTTCACCCCTTTTTCATGTGAGACACCCCATCTGCCGCACTCGAATCCATCCAATCCTGGTGTATATTGTCCTCTGCCTTACCCCACCATTACTTACCCAACACACATGCAAATCTCCTCATTCTTTGAATTGGCAAGAGATTGTATTACCATCCCTGATTTGATAGCCCGCTCTCTCGCCAATCTCATAATAGCCATGGTTTTTTTGCTGCATTGTTTTTGCTAACCTGCTTGAGCATTGTGCGGACATACCCACTAGTGTCATGCTTTCGTTGTCCTGTACTGGATCAGTATAATGAACAAATGTACTACTGGCCCACACTACCTGAATGAGCCCATGACATGTGGATAGATCAATCCAAAAATGCTCATTTGGGAAAATCAATTTTCCACCTGTACACCGCTTTGACGCATCTCTTTGAATTTGGCCGGTCCGCTTATCAGCTTGAAACCACCATCCCGAAGCATACAGCGATGCATCCTTATCAACATGAGGTGCGTTTTTGAATCCATTCATGGTGAAAGTGAGTGCGGAAGCGAACTCTAATGCACCCTGATTTGCCGGAATATTGCCTTCATAGTTGACTTGATCAAAAGACGGAACCCCCAATGAATTGTAGGAATTTTGAATCTTCTCAAATAAATTATCCCCAACATATCGTAAGGATTGACCTAGAATGCAACCCACCGAGCTAAGATTGGCACCTCGGTGCCGCCATTCATCTTTTGCATTTTCAATTTTGCCAGCACTTCCATACAGACCAAATTGTTCATTCTTCGTGGTGCATTTGCGCCACCCAATCGCAAACATAAATCCCTCCAGTAATGCTCCATTTGTTGCAATAGGGTCAGTGAACCTCTTTTCGCGAAATAAGAATTGTGATAATTCATCCCATTGATTGACCTCGACTTCACTCATTGTTGTGAATGGTCGGAATTCGACAAGGGCAATGAGTAATCCGGTTGAAGAGAAAATTGCCACACGGCCAAAGTGAATGCGTTTGATCTGATTGACATCCACAACCCTCCGAATTTCACTTGGGGTCATATTTGCTGATACTGGCATTGATATTTGTGCTGTTGGGCGAGAGGAGGAAAACAACCTATTCATTCGGCTCGTTTTGCGCTCATTTGTCTTTTGGGATCTGCTACTATTCCCGAGTGGTTGAGGGATCACTATGTGTTGAAGCACACAAGATATCAGATACTGCCAAGGAGCTTTCTTCGGCACACATCCTTAAACTTCCCTGTTGGAGCCCACATGACATTGGCACAATCTGAACCAACTAAAGCCAATGTTCTTCCGTGGGGCCCAATGAGGGTGCCACATAAATGTGGAAGCATATATACACTGAGATTAAGCGAGTAACTCACACTTTCCTTCCTCAGCACGACGCTTTCTCGCGAGTTCCCTTTTACGCTCTTTTCCTTTTTTGGTGAATGGCATGCTTTCAGCAGAAATTGAAATGAAACCAAATGATTACTGATTTGTTAATATCACCTAAATTGGATTGCGGTGGATGAATCTTTTTTAATTGCGGCTAAAAAGAAAGCTCACGCCTGACCTTGGCAAATTCACGATCTCAAATACCTGAACCTGAAAATTGCAGTGGATAGTGCATTATTCAATTTGACATTGATGTTCCCATGCAATCACTTTCCAATCCAACCTTCTGGAATATCACAAGCTCACGCAAATGCAATATGCATCCTGCTGTGGATCCCTAGTTATCCTAGTCCTCTTGAAAGACACAGGAACATTTGGCCTATTATGGGCTGGCGGGAAGTGATAAACGCGACCTCCCGCAATGCCCCCGCATGTGCTACTCGCGCGCACAACGCCTGACTCAGCTTGCGTCTTGTCGGAGTCTTTGCAATGATGTACAGAGGCATGCCGCCGTACAATTACTATTGGTACTCAGACTGTGGCATCCGTGAAGTAGTAGGATAGGAAGTCATGATTACTAAATTCATAAATCACTTTGCAAAATTAAATTACAATCTATCTAGTACAAAGCTAATCTAAAACGGGTCAATCCTGGTTGTGAGTTTAGCTGACCTGGGTACAGTCAAGGTGACCTCATCACTCGAACCAAGACCACGCTTTGCCACCCAGGCATCACCAAAGTCTAATACCAAGCATCGTGCAAATTCAAATCTAAGAGGTACAGTGGGGTTAAAAGACTCTGATGAGAAGAAACTTTTATTCAGTAAATCACATATATACTTATTAGTACGTAGCCACACTGGCTCCACTAGATTTTTACCCTCTGAAAGTTTTGCGGAAATGTCAATTAGTGATAAAGCCCCTTTAACTGAGCTTGTTCTCCAGTCATCTGAGCATACCATCAAACCACAAACCCCCGCCGCACAGAATGCCGCTAATATACCATAGCAAATTCGATTTATTCTGAGATTCTTGTGACACGTCAAAAGATCTTTGATGGCCGCATTTTTTTTTGAGTTTGTGAGTTTGCCTTTGATGCCATTAACTTCGACCTTTGTATGTGCACGTACCATGTTGTACGCAATCATCAAATGGATAACTGTATCCATTAGATCCTCCAGGTTCTTGTGCGGCTTTGTGGATATCTCATTGTCAGCCCCGCCACCTTCAATGCTGAGTTGGGTTGCACGTTGCTTCGATTTACTCAAGCAGGAGGCAAGGTATTCAACTGCTCCGCATTCGAGTCCAAGAGGATCGGTCGAATTTGATGTTGGTGCAACATATGGTTTGGGTGCAATCACATCGTATGAGACTAAACTAATGGATTCAAACATAACATTTGCCCAAAAATGTTTAACTGGATTCGCGGGGTAAAGAAGGCTCTGAACCATTTTGAAGAAGGAGTGTTCAGATTTTGGGAGATTATCTGGAGGTTTAGCAAACTCTTCCATGCGGGATAAAAATATTCCTTGAAAATTCGCAGCGGATGACACTTCGGGCTCAGTGTCGGGAATTATATCAGTCATATCTCGTCCCATTGTATCGTGTTTAATTGTTTCCCTTTCTTGAACGGCTTGAATATTCCGAGGAGAGGCGGGAGGGGTTGCATCATGCATTGTTTCATTGGGTATTGGGGGGCTTTCAGTATGTGGAGCTTCATCATGGATTGTTTCATTGAGTATGGGGGGGGTTCAGTATGCGGAGGTTCATTATCAATATGGTCCAGTTCAACATTGATAATTTCATGACCTTGATCGCGAGAATCATTTGCGGCTTCAAAGGTACGGCGTTTTTTGTTTGTTTTTTTGGTCGCATGTATATTTGGTCTTTTTCCTAATCCTTTGCCTTGAAATCCAATGACGACTCGAGATCCTTCAGGTAGAGATTCTCCCACCTCCACACCTGCCCATATATTGTAAGCAGCTATTTTTATCAATTTTGATTTGAGTTATTAATGGACTTACGGTTCAAATCCATTTTGAGGAGGCTCATGGCTTCAGCAATCTTTTGACGCACATAATCAGGAATTTTACTATCATTTTGGATTTTTTCGAGCCTTGGGATTGTTTGAGCAATGTTGGAGACAAATTGTTCCTTGGATATAATTTCCACCTCCCCACTGAAAATTACATCATCTTGCCCATCATCTTCTGTCGGTGCACTAGGTTCAACAGTCTTTTCCTTCTCATAACTTTTAAAATTCGGTTTCTGAGAGCTTGGAGGCTGCCCTGAAATAAAGGCTATGACACAATATCAGGTTTTGAGAGATTTGAAATATTCAAGATGGATGCATACTCACATTCCGGAAGAACTGGTGGATCTTGATTATCTTCATGTGACTGGCTCTCTACTTCAATGCCTAATTCACGACTACTGGCAATATCAGTGATTTCACTTCCACTCTCTGCGGCTGAAGTTGGTCGTTCATTGAATTGAGTTGAATTTCCCGGGGTTCGGGCCATAGCGGAGGTAGTTTAGTAAGCAAATAGATGGTGACGAGGTGATTGATAACTTGTTTGAAAATTTTTGAATAAAAAGATACAAATTCAAGAAAAAAGGTGCAAGTAAAATAATCGCATTTGCAAAATGCGATTTGTCGGGAAATTGCAGGAGGCGATGTTTTGCAAATTATTTCATATCATGCAAATGAAATCACTTCCCTGTGAGACATTGAATAAAGTTGACTAGTGAGAAACCTACTAAAGTCAACTTTTGAACTATTCAACGCTCATGAGGTAAGGACTAAGCAAAGTGTTCCATTTGATTGATATGAAATAAAATGGTTTTGTCGGCGAAACAGGAGACACAATTCTTGTCTTAAATAGTCCACTTATTAGGTTTTAATTTGTGAGTCTCATGATTTAAACCCTAACCACAACATTGTGAATATACTGACCAATTTCCCCTGAGGTCCTGTTGGCAGAGAAGGCCACTCAGCATATTTCGGTGATGGCGTCCATTGTGTACGCCAACAAGCCACCGTACACTGTGGATGTAATACAGAAACGTGATGATTCGTAAGCAGTGTCGGAGGCATGTCGGGAGGGCACTCCGTGAGCGTAAGGATCGTAAGCAGTGTCGGGAGGTCACTCCGTGAGCAGTGTCGGGAGCATGTCGGGAGGGCACTTCATGAGCGTAAGGATTGTAAGCAGTGTCGGAGGCTTGTCGGGAGGGCACTCCGTGAGCGTAAGGATCGTAAGCAGTGTTGGGAGCATGTCGGGAGGTCACTCCGTGAGCAGTGTCGGGAGCATGTCAGGAGGGCACTTCATGAGCATAAGGATTGTAAGCAGTGTCGGAGGCTTGTCGGGAGGGTACTTACTAGGCGAGCGTAAGGATCGTAAGCAGTGTCGGGAGCATTTCGGGAGGTCACTCCGTGAGCAGTGTCGGGAGCATGTCGGGAGGGCACTTCATGAGCGTAAGGATTGTAAGCAGTGTCGGAGGCATGTCGGGAGGGTACTTACTAGGCGAGCGTAAGGATTGTAAGGATTGTCGGGAGCATGTCGGAAGGGCACTTCATGAGCGTAAGGATCGTGAGCAGTGTCGGGAGGATGTTGGGAGGGCACTTCATGAGCGTAAGGATTGTAAGCAGTGTCGGAGGCATGTCGGGAGGGTACTTACTAGGCGAGCGTAAGGATCGTGAGCAGTGTTGGGAGCATGTCGGGAGGGCACACAATGAGCGTAAGGATGGTCAGCAGTGTCGGGAGCATGTCGGGAGGGCACACAATGAGCGTAAGGATGGTAAGGGTGGGGGTGTGAAAGCGTAAGGAGTGGTGAGGACGGAGATGGGGGGGCAGGCAGTGTCAGAGTCTCATCTGGAGGGTGGTGCGGGCGCGTAAGCATGCTAAGCGTCGGGGAGGCGGAAGCTATTAGGTCAAATTACCCGAACGTTGCCAATAGTGTTCAAACGGGTTTGGGCTTTGAGTGACATTCTCATGTGACACATGTGACGATTGACATTGTGTTGACGCTGACGTGACGTGACCCACTAAATCCAGTGACTATAAAGTGACACTAACGAGACTGCAGCAAGATTTTATACAGACCGCGGTGCGACGTGAAGTCAATTGCCGACGATTGACGCGAGATTTGCCCTGGTGAATGAGGTTGTCTCATTCTTTGCTCTTCCTTGTCCTTGAATTCCATCAAGGTTCTGGCCATGTTGAAAACATTGTCCATGGCATCCTTTTGGATTTTTGGGATTCTGTAGCTTGGGGAATATGGTTTCCTCCAATGCTTTTTCTTGTTCTTCTTCCCTTCTTGGGGAAGTGGGTTGGCTTGAGGCTTGCTGGTAGAGGCTACTGGGGCTTCTTCCTTGGTTGCCTCCCTCTTTTTGGCATGATAATCCTTGATTTTTTTGATTTGAGGTTTGGATGACAGTGGATTCCATCCATTGGAGTATTTCACTATCTCCTCCTCTTTGAGGAACTTTTTCAGGATGTGCCAGGAGTTCATCACTATTAAGATGGTCTTTGGTCTTTAATAATATAAGAGTTTTATATATAAAGAATAAAGAAATTACCTTTTATTTAGTTGATTTAATGTTTTTGATGCGTCTGAGGGGTAAATAGAGTAAAAAGAGCTCTTTTTATAGTAAATACCTCCCTCCTAGAGTCCAACAGGCTTCTAGTAGACGTGTAATGATCATATCCACTGGAATTGATCAATAGTTTAAGGTTTGAGGTTTATTACATCATGATCAAACCATATTACATCATTATTACACCATTATTTAGAGTTATCACTATAACTCTAAGTTTGATGACATCAGAGGCTTGGCAGAACCCCAAATTTCGTGTATTTTATTAGTTTTAATCATAAACTAATAGTATTCACCAATTTAATCACTCTTAAGACTGTTAAACTTAAATTAAGGTTACAGTATGTGATCATAGCTGCTCAAATTAAGCTCAAACTTTGATCCTCAAAAACTCTTAAGATTTACACGCTAAAGCAATTCAGAGAGTGAATTCTGATAGCCTGGAATAAGCGTATTATGCTTCCAAGAGCCTTTCATTACATCATCAAAACTCTAATTTTGATGATTTTTCTTGTAACTCATCTTTTCTGTCAAAACTCAATATTTTAAACTTCAAACCTTGATTTCAGGGGGTTATACCCTGAATTTAATAATAAAAATTACATCATTCTTCACTAATGAACTAGGAGAATCCAACTGTATACTTTTTTTTAAGATTGGAACACTGTCACAACAAACACCAGGGCGAATCTCGCGTCAATCGTCGGCGATTGACTTCACGTCGCACCGCGGTCTGTATAAAATCTTGGTTCAGTCTCGTTAGTGTCACTTTATAGTCACTGGATTTAGTGGGTCACGTCACGTCAGCGTCAACACAACGTCAATCGTCACATGTGTCACATGAGAATGTCACTCAAAGCCCAAACCCGTTTCAACACTATTGGCAACGTTCGGGTAATTTGACCTAATAGCTTCCGCCTCCCCGACGCTTAGCATGCTTACGCGCCCGCACCACCCTCCAGATGAGACTCTGACACTGCCTGCCCCCCCATCTCCATCGTCACCACTCCTTACGCTTTCACACCCCCACCCTTACCATCCTTACGCTCATTGTGTGCCCTCCCAACATGCTCCCGACACTGCTGACCATCCTTACGCTCATTTTGTGCCCTCCCGACATGCTCCCGACACTGCTGACCATCCTTACGCTCATTGTGTGCCCTCCCGACATGCTCCCGACACTGCTCACAATCCTTACGCTCGCCTAGTAAGTACCCTCCTGACATGCCTCCGACACTGCTTACGATCCTTACGCTCATGAAGTGCCCTCCCGACACTGCTCACGATCCTTACGCTCATGAAGTGCCCTTCCGACATGCTCCCGACAATCCTTACGATCCTTACGCTTGCCTAGTAAGTACCCTCCCAACATGCCTCCGACACTGCTTACAATCCTTACGCTCATGAAGTGCCCTCCCGACATGCTCCCGACACTGCTCACGATCCTTACGCTCACGCAGTGACCTCCCGACACTGCTTACGATCCTTATGCTCGCCTAGTAAGTACCCTCCCGACAAGCCTCCGACACTGCTTACGATCCTTATGCTCATGAAGTGCCCTCCCGACATGCTCCCGACACTGCTCACGATCCTTACGCTCACGGAGTGACCTCCCGACATGCTCCCGACACTGCTTACGATCCTTACCCTCACGGAGTGCCCTCCCGACAAGCCTCTGACACTGCTTACAATCCTTACGCTCATGAAGTGCCCTCCCGACATGCTCCCGACACTGCTCACGATCCTTACGCTCACGGAGTGACCTCCCGACACTGCTTACGATCCTTACTCTCACGGAGTGCCCTCCCGACATGCCTCCAACACTGCTTACTAATCCTCACGTTTCCCCATTACATCCACAGTGTACGGTGGCTTGTTGGCGTACACAATGGACGCCATCACCGAAATATGCTGAGTGGCCTTCTCTGCCAACAGGACCTCAGGGGAAATTGGTCAGTATATTCACAATGTTGTGGTTAGGGTTTAAATCATGAGACTCACAAATTAAAACCTAATAAGTGGACTATTTAAGACAAGAATTGTGTCTCCTGTTTTGCCGACAAAACCATTTTATTTCATATCAATCAAATGGAACACTTTGCTTAGTCCTTACCTCATGAGCGTTGAATAGTTCAAAAGTTTACTTTATTAGGTTTCTCACTAGTCAACTTTATTCAATGTCTCACAGGGAAGTGACTTCATTTGCATGATATGAAATAATTTGCAAAACATCGCCTCCTTCAATTTCCCGACAAATCGCATTTTGCAAATGCCATTATTTTACTTGCACTTTTTTCTTGAATTTGGATCTTTTATCCAAAAATTTTCAAACAAGTTATCAATCACCTCGTCACCATCTATTTGCTTAATAAGCTACCTCCGCTATGGCCCAAACGCCGGGAAATTCAGCTGAATTCAATGAACAACCAACTTCAGCCCCAGAGAGTGGAAGTGAAATCTCTGATATCGCCAGTAGTCGTGAATTAGGCATTGAAGTAGAGAGCCAGTCACATGAAGATAATCAAGATCCACCAGTTCTTCCAGAATGTGAGTATGCATCCATCTTGAATATTTCAAATCTCTCAAAACCTGATATTGTGTCATAGCCTTTATTTCAGGTCAACCTCCAAGCGCTCAGAAACCGAATTTTAAAACTTATGAGAAGGAAAAGACTGTTGAACCTTGTTCACCGACAGAAGATGATGGGCAAGATGATGTAATTTTCAGTGGGGAGGTGGAAATTATATCCAAGGAACAATTTGTCTCCAACATTGCTCAAACAATCCCAAGGCTCGAAAAAATCCAAAATGATAGTAAAATTCCTGATTATGTGCGTCAAAAGATTGCTGAAGCCATGAGCCTCCTCAAAATGGATTTGAACCGTAAGTCCATTAATAACTCAAATCAAAATTGATAAAAATAGCTGCTTACAATATATGGGCAGGTGTGGAGGTGGGAGAATCTCTACCTGAAGGATCTCGAGTCGTCATTGGATTTCAAGGCAAAGGATTAGGAAAAAGACCAAATATACATGCGACCAAAAAAACAAACAAAAAACGCCGTACCTTTGAAGCCGCAAATGATTCTCGCGATCAAGGTCATGAAATTATCAATGTTGAACTGGACCATATTGATAATGAACCTCCGCATACTGAACCCCCCCCATACTCAATGAAACAATCCATGATGAAGCTCCACATACTGAAAGCCCCCCGATACCCAATGAAACAATGCATGATGCAACCCCTCCCGCCTCTCCTTGGAATATTCAAGCCGTTCAAGAAAGGGAAACAATTAAAAATGATACAATGGGACGAGATATGACTGATATAATTCCCGACGCTGAGCCCAAAGTGTCATCCGCTGCGAATTTTCAAGGAATATTTTTTCCTGCATGGAAGAGTTTGCAGGCATTTTGAATTATCATTCCAATATTTCTCAACAATCATGGAAAAGGGGGCTTGATAATATCAATAGGATTTACAAAAATAGATGGGACAATTTACCAACAAAGGATGCTCATACATTCCTGCCCGTTGGTATTAAGGTGATCAGTAACCAAGAGCTTAAAATGTCGGCTTGGCTGGAGGACCTTGAGATGGCAGGTGAGTTTTTTTTAATCTTTGTGCATGATACTTGATTATTGGCTTTTGACTGGTGATATAAATTGCAATATACAGGGTTAGATTTTTTTAAGCCAATAGAAACAGAAGCGTTTTTTGATCACAACATTTGGAATCTCAAATTGATGAAGGAATCAGCTAAACCTCCAGATAATCTCCCAAAATCTGAACACTCCTTCTTCAAAATGGTTCAGAGCCTTCTTTACCCCGCGAATCCAGTTAAACATTTTTGGGCAAATGTTATGTTTGAATCCATTAGTTTAGTCTCATACGATGTGATTGCACCCAAACCATATGTTGCACCAACATCAAATTCGACCGATCCTCTTGGACTCGAACGCGGAGAAGTTGAATACCTTGCCTCCTGCTTGAGTAAATCAAAGCAACGTGCAACCCAACTCAGCATTGAAGGTGGCGGCGCTGACAATGAGATATCCACAAAGCCGCACAAGAACCTGGAGGATCTAATGGATACAGTTATCCATTTGATGATTGCGTACAACATGGTACGTGCACATACAAAGGTCGAAGTTAATGGCATCAAAGGCAAACTCACGAACTCCAAAAAAAATGAGGCCATCAAAGATCTTTTGGCGTGTCACAAGAATCTCGGAATAAATCGAATTTGCTATGGTATATTAGCGGCATTCTGTGCGGCGGGGGTTCGTGGTTTGAGGGTATGCTCAGATGACTGGAGAACAAGCTCAGTTAAAGGTGCTTTATCACTAATTGACATTTCCGCAAAACTTTCAGAGGGTAAAAATCTAGTGGAGCCAGTGTGCCTACGTACTAATAAGTATATATGTAATTTACTGAATAAAAGTTTCTTCTCATAAGAGTCTTTTAACCCCACTGTACCTCTTAGATTTGAATTTGCATGATGCTTGGTATTAGACTTTGGTGATGCCTGGGTGGCGAAGCGTGGTCTTGGTTCGAGTGATGAGGTCACCTTGACTGTACCCAGGTCAGCTAAACTCACAACCAGGATTGACCTGTTTTAGATTAGCTTTGTACTAGATAGATTGTAATTTAATTTTGCAAAGTGATTTATTAATTTAATAATCATGACTTCCTATCCTACTACTGCCCGGATGCCACAGTCTGAGTACCAATAGTAATTGTACGGCGGCATGCCTCCGTACATCATTGCAAAGTCTCCGACAAGACGCAAGCTGAGTCAGGCGTTCTGCACGCAAGTAGCAGATGCGGGGGCATTGCGGGAGGTTGTGTTTATCACTTCCCGCCAGCCCATAATAGGCCCAATGTTCCTGTGTCTTTCAAGAGGACTAGGATAGCTAGGGATCCACAGCAGGATGCATATTGCATTTGCGTGAGCTTGTGATATTCCAGAAGGTTGGATTTGAAAGTGATTGCATGGGAACATCAATGTCAAATTGAATAATGCACTATCCACTGCAATTTTCAGGTTCAGGTATTTGAGATCGTGAATTTGCCAAGGTCAGGCGTGAGCTTTCTTTTTAGCCGCAATTAAAAAAGATTCATCCACCGCAATCCAATTTAGGTGATATTAACAAACCAGTAATCATTTGGTTTCATTTCAATTTCTGCTGAAAGCATGCCATTCACCAAAAAAGGAAAAGAGCGTAAAAGGGAACTCGCGAGAAAGCGTTGTGCTGAGGAAGGAAATTGTGAGTTACTCGCTTAATCTCAGTGTATATATGCTTCCACATTTATGTGGCACCCTCATTGGGCCCCACGGAAGAACATTGGCTTTAGTCGGTTCAGATTGTGCCAATGTCATGTGGGCTCCAACAGGGAAGTTCAAGGATGTGTGCCGAAGAAAGCTCCTTGGCAGTATCTGATATCTTGTGTGCTTCAACACATAGTGATCCCTCAACCACTCGGGAATAGTAGCAGATCCCAAAAGACAAATGAGCGCAAAACGAGCCGAATGAATAGGTTGTTTTCCTCCTCTCGCCCAACAGCACAAATATCAATGCCAGTATCAGCAAATATGACCCCAAGTGAAATTCGGAGGGTTGTGGATGTCAATCAGATCAAACGCATTCACTTTGGCCGTGTGGCAATTTTCTCTTCAACCGGATTACTCATTGCCCTTGTCGAATTCCGACCATTCACAACAATGAGTGAAGTCGAGGTCAATCAATGGGATGAATTATCACAATTCTTATTTCGCAAAAAGAGGTTCACTGACCCTATTGCAACAAATGGAGCATTACTGGAGGGATTTATGTTTGCGATTGGGTGGCGCAAATGCACCACGAAGAATGAACAATTTGGTCTGTATGGAAGTGCTGGCAAAATTGAAAATGCAAAAGATGAATGGCGGCACCGAGGTGCCAATCTTAGCTCGGTGGGTTGCATTCTAGGTCAATCCTTACGATATGTTGGGGATAATTTATTTGAGAAGATTCAAAATTCCTACAATTCATTGGGGGTTCCGTCTTTTGATCAAGTCAACTATGAAGGCAATATTCCGGCAAATCAGGGTGCATTAGAGTTCGCTTCCGCACTCACTTTCACCATGAATGGATTCAAAAATTCACCTCATCTTGATAAGGATGCATCGCTGTATGCTTCAGGATGGTGGTTTCAAGCTGATAAGCGGACCGGCCAAATTCAAAGAGATGCGTCAAAGCGGTGTACAGGTGGAAAATTGATTTTCCCAAATGAGCATTTTTGGATTGATCTATCCACATGTCATGGGCTCATTCAGGTAGTGTGGGCCAGTAGTACATTTGTTCATTATACTGATCCAGCACAGGACAACGAAAGCATGACACTAGTGGGTATGTCCGCACCATGCTCAAGCAGGTTAGCAAAAACAATGCAGCAAAAAAACCATGGCTATTATGAGATTGGCGAGAGAGCGGGCTATCAAATCAGGGATGGTAATACAATCTCTTTCCAATTGAAAGAATGAGGAGATTTGCATGTGTGTTGGGTAAGTAATGGTGGGGTAAGGCAGAGGACAATATACACCAGGATTGGATGGATTCGAGTGCGGCAGATGGGGTGTCTCACATGAAAAAGGGGTGAAGTGGATTATGTACGGTGGCATGCCATCGTACATCTGTCCTAGTTTGTTGCTATTGTCCAGGATACCAATGCTTCACCCGCAAATCCTTATGCTTGTGCAGGTTCCGCCAATGCTAAAAGTTCCTTATGCCTATGCGGGCTGCCGAAGCTTCACACGCCAATCCTTACGCCTCTGCAGGTTCCCGACAGCTCACACGCCAATCCTTACGCCTGTGCAGGTTCCCAACGATTCACACGCCAATCCTTATGCCTGTGCAGGTTCCCAACGATTCACACGCCAATCCTTACGCCTGTGCAGGCTCCCGACAATTCACACACCAATCCTTATGCTTGTGAAGGCTCCAGACAGCTCACACGCCAATCCTTAGGCTTGTGAAGGTTGCCAACAATGCTGACAATTTCTTACGCCTGTGCAGGCTCCCGAAAGCTCACACGCCAATCCTTACGCCTGTGCGGGCTCCCGACAGCTCACACGCGAATCCTTAGGCTTGTGAAGGCTGCCAACAATGCTGACAATTTCTTACGCCTGTGCAGGCTCCCGACAATTCACACTCCAATCCTTTCGCCTGTGCAGGCTCCCGAAAGCTCACACGCCAATCCTTACGCCTGTGCAGGTTCCCAACAGCTCACACGCCAATCCTTACGCCTTTGCAGGCTCCCAAGAGCTCACACGCCAATCCTTACGCTTGTGAAGGTTCCCGATAATTTAAACAATTCAATACATGACTAAGATTAATAGCGTGTGACCATAGGAACGGCAATTTCTCATGAATCTGGAGTGGATTGCTCACATGCCGGAACCTCCCACTTTTTTACAGTTAAGATTTGTTATGGCTCTAAACAATGGAGGAAGAAAATATAGGAGGCAGGAATGGTGACTATTGGCGCATTTTTGGCAAGAGTTTCTCACATACAAATACTAACTCAAACTTTTGGTGGGGCACTTACAAAAATTATTCTCACACAATAGTAAATATGAATCATTGAGGAATTATAATAAATTCACGTGAACAAAGAACGTAAGAGAAATTCAAAATATCTTTCATTGAATACAAAAAATTTATCTAAAGGAGTGTAATACAAAAGGTAAAAAGTGGAAAGAATACGATTTTTTTTGTGGATTTTATTTTTCTAATAATTTTGAGACTATCCCAGTGATGTCTTCCATTGGATAAGCCTCCATCGCCGCACCAAGGAGGGAGTTTAGTTCCTCCCGGAATTCCCGGTGCATCTCATTTCGATGAGTTGCATCCACAAAAGGAATCATGTGGAGCAACTGACGATGCTCCAACAAGATTCAATTGATCGATTCGTGGACGATGGCTTGAGGGATCATCAAAGTCGGTTGTAAGTTGGTAAATTCCTGGCAAGCGTCATCGTAGGAATGAGGGGCGGTTGGCACCGGGGGGGAGGAGGCGGTTGGGTTGTCGGCGGCAATGGGAGGGATATCCGGGGTAGGAGTGGAGGGAGGGGGTACAGGAGGGGAAGGTGGTGGAGGCGGTGAAGAAGGGGGAGGGGGGGAACCGACTGGCGTATTGTCGATGATGATAATTGAGCGGGGAGTGGCGGGACAAGCTGGAGATGGTCGAAGGAGGGGTGAGGAAAAGTTGAGTAGAGTTAAAAAAGTGAAATAGGGACTTACCAAAAGGTTCCTCCGTTGATTGCGTAGGAGCCACCTCAGGTTGAGGCTCACGAGTCGCAATGTCCTCAGGTGGTTCGGAGGATGGACTTGCGCCAGTAATAGGTGGCTCATCGTGCTGGGAGGCTTCTACAAGAGGAGGAAGAGTCAGTTAACTTGATGAAAAAGTGAAAATGAGAAAAGAGAAAGTTGGCTGCTTACCGCGGAATAAGTCCTCAGACCATCGGGTGCCACTCGGGCCTGGGGTGGGTTGCCGCGGGGTTTGCTCGCGAGGCAAACTGGGAACGGGAGAGTCTTGTCGGGGGGGATTCGGAGGGTTTTGTTCTATAAGTAATGGAAAAAAGGGAGTATTATTGCGTGAAGATAAAAGAGATAAGGAGGAGAAATAAAGCTTACTGTGGCGTTTGAATCCCATCGGTGATAAGACATGATGACGATCGGCCCAAGCTCGAATGTCCTCTCGCCATCGCCATCCTTCATCGGCCGGATAATCACTTCGCTCTGGTCGAGGAGTGAAGTGACCATCGGATGGTGGCCTAGGAGGAGGGGTGGACAAATCGATGCTTGAGGGGACTGGGCTAATCGTCCGGAATCGTTCCCGTCGGCCTGCTTGAGGTCCCGGTGTCCATTCGCGCTCGGAAATGGTCTCATCATCGTCGCCCACAAAGGAGTCCTTGCGAGGTCGTCTTGGGCGAGAACTCCTCTGGCCGCGTGGTCGGAAGGGTCGGACAACAAACGAGCATTTCTTGTGTGCTTGTCGGCAAGTATCACAAGCGTCTGTCGTTGTCGAAGAGCGGATGCAGGGGATACCCCGCTTGGTGCATAACGTGCACGACATCTAAAAAGAAAAAAATTGGGGTTAGTAAGTGAATAGAAAGTAAGCAATCAAGAAAGAAAAGGATGACGTACGATGAATTATATAAATTTAAAACGGAATCAATTTAAAAATGCTCTAGTCGGAAGTTTTTAAAAGTCTGGAAGGAAGTCGTGAAGTGTGAGCCTTGAGGTATATTTTACATACCCAAATAGGCCACAATTATCTTAAAAAGAAATTTTGAATTATGCATAACTCATAAGTCATGCATATATCCAAAATTCATCATTTTCAATTTCAGAAAAGATGAATAACTTTTTATTGAGTAAGTAAATCCATGGATTGAAGACCAGATTTGGATTCTACACAAAAATTCACCTAGGGTAGACCCATAGAGAGAATAAGCTCAATTTAAGTATTTGAGGTGGTAAAATGGAAAATACTTCAATACCACATCATTAATACCACATCAAAGATCCGTGAAAATTTTTGTTTTTCTTGATTTTTAGCCAAAATAATGGGAAAGTGAGAAATCCCATGTTACATATACACTAAGAATAGTGTTATGCATGTTTTGAGCACTTAATATTATGGTATTCTTACATTGACTTTTGGTACACCCATAGTGGATATCTCACTTTAAGCTTAAATTACTATTTTGACGTAAAAATTAGGCAAGGGGGACAAAAGACATCAAAGAGAGCCAGGGTACCCAACTTCTGAGGCCTCAGAGGCGTGGATAGCTCCAGAGCATGGATCCATGGCTCATCTTGGCCCAATTGGTAAACTAAAACTCTTTGGGAACTTGGTTACCAAGTTACACCTACTGTAATCATAAGAAAAATAGCAAATAACCTGCTATTTTGACGTGCCAAGGAGGTAATAAGCTACTTAGACTCCTGTAACCACGTCAATTCTTGATGACTTTCCATGAATAGACCCTAAAAGAGTAATTAAGCCCTTTTGGGACTCATATTCATTGATTTACCTCATAGCAACCTGCAAAATACTGCTATTTGCAATTCTACGTAGAAATGAGGTAAAAACTTCAAAAATTCATTAAAAATACAATTCTTAATAAATCTTTCTGAAACTTTCAGGCCCAATGAAGAACTGTAATATCTATGGTACAACCAAAAAGAATTATGGTTTTACTAGTAAAATTAAAAGTTTTACTTACAGTCCATTTTTGACCATTCTACGTGAAAAACTGAATCTTCAAAAATTCACAGTAATTACAACCTGTGATGAAATTGGCAATAACATTGATAACTTTGAGAAATCAATGATTATTTTAGAATAAAAGAAGATTTACAGATGTTACTCCTTTTATTCTTAACCATATTGGGGTTGGTAGTCACGTAAAAGCATCAATTAAGTAATTATGATAATCTTACGTGAAAACAGATGATGCAATCATTAATCCAAAAAGGTTTATTGTTTTCTCACTCACTGGTTTTTCAGTTTGCTCCATGGCACGCCTCTGTGAGCTGTTGTTGACTTAAAAGAAGCTTCTTCTTGCTGTTTTTTCCAAGAATCATCTTATAAATTTATTAAATCATTATTACCAACAAGTAAGTATTAGTTCAACTATTCTTAAGTGTTTTAAATCTTTCAGAATCAATCAGAAAGACGTGAAATCATAGAATCCAACTATATATTGTTGTAATACTGTTATAAATCATCTTGATCCCTTAAATCCACAATTCTATGTCAAATTTCTCTACTTATATCTATCAATAAGTTCTTTGGAGTATTAGTGAGTCATTTATCCCTAAATTCTTAAAGTTTTTCTCTAGTAATAGTTTTCTTCAAGAATTATCTTTATAATTATTCTTGTAAAAGATAATTATATATATTAAAATAATTTTATTATTTTAATAAAAGAAGTTTTTATTATTAAATACTTCTTGTAATTGATTCTTGTAGACAATTACTGCTCACTGTTATAATCACTAGTAGTGTATAACACGTGAAAGAAATAATTTTATAATTATTTAATTGTGGTTATAATAATTTTTTATTATTATATTTCATAAGAACAGACATAGTACTGTTGATTAATAGTAATATTATCATCAGTTTCATAGTCACATCTTACATGAAGATAGAAAAATATTAATATTGGATAATAACGTGGACAAAACTTTATTTGAATGGAACGCACGAAGTAGATAGACGGGGGGTTCTGGAAGTATAAGCGGGAAAAAAACAAAGCAGAAGGATATGATAGTGGTTAGTGGAGTGCAAAAGAAAAGAGTGGAAAAGCAGGAAGACCTAGGGTAATACGCACAAAAAGGAGAACAGCGGGTGAGGTGGAGCGAAGTGGAGCGGGTGAGAAAGAAAGTGAAGGGCTTGTCGTGTGAAGATGGTCTTTTATACCATGGTGAAGCTGAGACGCTATCAGCAGTTGCAGCACCCGCAAATGGCTCAGCTTCAAGGCGTGTGGGCAAAATTAAAGCTGAGTTTCAGCAAATGCAGCACCCAACAAAGGCTCAGCTTCAAGGCGTGTGGGCAAAATTGAAGCTCAGTCACAGCAGTTGCAGCACCCAACAAAGGCTCAGCTTCAAGGCGTGTGGGCAAAATTGAAGCTCAGTCACAGCAGTTGCAGCACCCGACAAAGGCTCAGCTTCAAGGCGTGTGGGCCAAATTGAATCTCAGTCACAGCAGTTGCAGCACCCGACAAAGGCTCAGCTTCAAGGCGTGTGGGCAAAATTGAAGCTCAGTCGCAGCGAATGCTGCAACTGAGCTTCAATGTTGGCGTGAGGCAGAAGAACAATGGGGTTCTGGCTGAGTATTGCTATTGATTGAATTGGCAAACTCAGTCGAATCCCCTTTTTTTCCTTACATAGCCACCCGATACCCTAGGAGGGTGGTCGTGAGGCCCTCGTTGAATCTGCATTGTGGGTGCAATGCACAAGTGACCCATGCAGAAATGCGCCCGGTGCATTTGGTCACAAGTGACCGCAGCGAGATTACCGGCCGTATGGCCTGGTAATAGTGTTTGAACAAAGGGGGGGGCTGTAAGACAAGTGAATACAGCGTGAGCTTGCCTCGACCCATTGCTCAGGTTTGCTTTCGGGTCATAATTGAAATGCTCAGTGGCTGAACATTTTAATGGCACAGTGATTGAACTATTGATATAACAATATCAAATGCACCATGCTGAGCCATTGCTCAGTCGTTTTTGTATTCCCACAATCTGAGCATTTGGCACAGCATCGGGTGACATTTCAGCCAGCTGCAGCATTTCACATGCTTTGGTGAAGTGCTCCAAACTGAGCCTTCCAATGTGCTATTGCAAAAATAGTTCATTCCATGGCTTTACTGAGCACTTTCACACGGTCCTTTTGACCATTACATGCTCAGCTTGCGTGTGCAAATTGGGTGAAACACAATGCTGAGAATGTGGCACATGAGATACGTATATGAAAACGATTGCATTGGCTATATGCATGCAGGCTGAAGTAGTATTACACCTTCCTAATCTGTACAGCCGACACTGTAGTACGCAGCAGGGATGGATATGCGGTCCCAAATCGGTCTGAAGTACAACTTCATTAAAAAAACATTCGGTCGTACTGGAACTTGCGAGATATGTAATCACTATGTCCTCATTAAGTACCATACCTGATAAGGTCATTGTCAGTTCCAGTCTAACCGGGATTTAATTCAATAAAAATTGTATTCCGTTATTCAAAATATTTTGTTATCATCTCTTTTTCTCACGGCTCAAAACAAAATCTTATCAATTTTAAATTTTTTTTGTTATAATTTCAAATGAACATCCTTTATTGTAGTTCGCAAAGGACATGTATTAAGCAACAATGAATTGTAAGTGGGATTGAGGAACCTATGAGTCATTGTAGCTATAATTGATGAATTAAATAGTCGTTTAATTGTAATGAGTTTTTGGAAAGATTGTATATTTGTGCTCATTATAAACAAATGAGAATTAAAGAAAATGATTAAAAAATTATAAATAAAAATGATAAAACATTTGAGATAAGTGAGATGTTGCGCAAAATAATTAGTTGGGATTTATTCAGTGCGTAGTTGCTATTTGATTGGTCAGTTTCAGTTCCTCGCGAAAAAAAACAAAACGCGTTGGAACTGTTAATTCTGGTAGAATTAACAACCTAAATCAGTTTAGCCGTACTGCACGGAATAAATGACATGACAGCCTTGGTACGCAGTACACCTTTGTAAATGTATGCTGCAGGGCAGAGCAAAAGCCGTTCAGCAATGTAACATGCAATCACGTCAAGCCATCAAGTCATATATCTCAACTGCATCCCTTTGATGCACCTTGTTGGACAGCTCTGCCTAACTCCGGCACCAATGCGCGTGTAATCCAAGTTAATGTAAGTGGGTGATATCGGGGCAAACTTTGACTGGCCGCGCGTGCTCATTGGCGGGCAGCCACCCACTTTCTCATATGCACCACCCGACGGGTCATACGCAGGCAACTTTCACACGCCTGGAAGACATTTCACTGCCAGTCTTCCGACCGGCTATTTTCTTGGTCGGGTGGTCAGCTGCACTGCAGACGCTCACCCGCTTGCGCATGGAAACCTGAGGTCAATCAGTATGGATTTTCTTCAGCCTCATCCGCATTAGAATAATCCCGGCCTATGATTGTGTCGGGATCTCCCACTCTGGGTCATTTTCTGCACGTTCTCAAGCGCCTGACGCAATCAAACCCACCGAACATATCTTACCCGCCCACACACACACATCTCTACAGTGAGTTTGCCCTTTGAAACCGCCAACATTGCCCAGTAGGTCCCTGTGCGAAAATTAACCTGGGGATGATACGCTCATTGTTTGCTGTCACACCAGCGAACATGACTGCATGCCTCTAATATGCCCTCCACAATAACTTCCTCCAACCCACCCAATTTCGGATATGCTAATGTCAACCTTGATCCACCAAAGGTTTTGTACCCTGCTGCAGATCCAGCAAAATATCGGTGCACCCGCATTTTGGCCACCTTGCCTTGATATATGCCCCAAATTGGATATGAAAATTGTCAGCCCAAGACGCCCACCCCCATCAAGACCATGCACGTAACCACAGGCGATCCCCCTTTTGGCCTGTTGCTGCCACTCATATAAGTTCCCCACCTGCGCTTATTCCTCTTCATTCCCTTTAGCTAACCCTTCCCGATCATATAATTCTCAACTGTCCCCAAATAATTGAACATAGCCATAATGTCAAGCCCTTCACAACCACTTTGCATTGGGATGATTAATATCCGTATTCAAATAAATAGTGATATAACCTTAAAGCCTGAGAATTCCCACTTAGGTTCTTGGATTATCCTATGGCACAATCAACAAAACATATTCGTATATCTCCCAAATCACCAGCATGCTATTGGCTCTCTCCCGGGAACCCTTTCCCAAACGTTGATACCATTCCTTGGGGCACCAAAAACGTTCATGCACTGTGGTCCTGGTGGGGCATGGATTGAAAATTGCCAAACCAATCCTACTCAAATATTATTTGTTGAGGGAGTATTTATGACTGATGCCAATGATCCCTCCTCATCTCAGAAACCCAATCTAGCATTGATGTTCTTCACATGGTATCCAAACATTCTATTCATAATGGAAAGCTTTTGAACACAAGATTTCAAGCTTAAAATGCCCAAAGAATATGACTGTACTACTCATTGTCAATGTCAACTCTTTACTCCAACATTTCCCGCTTCAAACTCAACGCCTGCTTCATATCCTGCTGTTTCATCATTGATTTCCAAGCAAAAACTGATACAATTACCCAGTGGATCAGACCTCCCCATGATGACCCCGCCCCATGCCATTATTCAAACCCCCCTCCTCCCTCATCAAAAGACCGGACTAGCGTTTCTCTGGGATCGAGAAATCCCCAATGGCCAATCAGCCCGTAACCTTTGGGCCACCTCACCCCCAGGATCCACTTTCAATGCCAGGCACATCATTACAAACAAGGTCGTTAGCTCATTTGAATCCCTTTCGACCAATACCCCTCTTGGAGGCCTGCTCGCGGATGATATGGGATTAGGTAAAACCATTCAGGCCATTGCTCTAATTGGTACCTCCAAGGAGCGGACGATTGCAAACCCCCATCGCTCCACGCCCACCATGATCATCTGCCCCCCTCGCTTAATTACCAACTGGCAATCAGAAATATCCAAGCATGCTCAGGCTGGAGCGCTACATTCCAAAATCTACCATGGTCCCACTCGTCACTCATTATCCAAAGACGACATCTTAAAATATGATATCATCATCACTTCTTACAATACTATCACCCAAGAATTTAAGCAAACCAATACCTCTACATCATTAATATTTCAAATCAATTGGCATCGTATAATTTTGGATGAAGCACAGTGAGTCTCTGATCTTAAATGATTCAAATTACCTTTTATATCCAATAACCCTTGCCCCCTCTTATAGCTATATTCGCTCTCAATACACTGCCACTCACCGTGCCATTAATAGCCTCCTTTCATCCCGTTGAATATGCTTAACGGGAACACCTATTCACAACACCATTTATGACCTTTTGGGCATAATATCATTCATCACTCAACCACAGAGCGCCGATCAAGATAACTGGTCACCATTCATCCTGAGTAGTCTTTCAAAAGGTTGCAATGATATTGTGAGCCTTAGAGGTAATTTCATATACCCAAAAGACCACAAATATAAAAAATAACATATTAATATAAATAAAATAAATTTATTTATATTATTAAAATAAAAATCAAAATATAAATATAAAATTATATTAAAAATAAAAAATTAATTATAATTTAAAAATAAAAAATACATTAAATTTTGTAAATCTAAAATTACATTTATACTTGAAAAAATTAAGTAAAAATGAAACTTTAACAAAATTGTGAGAAAATAAATAAATTTGGAAAAAAAGTTAAATAAAAATTATTATAACTTTTTATCCAATAAATAAACATATAAAATTTATTTCACCATTGGATTCCTCATAAAAAATCAGGTGGGGTCACCTCTGAGTGAAATTCTTGTAACTCAACTCTAAATAAGCTTAAATTAAGTTTTTAGTATTTTCAATACAAAAGTTGAAAATCCTCAAAACCTTAATTTAATTCACACCACATGAGGTGTTAACCATCAATTTTTGTGTTAAAATTGAGGTGTTGTGTTTAGTTTAGAAGTTATGAGGAATTGAAGTATTTTCAATTGAATTCAATTGAAATGTCAAAATGTGCGCGTGTATTACATAAGTGAACTTTGATTTACATATGAGGTGTCAATTATTACTGTATTGTACTGTACAATTGAATTGAATTACATATGTAAATTATAAGTATAATACATGATGAGGAATTAAAGGAAAAATAAATTGGAAAGATTAAAATTGGGGGGGAAAAGGAACTCCAGCTCTAAGGGGGAGCTAGACCCCCAAAATCCTTGCTGACAGGCATGGGATGTCAAAATTCACGCAAACGTTCATCACTTTTGGCCTGGAATTGAGTTACAGGGTCTGTGGTCTCAATTGATGATGAGGTTTTGATACCAACTGGGGTAGTTTTAGCTGTTGCCAAGAGGGTAAAACTACCCTTAAGATAAAACAATCATAATAAAAACAGTTTTAACTGGTTTCTACGCCTCTGACACACATTCTTACGTGTTTTGAAGTCTCTAGGCCTGGTATTGCTATAGTAATGGCTGATTTAAGGGTCTAAAATGGCTAAAAATGGCTAAAAATGGCTTAAACCAGCCCTTTTTTGGTCTAAACCAGGGTTCAATGATGCCATAATTGGCTTTTGTGTTGTCAGACTGTTTTTCACGACTGACAAGAGTAAATTTTACTTTTGGAGTAAGAGAATTGATGGCTATAAAAGAATGTCTTCTTTGCCCCACTTTTCTCTTCATGTTAGAATCTTTTCCTTTTATTAATTAGTTTAAAACTGTTAAACCAATCAATCAAAGATTCCAACCACCACTTTTAAATCATTTTAATCCTTTTAACCACGTGAAAAATCATTATAATCATTGTTTGTAACTCTTATAATCATTTTTACCCCTGAACCACCCCAAAAGTGAATTAATGCATCTTTCATCACTGTAAACTTTGTCACTTTGTTTCCAAATTCACTCTGTGCACTTTTGGGTGTGTTTTCTCTTTAATATTCTTTTTAAAGACTTTGTTCTTTAATTAATTGCTTGCAGTTCTTTGCTCAATTAATTCCAATTGAAATTGCTCTTGAAGAAATTTCTTTTGTAGCCTTAAAATATCTCTTGTAGAGTATTTTTTGGATAAATTTTTATTGTTGGTAAAACAATAAATTTTTATAATATTATTGTTTTATACTAATAAAGTTATAAACAATAAAATTGGCGTGTTTTCTCTTAAAAATAATATTTCATACTATTTTTAATTGATTTTCACCTTATACAAATTTTGAGGACAGGAAAAGTACTTGATTTTTAATCAAAGTTTCTTATCCACACCTTACAGATATTTTGCATTTGGCATTGCGGCATTTAAGTTTGCGCCGCACCAAAACCACACATCTCGAATCCCTCCCCACTATTAGCCATCATTATGAGCTGCTCCCACTCAACCCAACCATGCAGCAAGAATATTCCACATTATATGAAGAATTCCTATCATCCAAAAGCAAAGGACCAGGAGAGTTTTTCAGAAATATTAATAAGCTGCGAATATGTTGTAACCATCACATCATGCTTAACACAATTGCAGAGGCGGAGTTGGAAGACCCCGAGGGCAGGAGCACTCAGGATAACTCGCCAACAATCACACGAACTATTGTGGATGTGGAAACATGCATGATGAGTAGTAAAATTGCACACCTCCTACAAAGCTTAATGAAGAACAAACAAACAAGGTGTGGTCCAACCAAATCGGTTGTTTATACCCAATGGACCCAATTTCTAGATTTGTGCGTTAATTCTAATATGCATCCATTACCAATTGACTCCATCTGACTTTTTTATATTGTAGAATTGGTATTGCTCTTGCCAATCACTCTATCCTTTCAGCACGAATTGATGGAACAAATACACCACGAGCGCAGGACAAGGCGCTTGAGAATTTCTTCAATAATCCTGAATGTGAAGTACTCATTGCATCCATTGCCGCGGCTGGAACTGGCCTCAATATAACTGGTGCTAATATAGTCTATTTAATGGTGAGTTTCCCCCCCAAATTCTCCCCTGATTTTTGGACCCTGACATCCACATTTCCAGGAGCCCAATTGGAACCCAGCCATTGAGGCTCAGGCTGTTGATCGTCTACATCGTATTGGCCAACAACGACCTGTACAGGTCATCCACTATATCACTCCTCATTCAGTTGAGGTCAACATGCGGAAGGTACCTTTCAAGCTCATCTTTCACTTGATTGTATTACTATTCTGAAATCCTTCCTTATGGGAATGCCATATTCCAATCACCAATAGGTCCAAGAAAAGAAAAAATCATTAACTGCGTGAGCCTTACTGAATCTATATAATTTGTGATTGACAAAGTTGATAACCCCTGTTGACTCTGGCACAGGTCCACAATTATGAACACCATGAGCTGGATCGAACATCTTCAATATTTCCTCAATGAAAATGAGCAATAGAGTATTATTGCTAAGGGAGACGGTGATACATTTCAATTCATATTGTCTATATTCTAACATATTTAGCAAGTTGTTGCATCCTTAAGAGATAATAATCAGATTTTATTACACCTGCACAAATAATTCACAAAATGACAATTTGTAACGGTGCTATACATTTATATTACTAAGTTATTGCAGAGCATCACCATTCGGCCTAATAACTGGCATGTCAAGTATTTTGAGGGCGCTAGTCTGCATCTTACTACAGCCTTTGAGCCAATCTTGATCAAATACCTGAAATGATAAGCCTTCCGGAATATCACCATCATCTGTCGATCGTAATTCTGGCAATCTATCAATAGTTTTTTTACCCTTTTTTTTAATGCGATTACAAAACTCTATGTCTCGATCAATTTTTAATACCAATTCATTAAATAACTGGGAGCGCCAGCGTAATCCCACTTTGCGGTAAACTTGACGGCCATTTTCCAGTACCTCCTCAGTATCTGAACATACTCGAGGGTCATTGAATTGTGATGCTAGAATGGGAAATTTAGCCGTATCACACCATTCATGACGGCCCTCACAGGTCTGCACATAATGAAGTAGATCATCATCAGTCTTTGCTCACAATGAAGAAGAGATACATTAACTAACCCTTTGACGAATCTTGGCGAGCTTTTGATTCTCCTTCTTTTTAACCAAATACTCGGCATCCTTTTGAATAGACTTCCATTCTCTTTTCAAATAAGTGAAATATCGCTCCATTAAAGCCGCCACAACCCCATAGTTATTATGATCCTTGTTCCAACAGTAATGATGATACTCGGTGCTGACAAGTGCAAGACGGAATTTACGGTAAAACACCATAGACATCAGCTCATTTAACGGATGTTGCCATGAGCTCTCCCAGTCCCAAGTGAATCGCTTTAGTCTTAGCTTGTGGAGCTCATTTTCGCAGTAGCTTTGGAAACCCTGAGACTGAACCTGTGTTGATGGCTCATTGAAAACATCCTTGGGGACATATCCGAGATGACCAGCCACTTGAATTGCAATTTCACGCTCTTCTGTGCTTGGTGGTGCTGGTAGTGAGGAAAAATCCTTATCCCTAACTTTGAGTAGGAACAGGCAATGTGCATGTACGGCTGATCTCATTCCATGGACATTCTCTGGAAGTTCTGCTTTCAGCCATTTTTGTTGCTCCTTCTGCCTTGCACGTTTCGCCACATTGTGAGCTTTACGAGCCTGGTTCCTTTGCTGTCTGACCTCGGATTGTTCAAGCATACTCTGGGCAAGGCCCATTTGAGGATGGGTGAACTCATTATTTGACTGAGTGCCATGATCATGCGCCGTGAAATCGTCCCTCCTTGGTTCATCATTTTTTTCACTTTGAGTCGGAGACATGTTCTCATCCTCATCATCCACAATTCTTTCTCTTGATGTACTGGCATGACCCGTTCTTGGTTTGGAGGCATATGGATGATGACGTCCAGTGACTTTCTCTTTATGGACCAGAGCTGAAGATGCATAAAGTTCATCACCTGCCATGCACATCATCAGTTAACAAATCAAAAAATTAATGAAGACTGGTCATACTCACAATCTTCAATTGGCTCCTGAGATCGGACTGACTTGCCTTTAGGTGCCATATCTAACCCGTGAAACAAACATATCAAATTGTGAATAAGTTTCTACTCCCAAATTAAAATGACTTACTTTGATGACGCGTCAATCCTGGATTTCCCTCCGACAGACCGCTCCAAGTTACATTTTCCAAAGGTCTTTTTCGTCGCCCGCCATCAACGCGCCTTTCATTTCCCACATGAGCCTGAGATCCTGATGGAATATTGAGGGTTGGCTGCTGACTTCGTCCAAAGGGATCCTGGGATGCGACTGGATTCCGACCGGGGTTAAGGAGGAACTCACGTGGAAATTTTGATTGGGGATTAGCGTTTGATGAGATTTGAGGTGTGCCTTACGGCCCCTCAGACACATGCATTTGTGTATTAGTGGGATTCGGGGGAATTGGAGTGACAGAAATATTTGGGATCGCCCAAGTGCTGGAAGTTGGAGCCTTCGGATTTCACACATCAATGTTAAGACCTGATACATTCATTGAGGTTGCGATAGGGGTTGTGAGAGGAATGTTGGGACTCAATGGTGATTGTGTTTGAACATATTCTATGCTAGATTCACTATCTGAGTCATGAACAGAACCTGAACGGGATTTATGTGACTTGGAAGATGACATAAGGGCCGAAAAAGTACAGCAATATTTTTAACTTGATAAAACAGTTCAGTATTGTGATAAAATAGAGGGATATGATATGAGATTTTTTCAAATTTAGAATAGAGACATTCTATGAATAGTTGGAACCAAGTGTTGTGTGGAAGTCGGATAAGACTCTTTTGAGGAGAATCCTCCCTGCCTCCTCTTGAGCTCCTCCGCTTTTGTCGGAAACCACCCTGCACGGCCTACCAGCATATAATGTGATATTTCCTTGATCTGAAAGGGGACCCATCATCCATAAGTAATCATATTTGGTAACATTTCCGCCTCCCCATTGTCACATTTTGTGAATTATCCAAACTGCCAATATATGCATTGAAATTCCGCAACATTGTACATCTGTAAAGGGGTATATTCATGAAGGATTTACCCACAAAAGAGACATCACCTTTTCAAGAAAGGCAAGACAATCCAAATCACATTCCAACTGATTCAAAGCCCGCCGCACTCAAACCAAATACCAAGACTTTAGCTGCACTCCAACCCCTTATGTAATAGAGTTATATAGTTATGTCTGTAATAAGGTTTAAACCATGTACAATGGCGTGCCAGCGTACATGGATTAAATGTTAATCCCCTCAATTCAATGGTAACACTTCACTAATGGAACCCCCTCAATGGTCAAACCCGCACTATCACAAAGTGTAAATAAACTAGAATATGTATGAGCATTGAGCAGCATGGCATTTTACCCAATTAAATGTCTAACCAATTCCGCCATCCAGATGAGACATGTTACACTTTATCCACTGGAGCTCATGCACCATTACAAATGGGATAAAATCCTCAGCTGGCTCAAATCATCTCCCCCTTCATAAATAATCACTGAATTTTATTTCCAATTAATAACACTCCTAAACACTTTCACATCACCCATAGATATTTTTACACAAACCAACCGTACTCCCAATTGCTGCAACAATGACAACCCGGCCCTATTCCTCAATGCGTATATGCATGTGTAAACACTGCTCAACTCAAACACACTCTTCCCCTGAGGGTGATAGGCCTGGAGTTGCCTTCACACCTTTCCAATATAAACAGCACATTAAAAAGCTCAAATCAACCATTGCACCCAAATCTCTTCCAAACATCCCTTCTTCTGCATCAGGATCTGGGTGCCCACAAATTCTATTGGATCAAATCTTCCCAGCTGATTATTCACGTTTGACCCAAAGCACTTTCTCAACTCCAGCGGGTCTCAATTCAACTGCACAGAAACCATATAGTGGCAGTCAAACCCTTCCCCCACAAGACCTAGGAATGATAATATCTGTCATTCTATCATTAAGGTATAATTTACCCTGCAGGGCTTCACGCATACTCAACCCCGCCCTGAACCTGCTGATCAAGTCCAGTATCTCAAGCTCAGCTGGTCCCCCCGCTCCTGCATTCCATATACCTCAAGATCTGAGTACCATATTTGAACATCTCCAATTGGAGCCATTGATTCAAAACTATATATGTTGTCCTCAATGTTTCTCTCTTAATGGCCTTATTGAATCAGTCACAACTGACCAACCCCACTGTCAACGCCATAATGACCCAAATGATCATGATCCCCCTTGCACACAATCATTAGGCAAATTCATCTATTCATCTGAACCCCACACCCAAAACACAACCAACATGAAGCAAAAATTTATACCAAAAAAACATTTCATTTATCAACCATTCAAAAATTGGCTTGCCAGATTCCTCCAGCGGGCTGGAATTATGGAAATTCTGCATCAACATCAACAATCCCAAACCCCTGAAGGTACCCCCAAATGTGATGTCTGGGATGGATTGGTCTGGAGACGCTTCACTGGCACTAGAAATATCCATGATCCCCCATTCATGTCCATTCCTGGTGCATTGGCCTTCTCCATATATGTGGACTGGTTTAATGCACATGGAAAGTCAACCCGGTTGGCTAGCATTGGACCTATCATGCTTATTTGTCTTAATCTCCCCCCAAGTGAAAGATTGAAGCCCGAGAATGTCTATGTTGCAGGAATCATCCCTGGTCTGAAGGAGCCAACTGCGCTTCAATTGAATTATCTATTAATGCCACTCATCAACGAGCTCAAAGAGCTATGGCAAGGTTACCATTTTGCACCCACCTCAACAGGTCCATCAGGATCCTTTATCCGTGTTGCCATCCTCACAGCCATTGCGGATGTGGTTGCCATGCGCAAGCTTACTGGATTTATTTCCCATTCAGGAAACCACTTTTGTAATTTTTGCACCATTCACAAAGCTCAAATTGAAGAAATTGGTCCTCAATTTCACTACACGCGCTCATACCAAAGTCATAAATCAACCATTGCCAAATGGCTTCAGGCAACCCCACAACAAAGACAAGCAATTTTCTCTGAGTATGGAGTGTGATATTCAATTTTGGAAGACCTTCCGTATTGGGATGCAACCAGAATGGTTAATCTTGACATAATGCATAATTTAATACTTGGAATTTTGAAGGATCATGCAACTTTCAAATTGTGCATTCCAGAGTCCAAATCAAAAATTTACTCCAGGTCCCGCAGGAAATCCAATGACACCAACAGTTCAGACTCAGATTCCAAGACCTCCAACAGCTCTCTTGATAAAATCACATTGAGAGAGGCCCGCTCCCTGAGAAGAGACGCAGCAAGAATAATAAATGAGCCACTCCCCACTACTTCCACCCGAAAAAACTACTTCCCAATGCCCACCCCTAACACAGAACATCCATCTAGTGGTTCTGCGGAGATTCCTTCATTTGATGCCGATTACATCCCCACTTCTGAAATACCCTTTGAATTGGATATAACTGCAATGAGTGATCACCAGATCAAGGGTGAGGCTCTGGAGCATCTCCGTCAAATCATATCTGAGACAATAATTCCCTCATCATGGACAAGAGTACCTCACAACATGGGTTCCCCCTCTCATGGTAGCTTAAAAGCCGCTGAATGGGCTCTCTTATATAAGGTCTATATTCCATTTCTATTGCTCAGTCAACAGATGTCATTAGATGCACACCAATCTGCCAACACTCAAAGAAAAATGGGTCAGTCAGAAGAACTTGCAAATGAACTAGCCAAGAATACATTCCATTTGATTAGTGCTATCAAAATTGCCACAAGCTGGACTGTTTCAATAGATGATGCGCCTGCATTTGCTGAACATTGGAAAAAATTCCGCCTTTCCAATCAACACCTGTTCCCAAAACAGAAAAGTAAACCAAATCATCATTTTGCTGATCATATTCCCAAACTCTTCCAACATTGGGGCCCAGAACAAGCCTCAGCCACATGGGGTTATGAGTGCTTGATTGGAGTATTTGCAAAGATGCCAACAAATAACAAGATATGTACGTCAATTAATAAGATCAATATATTCACATTGATTAAACACCTGAACTGAATAAGACTAACTTTTTGCAACTCTGAATAGATGATATAGATAAAACCTTACTTCAACATATCTGTCCATGTTCCAACCTTTCCGTTCTCCTGAAATCCCCATCTGTGCCATGTGAAATAAAACAGCTTTTCGAATCACAGCCACCTGCCGTGTTCAATCACCATAAATATAACAAGCCATCCCACCATGACCAACAAAATTATGATTGCCTGATTGAGTACTTACAGACTTTTCATGCAACAAGGGAAATGGTTGATTGGATCAGCTTAGACAATACCGTGCAATCCACAAGTCATCCCACTTCAAGGATTGTCTCACCTTGGTATTTTCCAGTTTCAAACATTAATATGGGGGACAATATATTTTCAACTGAATCCAAAAATGTCAGCAACAGTGTGATATGTTTTCTGAGGGGCAACTCCCGACAATTTGGTATTATTAATAGCATTTTTAAAGTCTCTGAGCCCTCTAGCATACTTAAAGATAACTTTCTGATTTTAAAAACTTTGAAAATTGATGTGAATTTCCTACCAGATTGGCCGTATCTCAATATTTATAAAGCTGTTGGTTTTGATGATGGACACTTGATTATATCAGAAGAAGAAATAGAAGGTAACTGTGGATTGTATGATAACAAAGCTCTGTCATGTGGACTGCTTGTAATGATAAAGCTGTTATTTCATGATATTTAGTCTACCAAAATGCAAATCTCTCAGATTCATTAGCAATTTTGCTAGTGAAATAACTGCCTCAAAATTTAGTGACAGAGACATGCCATTGTGACAAGCAGAGCCCATTATTTCACATTGCCACAAAGAACTTACTATTTTGACATTGGGTACAGTGTGAATAAGCCAAGTCCAATGATCAAATGACCCACACACTCACCTTTCACAGCATCCAAAATTTCTAACTGCGCCATCATCATGTTGGAAGCGGAATCGGCTTTGGCGTACCCACACCCGCGTGTGCACCCGCACGCGCCAATGCACACGCCCACCCACCCGCACACGCCAATGCACACGCAAACCCACCCGCACATGCCAATGCACACGCAAACCCACCCGCACACGCCAATGCACACGCAAACCCACCCGCACACGCCAATGCACACGCAAACCCACCCGCACACGCCAATGCACATGCCCACCCACCCACACACGCCAATGCACACGCAAACGCACCCGCCCCCGCGCATGCACACGCACACTTCATGGATGACCTGGTGAAGTCAAACCCCCCGCCTACATCAAGACTGGCTGAAGGACATCTTTGATGTGTGTGTGTGCAAACAGGCGGGTCTGGTGTAATTTTTACCAATCATCGGACGGTTGTGGGATGATCAGGTTGTAAGGTTTAACTATGAAACAATAAGTAAAAATTACTAATTTATTACTTATTGTACTCTGAATGTCCTTATGAATTGAATAAATAAGATTAAAAATATAATAATAATAAATAATTATTATTATTATGGCGTAAAATAATTATATTATTAAATAAATATAATAATATAATTTATATTATAAAAATATAATATAATAAATAAATATATTAATATAAGATAATTAATATATTTAAACAGCTCTTTATTATTGTTACCAACAAATAATAAAGGCGTAAAAAATTGTTTTTTATTAATAAAAAACAATTAATAACAATAATATTACTAATATTAAAGTTATGAATTAATATAAATACTATTTATATTAATTAAAGAATTATTAAGAGAGTAATAATAGAGAAATTATTATAATAAGAGAAAATAACCTACTTTTAACACTTAATATAATAATTTTGAATTATTTTACGCCAAAAAATATAAATACAACCTTTTCAAACTGTATTTACAATAAAAATAAAGAAAAATTACAAATTATTCTGGATTTTTACGTGGAAATGAGTTTTATAGAGATTTTTAACAAAAACAATTAAATAAAGGATTTAATCACGTCAAAATAGATGATTATAGCAAGGAGGTCTTTGGTCTTTAATAATATAATGCTTTTATATATAAAGAATAAAGAAATTACCTTTGATTTAATTGATTTAATGTTTTTGATGCGTCTGAGGGGTAAATAGAGTAAAAAGAGCTCTATTTATAGTAAATACCTCCCTCCTAGAGTCCAACAGGCTTCTAGTAGACGTGTACTGATCATATCCACTGGAATTGATCAATATTTTAAGGTTTGAGGGTGATTACATCATGATCAAACCATATTACATCATTATTACACCATTATTTAGAGTTATCACTATAACTCTAAGTTTGATGACATCAGAGGCTTGGCAGAACCCCAAATTTCGTGGATTTTATTAGTTTTAATCATAAACTAATAGTATTCACCAATTGTATCACTCTTAAGACTGTTAAACTTAAATTAAGGTTACAGTATGTGATCATAACTGCTCAAATTAAGCTCAAACTTTGATCCTTAATAACTTTTAAGATTTACACGCTACAGCAATTCAGAGAGAAAATTCTGATAGCCTGGCATAACCTTATTATGCTGCCAAGAGCTTTTCATTACATCATCAAAACTCTAATTTTGATGATTTTTCTTGTAACTCATCTTTTCTGTCGAAATTCAATATTTTAAACTTCAAACCTTGATTTCAGGGGGTTATACCCTGAATTTAATAATAAAAATTACATCATTCTTCATGAATGAACTAGGAGAATGCAACTGTATACTTTTTTTAAGTTTGGAACACTTTCACAACAAAGTGGTCAACAGCTCTGTTGATTTTTATCAATAATTCATCATAGGTTTTAACCTTTTTTATAATTTGTAAAATAAAGTTCATATCTGTGTTCTTACAGTAATTACGTGGTAACTTTATTTTTGGTTCATCATTCTATCATGTATAGTTTAGAAGATATTAGCTATGATCCTTGAATATATGCGTTGACCAAAAAAGTGCATATATTCAGGATAATTCTTTAAGTATTAACATTGGAAATTAGCTTATTAATTGTTTTATGTGTGGATTTTCATGGGGAATCCACTGGTACAGTTTATTTCACATGTTGTTTCATTAGTTCCTGAGATAAATAAGGTTTTATGGTTTTTATAAGGTATTTTACCTTATAATTCCTTAGATATTGACTTTACAGATATACCATAAAAATGGTATATGTGTATTTTTCCATGGGGAATCCAATGGTATAATTTATTTTACATGTTGATTCATTGGTTTTTAAGTTAAACCAGTTTTTGTACCAATTTATGGTATTTTTTGTATATTTAAGTAATTATTTTCCAAGTATAATTATTCTAAGTCATTTTAATATAATTATATTAAAGGTATAATTATCTTTAATCTTTTTTGTGACCTTATTGGGTATGTGGTCATATCTCAAAGGCTCACACAGGTGGTGAGGAATCTGAGTTGAAAGCACAGGGGAACAAATATTATTGGATGTCACAGGATTTGGTGTAAGACAAGAGTAGGACGTGTGCTCGACGTTCGCTTGATTTTCGCTTGACGTGAGCTCGACTTTTATCCTTCTTGACGTTTGCTTGACGTGAAGTCAATCGCCGACGATTGACACGAGATTCGCCCCGGTGATTTCCCAAAGAAATAACCTTGTCCAAAGATGTTGTAAATACTTTAACAGAAATTAAAAATAGTATATTACCTCTAAAAGAAATTAAAGATAGTTTATTATCACTACAAGAAATAAATAAACCATTTATCAAAAAAGATAAGTCAAAAGAATCCTTTAAGCCCAATACATCCAACAATAATGAGCAAAGAAAATGCCATAAATGTGGAGGTATTGGACACTTAGCCAATAATTGCCTTCAAAAAGCAAAGATTAATGAAATTGTGGAAACAGAAAACCACAATGACAAAGAAGAGGAATCTGACTCTGAAAAAGAGACAGAAGAGTCAGAAAGCTCTGAAAGTGATGAAATCAATATAATTAATGCACAAATTAATAATATTGATATAATTTATGAAGTACTGGATGTTAATTCAAACTTGCCACAAGTTGGAACATCTGACACAAATCTGACAAACATACAAGATGCCAAAAGTTATAGAACCAAACCTGCAAGAGGAATGGGATATACAGCTGGAAAATCAAGTATTAGTATTGTTATGGTTGATAACCAAGAAGGAAAAGTTAACTTGGATACAGGAGCATATTGCACTTGTGTTGGCAAAAGTTATTTAAAAACCATTGTCCCAGACTGGCAAGAAAAACTTATGCCAATACAAGGTGTCAAATTTAGTAGTGCAAGTGAGAGCATGAAGCCCCTTGGAATAATTGATTTAACACTAATTTTTCCTCATCCCTCACAATGTGTCAGAATTAAAGTAGAGTTTGTAGTAATGGACAACTGTACTAGTAATCATTTCATACTTGGGAATGACTACTTATCAATCTATGGTATAGATATCTCCAACCAAAAGGACAGATATTTTACCATAGGAGATAACAAAAGACAAAAGTTTGGATTCTTAAATAACAGAAAACAAGTCGCAGTTATTAAGAATGAAGAAAAAATTCCAGAAAAGGAACTTTTTATATCTGAACAACTCAAAGAGGCAGAATTCAATCAAGAATTAACAGAAAAAATGAAAGAAAAATTGATTGACCTCTTATTTAAGTATAAAAATGCCTTTGCAACTGACAAAGAGCCACTAGGTGCCATAATTGGACATGAAGTGGATATAATTCTTAATGTAGAAAAACCTTACCCACCTTTATTAAGAAGACCTGCTTATCCAGCCAGTCCAAGAGCTAGAGAAGCCTTAGAGGTGCACATTAAAGAATTAATGGACCTTGGAGTATTAAGAAAGGTTGGACATAATGAACAAGTAGAAGTTACTACACCTGTCATGATAACTTGGCATAATGGAAAATCAAGGATGGTAGGAGACTTCAGAGCCCTGAATACCTATACCATTCCAGACAGATATCCAATACCCAGAATCCATGAGACATTAACCCAATTGTCACAAGCTAAGTTCATCACAGCTATGGATGCTCTGAAGGGTTTTCATCAAAATGTCTTAACAGACAATGCCAAGAAACTACTAAGAATAATAGTCCATTGTGGAATTTTTGAATACTTAAGAATGCCATTTGGAATAAAAAATGCACCTTCCCATTATCAAAGAATGATGAATACCATATTCCCTGAAGAATTATCAGAAGGATGGTTGATTATCTATATTGATGATATCATAGTTTGCTCAGAAACTTGGGAAAATCACCTTACAAGACTAGAAAGGGTACTACAGAAAATAGTCCAAGTAAATATGAAAATTTCCTTGAAAAAATGTCATTTTGCATACAGTGAATTAAAGGCACTAGGACATGTAGTATCTGGCCTTAGTCTAGGCATAGACAAAAATAAAGTAGCAGCAGTACTACTTAAACCAATGCCTCAAACCAAAAAAGAAATGCAATCATTTCTAGGATTTGCTGGTTACTATAGACAGCATATAAAGGACTTTGCAAAGATTGCTAAATCCTTGTATAAGCTATGTGACCAACAAACAGTCTATGAGATGACAGAAGAAAGAGTCAAGGCATATGAAGAATTGAAAAATTCCTTAACAAATGCCCCATTTCTTCTAATGGCAGATTGGAAACTGCCCTTCAAACTGTACATTGATGCTTGTGGAGAAGGATTAGGTGCTGCACTTCACCAAACACAAATTATCAATGATAAACCAGTGGAAGGACCAATTTGTTTCATTTCAAGGCAGATAAAGCCAACAGAAGCAAGGTATGGAGCAAGCCAAATGGAATGCTTATGCCTAGTATGGGCTTTAGAAAAACTGCATTCTTATTTGGATGGCACAGTATTTGATGTAATCATAGACTGTAATGCTTTGAAATCACTATTAAATATGAAGACTCCAAATAGACATATGCTAAGATGGCAAATTGCTATCCAAGAATATAGAGGAAATATGACTATTGTTCATAAATCTGGAAATATTCATAAAAATGCAGATGGTCTTAGCAGATGGGCTCTAGAAAATACCCCTGACAATCCAGCATGGGTACCACAAGAAGAGCATCATATAGAAGGAATATGTGTTACAGACATTGGCACAGAATTCTTTAACCAAGTCAAAGAAAGCTATAAGACAGACAAAAATTGCCATATCTTAAGCCAACTTCTAATGAAAGACTGCAAAGATCCATCACTTTCATCAAAACTAGATGAACTATGGAAAAAGGCATATGATGAAGGAAGATTTCACCTCCTTGATGGAATCCTTTACAATAGAACAAAACACACATGTGTTATGGCCTTAACAGATAGAACACTAATAAACACTATTTTACATGAGTGTCATGATAGTGTTGCATCTGGACATCTCTCAGAAGATAGGACACTAGAAAGGGTGAAAACCTGCTCTTGGTGGCCAAATTGGAAGAAATATGTTACAGAGTACTGCCAAACCTGTGACAGATGTCAAAAAGCCAACAGAGCCACAGGAAAGAAATTTGGAATGATGATCCAAATCCAAGAACCAAAATCCCTATGGGAAATAGTTCATATGGATTGGGTAACAGCCTTACCTCCAGGAGGAGACAGGAGTTATAATGCATGCCTAGTGTTAGTTGACAGGTACAGTAAAACTCCCATGTTCTTACCATGTCATAAAGATGACACAGCTATGGATACAGCCATAATTATATGGAATAAAGTCATTAGCCACACAGGCTTATTCCAAAATATTATAAGTGACAGAGACCCAAAGTTCACTTCAGCATTATGGACAAATCTCCATAGCTTATTTGGGACAAAGCTATCATTATCAACAGCTTACCATCCCCAAACTGATGGTTTAGCAGAAAGAATGATACAGACCTTAGAGGACATGATCAGAAGATTCTGTGCTTATGGGCTAGAATTCAAAGATTCTGATGGTTTTACCAATGATTGGTGTACACTAATACCAGCACTTGAACTGGCATATAAGACATCAATCCATTCTTCTACTGGCAAAACACCAGCAATGCTAGAGAAAGGTTGGAATTCAAGACTTCCTTATGATACCCTCAAAAAGGACTTAGTGGATATACATCCAACAGCAAGCAGTTTCAAGATAATGCTTGACAAAGCAAGACACCATGCAAACAGATGCATGCAAGATTCTTTTAAATATGCAAAAGAAAGATGGGATAAAAGTCATAAGCCACCTGATTTCAAAATAGGAGATTTGGTTTTAGTATCAACCCTTAATTTCAATAACATAAAAGGCCCAAAGAAATTGAAAGATTCCTTTGTAGGACCGTTTATGATAAAAGCACTCCATGGACCCAATGCTGTGCAATTAGAACTCACAGGTGAGCTAATGAACAAGCACCCAACTTTCCCTGTGAGTCTAATAAAGCCTTACAGTTCAAGTGACAAGGAGTTATTTCCACTAAGAAATAAACCCCCACTTGAAATTCCACCCTTGGAAGAAGGAGAAGAAAAGAAAATAGTAAAAGTCCTTAAAGAAAGAAGGACAAGAAACAAAAAAGAAAGGGAATACCTTGTAAGGTATAGAAATTCAACTCAAGAAGATGAATGGCTACTTGAGAAAGATATAACAAATGCTGATAAACTACTAAGAAGGTTCAGACATGAAAGAAAGCCTGAAAAATAGAAAAGTTAAGCATTATTGAGCTTCAAGACTAACAAAGTCTAATGAAGAGGTAGGACAGTGGATGATACCCTAATCACATATATCAGATTGTGGTACAATCTTTTTTGGTGGTAGGGAATGTGAGCCTTTGAGATATGACCACATACCCAATAAGGTCACAAAAGGACTCAGAACAATTATACCTTTAATATAATTATATTAAAATTACTTAGAATAATTATACATTAAGAATAATTACTTAAATAGACAAAAAATACCATAAATTGGTACAAAAACTGGTTTAACTTAAAAACCAATGAATCAACATGTAAAATAAATTATACTATTGGATTCCCCATGGAAAAATACACATATACCATTTTTATGGCATATCTGTAAAGTCAATATTTAAGGAATTATAAGGTATAATACCTTATAAAAATCCTAAAACCTTCTTTATCTCAAGAACTAATGAAACAACATGTGAACGAAATTAAACCAGTGGATTCCCCATGAAAATCCACACATAAAACAATTAATAAGCTAATTTCCAATGTTAATACTTAAGGAATTATCCTGAATATATGCACTTTTTTGGTCAACACATATATTCAAGGATCATAGCTAATATCTTCTAAACTATACATGATAGAATGATGAACAAAAAATAAAGTTACCACGTAATTACTGTAAGAGCACAGATATGAACTTTATTTTACAAATTATAAACAAGGTTAAAACCTATGATGAATTATTGATAAAAATCAACAGAGCTGTTGACCACTTTGTTGTGAAAGTGTTCCAAACTTAAAAAAAGTATACAGTTGCATTCTCCTAGTTCATTCATGAAGAATGATGTAATTTTTATTATTAAATTCAGGGTATAACCCCCTGAAATCAAGGTTTGAAGTTTAAAATATTGAATTTCGACAGAAAAGATGAGTTACAAGAAAAATCATCAAAATTAGAGTTTTGATGATGTAATGAAAAGCTCTTGGCAGCATAATAAGGTTATGCCAGGCTATCAGAATTTTCTCTCTGAATTGCTGTAGCGTGTGAATCTTGAAAGTTATTGAGGATCAAAGTTTGAGCTTAATTTGAGCAGTTATGATCACATACTGTAACCTTAATTTAAGTTTAACAGTCTTAAGAGTAATTAAATTGGTGAATACTATTAGTTTATGATTAAAACTAATAAAATCCACGAAATTTGGGGTTCTGCCAAGCCTCTGATGTCATCAAACTTAGAGTTATAGTGATAACTCTAAATAATGATGTAATATGGTTTGATCATGATGTAATCACCCTCAAACCTTAAAATATTGATCAATTCCAGTGGAGATGATCAGTACACGTCTACTAGAAGCCTGTTGGACTCTAGGAGGGAGGTATTTACTATAAATAGAGCTCTTTTTACTCTATTTACCCCTCAGACGCATCAAAAACATTAAATCAATTAAATAAAAGGTAATTTCTTTATTCTTTATATATAAAACTCTTATATTATTAAAGACCAAAGACCATCTTAATATTAATCACTATTTTTACGTGATTAAATCAATTCTTTAATTGTTTTTGTTATAAATCTCTCTATAAACTCATTTCCACATAAAATCAAGAAATTTAGTAATTTTCTTTATTTTTTATTGTAAATACAAATTGAAAAAGTTGTATTATATTCTTTTGGCGTAAAATATCTCAAAATTATTATTTTAAGTGTTAAAAGTAGGTTATTTCATCTTATTATAATAATTTCTCTCTTATTATTACTCTTAATAATTCTTAATAAATATAAATAGTATTTATATTAATATATAACTTTAATATTAGTAATATTATTGTTATTAATTGTTTTTTATTTATAAAAAACAGTTTTTACGCCTTTATTATTTGTTGGTAACAATAATAAAGAGCTTTATAATATATTAATTATTTTATATTAATATATTATTTATAATATTATAATTTCATATAATATTAATTATATTATCATATTTATTTAATAATATAATATTTTTACGCCATAATAATAATATTTCTTTATTATTATTATTATTTTAATCTTATTTATTTCAATTATAAGGACATTCAGAGTACAATAAGTAATAAATTAGTAATTTTTACTTATTGTTTCATAGTCAAACCTTACAGTGTTAGTTAAAATAATAGATAGAAAAATAAAAGGTAGTGTAAACTACCAACCTAATTCTATTATGAATATATATAATAATATCACCCAGGACCTTTTAGTAGGTACGTAAAGAACATTATAGAGTGAAATTAGTAATATAGTACTTTAATAAAGCTATAAAAATATGACAAACCACAATATAACACAAAACTGTGTTCAATATGATAGGACTTTATTAAATTATAATAAGAGTAATACGATAAATCATCAGATCTAAGTTCTAACAAATCTCTTTCCAAGAATCTTGCCACAATAAACTCTTCTTTTAAGAAGAGTGATTCATTTTACTCCCGTGGCTATAAGTAGTTTCTTTTTCCACCGTGGTAACAAGTACTTTCTTAATACCGCGTCTTGTGACGTCGTCACTCGATACTCTTTTGACTGCTCACGGACTGGGAGAGAGCATATTCTTTCACAGAAATAAATACATATAATTCAGTAGTCTATAAAATAAACAAGTTCGCATGGTACGTATGAATGAGGCATACTGCAAACATGCGGTTGCAGCCCAGACCACACAATACTGCAAGCCAAAATATCAGAGGTTGTGGCGCTCGGTACCAGGATGAGGCCTAAGCTTGCTTGTGGCCTTAGTAATATTTATCTGAGGCTTTCTTGCTTTGTTGAGTGTGGGCCATTGCTTTGCCAAATCAAGCTCCATGCCGCTTTTTTAAGTAAAACTATGCTGCAACCATAAATTATTACTTCTCGGTGGCATATCCAGCGTTCATCTTCTGATAGATTCTTCGCCTTCAAGCCCTGAGGCACTCGCAAGATTATTCCCACAGAAGCTATAAAGCAGGTCTCCTCACCTTGATAGCGTCCCCCAGCCACCCTTGAATCATTTCAGTGGAGAATCACCAGCCCAATCCTCTAAAAAATGGTTTCAAAAACTTATTCCCTCAAAATCTCTCTGTTCATCTCCGCTTTGTTTTTCGATCTTTTCTGCACTCCGAGCCAGGCTGAGTATATTTGCAACCTGGAATACTTACCACACGCATTCGGGGATCGGTACAGTAGGTTTTTAACATTTGCTTGACTGTAAAGCACCTTCTTTCTTTCGAGCGTGCTGAGAGTATGAAGCATGACGTTGGCGGTGTTCGCATGCATTTTTAGAATGCGTATCTGCCGTGAATTTCCACACAGCGATCACATACTCCTGCACTAGTGAATCGTGTACAGGCCCAGTTTTCACCGATTGCCTTGGAGTCATTCACGACCCTAAGGGAGCTCGACCTAACATGAACCTAAGAGTGCCGTCTGCCCACATGCAACGCTACAGACACTCCCGGTATCCAAATTTTTATGGTAAGCTTAACTTTCTCATATAACCATGCCATCTCTTTATCCCTTTTGCTTAGGCCAACGGTTTTTGCCTCAGAGGCCTACACCGGACCCACACCCCGGAGCGGCTTCGGTAGTTCACCTGCAGGATTTTGCGTTCCTCCAAGCAACTGGGCTCGTGAGTAGCTAGCTGCCTTTTGAACGCTTCCAAGACAGCCTGCTCACCCAAACGTTGTTCGTCATCCCCGGTCCGATTCAGAGTGCACAGTTTGCACGAGGCATACGTAATTTCCTTTTGCACTTATCCAAGTGCGCTATCAACAATGCCAACATCCAGGTCATCATTTTCAGATTACTTGCTCATACAATTTCATTCGCATCTTCACGCGACCAAATCTAGCATTGCCCCGAATGATAGTACACCTCTGTCCGAGAAACGACTTTCAAAAGTGAAAATCAGCTTTTAGAAGAACTAGATGAGCTGATTGGGTATAAGCTTTGTAGGGATATTAGTATAGAAAGAAAGTAAAATGAGATAGTAAAAATAAAAGCACCTACTATCAATAACAATAAACAAAAACGAAGAAGAAAGCATCAAGAATTAGATTGAAAGTACTTCATTAACTACAAAAGAACAAAAGAGTGTAGAAAAGCTCTAATTCTATTGCTAAAGAATCATCTAGACTCATTTTGTGAATACAGTGAAAAAAATTCTCTCTTTCTCTTTGCGAATAAACTATTTTAATATCGATCAAAGTTCAATACAAAACTAGACTTCAGATCGCCTTCGCCGGAGTTAACATGTTCTCTGGAATATTACTCAATCATACAAAATTAATATAAACAATTTATTTCATGAAATAATATCTCCAACTACGACATTTGTGATTTTGAACCCAGGACTTTTGCCATTAACTCCCACCAAAAGCTTTTTAGGATCTTGCATTCTTGAAAGAGCAACATACAATTGTCCATGAGAGAAAACATTTGTATTGAGATATACACCCACATAGTCAAATGATTGACCCTGCGCTTTGTTAATTGTCATTGCAAAGCACAACACAACAGGGAATTGGTATCTACTAAAGGATATAGCATAGTCTTTTGATTCTTGATGATATAACTTGATTTTTGGTATTAACTAAAAGAATTATGAACTGAAGGTTGCATTAACATGTGAGCAGTGGAGTAAGAACAACAGAAGTCTAAGTACCTGAAGGTGAACAACGATATATAATACACAAGTCACTAAACAACAGGCTACAACGTGATTATGTTGATGAACTGGTAAAAATAAGTGTAAGGGTTAATTGATCCTTCTCTCAGGGAATAATCTAACAGCATACCTTAGGCAGAACTAACAACTTGCTATAACTATGACAACAGTACACTAGTGTAATTGAGAACGTGCTGATACTAGTAAAGGAATTTAAACATTAATGTACAAGACTACTTAACGGTCATAAGATGCTTACACACCACTTTTACCTTGACGTATTGAATAGTAAGGTAATGTTTTACGGAAGTGAACAAGGTGTAGTTGTAACACTTCTAGGAGTAAAATAAAATAAAATAAATAAGAGCTGGTCACAAGATGAGATGTTAAGCTTTTTGAAAGCACAATGAAAACATTGTGCTTATATACCGTGTGTTTTTTCTTAAGATCACGGAAATAGGAAATACGTGGTACTTCGATCAATTGAAACACTCATAATACCTTGAGATCCTAGGAGAAGCGCTCTCATATTTTCACATCCCCCTTTTCTTCTAGTCTCAAGATATTCAAGCCATGCATTGCTCTTTGAATAGCTGGCTTGCAAACCAACTTCGTGAGAAAGTCGGCCAGCATTTTTGATGTCGGCGTGTAAATTAACAAAATTTTTGAATTTTTAATGACCTCCCAAATGAAGTGCAGTTGTATTTCAATGTGCTTCATTCTTTGTGTATTTGCATTGCAGTCGCTGTTTGCAGTATCAATACACCCTTGATTGTCTTCATGGACCTTCATCGGACATAAGCCATGAGCGATATTGAGTTCTATACAGAATTGTTGAAACCATAATATTTCACTAGCAAGGTTGCACAATGCTTTGTAGTCTTCCTCGGCTGATGATAAAGAAACTGTTGGTTGCTTCTTTGTTTTCCAGATCACTAGTCCTTGATTGAGTAGTATTAGGTGCCTGGACACAGACCTTTGCATTACTTTGCAGTTACCCCAATCGGCGTCGGAGTAGGCTATTGCGTCGTTGTGAGCCTTGAGGTATATTTTACATACCCAAATAGGCCACAATTATCTTAAAAAGAAATTTTGAATTATGCAAAACTCATAAGTCATGCATATATCCAAAATTCATCATTTTCAATTTCAGAAAAGATGAATAACTTTTTATTGAGTAAGTAAATCCATGGATTTAAGACCAGATTTGGATTCTACACAAAAATTCATCTAGGGTAGACCCATAGAGTGAATAAGCTCAATTTAAGTATTTGAGGTGGTAAAATGGAAAATACTTCAATACCACATCATCAATACCACATAAAAGATCTGTGAAAACTTTTGTTTTTCTTAATTTCACGCCAAAATAATGGGAAAGTGAGAAATCCCATGTTACATATACACTAAGAATAGTGTTATGCATGTTTTGAGCACTTAATATCATAGTATTCTTACATGGACTTTTGGTACACCCATAGTGGATATCTCACTTTAAGCTTAAATTACTATTTTGACGTAAAAATTAGGCAAGGGGGACAAAAGACATCAAAGAGAGCCAGGGTACCCAACTTCTGAGGCCTCAGAGGCGTGGATAGCTCCAGAGCATGGATCCATGGCTCATATTGGCCCAATTGGTAAACTAAAACTCTTTGGGAACTTGGTTACCAAGTTACACCTACTGTAATCACAAGAAAATAGCAAATAACCTGCTATTTTGACGTGCCAAGGAGGTAATGAGCTACTTAGACTCCTGTAACCACGTCAATTCTTGATGACTTTCCATGACTAGACCCTAAAGGAGTAATTAAAACCCTTTTGGGACTCATATTCATTGATTTACCTCATAGCAACCAGCAAAATACTGCTATTTGCAATTCTATGTAGAAATGAGGTAAAAATTTCAAAAATTCATTAAAAATACAATTCTTAATGAATCTTTCTGAAACCTTCAGGACAAATGAAGAACTGTATTATCTATGGTACAACCAAAAAGAATTACAGTTTTATTAGTAAAATTAAAAGTTTTACTTACAGTCCATTATTTGACCATTCTATGTGAAACACCGAATCTTCAAAAATTCACAGTAATTAAACACTGTGATGAAATTGGCAATAAAATTGATAACTTTGAGAAATCAATGATTATTTTAGAATAAAAGAAGATTTACTGTTGTTACTCCTTTTATTCTTAACCATATTGGGGTTGGTAGTCACGTAAAAGCATCAATTAAGTAATTATGATAATCTTATGTGACAACAGATGATGCAATCATTAATCCAAAAAGGTTTATTGTTTTCTCACTCACTGGTTTTTCAGTTTGCTCCATGGCACGCCTCTGTGAGCTGTTGTTGAATTAAAAGAAGCCTCTTGCTGTTTTTTCCGTATCATCATCTTATCAATTTATTAAATCATTATTACTAACAAGTAAGTATTAGTTAAAGCTATTCTTAAGTGTTTTAAATCTTTCAAAATCATCTAGAAAGACGTGAAATCTTATAATCCAACTATATATTGTTGTAATACTGTTATAAATTCTTTTGATCCCTTAAATCCACAATTCCACGTCAAATTTCTCTACTTTTATCTATCAATAAGTTCTTTGGAGTATTAGTGAGTCATTTATCCTTAATTCTTAAAGTTTTTCTCTAGTAATAGTTTTCTTCAAGAATTATCTTTATAATTATTCTTGTGAAAGATAATTATATATTAAAATAATTTCATTATTTTAATAAAAGAAGTTTTTATTATTAAATTCTGCTTGTAATTGATTCTTGTAGACAATTACTGCTCACAGTTATAATCACTAGTAGTGTATAACACGTGAAGGAAATAATTTTATAATTATTTAATTGTGGTTATAATAATTTTTTTATTATTATATTTCATAAGAACAGACATAGTCCTGTTGATCAATAGTAATATTATCATCAGTTTCATAGTCACATCTTACATTTGGGGGCCTGGCCATGTTTTTTGAACCTTGTACCCTTAATTAATATATTTTTAAGCTGTAAAATATATTAATTTAATATTTTTTTCTTTCATTTTAAAGTTAAAATAATTTTTATTTTTGAAATTGTTTTGGAAGTCTTTTTTCATTGAGGATTTTGGTCTAATTTTATACTGTTTTACACGTGGCTTTTTCACATCCAAAAACTGTTAAAAGTATTCTTTGAGTTACTCTGAATTAATTTTCATTCAAAATCTTAAATTTTAATTTTTTTCTCTTTAAAAACAATAATTTTTTTTAAATATTAAAGAAAAAAAATATAAAACTTATAAAAAATCTTTAAAAATATTTTAAATAGTATAAAAAATAATTTTTTCTCTTTTATAATCTTTCTAGTGTCTTTAATCAAATACTGTGCAGCTGCAAACAGACTCATTAAAAGATATATTACTAGCCCAGAATCTTCAGAAGCAGAATCTGAAGAAAGTATTGAGGTGCAAATTGCTAAAAGAGGCACCTTATTTAATTCTGAAAAGAATAAATTACCACCAAAAGGTTTGTTTTTATCTTATATTTTCACCTTTTATCTTTAAATTGGCATGAAAATGGTGCATACCAGAAATGGAAGCAACTATTCAGTCCAACCAGATGGATGTGGACAAGGAAGAGGCAAGACCAAATCCAGAAGTGCCAAATCTTCCACAAGAAAGACACATCTGGAGGATGCCAGAGTTGCCCCCCATTCCCCAAGTTCTGTACCAACAGATTTTGACGTAAATTCTGAACCTGAACTAATTTATGATAATATTTCCAGGGCTGAACCATTTTCAAGTGGCAGCAATAGAAATATATCAGAGCCAGTACAAAAATTGGTTCAGAGCAGCCAAAGAAGAGGAGTGGGAAATCTGCCCAAGCCTTTGGCAGGGGGCCATGAACTCCTACTTACATATCAAGAGCTTTCTGGGTCAGGAGAAGACCATAGAACTCTTAGGAGGATGGAGCCCCCTGTCTTGCAAAGACAAGGTCAAAAAGATAAAGAATTGGTTGAATAACCAGAGTCTTTTATCCATAGACCAGAAGAAAGAGTTGGAAATGACTCCAACTTTGGAGACGAAGGCACCAGTGGCATCTACCAGCTCCAAACCAGCTCCAGAAGCATCCAAGGACAAGCCCAAAGGACCTCAAAAGAAACAGAGAGGTCCCAAGAACCATCAAGGCAAGGGCAAAGGCAAAGCCAATTGGCACAGACCTTACCCACAAGGGTACAGGATCCCCAAATTGGAACCTTCAGCCATGGACAGTGTCTTCAATATGGCCAGAACTCTTATGGAATTCACAGCCAAGGAGCAGGAAAGGATGAACAGGACGTTTCCACGCAAATAACTGATGTAAATAGAAGTATTAATGTAGAAATTGGCAAACTTGAGTCAAAGTTAAAGCAAATTACATCAGACATAAATAGTTTAAAGACAAATGACAAGAAACATTTTGAATGGCATCAATTGACAACTGTCACCCTTGAGTCAATTGGCAATGCTTGTGAAAGAATTGAGAACCAATGTCAAACTCAGAATAATGACACAGAAGATCTTTCCATTCTTAAAGTAAATGATAGACTTAAAACTCTTGAAGACCATGTCTTACCAATAGTTAAGAACACCAATCAATTTGCTATACATTTAGCAAAAAGTGACAGTGAAAGGCAGAAGTTAAAGAATGAGATAATTGCAAGTGTGGAACAAATTCATAAGAATCCTGAACCACATATGCCAAGACATTCTACACCTTTAACTGAAGAAAAACTCTCTATTAAAGAAAGTCTTACACCATTCTTAGGAGAAAATGCCTACTCTGAAAGGGATATTCCCAAAATAGAATAATGGCCAACATTCTCTGGTGAAGGAGAATACAACCATATTGAATTCATCAGGACTATTGATATGTTGCAAGAAGACTTTAATATACCTGATGAAGTCATAGTGGGAAAATTACACTGTTTGTTTACCAAAACTGCGAGGAAATGGTATTACAAAGTGAGGATTGATCATGGTAAACATGACTGGTCTTGGTGGAAATCTGAAGTGATTACCAAATGGGTTAACAATTCTTGGAGGTTTAAAATGTAAAATGCTTTTGAAAGTGCCATTTTTAACTCAGAAAAAGACAAACCACTTACTTGGTTCTTCAAACAACAAGACAGACTATCTGCTTCACACCCAGATATGTCTGACACTATGATTAATATAAAAATATTAAGAAAGTGTGGAGGAGAACTGGAACATGCTATCAAAAGCAGATGTGTGGAACCTTGTTAAACAGAGGACTACATTAATGCTATGGAAGATATCATTACCAGAACAAGAATTGGTAAGACTTGGATTAAAAACCCAATAGAGTCCAAAATAGTCTCAAAGATTCCTAGAGAGGAAAGAAGACCAGAAAGACCTGTCTTGAAGTGTCATAAATGTGGAAGTACTTCACATTTAGCCAACACTTGTCCTAAGAAGAAAAAAATCAATGAAGTTCAAGTCATTGAAGAAATTCAGTGTACTGAAGAGAAAGAGGAGTCTGATCAAGATTCTGCAGTCTCTGAAGATAAACCAGTGGAGGACTATCCCATTGAAAACATTTCAGCTTTCTTTGAGGTCACAGAAGTCCATACCCACTTGCCACAGTACAGTGAGGATTGCTGCAACCTGACCAATATCCAAGATGCCAGAATGTGTAAAACAAAAACTGCTAGAGGAAAGGGTTATACTTCTGGGGCATCCTGTATCACATCAGTTCTGATGAGTGATATTGAAGCCTAAGGAAATTTGGATATAGGGGCATTTTGCACTTGTGTGGGCAAAGATTATCTCCAAACTATACTTCCTGAATGGAAAAACCATCTATTACCAATAGAAGGTGTACAATTCAGTAGTGCCAGTAGCAATATGTACCCCTTGGGCATATTGGAAACTAATATTGTATTACCACATCCAGCAGGAAGTGTAAGAATGAAAACTGAGATTGTAGTAATGGATAATTGCACATCTCAGCACATCATTCTTGGAAATGATTACTTAAATATTTATGGTATTGATATAAATAACCATAAGGACAGATATTTCACAATTGGAGATAACAAGAGACAAAAATTTGCTTTCTCCAATATGCCAAAACAGTTATCTGTAGTATCTTCTGTCAAGGATACTAACAAAGATGAATTTGTGACTAATCAACTTGTTGAAGCACAAATTAATCAATCATTGTCACCAAAGATGAGGAATGAGCTTATTAATGTGTTATACACATATAAAAATGCATTTGCCTCTGATAATGAACCATTAGGCGCTATAAGAGGACATGAAGTTGATATTACTCTTAATATTGACAGACCATATCCCCCAGTACTTAGAAGACCAGCTTATCCAGCCAGTCCCAGAGCTAGAGAAGCCTTGGAGAAACATATCCAAGAGTTAATTCGACTTGGTGTACTAAGGAAAGTAGGCCATAATGAGGAAGTTGAGGTGACAACACCTGTTATCATTGCTTGGCATAATGATAAGTCAAGAATGGTTGGAGATTTCAGAGCATTGAATACCTACACAGTTTCAGATAGGTATCCAATCCATAGGATCCAAGAAAACTTGACTCAATTATCCAAAGCCAAGTATATAACATCAATGGATGCATTGAAAGGCTCATGTGGTATTTTTGAGTATCTTAGAATGCCATTTGGCATTAAAAATGCTCCATCCCATTATCAAAGGATCATGGACACCATCTTTCCTACAGAATTGTCTGAAGGATGGCTTATCATTTATATTGATGATATTATCATATGTTCTGATTCATGGCCTTTGCACCTTGAAAGACTTGCAAGAGTACTTAATAAAGTTGCAGAAGTGAACATGGAAATTTCACTTAAGAAATGCAATTTTGGTTTTGAAGAACTCAAAGCATTAGGACATATTGTTTCTGGTTTAAGCTTGGGTATTGACAAAAATAAAGTGGCAGCAGTACTGCTTAAGCCAATACCCCAGAATAAAAAATAAATGACAGTTACTATAGGCAACACCTGAAACACTTTGCAATTCTAGCCAAGTCACTTTATAGAATCTGTGATCAACAGACTGTATTTGAGATGACACAAGAGAGAATTAAAGCTTATGAGAAGATAAGGAAAGCCCTTACAGAAGCACCTTTACTCCTCATGCCTGACTGGAATATTCCTTTTAAGTTGTACATTGATTCATGTGGAGATGGATTAGGGGCAGCCCTACATCAAGTCCAAATTGTTGATGACAAACCTACAGAAGGACCAGTTTGTTATATCTCAAGACAGATCAAACCAACAGAAGCCAGATATGGTGCAAGCCAAATGGAGTGCTTATGTTTGGTATGGGCACTTGAGAAACTAAACTATTATCTTGATGGCAGTGTTTTTGAAGTGATAACTGACTGTAATGCCGTAAAATCACTTCTTAACATGAACATTCCCAACAGACATATGTTGAGATGGCAAATAGCCATTCAAGAATATAGAGGAAACATGACTATAGTTCATAAAGCAGGAAAAATTCACAAGAATGCTGATGGACTTAGTAGATGGGCTTTAGCCAACACTCCTGATAACCCAGCTTATGTACCTTTGGAAGCTGAACCACAGATTCCAATTGAAGGAATTAACATAACTGATATTGGGTATGAATTCTTTGAAGAAGTCAGAGAATCTTATAAACAAGACAAGAATTCCCATATATTGACTTCTTTATTAGATAAAGACTGCAAAGATACATCTTTAGTTAATGCACTTTATGAAGTTTGGAAAAATTCCTATTCTGAAGGAATATTTCACTTGTTTGATGGGATTATTTACCACAGAACAAAAAATTCTTGTGTGATGACACTATGTAGTAGATTACTTATCAATACCATTCTTCATGAATGTCATGATAGTATCTACTCTGGACACCTGTCAGAAGACAGAACACTTGAAAAAGTGAAGAACTGTGCATGGTGGCCATCTTGGAGGAAAGAAAACATTGAATATTGCCATACCTGTGATAGATGCCAGAAAGCAAACAGGAGCACAGGCAAGAAATTTGGATTAATGATTCATATTCAAGAACCAAAATCCCCTTGGGAAGTTGTTCACATGGATTGGGTCACAGCACTTCCTCCAAGTGGTGACAAAAGTTATAATGCTTGTTTAGTCATTGTAGACAGATATAGCAAAACTCCCATATTCTTACCATGTCATAAAGATGACACTGCTATGGATACAGCTCTTCTTTTATGGAGTAGAGTTATTTCTCATACAGGGTTATTTAAGAATATCATAAGCGACAGAGATCCCAAGTTCACATCTGAACTTTGGACCAATCTTCATAGATTGTTTGGGACTAAGTTATCATTCTCTACAGCATATCACCCTCAAACAGATGGGCTAGCAGAGAGGATGATTCAAACTTTAGAAGACATGATCAGGAGATTTTGTGCTTATGGATTAGAATTCAAAGACTCAGATGGCTTTACCCATGACTGGTGCACTCTGATACCTGCACTAGAATTGGCATACAAGACATCAGTCCATTCTTCCACAGGACAAACCCCTGCTATGTTAGAAAAAGGATGGAATCCAAGACTCCCAGCAGACACACTGAGGAAAGACTTGATTGACATTCATCCTACAGCTTCCAGCTTCAAGATAATGCTTGATAAAGTAAAACACCACACAAAACAAAGTATGGATGATGCTTTTGACTATGCAAAACAGAAGTGGGACAAGAGTCATAAAATACCAGACTTCAAAGTAGGGGACTTAGTTCTAGTTTCAACCTTGAATTTTAATAATATTAAAGGCCCAAAGAAACTTAAAGATTCTTATGTAGGATCTTTTGTCATTATTGCTTTGCATGGAACCAATGCAGTTCAAGTGGAATTGAATGGTGAATTGGAAAATAAACACCCCACATTTCCAGTCAGCTTGATAAAGCCTTATCAACCAGCTGATAAAGAATTGTTTCCTTTAAGAAACCCAACTCCTTTAACTGTACCACCTGTGGAACAGAATGAAGACAAAAAGATAAAGAAAGTCATTAAAGAAAGGAGACTTAGGGGTAAAAATCAAAGAGAATATCTTGTCAGATATAGAAATCCAGTACATGAAGATGAATGGATGGCAGAATCAGAAATACCTGACTCAGATAAACTCTTAAGAAGATTTAGACATGAAAGAAGGCCACAAGCCTGAATATGTCTATAAATGTGCTTTAAATTACTTGATCTGAGTAATGTGAAGAGGTTGGACAGTGGACATTAACCCCCCTTGGGGCCTTATTCTTTTATCACTAATAAAATTGTAGTACAATTTTATTTTTTGGTGGGAGGGAATGTGAGCCTTGAGGTATATTTTACATACCCAAATAGGCCACAATTATCTTAAAAAGAAATTTTGAATTATGCAAAACTCATAAGTCATGCATATATCCAAAATTCATCATTTTCAATTTCAGAAAAGATGAATAACTTTTTATTGAGTACGTAAATCCATGGATTTAAGACCAGATTTGGATTCTACACAAAAATTCACCTAGGGTAGACCCATAAAGTGAATAAGCTCAATTTAAGTATTTGAGGTGGTAAAATGGAAAATACTTCAATACCACATCATCAATACCACATAAAAGATCTGTGAAAATTTTTGTTTTTCTTAATTTCACGCCAAAATAATGGGAAAGTGAGAAATCCCATGTTACATATACACTAAGAATAGTGTTATGCATGTTTTGAGCACTTAATATCATAGTATTCTTACATGGAATTTTGGTACACCCATAGTGGATATCTCACTTTAAGCTTAAATTACTATTTTGACGTAAAAACTAGGCAAGGGGGACAAAAGACATCAAAGAGAGCCAGGGTACCCAACTTCTGAGGCCTCAGAGGCGTGGATAGCTCCAGAGCATGGATCCATGGCTCATCTTGGCCCAATTGGTAAACTAAAACTCTTTGGGAACTTGGTTACCATGTTACACCTACTGTAATCACAAGAAAATAGCAAATAACCTGCTATTCTGACGTGCCAAGGAGGTAATGAGCTACTTAGACTGCTGTAACCACGTCAATTCTTGATGACTTTCCATGACTAGACCCTAAAAGAGTAATTAAAACCCTTTTGGGACTCATATTCATTGATTTACCTCATAGCAATGTCACAGGGGCTCTTATGGAAGCAAGAGGGCCTGGCACTCAGGAATCAAGAACTCACTTGGAGGGCTCCAACAGATGATAAGAAATACTATGGAATATATTTCTTAAGCAGGAAATAGAGAAAGGACAAATATGCCAAAGATAACAAAGGGTAAGAAGAATGAAGCCAGAGGCCAAAATAAAAGAAGCCAACCAAGTGAATCCTCAATCCACTCTTTCAACCTGCCAGAAGGAACAATGGAATTAGTAAAGGATATGACCACCAATATCCACTGACAGGTGAAGAAAGAAAAGAGAAAAAAGGTGCTAATGACTGACTTAAGATTATCAGTATTAACTTTAATAATGTAAAATAAAATAAGGATAAAAATAAATCCAATATATTAATTAACTGGGGAAAAAGTCCCCAGGTGATGAAAGGTGGCCGGTATATGTGAAAAGCTGGAAGATTGATCCTGGAAGGTGGATCAATGACTGTATTGTCCGAATTGGGAAATACAGTTCTGGCCTTTTTGAAATTTGAACTGTGTGATGGAATTCACACAGTGGAATAAGAAATGGCCCAATTGGGCCAAGGCCATACAGATTGATTGAGTAAGGCCTGTACGGATGAATCGGGTTGTCCAAGGAGTATTGAATACTTGATGTCTTGACAACTGATTTAAATGATGTAATACCTCTTGAGAGTAGACCTTAGAATAATCCTGAATGAATTGTACCAACCCAACTCCTGCAGATACAGGTGGTTGGGATCCTTGAATGATTTTCTGAATTGCCGCCATGGATTGCCAGGCTGCTGAGCTGAAAAGTCCTCCTTCGAAATGGGCGTTGGAATTATGGACCTTGAAATGGAAAGGTGTAATTGGGTCCTGAAAACGTCACCATTGGATTGCTGAGCAAAAATGGTGCATAATGGTATATAATACCATATATGCACCACACTTGCAATCTTGGGTATGGAGTGCATGAAGGAAAAGAAGGAATTCCACTTAAGTTGAGGGGAAGGCTTTGCTGAGCTGATCTGGTGGCCTCTGGTGGTTTCCAGAGGCCATGGTGGAAATATTGATCCATGGTGGTCCATGGCCAAAATTGGGTCCTACGGGGTTTATGGCCAAAATAGTGTCCAAGAGGGATTTGGTCATTTTTGGGCCCAAGGAAGTCATGGCCAAAACTGGCTCAGGTGGGCCCACCTGGCTGGCACCTTTTGGCCTCATTGGATTAGGCCAAAAGGGGCCTAATTGGCCCAAAAAGGCCATTTAGGCCAAAACCCCCATAATGAAAGGGGTTGGCCAGGGGCCAATGATGATGGCTAGGGGGTCCAGAACCCCCTGCAAGATAAAAGGACCCCCCAACGCCCAAAATAAAAGATGAAGGCCTGGGGGTTGGTGAGGTGGAAATTGGCCAAGAAGGCCAATGATGGCAGGATATGGCCTGAGGCCATAAATGATGGTTTAGAGGGGCTATGGCGTAAAAACCATAAAACACCCAAGGGGGCCAATTGGCCATAAAGGACATGACGTGACCAATTGGCCCCATCTGGGCTCCAGGTTGGATTGCCGCAGCCATCAAGGAGGAGGGCCAAAACTCGTGGTTGTGACAGTACCCCCTTACCTTGAATGGTGAGCTCCTGAGAACCAATATAAGGTAGAAGCCTGTTGAGGCTATTAAGACGGATTGGACGGAGGGATTCCAGAGGTATTTGATCTTTGAAAAGAAAAATGTTGAACTGATAATAGTGTTGGCATATGAATTGAAGTTGACGTAGTCTTCTCTTGACATTTGACTTTGAAAATGTTGAAGGATTGAATTGACGTAGAATTTTGGCATAAAGATTATAATAAAAGAAAATTGAAATGATAAAGAAAGAAAATAAAAGAAAATGAAAAAAAACAGAAAAAGAAAAATTTTGAGGGGGAGTCCAATCTTCATCACGGATTTTGAGAATTGACTTGAGAGTGGCCATGGTACCTGAAAAAAGGGATTTGGTGCCAGGTGCTCACAAAGTGGCCAAAGTGATGTTTTGGACAGATTGTAGACCCCTCAGGGAAGTGCACACCGGGAGAGGAACTTACTTTTGGTAGTTGCCAATCCCGCCAGTGCCATGAAAGGAAAACAAACTTGTTAAGGATTGGATTGAATTGGGAAACTTGCAAAAGAAGTAACAGGGTGAATGGTCCATTTGTCCAAGTGAAAATGGCCATAATTTTGGAATTGAATGTTGAAAAGCCAGGCCAAGATTTTTGGTAATTCCTCTCCCCACCAAGCACCATAAATGAATCAAGCTTTTGAAGAATTGGGACCTGGCTTTTCAGGATATAAAGAATGAAAATCTTTGACAAGTTCAGGACAATTCTTGAGGTTTTCGGCTGGTTCCCAAGTGGATCTTTCTGGGTCTTGACTGAAACCTTTCCATTCCACCAGATACCATAATTTTCTTCTCTTGAGCTTTGAGTCCAGTATTTGAGAGACTTCCCATTCCTGTTCTTCTTCAATGATGATTGGAGGAGGAGGCTCTTGATGCCGCTCTGGGATTGTTGATGTCTTGACTGGTTCCAAAAGTGAGATATGGAAGACTGAATGGATGGATTTCCATTGAGATGGAAGCTTGAGGTGGTAAGCATGAGAACTGACTTTCTTCAAGATTGGAAAAGGACCCAACCATCTTTCGGATAGTTTTTTGGTGGGTCTGGTTGATTTGATGTTCTTGGAAGAAAGCCATACCATGTCACCAGGATTGAAAACAGGTGGACTTGCTCTACCTTTATCTGCATACCTCTTAAACCGGCTTATGGCGATTTCAAGTTCTCTCTTGACATCTTGCTGTACTGATTGGATTTTTGTTGATAAATTTCCAGCAGGAGTGTCTTGAGTGATGTGAACTGAATCAAATTGTGGATCTCTTCCATAAACAGTGAAAAACGGTGATTGCTTGGTTGAAGAGTGATCAGAATTATTGTAGGCAAATTCAGCCAGAGGGAGCCAGGTGTTCCAATCATCTTGATGATAACTGACATACATCCGAAGATACTGTTCTAGTATCTGATTTACCCTCTCTGTCTGTCCATCAGTTTCTGGGTAATAAGCAGTTGACAAGTCTCTTGAAATCTTGAGCTGCTGACAAAGATTGGTCCAGAAGGAAGAAACAAAGAGTGAACCTCTATCACTGACAATGCTTGATGGAAGGCCATTCTTTGAAAAAATATTCTTGATGAATAAATGGGCCAAATCCAGTGAAGTGATTGAAGACATTGTTGGAATAAAAACCGCCATTTTTGAGTATCTGTCCACTATGACAAGGATTGAGTCAAAGGAATTGGACAGTGGCAGTTGAGTGATGGAATCCATTGAGAGGAAAATCCAAGGACCATTTGGAATTGGAAGAGGCTTGAGGAATCCAAACTTCTTATGATGAATATTCTTGTTTCTTGAACAATGTTGACAGGATGAAACATAATCCTTGATGAATTGAGTCATGCCGGACCAGTGGAAATCCCGCTTGACAAGTTTGAGAGTCTTCTCTTGGCCAGGGTGTCCAGCTAGAGGAGAATCGTGACACTTTTGAAGAATGCTGAGTTGAATTGTGGAGTCATTTGGGACTACCACCCGATCTTTGAAGAGAAGAAGTTGGGAGGAGGAATCAAGAGAATAATCTTGGACAGATTTACCTTTACCCAAATCTTCAAGGATACTTCTGTACTGAGGATCTTGCCATACTGCCTTCTGAATTGAGTCAATCAGATTTGAAAATGACTCCACCTTGACTGCAAAGAACTTTGAGGCTTGAACTTCATCTTGCTTAATGAGTTGCTGATGAAATACTCCCCCCTCTCCGGATAAACGTCGTCTCGACGTGATAAAGCATCCGGAAGAGTAGCCAGGCGGCCAGGGCGGTAAGTGATTGAGAAATGAAATTCAGAAAGGAATTCAGCCCAACGGGCTTGACGGCGAGTAAGGATCTTTGATGACATAAAGTACTGAAGAGAAGAATGATTGGTGAGAACTTCAAAAGGGGAAGACAGAGAAAGAAGAAAAGCCCTCCAGCGCTTGAGAGCCCAGACTATGCCAAGGAGTGCCTTGTCATGAATCTCATAGTTAAGCTCTGCTGGAATAAGCTTGCGGCTGTCGAATGCAATGGGATGTTTTCCTGAGTCAGAGACCTGACTCAGTACAGCACCCAAGGCATAAGCGGATGCATCAGTCTCTACAATGGTGGGTAGAGAAGGATTGGAGCGGTGGTGAAAGCCTCTTTGAGTTGATGAAACTGACTAAGAGCTTCCTCATTGAGGGGGAAACAGGAATCTTTCTTGAGGAAGCTGGTGAGTGAACTGATCTTCTTTGAATAATTCTTGATGAAACGGCTGTAAAAATTGGCAAAGCCGAGAAAGGATTGAAGTGCCTTGAGGTTTCTTGGAGGAGGCCAATTGAGAATCTGCTGGACCTTTGCTTGGTCCATCTTGAGGCCTTCAGCAAAAACAACATAACCAAGGTATTCAACACTAGAAACATGAAAAAGGCATTTGGACGCCTTAGCAAAAAGATTATTGGCCCTAAGTCTGGAAAGAACAGTGGACACATGAGTGACATGCTCTTCCTCAGACTAGGAAAAGACCATAATATCATCGAAATAAACCACAACATAAACATCAAGCAAATCTTGGAAGATATCATTGACAAGATTTTGAAAAGAAGCAGGAGCATTGGTGAGCCCAAACGGCATAACCAAGTACTCATAACTGCCATATTTAGTTCTAAAACAAGTAAAATGTTCATCACCCTCCTTGATTCTGAGCAGGTTATATCCACCACGCAAATCAATCTTGGAGAAGATAGAAGAACGATTAAAGACATTGAGAAGCTGATTCATAGGCGGAACAGGATACTTGTTCTTCCTAGTAACAGCATTGAGTTTGCGGTAATCAACACACAAATGGAGGCCACCATCTTTCTTTTTGACGAAAAGAACAGGTGCTCCTGTTGAAGAGGAGCTTGGCCGGATGAAACCTTTCTCTACATTCTCTGAAATGTAGGCCCTGAGTGTATCTGACTCTTGTTTGGATAAAGAGTAGATCACCCCAACTGGAGGTAGAGACCCCTCCAGCTCGATATGATGATCACCGGCATGGTGAGGAGGAAGTTTTTCTGCTTTCACCTTGGAGAATACATCCAGATATTGGTGATAGACAGAAGGAACAACCTTCAGCACGGTTTCTACTTCTTATGGCTATTCCTCTTCATCCCACAACTCCTCCAGGGAGTCATGATAGGATGAAGGAGGAAGGTCCATATTCCAAAATAAGAGGTGAAGTGAAGATACAGAATTATCTTCTCCAACATCTTGAATCTCTTTGAAGACTTCAGCTCTAGGAGATAGTAATGACTGTGGGGAATTAAGGGAAGGAATATGGACAGAAGATGGAAATGATGGTGTTCTAGAATCACCAACCAGAGCTGCACAAGACTTGGCAGAAGAAAAGTCATTACGGACAGAATTAGAAGGATCAGAATAGTCCAAATTATCAGGATTAAAGGTGATCAGCCCTTGCCTCCAATCAATAGAAGGATTAAAATGATTGAGAAAGTCAAAGCCCAATATGAGGTCTTCTCCCTTGGGAGTATCAATGACTAAAAAGTCCCATTCAAAACTTGGGAAGGAAGGGAGCTCAACCATATATTTAGTATGGTGAGTCACAAATAAGGAAGGGGACTCAGAGGAGTCCAAAATGATAAGAGGAATCTTCTCTGGAAGCTCTGACGTAGTCAATGAGTACTTGTGAACAAACTGCTTTGCAATAAATGAGTGTGTAGCACCAGAATCAATGAGAATACTGTAAAAAACATCAGAAAGAGAAGAAAAAACAAAAAATTTAAGAGAATTTTTGACACCAGTATTCAGAATGCACAATTGTGCTCTGGAAGGAAAACTGTGAAGACCATTGAACACAACATGATCTTCACTCAGGCTTTTCCCTGGCTGGGAAATTTGCCTGACTGTTGGGTAAGCTTGTTTTGAGGCCTTTTGAAACAGGACTCAAGACTATGCTTCCCACCACAATAGGTACAGAGACCCTCTTTGATTCTTCTTTCTTTTTCAGAGTTCATGAGCTTGAAATCTTTATTCAACAAAGAAGAATGGGGCTTGTCCCGCTTTTGAGAATGAAATTTCTTCTTATGCCTTGAGCTTGAAGAAACTTGATGATGAGACGAGTGAGACTTCGAAGCTTCAGGCTTCTTCTCCTTTTGCCTCTCATGGTACCTGGTATCAAGTTCCAGGCTGACGTCCATTAAGTCTTGAAGAGAATCAATATTTGAAGGATGGGAGGCTAATTGATCCAGAATTCTGGAGGCCAAGCCCTTCCTGAAATGATGAATAAGAGCCCTTTCACCCCAATCCCCGATTCTTGAAACCAAACTCCTGAAATCGGCAATATATAAAGCAACATGCCCACTTCTTTCATCCTAAGGCCATCCAATTCTGCTTCAGCTTTTCTAACTTCATTTGGGTCTCCAAATAAAGTGAACAATTGGGATTCAAACAGTGGCCAGGAATTGAGAAGGTAACTTGAGTCTTGATTATTGAGATTGGAAAGATAAGGCTCAATCCATTTTGCAGCCCTGCCAACTAAGAATGAAGTGGCATAAAGAACCTTCTTTCTATCTTGAGAGAAGTTTGCCGGATCATTATGAAAGATGAGTTGACAAGATTGAATGAAGCTTCTGACTTTGAAGGGTTGAGTCCCATCAAAGCATTCTGGAGCCTTCATAGAGGAAGTCATGAAGGCTGGTGGTCTTGATGACTCAGAGGAAGAAGCTGCTTGAAGGTTGGCCATAATTTGAGTCATCTGCTGCATGATGGCCAATAAAGATGGTTCGGACTGATGAGAGACAGGCTGATCAGACTGGGCTAGAGTTGGTCCTCTGGTGCCTTCAGATGCTCCCACAGGAGCAGGGGCAGCCTCAGTGCCATTAGACTCTTCCTCTTCCACAGAATTCTCCTCCTCCTCTTCATCATCTTCACCTTGAAACTTGGGACTGGTTCTTGAAAGTCCTGGGAATCCGCCAACCACTCCTGATAATGAGATTGATCTCCTTGGCCGTCTTCCTTCCTTCCTGGATGGTGCTGCTCCTTCCAAAGTGGGTCCTCTGTCCAATCTGGCCCTCAGTAGAGAAACTGCTGGGGTACCGTCAAGAGGAGCCCTTGGAGTTGGAGTCAGAACATCTTGAGTTCTGGCCTGAGATCTGGTCTGTCTTACAGGAGGTGAATGTTCAACTGGCATGATTCAGGATTAATAAATCAAATAAATGAAAGGAAATTCAAAATTATCTTGAAGTAAAGAATCAACAATCAAATCTTGAGGAAATAAAGGAATCAAGTGAAAATCTTCAAATACGTCAATAAATCAAAATCAAATGAAGTCTTGAAGTCAAAAATAAAATCAATGTCTTGAAGTAAATCAATGAATCAAATCAATCACAATCAAATCAAATCAGAATCTTGCAGAAAGTCAATCAATCAAAATGAATTCTTGATGTGAATAATCAGCAAATCAATAAAATCTTCAGGTCAATCAATTATCTTGATGTCAATTTCAATTATGTCAAATTGGTCAATCAAATCAATGCCAAGTGAATTCTTCCAAAATCAAAATTCTTGAGGAATAAATCAAAATGAATCCTGATATGAAGAACGTGTCTGAATAATCTGATGAATAATTTGAGGATCAAAGATAAAAACGCCTGAATTACGGATAAGAGTAAGATTGATGATAATGAAAAATGAGATTGGAAAGATACAGAAGATAAAATTTGGGTCAGCTTTCAATTTTCAGAGTGAAGAAATGAATGAGAGAAAATTGAGAGGTGACGGAGAATCATAAATTTTCATAAGCGTTAAAGAGTCATAATTTCGATGAATGAATGAATGAAATTGATGAAGAATGAATGAATAGAATGAAAAGAAATTATGAGTTAATTAATATAATGTCACAGGGGCTCTTATGGAAGCAAGAGGGCCTGGCACTCAGGAATCAAGAACTCACTTGGAGGGCTCCAAAAGATGATAAGAAATACTATGGAATATATTTCTTAAGCAGGAAATAGAGAAAGGACAAATATGCCAAAGATAACAAAGGGTAAGAAGAATGAAGCCAGAGGCCAAAATAAAAGAAGCCAACCAAGTGAATCCTCAATTCACTGTTTCAACCTGCCAGATGGAACAATGGAATTAGTAAAGGATATGACCACCAATATCCACTGACAGGCGAAGAAAGAAAAGAGAAAAAAGGTGCTAATGACTGACTTAAGATTATCAGTATTAACTTTAATAATTTAAAAGAAAATAAGGATAAAAATAAATCCAATATATTAATTAACTGGGGAAAAAGTCCCCAGGTGATGAAAGGTGGCCGGTATATGTGAAAAGCTGGAAGATTGATCCTGGAAGGTGGATCAATGACTGTATTGTCCAAATCGGGAAATACAGTTCTGGCCATCTTGAAATTTGAACTGTGTGATGGAATTCACACAGTGGAATAAGAATTGGCCCAATTGGGCCAAGGCCATACAGGTTGATTGAGTAAGGCCTGTACAGATGAATTGGGTTGTCCAAGGAGTATTGAATACTTGATGTCTTGAAAACTGATTTAAATGATGTAATACCTCTTGAGAATTGACCTTAGAATAATCCTGAATGAATTGTACCAACCCAACTCCTGCAGATACAGGTGGTTGGGATCCTTGAATGATCTTCTGAATTGCCGCCATGGATTGCCAGGCTGCTGAGCTGAAAAGTCCTCCTTCGAAATGGGCGTTGGAATTATGGACCTTGAAATGGAAAGGTGGAATTGGGTGCTGAAAACATCACCATTGGATTGTTGAGCAAAAATGGTGCATAATGGTATATAATACCATATATGCACCACACTTGCAATCTTGGGTACGGAGCGCATGAAGGAAAAGAAGGAATTCCCCTTAAGCTGAGGGGAAGGCTTTGCTGAGCTGATCTGGTGGCCTCTGGTGGTTGCCAGAGGCCATGGTGGAAATATTGATCCATGGTGGTCCATGGCCAAAATTGGGTCCTATGGGGTTTATGGCCAAAATAGTGTCCAAGAGGGATTTGGTCATTTTTGGGCCCAAGGAAGTCATGGCCAAAACTGGCTCAGGTGGGCCCAATTGTGGTTTGGGGCCTAGGTGGCTGGCCCCTTTTGGCCTCATTGGATTAGGCCAAAAGGGGCCTAATTGGCCTACGGACCGTAGAAGCCGTAGGGGGCCTAAATGGCCCAAAAAGGCCATTTAGGCCAAAACCCCCATAATGAAAGGGGTTGGCCAGGGGCCAATGATGATGGCTAAGGGGTCCAGAACCCCCTGGAAGATAAAAGGACCCCCCAGGCCCAAGATAAAAGATGAAGGCCTGGGGGTTGGTGAGGTGGAAATTGGCCAAGAAGGCCAATGATGGCAGGATATGGCCTGAGGCCATAAATGATGGTTGAGAGGGGCTATGGCGTAAAAACCATAAAACACCCAAGGGGGCCAATTGGCCATAAAGGACATGACGTGACCAATTGGCCCCATCTGGGCTCCAGGTTGGATTGCCGCAGCCATCAAGGAGGAGGGCCAAAACTCGTGGTTGTGACAAGCAACCAGCAAAATACTGCTATTTGCAATTCTACGTAGAAATGAGGTAAAAAATTCAAAAATTCATTAAAAATACAATTCTTAATGAATCTTTCTGAAACTTTCAGGACCAATGAAAAACTGTATTATCTATGGTACAACCCAAAAGAATTACAGTTTTATTAGTAAAATTAAAAGTTTTACATACAGTCCATTTTTTGACCATTCTACGTGAAACACTGAATCTTCAAAAATTCACAGTAATTAAAACCTGTGATGAAATTGGCAATAACATTGATAACTTTGAGAAATCAATGATTATTTTAGAATAAAAGAAGATTTACTGTTGTTACTCCTTTTATTATTAACCATATTGGGGTTGGTAGTCACGTAAAAGCATCAATTAAGTAATTATGATAATCTTACGTGACAACAGATGATGCAATCATTAATCCAAAAAGGTTTATTGTTTTCTCACTCACTGGTTTTTCAGTTTGCTCCATGGCACGCCTCTGTGAGCTGTTGTTGACTTAAAAGAAGCCTCTTCTTGCTGTTTTTTCCATATCATCATCTTATCAATTTATTAAATCATTATTACCAACAAGTAAGTATTAGTTAAAGCTATTCTTAAGTGTTTTAAATCTTTCAAAATCATCTAGAAAGACGTGAAATCTTAGAATCCAACTATATATTGTTGTAATACTGTTATAAATCCTTTTGATCCCTTAAATCCACAATTCCACGTCAAATTCCTCTACTTTTATCTATCAATAAGTTCTTTGGAGTATTAGTGAGTCATTTATCCTTAACTCTTAAAGTTTTTCTCTAGTAATAGTTTTCTTCAAGAATTATCTTTATAATTATTCTTGTGAAAGATAATTATACATTAAAATAATTTCATTATTTTAATAAAAGAAGTTTTTATTATTAAATTCTTCTTGTAGACAATTACTGCTCACATTTATAATCACCAGTAGTGTATAACACGTGAAGGAAATAATTTTATAATTATTTAATTGTGGTTATAATAATTTCTTTATTATTATATTTCATAAGAACAGACATAGTACTGTTGATCAATAGTAATATTATCATCAGTTTCATAGTCACATCTTACAGTCTTCTTCTTTGTTCTTTTGGTAGATAATGCACACATGTGTCGTGCCTCTTAGATACCTAAGGACATGTAGGAAAGCTTTCCATTGCTTTATTCCTGGTCGTTCCAGGAACTGTGAGAGGGCGCTTACGGAATAGGAGATATCACGTCTGGTGGCAGTGCTAATGTAACTTAAGCTTCCAATCAAGCTTCTGTAATTGACTTTTAGCTCATTGAACTCATCAACCTCTGACTGAGTGGGTGAGTCTAAGTGTTCATTTGGAACAAGAGGTGTCGCAACAGGGCGGCAGTCGGACATACCGTGCAGATCGAGCAAGGCTTCCACATGATGTTCTTGTGACAGGCTGATGGAGTTGGAATCTTGGTGGATTTTGATGCCCAACAGAAGGTTGGCCTGTCCAAGCAATTTGGTTTTGAATTCCTGCTGAATTTCGTGTTTGAACGTGGTCAGATTTTTACCAAATACGGCGATGTCATCCACATGTATAAACAGCCATATTGGGGGTTCTAGCTTGCGATGAAATACACATGGGTCAGATATTGCGGCTTTGAAGCCTACTGTCTCCAACCAAGTTGACAGTCAATTATACCACGCGCGAGGTGCCTGGCGTAATCCGTAGATAGCTTTTTTTAATCGAAGGCAAGCTTTCTCCTTGTCAAGGTCCAAACCATGCGGTACAGTTAGGAACACCTCTTCTTCAAGTGGGGCATTAAGAAAAGCACTTTTAATGTCCAGCTGCTCGAACTTTAGGTCCTTAGAAGCGGCGAATGAAATGAGCGTCCGAAGAGAATTTAAGCGGCCTGTAGGAGCAAAGGTTTTTGAAAAATCTATTCCTTGGGTTTGTGAGAACCCTTGAGCACATAGCCGTGCTTTGTGTTCTAGTACTTCATTACGGTCATTGCACTTTGTTTTGAAGACCCAAGTTGTGCCGATTAGTTTGGTGTCGGTGGTGATGGGCACAACTTCCCATACGTGCAAGTCCTTCATTGTCCCTAACTCCTTGTTGATGGCTTCTATCCATTGGTCAGCATTCTCTGACTTCAGGGCTTGTTTGTATGAGACAGGGACCTTTTGCGATGTCAGAAGAGCTCTAGGGCGTCTTGAATATGGGAGAATGTTTTCTTTTCGAATGTCAGAGGAAATCAAAGTTGGATGGCGAGGCCCGACTACATTGATTCTTGTGGTCGGTACTGTTGTGTCTTGCTTGTCACTGCTACTTTCAACGAGTGAGTCATTAGCTTGAGAAGCGGCTTCATCATTTAAGTCACTCGGTGCCTCGTCGGGTAGGTGCTCTTGACAGTCGAAGAATGTATCATCACCGCCTTGAACCCTTTCTACGTTGCTAAAGAAAAGTTCGTTTTCCTTAGTTTTAGGCATACTATTTGGACATGGAAAGTCCTTTTTGAAGAAGATGACATGCCTGGTACTGAACACCTTGTCGTCTTTCAACTTCAAAATCCTGTAGGCTGGACTCTCATAGTCAAAACCAAGTAAGATTCCTACTTCGCCTGTTGGAGCTAACTTCCAGGGTCGCTTTTCTCTTGGTACGGCAAAGATCACCTTACAGCCAAATGTACGTATGCGTTTGATTCTTGGAGCATTGCCTGTCCATAGGTAGATCGGCGAATGGTTATCTCTTGAGGGTGTTGGGATTAAGTTAATTAAAAAGGTCGCATGGTTCACTGCCTCTGCCCAATATTGATTTGGGAGGTTTGCACCAAGCAGTAGGCAGCATGCTTTCTCAAGGATCACTTTGTTGGCTCTCTCTGCAAACCCGTTTAGCTGGGGTGTATATGGAGGTGAAGTAACATGGACCAAGCCACACTCATTGGCTAATTGCTTGAATTCCGCGTTGACTAATTCTCCTCCCCTGTCTGAGACAATCTTTTTGATCTTTTGGTTTGAGGCAGTTTCTATGAGGTTTTTTACAATCGTGAACTCCTTAATTCCGTCCGATTTGTTCTCTCCACCATCTGTATCGGGACATCGCTTTTTCCTAACAATTGTGGATCAGTTTAGTTCCTTCAAAGTCGTAAGATTCCTCAAGAACAAATCGGGCGCAATTAAGGAGTTCACGATTGTAAAAAACCTCATAGAAACTGCCCAAAACCAAAATATCAAAAAGATTGTCTCAGACAGGGGAGGAGAATTTGTCAATGCGGAATTCAAGCGATTAGCCAATGAGTGCTGCTTGGTTCATGTTACTTCACCTCCATATACACCCCAGCTAAACGGGTTTGCAGAGAGAGCCAACAGAGTGATCCTCGAGAAAGCCCGCTGCCTACTCTCCACCATCTGTATCGGGACATCGCTTTTTCCTAACAATTGTGGATCAGTTTACTTCCTTCAAAGTGGTAAGATTCCTCAAGAACAAATCGGACGCAATTAAGGAGTTCACGATTGTAAAAAACCTCATAGAAACTGCCCAAAACCAAAAGATCAAAAAGATACCAAGCAGTAGGCAGCGGGCTTTCTCGAGGATCACTCTGTTGGCTCTCTCTGCAAACCCGTTTAGCTGGGGTGTATATGGAGGTGAAGTAAAATGGACCAAGCCGCACTCATTGGCTAATTGCTTGAATTCCGCGTTGACAAATTCTCCTCCCCTGTCTGAGACAATCTTTTTGATCTTTTGGTTTTGGGCAGTTTCTATGAGGTTTTTTACAATCGTGAACTCCTTAATTGCGTCCGATTTGTTCTTGAGGAATCTTACGACTTTGAAGGAAGTAAACTGATCCACAATTGTTAGGAAAAAGCGATGTCCTGATACAGATGGTGGAGAGATTGGACCCACCAGATCAAGGTGTAGGCAGTCTAGGGGCTCTTTTACTGCTTCAAAGTGGCTTTTGAACGGTTTTAATGTCATTTTTCCCTTAGCGCAGATGTCGCAATGATCTTTTTTGAAGGTGGGTAGGCCCATTGATTTTAAAGTCTGATTACTTGGGTGGCCTAGTCTTGAGTGCCAACATGGAATTTTAGCGCTGGAATTTGTGAGTAGACTAGTAGATTTGGTGAAGTTGGAAATCATGAGCAGTGGAGTAAGAACAACTGAAGTCTAAGTACCTGAAGGTGAACAACAATATATAATACACAAGTCACTAAACAACAGGCTACGACATGATTATGTTGATGAACTGGTAAAAATAAGTGTAAGGGTTAATTGATCCTTCTTTCAGGGAATAATCTAACAGCATACCTTAGGCAGAACTAACAACTTGCTATAACTATGACAACAGTACACTAGTGTAATTGAGAACGTGCTGATACTAGTAAAGGAATTTAAACATTAATGTACAAGACTACTTAACGGTCATAAGATGCTTACACACCACTTTTACCTTGATGTATTGAATAGTAAGGTAATGTTTTACGGAAGTGAACAAGGTGTAGTTGTAACACTTCTAGGAGTAAAATAAAATAAAATAAATAAGAGCTGGTCACAAGATGAGATGTTAAGATTTTTGAAAGCACAATGAAAACATTGTGCTTATATACCGTGTGTTTTTTCTTAAGATCACGGAAATAGGAAATACGTGGTACTTTGATCAATTGAAACACTCATAATACCTTGAGATCCTAGGAGAAGCCCTCTCATATTTTCACATTAACACAGTCTCACCCATCTTAAAGCCAGTCAGTATCTTATATATCAATACATGAGGCCTTATTTCTTGAATCATGAGTCTTGTTCCATAACATAAGCCTCTTTCAATATTGAGATTCCTCAATAAAATTACTGGGGTCCTGACCTTCAGCTCTAGCATATGCATTGGGTACCCTGGAATTTGTATTGCATTCAATATCTCTTCAGTAACTTCATTTTGCAATTCACCTTCAGTTAAATCAATAGAGCTTGAAATGAATTTGAAACTGCTTATTGACTGTAAAAGTGTTGCATTAATGTCATGGAAGCTAGCATTCAAAGGTGTAATAATTGCTCAACTCAAAAAATATGACCCTTCCTGATTGAATGAATCTTGTAATAAAATTTTATGCAAGTCACTGTGAAAAAAGTATATCAGAGCAGCAGAGAGAAATTGTGAATTTTTGTTATGAATCACATTTAATAAGGATATGTCTATTGTTGCTATGTCTGATTCTTGGTATATTCCTTCACCCATATTTCAAAGCCATTTTGCAAACTGTTCTTTCTCATGATTTCCCATAAGTTTTACAATGCCCAATCATAATTTTTCCCTTAAAATTTCCTTTGTTAAAAATCCCCAAATTTATGATCTTTTGATACATAATGATGCCTGATGATATATCCCACCATGCTTGACAATAGGCAAAATTTGCCTGAAATCACTTGAAAATAAAACAGATATCCCCCAAAAGGCTTTTAGCTCTTCTTTAGGTCTCTGAGTGAATGATCAACACTTTCACTTGCATTTCAATATTGCATGGAAATTTCATCCCACATAATAATATCTACTGATTCAAGATGGCTTGAGCAAACCTCTTTTGGCATCCAGCTGCTTAGTGAGTCCTCATGCACTGTCAGAGGAATTACAAATGCTAAATGTGCTGTTGTTCCATTGATCAAGAGTAGGGCTGCAATCCCAGATTCAGATAATGACTCTACTTTTGTGTTACATTCTTTACACTTGTGTATTGAACAGCTCAAAGGATAGGTTTTGCCAGATGCACCTGGACCACCTACAAAGCCTAAATATTGTGAGCTTGAAAGGACTACTTGAAAAAATTTGTTGTATATTGTGGTTTTCTCTTTAGTTAAGGTTTCAGCCTTTTAAGCTTTACTATAGCTTCCCAAGCAGAAACTCTTTCTTTCATTATATTGTCCAAATTTTCTAGATCTGGCAATTAAAAATGTATCCAGACTTGTGCAAATCCAGTATTCAGTAATTAAAATTCTTTTTGAATGAGATATAAACAATAATGTTGAATTTATTGAGGCAATAGATAAGAAATGATAGACTTTTCAATCATCTGACAATGCCCCCATGTGTTCATGAAGTAAGAGCAAAGTATTTTATGGCGGGCTGTGAGCCAAAATAATGAAAAACATTTCTTGTAGCTTTGAACCACTCATAAATGCACCAGATTCAGTTATACATTCTTTGTAATCCTTGTCAGAAAGTAATTAGCCTAATGCTTCAGATTTTTGTCTGAATGTCAGATAGGTTACACCATCATTTGTTTGCACATCTGGAAAAGACTGTATATTCTGCCTATGCAAAAAGAGAAGGAGCAAGTGGTATCTTTCACCTTCATTTACTTTGAAAAGAACACACATTCAATTTATCCCTGAAATTTAACTCTCACCAGCCATTCCCTTTTTTTCTTTTCCCTGTAAGAGTAATAAGGTACCTCATGGGACAATAATTTTCTAACTCTCATACCTTTTCCTATATAATAAAGTCAATTATAACAAAAAATTTAGTTAATGTTTTTTTTTCTGAAATTCCTGTCAAAATTTGATTTAATGCGCCTTCCTCATCTCAAAAATCAATCAATTGCTTGTTTTCAAGGTGCAATAATAGACATTGAATTGAAGGCTTTGGACCTGGCATATTAAACTGAAACAATTTCCCAGTTGCTAAACTTTCTGCATTAGTGTATGAAAATATTGAATACACACTAAGAAGTTAAGCACACCTTCTGATGGACAAATGTAACAACAATTTACAAAAGATAATATCTCATCATTCATTTCCAAATTTATTTCTGACATATGTTCAGCTTTACAGATTTATTTGTATAGGCACTTCAATTAATTAATCCCATAAGGTATTTCAATATTTATGTGACATTCATATTGCAGAGTCAAGTACTTATTATATGGTATTACATCCCTATTTGTAAATGTATATCCACAATTAGTAAATTTGTGACCCTCTTGACATTGGTATTCTTGATAGGCATAATCACAAATCAAATTCTTATTGGTGAATGGTTTTGGTAATCTATATTTACAGCCATATGAGGCCCAGTATTGAGATCCTTGATTACAGGGAGGGTGCATCATCATTGTTGTCACCAAGTCAAAAAGCTGATTTTATTCAGATGGATAGGGGATTTAAGAACATACTAATGCATCAATTTGTGAAATTGTCTTAGGAATTGAATTCTTGGCCAGTATGAGGATGATATTGGCATGAGGTTAGTCATATTTTGGAGACTCAATTGTGTAAAAATATGACCCAATGGTACCCAAATCCTTTTTTATTGTTAAGTATCAAATCAAAACGTCCAACTTCATCCTAAGAACTCTTGTGATTATGTCAGGCCAATCAGATGAAACTTTGCCTTTCTTCAAGTGATTCATAACCTCTTTCCATTGAAGATTAGCAGGAATGTTAATGAAGGGTTAAGGTTTACCATAGGAATTCACAAATGCCATAGCATCCTGATATAGCTTCAGCATTGCATGTGGACCACTAATGAATTTTGGAGGCAAGACAGCTTTTTTTACCATCAAAATTACCTCCAGTCTCAAGCGTTTCCCTTGGTACATATCAACTCTTAATTTCTGCTTATTGAAACAGATCAATTGTAGGCTACTGCTCTCTATGCATATATAAAGGTCAACAACAAATTCTTGATATAATTGTTTTGAATGAAGAAGAAGTGAGTTTATATTGCAAAATTCAAACAAAATTTATGCATTACACTCCTTTTACTGACTTTGCCACCTTGTACTTAATAATATTGCAATATTATTACATTTTAGGACCATAATAAAAACCATTTGTCAGAAGTCTAAAAAAGACATCATTTTCATGTTTATGGCTTTTAAATTAGGATTCCAATGTTTCTCACCATAGGGGAATAGTACTGAATAACTTAATTAAAGCTATTCTGAATGAGAATCTTGAATATGTTGCAACTTTTCACCCACACAATGAAGCACAATATCCAAAGGTGTCTGCTTATCAGCAATATATGTAACTACCATAGCTACTGAATTTCCTTTTTACTTTCTATAAGAATTTTTTTGAGCACTTGCCCTTCCAGGATTCAAAGGTCAAATTTTTACTTTAGTTCATTACCAATAATAGACCTTGCTGCCTGGTATGTTTTTGCATCCTGGATTTTTTGCCAACAAAGCAAAACATCATGACTTATTTTTGCATTAATATTTTTTGTTTGATGTTTTACATCAGTTATATCACTATCACTTACAACAAAGATTTGTGCAAACATTTCAGCTTGGCCCTTTTCTGGGAAAATGAATCCAATGTTATAATGAACTTGACCCTTAACCCTAAAGAAGTAGGTCCCATTTCCTTGCAGTTTTTTATCCAATTGAGTTCCTGCTGATGTAAATGATAATCTGTTATTATGAGTTTAAAACTGGTTATAGAACTGTCCCCCACCTAAAATAATGTGTTAGAATTCTGTTTAGGATTTAAATAATAATTGTAAGACCCTACATATCGATTCACTCAAAAACAGGTCATGCAAGAATGGATGTTGCCTTTCCCTTGAAAAAGAATAATGAGGAAGTTTTATAAAACTGTGTTGACAACAAATACTGAAATCTGTTTGGTCTTTCTTCTTATCAGCCTGATGACTTTCTTTATTCCAATGCAATGCACCACAACTGTTACATTCATCATTGCAATGTCCAAGTTTCAAAGGGATTTCCCAAGGAAATCTTGTGATTATTTCCTGTTCATTATTTTTATCTGGATGTCCCACTGAAATATCTTCATTCACCATTTTAAAGAAGAAAGAAGGATAAGACACAAATTAATAATCTATGAGACCAAGAATCTGTATCAACCCTTCAAGATAAAGTTCAAATGGCACAAAAAAACGTTTAAATCTCATATTGTGAAGATCAAGAACACTTGGTCAAGATTATCAATGAAGCTTGGTATTACAAATAAGTTTAAGCAATAAATGATAATAAACAGTTTGTCTTTTAATACTTATATTTATTTTCATTATCATCAATAATTAGGGGAATTTGGCATAATCAAAGATTTACAAATAATAATTTCAAAAAAAAATCTTTGAATCTGAAACCTTACGATTGGTATGTTTATAAATAAAAATAACATTTTATTTTGATTTTATTTAATGTCACTGAAAAATAATACATCTACAAAGTAGGAAATTATTTTGTCTATCTAAACGCAGGTTTGATACAGCTGTCACAGGGGCTCTTGCAAAATGTAAGAGTGAGCTGGCACTAAGGAATCAAGAGCTCAGTTGGAGGGCTTCAAAAATAAAAGAATAAAAGAAGAATATATTTTTTTCAAAGTAAATAAGAGCAAGTACAATATATTCAAAAGAAAAAGAATGAAGCCAAAGGCCAAGGATTATAAGAAAAGCAAAAGGCCAAAGAGCAAACCAAATGAATCCTCAACTCCCTGTTTCAACCTGCCAGAAAGAACAATGGAATTAGTAAAGGACATGCAAGCCAATATCACCTCACAGGCAAGGAAAGAAGTGAAAATGACTGACTTAAGATTATCAGTATTTAATTTAATAATGAAAAGAAAATAAGATTTAAAATAAATCCAATATATTAATTAACGGGGGGAAAAGTCCACAGGGAAGAAAATGTAAGATGTGACTATGAAACTGATGATAATATTACTATTGATCAACAGTACTATGTCTGTTCTTATGAAATATAATAATAAAAAAATTATTATAACCACAATTAAATAATTATAAAATTATTTCTTTCACGTGTTATACACTACTAGTGATTATAACTGCGAGCAGTAATTGTCTACAAGAATCAATTACAAGAAGAATTTAATATTAAAAACTTCTTTATTAAAATAATGAAATTATTTTAATATATAATTATATTTTACAAGAATAATTATAAAGATAATTCTTGAAGAAAACTATTACTAGAGAAAAACTTTAAGAATTAAAGATAAATGACTCACTAATACTCCAAAGAACTTATTGATAGATAAAAGTAGAGAAATTTGACGTAGAATTGTGGATTTAAGGGATCAAGATGATTTATAACAGTATTACAACAATATATAGTTGGATTCTATGATTTCACGTCTTTCTGATTGATTCTGAAAGATTTAAAACACTTAAGAATAGTTGAACTAATACTTACTTGTTGGTAATAATGATTTAATAAATTTATAAGATGATTCTTGGAAAAAAACAGCAAGAAGAAGCTTCTTTTAAGTCAACAACAGCTCACAGAGGCGTGCCATGGAGCAAACTGAAAAACCAGTGAGTGAGAAAACAATAAACCTTTTTGGATTAATGATTGCATCATCTGTTGTCACGTAAGATTATCATAATTACTTAATTAATGCTTTTACGTGACTACCAACCCCAATATGGTTAAGAATAAAAGGAGTAACATCTGTAAATCTTCTTTTATTCTAAAATAATCATTGATTTCTCAAAGTTATCAATGTTATTTCCAATTTAATCACAGGTTGTAATTACTGTGAATTTTTGAAGATTCAGTGTTTCACGTAGAATGGTCAAAAATGGACTGTAAGTAAAACTTTGAATTTTACTAGTAAAACCATGATTATTTTTGGTTGTACCATAGATAATACAGTTCTTCATTGGTCCTGAAAGTTTCAGAAAGATTCATTAAGAATTGTATTTTTAATGAATTTTTGAAGTTTTTACCTCATTTCTACGTAGAATTGCAAATAGCAGTATTTTGCTGGTTGCTATGAGGTAAATCAATGAATATGAGTCCCAAAAGGGCTTAATTACTCTTTTAGGGTCTAGTCATGGAAAGTCATCAAGAATTGACGTGGTTACAGGAGTCTAAGTAGCTTATTACCTCCTTGGCACGTCAAAATAGCAGGTTATTTCCTATTTTTCTTATGGTTACAGTAGGTGTAACTTGGTAACCAAGTTCCCAAAGAGTTTTAGTTTACCAATTAGGCCAAGATGAGCCATGGATCCATGCTCTGGAGCTATCCACGCCTCTGAGGCCTCAGAAGTTGGGTACCCTGGCTCTCTTTGATGTCTTTTGTCCCCCTTGCCTAATTTTTACGTCAAAATAGTAATTTAAGCTTAGTGAGATATCCACTATGGGTGTACCAAAAGTACATGTAAGAATACCATAATATTAAGTGCTCAAAACATGCATAACACTATTCTTAGTGTATATGTAACATGGGATTTCTCACTTTCCCATTATTTTGGTTCAAAATCAAGAAAAACAAAAATTTTCACGGATCTTTTATGTGGTATTAATGATGTGGTATTGAAGTATTTTCCCTTTTACCACCTTAAATACTTGAATTGAGCTTATTCACTCTATGGAGCTACCCTAGGTGAATTTTTGTGTAGAATCCAAATCTGGTCTTAAATCCATGGATTTACTTACTCAATAAAAAGTTATTCATCTTTTCTGAAATTGAAAAAGATGAATTTTGGATATATGCATGACTTATGAGTTATGCATAATTCAAAATTTCTTTTTTAAGATAATTGTGGCCTATTTGGGTATGTAAAATATACCTCAAGGCTCACAGAAAAGGTGGTTAGTATATTTGAAAGGTTGAAGGCTGGTCCTGGAGGGTTGATTACCCAACAGTATTGACTGATTTGGGTCAATACAGATCTGGCCATCTTGAGAATTGAACTGTGTGACTCGAGCTTTCACAGTGGAATATAAATTGGCCCAAATGGCCAATTTCATACAGGTTGCCTGAATACAGCCTGTATGGACCAATTGAGTTGTCCAAGGAGTGCTTGATTCATTGACAACTGATTTGATGAATACCAATGCCTTGAAATTTCCCTTGAAGGCTCCTTGGTCAATATTCTCTTGGGGGAATACTATTGGAAAGAAATACCCAACACCTGTAGAGCCAGGCAGCTGAGGTTCTTGAATGGTCTTCTGGTAGCCTCCATGGATTGTGAGAAAGAGTGGCTGAAGACTACCTTCCAAATGGGTGATTGGTCTGGGTAATTTATTTAAAAAGGCATAATGAAGTTCTGAAAGCATCACCATTGATTTTGTGAGGAAAAATGGTGCATAATGGTATATAATACCATATATGGACCACTCCTGGTTCTCGCAGAGTTGGGTCAGGAGTCTCCATTATCTTGAGGGGAGACCTCTTATTGAAGTTGGTTGATGGCCTCTAGTTATTGCCAGAGGCCATGGATTGAGTCTTGAGGCATATGGCCATTCTGGGTGTCTTGGTGTCACAACCATGGCAATATCCCTCTTGGACCTCCATAATGCATATCTATGCCATATCCAGTTTATGGCAATTTGGTCATATCTATAATCATTGGCCAAATTGGCCATTTCATCTTTTCTGACCTTTCATGGCCATTTTAGTCCCTTAATCATTATCAGGCCCCTCCTGGCCAATTTTTGCTTTTGGGAAGTCTTATGTATTTTCCAGTCAGAAGGGAAAATACACCCCAAAATCCTGTATTTGGCTTTTTAAGCTTTAAATAAAGATTTTCACCTTTTGCGCATCTTGCTGTATTCAGCCATTTTATTCCCTTTTCTTGCACAAACACGGTTTTAAAGCTGTATTAGCTGAATTTGGACAAAACACCCAGAAAGACTTTGTCCACTCTGAAGCTACTCAAAACCCATTTTTCACCTATATCCTCCTGGCATCCTTGCAAAGACCCTTGGCCCCTTTCACCCTTCAATAACCAAAATTTTATAAATGGTTTTATACACCATTATGCATCTTTTTTTACCAGTAATCCAATGGCTCCAATTTCAAAAGGTTATTTCAACATTTCATAAGGTCATCAAGGAATCACGTCATCCAGAGGATTCATCAAGGCTCAAGGACAAGTGTTAATCTCAAATATCAATGACACAATCCAGCCATCATTGTATTTTCTCACTAACAGTATTCCTCCAAGAGAGTACTGGCAGTTAATTCTCAAGGGGTATTCATAAGGTAGTTGCAAAAAAATCTGTCAAGTTTAAATTCTCCAACAATCCACCTTGACAACCACATTCATTCAATACAGTCTGGATTTATCAATCCCTGTATTTCAATCACACACCATGGGATGATCATTCAACTGAGTTCATTCCTTAATTTGGAAAGGTATACATTCCATCAGAAAATCAATACATCCTCCAATATTCAATACAGACCAGCTGAATCTGTCACAAATGATCAACCTCAATGTCATTGCCATAATGAACCAAATGAACATGATCCCACTTTCACACAATAATTAGGCATATTTGGCCATTTAGTTGAACCCTGCACCCAATGGGAAACCAACATCAAACAAAGATTTATCCCAACAAAATATTTCATTTATCAACAATTCAAAAATTGGCTTTCCAGATTTCTCCAGAAGGCTGGCATTATAGAAATTCTGCATCAACATCAACAATTCCAAAAGCCTGAAGGTTCCTTCAAATCAGACATCTGGGGGGATTGGTATGGAGAAGCTATAATGGCACCAGGAATATCAATGACCCCCCATTCATAGACATTCCTGGTGCATTGGCCTTCTCAATTTATGTGGACTGGTTTAATGTACATGGAAAGTCAAGCCGCTTGGCCAGCATTGGACCTATCATGCTAATTTGCCTTAATCTCCCCTCAAGTGAAAGATTGAAGGAAGAGAATTTCTATCTTTCCAGACTCATTCCTGGTCCAAAGGAGCCAGCTGCCATTCAATTTAATTACCTATTAATGCCCCTTATAAAGGAGCTCAAAGAACTATGGCAAGGTTATCATTCTTCACTCACCTCAATGGGACCTTCAGGATCCTTTATTTATGTTGCCATCTTCATGGCCATTGCGGATGTGGTTGCCATGCGCAAGCTTACATGATTTGTTTCTTATTCAGAAAACATATTTTTTAATTTTTTCTCTATTCCCAAAGCTCAAATTGAAGAAATTGGCCCTCAATTTCACTACACATGCACATACCCAAATGATGAATCAACCATTGCAAGATGGCTTTTCACAACCCCAAAACAAAGACAAGCAATTTTCACTGAATATGGAGGCTGATATTCAATTTTGGAGGACATTCTGTATTGGGATGCAACCAGAATGGTTAATCTTTACATAATGCATAACTTAATACTGGGAATTTTGAAGCATCATGAAGCTTTCAAATTGTGCATTTGGGGGCCAGATCAAAAAGATACTTTTGGTCCCACAGGAAATCCAATGACACCAGAAGTTCAGACTCAGTTTCCATCACCCCCAAAATCTCTCTAGATCATATCACATTGAGAGAGACCTGATCCCTGAGAAGAGATGCAATGAAAATAATAAATGAGTCACTCCCCACTACTTCCTAATTCCCACTCTTCACACACAACATCCAACTAGCAGTTCTGCAGAGATTCCCTTATTTGATTCTGATTACATCCCCACTTCAAAAAACCCCTCTGAGCTGTATATCAGTGCACTGAGTAATCACTATCTCAATGGTGAGGCTCTGGAGCATCTCACACAAATCATATATGATACCATAATTGCCTCATGATTTACAAGAGTACCCCACAAAATGGGTTCCCCCTCTCATGGAAGTTTAAAGGCTGCAGAATGGGATCTCTTGTATAAGATCTATATTCCATTCTCAATTCTCAGTCAACAGATGTCATTAGATGAACACAATTCCGCCAATGTGCAAATAAAAATGGGTAAATCAGGAGACCTTTCAAATAAACTAATGAGGGATACCTTCCATTTGATTAGTGCTATCAACCTTGCAAAAGGTTGGACTGTTTAAATGTATGATGCTGCTGCATTTGCTGAACTTTGGAATAAATTCTGCCTTTCCAATCAGCACCCGTTTCCAAAACAGAAAAGTAAGCCAAATCATCATTTTTCTGATAATATTCCAGAACTCTTTCAATGTTGGGGCCTAGAACAAGCCTCAGCCACATGGGGGTATGTGTCACAACCATGTGTAATGATGTAAGGTTTGACTATGAAACAATAAGTAAAAATTACTAATATTTTACTTATTGCACTCTGAATGTCCCTAGAAATAAAGTAAATAAGATAAAAATAATTATAATAATAAAAAATTATTATAATTAAGGCGTAAAAATAATTGTATTATTTAACAGATATGATAATATAATTTATATCATAAAAAAATGATATAATAAATAAATATATTAATATATAATAATTAAGATATTTCAAAGCACTTTATTATTGTTACCCAAAAATAATAAAGGGGTAAAAAAATTGTATTTTATTAATAAAAAACAATTAATAACAATAATATTACCAATGTTAAAGCTATATATTCATATAAATACTATTTATATTAATTGAATAATTATTAATAGTAATAATAGAGAGAAATCATTATAATAACAGAAAACAGCCTACTTTTGACTCTTAATATACTAATTTTGGATGAATTTACGCCTAATAATGTAAATAAAACTTATTTAAATTGTATTTACAAGTAAAAATAAGAGAAATTATAAATTTTCTTGATTTTACATGGGAATGAGGTTTTAAGAGAGTTATAGCAAAACAGCAGAACAATTGAAGTAATCACGTCAAAAATGATAATTATAATAAAGATTATCTTTGTTCTTTGATAATATAAAAAGATCTATATATATAGAATAAAGATTTTACCTTTGATTTAATTGTTTTAATGTTTTGATGCATCTGAGGGGAAAATAGAGTAAAAAGAGCTTCATTTATAGTAAATACCTCCCTCATAGAGTCTGATAGCCTCCTAGTAGACGTGTACTGATGGTATCTACTAGAAATGATCAGTATTTTAAGGTTTAGTGATGATTACATCATGATCAAACCATCTTACCTCATTATTACACCATTATTTAGAGTTATCACTATAACTCTAAACTGGATGAAATCATAGGCTTGGAAGAAGCCTAAACTTTGTGTATTTTATTAGTATTAATCATAATCTAATAGTATTCACCAGTCCTATCACTTACATAATTGTTAAACTTAAAATAAGACTATAGTGAGTGATCATAAATGATCAAATTTAAGCTTAAATTTTGATCATTAATACCTTTTAAGTTATACACGCTACAGCTACTCTGAGAGTGGATTGTGATATCTTGGAATGTGTTTATTAAACTGCCAAGAGCATTTCATTACATCATCAAAACTCTATTTTTGATGATTTTTCTTGTAACTCATCTTTTCCCCATTACAAGTTTTGACCTTGTTTATAGCCTGTAAAGTAAAGCTCATATCTGTGTTCCTACAGTAACTACGGGGTGACTTTACTTTTGGTTTATCTCTCTATATTGTATATTTCAGGAGATATAAGCTAAAAACCATGAATATATGTATTGACCAAAAAAGTGCATATATTCAAGTTAATTCCTTAATTATTGACTTTATAAAATAGCTTTATAATTTTTTTATGTCTTGCTTTTTATGGAAAATCAAAAGGTACAATTTATTTTAAACATTGTTTCATTGGTTTCTGAGTTAGATAAGGTTTTATACCTTTTTTAAGGTATTATTACTTATTCTTCAGTAATTATTGACTTTTCAGATATGCAATAAAATCTCCATATGTGTATATTACCATGAGGAATCTGATAGTGTAATTTATCTCACATTTTTACTCATTAGATTCTGGCTTACTTCCAATTTTGTACTTATTTATGGTATTTTTACTAGTCTTTGAGATAAATATTAAAAGTATAATTATTACAGAAATTTTGATGTGACCTTTTTGGATATGTGGCATATCTCAAATTCTCACATTCTCTACCACCAAAAAGAATTGTACCAAAATGTGATGTAGTTAATTAGGGTATCATTCACTGTCCTACCTCTTCAATAGACTTTGTTAGTCTTGAAGCTCAATAATGCTTGATTCGTCTATTATTTAGGCTTTCTTTCATGTCTGAAGCTTCTTAATAGTTTATCAGCATTTGTTATATCCTTCTCAAAGAGCCATTCATCTTATTGAGCTGGCTTTCCATACCTTACATGGTATTCCGTTTCTTTTTTGTTTCTTGTCCTTCTTTCTTTAAGGACTTTCACAATTTTCTTTTCTCCTCCTTCTTTTAAAGGGGGTATTTCAAGTGGCGGTTTATTTCTTGGTGGAAATAATTCCTTGTCACTTGATCTGTAAGGTTTTATCAGACTTACAGGGAAATTTGGGTGTTTGTTCATTAGTTCACCTTTGAGCTCTAATTGCACAGCATTAGGTCAATGTAGTGCTTTTATCATCACTGGTCCTGAAAAGGAATCTTTCAATTTCTTTGGGCCTTTTATATTATTGAAATTTAGAGTTGAAACTAGGACCAAGTCTCCTATTTTGAAGTCAGGTGGTTTATGAATTTTATCCCATCTTTCTTTTGCATACTTGAAAGAATCTTGCATACATCTGTTTGCATGGTCTCTTGCTTTTTCAAGCATTAACTTGAAGCTCCTTGCCATTGGGCGTATATCCACTAAGTCCTTTTTGAAGGTATAATAAGGGAGTCTTGGATTCCAGCCTTTTACTAGCATTGCAGGTGTCTTGCCAGTTGAACAATGGATTGATGTTTTATATGCCAGCTCGAGAGCTGGTATCAATGTACACCAATCATGGGTAAAACCATTAGAATCCTTGAACTCTAGGCCATAAGCACAGAATCTTCTGATAATGTCTTCTAATGTCTGTATCATTATTCCTTCTAGACCGTCAGTTTGGGGGTGGTAAGCGGTTGAGAATGATATTTTTGTTCCACAAAGGTTGTGGAGGTTTGTCCATAATGCTGAAGTGAATTTTGGGTCTCTATCACTTATGATGTTTTTGGAATAAGCCTGTGTGGCTCATAACTTTATTCAATATTACTATGGCTGTATCCATAGATGTATCATCCTTGTTACATGGTAAACAAATTGTGGGTTTTCTGTATCTGTCATTTAATTCTAGGAAGGAATTGTAACTTCTGTCTCCTCCTGGAGGTAATGCTGTTACCCAATCTATGTGAACTATTTCCCAAGGGGATTTTGGTTCTTGCATTTGTATCATCATTCAAAATTTTTTACCCATGGCTCTTTTTGCTTTTTGGCATCTGTCACAGGTTTGGCAGTATTCTGCAACATCTTTCTTCCGATTTGGCCACCAAGAGCAAGCTTGTACTTTGTGTAGTGTTCTGCCTTCTGATAGATGTCCAGCTGCAACGCTATCATGACATTCATGTAAAATAGTGTTTATCAGGGTTCTATCTGTTAAAGCCATAACACATGTATGTATAGCTCCATGGTAGAGGATTCCATCAAGCAGGTGGAATCTTCCTTCATCATATGCTTTTTTTACATGTTTCATCTAGTTTTACTGAAATTGATGGGTCTTTACCGTCTTTCATTAGAAGTTGGCATGAGATATGACAGTTTCTCTTAATTTTATAGCTTTCTTTAACTTGGTTAAAGAGCTCTGTTCCTATATCTGTTACTGTAAGATGTGACTATGAAACTGATGATAATATTACTATTAATCAACAGTACTATGTCTGTTCTTATGAAATATAATAATAAAATATCATTATAACAACAATTAAATAATGAAAGAATTATTTATTTCATGTGTTAAACACTACTAGTGATTTTAACAGTGAGCAGCAATTGTCTACAAGAATCAATTACAAGAAGATTTTAATAATAAAACTTCTTTTATCAAAATAATCAATTTTTTTAATATATAGTTATCTTTTGCAAGAATAATTATAAATATAATTCTTGAAGAAAACTAATCATTTAGAAAAAAACTTTAAGAATTAAGAATAAATCACTCACTAATATTCCAAAGAGCTTATTGAAAGATAAGATAGAGAGATTTGACGTAGAATTGTGGATTCAAAGGATCAAAATGAATTTATAAGAGTATTAAAACAGTTTATAGTTGGATTCTATGATTTCACGTCTTTCTGATTGATTCTGAAAGAATTAAAACAATTAAGAATAGGTTTAACTAATACTTCCTTGTTGGTAACAATGTTATAAATGATAATAAGATAATGATGTGGAAAAAACAGCAAGAGGAGGCCTCTTTTAAGTCTACAACAGCTCAAAGAGGCGTTCCATGGAGCAAACAGAAAAGCCAGTGAGTGAGAAAACAATAAACTCTTTGGGATTATTGATTGCATCATCTGTTGTCATGTAAGATTATGATAATTACTTAATTGATGCTTTTATGTGACTACCAACCTCAATATGGTTAAGAATAAAAGGATTAACATCTGTAAATCTTCTTTTATTCTAAAATAATCATTGATTTCTCAAAGTCATAAATCTTATTGCCAATTTCATCACAGATTGTAATTATTGTGAATTTTTGAAGATCAGTGTTTCACGTAGAATAGTCAAAAATGGACTGTGAGTAAAACGTTTAATTTTACTAGTAAAACTGTAATTATTTTTGGTTGTACTATAGATCATACAGTTCTCCATTGGTCCTGAAAGTTTCAGAAAGATTCATTAAGAATTGTATTTTTAATGAATTTTTCAAGTTTTTACCTCATTTCTGTGTAGAATTGCAAATATCAGTGTTTAACTGGTTGCTATGAGGTAAATCAATGAATACAAGTCCAAAAAGGGTTTTGATTACTCTTTTGGGGTTTATCCATGGAAAATCATTAAGAATTGACATGGTTACACGAGTCTAAGTAGCTTTTTACCTCCTTGGCACATCAAAATAGTAGGTTATTTGCTATTTTCTTAAGATTTACTCTAATTGTAACATGGTAACCAAGTTCCCAAAGTGTCTTAGTTTACTAATTGGGCCAAGATCAGCCATTTATCCAAGCTTTGGAGCTGTCCACGCTTCTGAGGCCTCAGAAGTTGGGTACCCTGGCTCTCTTTGATGTCTTTTGTCCCCCTTGCTTATTTTTCACGTCAAAATAGAAATTTAAGCTTTAAGTGAGATATCCACTATGGGTGTACCAAACGTCCCTGTAAGAATACCATGATATTAAGTGCTCAAAACATGCATAACACTATTCTTAGTGTATATGTAACATGGGATTTCTCACATTCCCATTATTTTGGTGTGAAATTCAGAAAAACAAAAGTTTTCATGGATCTTTTATGTGGTATTGAAGTATTTTCCCTTTTACCACCTCAAAGAGTTAATTTGAGCTTATTCACTCTATGGAGATACCCTAGGTGAATGTTTGTTTAGATTCCAAATCTGCCCTTAAATCCATGAATTTACTTACTCAATAAAAAGTTATTCATCTTTTCTGAAATCAAAAATGATGAATTTTGGATATATGCATGACTTATGAGTTATTCATAATTCAAAATTTATTTTTATGATATTTGTGGCCTATTTGGGTATGTAAAATATATCTCAAGGCTCACATTCCCTCCCACCAAAAAATAAAATTGTACTACAATTTTATCAATGGTATAAGAGTAAAAGGGTCCCCAAGGGGGTTAATGTCCACTGTCCAACCTCTTTACATCACTCAGATCAAGTGATTCAAAGCACATTTATAGACATATTCAGGCTTGTGGCCTTCTTTCATGTCTTAATCTTCTCAAGAGTTTATCTGAGTCAGGTATATCTGATTCTGCCAGCCATTCATCTTCATGTACTGGATTTCTATATCTGACAAGATATTCTCTCTGATCTTTACCCCTAAGTCTCCTTTCTTTAATGAATTTCTTTATCTTTTTGTCTTCATTCTTTTCTACTGGTGGAACAGTTAAAGGAGTTGGGTTCCTTAAAGGAAACAATTCTTTATCAGCTGGTTGATAAGGCTTTATCAAGCTGACTGGGAAAGTGGGGTGTTTATTTTCCAATTCACCACTCAACTCCACTTGAACTGCATTGGTTCCATGTAAGGCAGCAATAAAAAAAGGTCCTACATAAGAGTGTTTAAGTTTCTTTGGGCCTTTGATACTATTAAAATTCAAGGTTGAAACTAGAACTAAGGCCCTACTTTGAAGTCTGGTACTTTATGACTCTTGTCCCACTTCCATTTTGCATAATCAAAAGCATCATTCATACTTTGTTTTTCATGATGTTTTACTTTATCAAGAATTATCTTGAAGCTGGAAGCTGTAGGATGAATGTCAATCAAGTCTTTCCTCAGTGTGTCTGCTGGGAGTCTTGGATTCCATCCTTTTTGTAACATAGCAGGAGTTTGTCCTGTGGAAGAATGGACTGATTTCTTGTATGCCAATTCTAATGCAGGTATCAGAGTGCACCAGTCATGGGTAAAGCCATCTGAGTCTTTGAATTCTAATCCATAAGCACAAAATCTCCTGATCATGTCTTCTAAAGTTTGAATCATCCTCTCTGCTAGCCCATATGTTTGAGGGTGGTATGCTGTAGAGAATGATAACTTAGTCCCAAACAATCTATGAATATAGGTCCAAAGTGCAGATGTGAACTTGGGTTCTCTGTCACTTATGATATTCTTAAATAATCCTGTATGAGAAATAACTCTACTCCACAGAAGAAGAGCTGTATACATAGCAGTGTCATCTTTATGACATGGTAAGAATATGGGAGTCTTGCAATATCTGTCTACAATGACTAAACAAGCATTATAACATTTGTCACCACTTGGAGGAAGTGCTGTGAACCAATCCATGTGAACAACCCCCCATAGGGATTTTGGTTCTTGAATATGGATTATAAGTCCAAATTTCTTGCCTGTACTCCTGTTTGCTTTTTGACATCTATCACAGGTATGGCAATATTCAATGTTTTCTTTTCTCCAAGATGGCCACCATGCACAGTTCTTTACTTTTTCAAGTGTTCTGTCTTCTGAAAGGTGTCCAGAGTAGATGCTATCATGGCATTCATGAAGAATGGTATTAATAAGCAATCTGCTACATAATGTCATTACACAAGAATGTTTGGTTCTGTGGTAAATAATCCCATCAAACAAGTGAAATCTTCCCTCAGAATAGGAATTTCTCCAAACTTCATCTAGTGCATTGACCAAAGATGTATCTTTGCAGTATTTATCTAATAAGGAAGTCAGGATATGGCAATTCTTGTCCTGTTTATAAGATTCTGTGACCTCTGAAAAAAATTCAGTCCCAATATCAGTTATGTTAATCCCTTCAATTAGAATCTGTGGTTCTGCTTCTAAAGGTACATAAGGTGAGTTATCAGGAGTGTTGGCTAATACCCACCTGCTAAGTCCATCAGCATTCTTGTGAATGTTTCCTGCTTTGTGGACTGTAGTCATGTTTCCTTTATATTCCTGAATGGCTATCTGCCATCTCAACATATGTCTGTTGGGAGTTTTCATGTTAAGAAGTGATTTTACTGCATTACAGTCAGTTATCACTTCAAAAACACTGCCATCAAGATAATAGTGTAATTTCTCAAGTGCCCATACCAAGCATAAGCACTCCATTTGTCTTGCACCATATCTGGCCTCTGTTGGTTTGATTTGTCTTAAGATAAAACAGACTGGTCCTTCTGTAGGTTTGTCATCAATAATTTGGACTTGATGTAGGGCAGGCCCTAATCCATCTCCACATGCATCAATGTACAATTTAAAAGGAATTTTTCAGTCAGGCATGGGTAGTAAAGGTGCTTCTGTAAGAGCTTTCCTTATGTTCTCATAAGCTTTAATTCTCTCTTGTGTCATCTCAGATATAGTCTGTTGATCACAGATTCTATAAAGTGACTTAGCTAGAATTGCAAAGTCTTTCAAGTGTTTCCTATAATAACTGGCAAATCCAAGAAAAGACACCATTTCTTTTTTATTCTGGGGTATTGGCTTAAGTAAAACTTCTGCTGCTTTGTTTTTGTCAATACCCAAGCTTAAACCAGAAACGATATGTCCTAATGCTTTGAGTTCTTCAAAGACAAAATTTCATTTCTTAAGTGAAATTTTCATGTTCACTTCTGCAACTTTGTGAAGTACTCTTGCAAGTCTTTTAAGGTGCAAAGACCATGAATCAGAACATATGATGATATCATCAATATAAATGATAAGCCATCCTTCAGACAATTCTGTGGGAAAGATGGTATTCATCATTATTTGATAATGGGATGTAGCATTTTTAATGCCAAATGGCATTCTAAGATACTCATAAATACCACAGTGAGTGATAATTCTAAGTAATTTCTTAGCTTTAGGCATCAAAACATTTTGATGAAAGCCTTTCAATTCATGCATTGATGTTATATACTTGGCTTTAGACAATTGAGTCAGGGTTTCTTGAATTCTAGGGATTGGATACCTATCTGGAACTGTGTAGGTATTCAATGATCTGAAATTTCCAACCATTCTTGACTTGTCATTATGCCAGGCAATAGTAACAGGTGTTGTCACTTCAACCTCCTCATTATGACCTACGTTCCTTAGTACACCAAGTTGGATCAACTCTTGGATATGTTTTCCAAAGCTTCTCTAGCTCTGGGACTGGCTGGAAAAGCTGGTCTTCTAAGTACTGGAGGATATGGTCTGTCAATATTGAGAGTAATATCAACTTCATGTCCCCTTATAGCACCTAATGGTTCATTTCAGAGGCAAATTCATTATTGTATGTGTATAACACATCAATAAGTTAATTCCTCATTTTTGGTAACAAAGATGGATTAATCTGTGCTTCACAAATTTGATTAGACACAAATTCATCTTTATAAGTATTCTTGACAGAAGACACCACAGATATTTGTTTTGGCATATTGGAAAAGCAAATTATTGTCTTTTGTTATCCCCAATTGTGAAATATCTGTCTTTATGGTTATTGATTTCAATACCATAGATATTCAAGTAATCATTCCAAAGATAGATGTGCTGAGATGTGCAATTATCCATTACTACAATCTCAGTTTTCATCCTTACACTTCCTGCTGGGTTTGGAAATACAAGATTAGTGTCTAATATACCCAAGGGGTACATATTGTTCCTGGAACTACTAAATTGCACACCTTCTATTGGTAATAGATGGTTTTTCCATTCAGGAAGTATCACTTGCAGATAATCTTTGCCTACACATGTCCAAAATGCCCCTGTATCCAAATTTACTTTGGCTTCAATATCACTCATCAAAACTGATGTGATACAGGATGCTCCAGCAGTGTAACCTTTTCTTCTAGCAGGTTTTGTCTTACACATTCTGGCATCTTGGATATTGGTCAGGTTGCAGCAATCCTCACTGTACTGTGGTAAGTGGGTATGGACTTCTGTGACCTCAAAGAAAGCTGTAATGTTTTCTATGGGATAGTCCTCCACGGGTGTATCTTCAGAGACTGCAGAATCTTGATCAGACTCCTCTTTCTCTTCAGTACACTGAATTTCTTCAATGATTTGAACTTCATTGATTTTTGTCTTTTTGGTGCAAGTGTTGGCTAAATGTGAAGTGCTTCCACATTTATGACACTTCAAGACAGGTCTTTCTGGTCTTTTATCTTCTCTGGGAATCTTTGGGACCATCTTGGATTACATAGGGATTCTAGTCCAAGTTTTACCAATTCTTGTTCTGGTAATGAGATCTTCCATTGCATTAATGTAGTCCTCTGTTGAACAGGGTTCTACACATCTGCTTTTGATAGCATGTTCCAGTTCTCCTCCACACTTTCTTAATATTTTCATATTAATAATAGTGTCAGACATATCTGGGTGTAAAGCAGATAATCTGTCTTTTTTCTTGAAGAACCAAGTAAGTGGTTTATCTTTCTCTTAGTTAAAAATGGCACTTTCAAAAGCATTCTCCATTTTAAACCTCCAAGAATTATTGGCCCATTTGGTAATCACTTCAGATTTCCACCAAGACAAATAATGCTTTCCATGATCTATCCTCATCTTGTAATACCATTTATTTGCAGTATTGGTAAACATAGAGTGTAATTTCCCCACTATGATTTCATCAGGTATATTAAAGTCTTCCTGCAACATATCAATAGTCCTGATGAACCCAATGTGGTTATATTCCCCTTCATCAGAGAATGTTGGCCATTCTTCCAATTTGGGAATATCTTTAACAGAGACAACATTTTCTCCTAAAAGTGGGGTAAAACTTCCTTTAACCAAAAGTTTTTCTTCAGTCAAAGGTGTAGAATGTCTTGGCATATGTGGTTCATAATTATTATGAATTTGTTCTACATTTGCAATGATTTCATTCTTTAGCTTCTGCCTTTCACTGTCACTTTTTTTCAGATGTGTAGCAAATTGATTGGTATTCTCAACTATCTTTAAGACATGGTCTTTTAGAGTCTTAAATTGATCATTCATTTTAAAAATGGAAAGATCTTCCATTTCATCATTCTGAATCTGACATGTACTCTCAATTCTGCTACAAGAATTGATAATTGAATCAAATTTGGCATTTGTTAATTCATACCATTCAGTATATCTCTTGTCATGTTTTTGTCAAATCATTAATATCCAATATTATTTTAGTTAACTTTGAATCAAGTTTACCAATTTCTACATTAATAGCTCTTTGTACATGATCTATTTGCGTGGAAAAGTCCTGTTCATCCTTTCCTGCTCCTTGGCTGTGAATTCCATGAGAGTTCTGGCCATGTTGAACACACTGTCCACAGCTGAAGGCTCCAATTTGGGGATCCTGTACCCCTGTGGGTAAGGTCTGTGCCAATTGGCTTTGCCTTTGCCCTTGCCTTGATGGTTCTTGGGACATCTCTGCTTCTTCTGAGGTCCTTTGGGCTTGTCTTTGGACATATCTGGAGCTGGTAGACGCCACTGGGGATTCTGTCTCCAAAGCTGGATTCATATCCAGTTCCTTCTTCTGGTCTATGGCTAAAAGACTTTGGTTCTTCAACCAATTATTTATCTTTTTGACCTTGTCTTTGCAAGACAGGGGGCTCCATCCTCCTAAGAGTTCTATAGTCTTCTCCTGACTCAGAAAGCTCTTGATGTGTAAGTAGGAGTTCATGGCCCCCTGCCAAAGGCTTGGGCATATTTCCCATTACTCTTCTTTGGCTGCTCTGAAACAATTGTTGTACTGGCATTGATATATTCCTATTGCTGCCACTTGAAAATGGTTCAGCTGTGGAAATATTGTCATGAATCAGTTCAGGCTCAGAATTCACGTCAAAATCTGTGGGTACAGACCTTGGGGAATGGGGGCAACTCTGGCATCCTCCAAATGTGTCTTTCTTGAGGAAAACTTGGCACTTCTGGATTTGGTCTTGCCTCTTCCTTTTCCACATCCATCTGGTTGGACTGAATAGTTGCTTCCATTTCTGGTATGCACCATTTTCACGTTAATTTAAAGATAAAAGGTGAAAATATAAGATAAAATACACACCTGTTGGTGGTAATTTAGTCTTTTCTGAGTTAAATAAGGTGCCTCTTTTAGCAATTTGCACCTCAATAATGTCTTCAGATTCTGGACTAGTGATATATCTTTCACTGAGTCTGTTGCCAGCTGCACAGTATTTGATTAAGGACACTAGAAATAACTATAAAAGAGAAAAAAAATCATTTTCTACACTTTTTAAAATATTTTTAAAGATTTTTTATAAGTTTTATATTTTTAATACTAAAGAAATTATTCTTTTTAAAGAAAAAAAAATTAAAATTCAAGATTTTGAATGAAAATTAATTCAGAGTAACTCAAAGAATAATTTTATAAGTTTTTGGATGTGAAAAAGCCACGTGTAAAAACAGTATAAAATTAAACCAAATTCGTCAATGAAGATATTTCCAAAACAATTTCAAAAATAAGAATTATATTAACTTTAAAATGAAAGAAAAAATTATTAAATTAATATATTTTAGAGCTTAAAAATCTATCAATTAAGGGTACAAGGTTCAAAAAACATGGCCAGGCCCCCAAATGTAAGATGTGGTAGGTATGGTGGGTTTTTAAAACACAAAAATGAAGTCTAGAATATGATTATATCCAAAACTCTGGTTACAATCATGGCCAGGCCCTCAAATGTAAGATGTGACTATGAAACTGATGATAATATTACTATTAATAAACAGTACTATGTCTGTTCTTATGAAATATAATGATGAAATATTCTTATAACCACAATTAAATAATTAAAGAATTATTTCTTTCACGTGTTAAACCCTACTATTGATTTTAACAGTGAGCAGTAATTGTCTACAAGAATCAATTACAAGAAGATTTTAATAATAAAACTTCTTTAATTAAAATAATCAATTTTTTTTAATATATAATTATCTTTTGCAAGAATACTTACAAATATAATTCTTGAAAAAAACTAATTATTTAGACAAAAAACCTTAAGAATTAAGAATAAATCACTCACTAATATTCCAAAGAGCTTATTGAAAGATAAGATAGAGAGATTTGATGTAGAATTGTGGATTTAAAGGATCAAAATGAATTTATAAGAGTATTACAACAGCTTCTAGTTGGATTCTATGATTTCACGTCTCTCTGATTGATTCCGAGAGAATTAAAATACTTAATAATAGGTTTAACTAATACTTACTTGTTGGTAACAATGTTATAAATGATAATAAGATGATGATGTGGAAAAAACAGCAAGCGGAGGACTCTTTTAAGTCTACAACAGCTCACAGAGGCGTGCCATGGAGGAAGCAGAAAAACCAGTGAGTGAGAAAACAATAAACTCTTTAGGATTATTGATTGCATCATCTGTTGTCATGTAAGATTATCATAATTACTTAATTGATGCTTTTACGTGACTACCAACCCCAATATGGTTAAGAATAAAATCAGTAAAATCTGTAAATCTTCTTTTATTCTAAATCGATCATTGATTTCTCAAAGGTATAATTGTTATTTCCAATTTCATCATAGATTGTAATTATTGTGAATTTTTGAAGATCAGTGTTTCACGTAGAATAGTCAAAAATGGACTGTAAGTAAAATGTTTAATTTTACTAGTAAAACTGTAATTCTTTTTGGTTGTACCATAGCTAATACAGTTCTACATTTGTCCTGATAGTTTCAAAAATATTCATTAAAAATTGTATCTTTAATGAATTTTTGAAGTTGTTACCTCATTTCTATGTAGAATTGCAAATATCAGTGTTTAACTGGTTGCTATGAGGTAAATCAATGAATACAAGTCCAAAAAGGGTTTTAATTACTCTTTTGGGGTTTATCCATGGAAAATCATTAAGAATTGACATGGTTACAGGAGTCTAAGTAGCTTTTTACCTCCTTGGCACGTCAAAATAGCAGGTTATTTGCTATTTTCTTAAGATTTACTGTAGTTGTAACATGGTAACCAAGTTCCCAAAGTGTCTTAGTTTACTAATTGGGCGAAGATCAGCCATTTATCCAAGCTTTGGAGCTGTCCACGCTTCTGAGGCCTCAGAAGTTGGGTACCCTGGCTCTCTTTGATGTCTTTTCCCCCCCTTGCTTATTTTTCACGTCAAAATAGAAATTTAAGCTTTAAGTGAGATATCCACTATGGGTGTACCAAAAGTCCATGTAAGAATACCATGATATTAAGTGCTCAAAACATGCATAACACTATTCTTAGTGTATATGTAACATGGGATTTCTCACATTCCCATTATTTTGGCGTGAAATTAAGAAAAACAAAAATTTTCACGGATCTTTTATGTGGTATTGAAGTATTTTCCATTTTACCACCTCAAAGAGTTAATTTGAGCTTATTCACTCTATGGAGCTACCCTAGGTGGATTTCTGTGTAGAATCCAAATATGGCCTTAAATACATGGATTTACTTACTCAATAAAAAGTTATTTATCTTTTCTGAAATTAAAAATGATGAATTTTGGATATATGCATGACTTATGAGTTATGCATAATTCAAAATTTATTTTTAAGATATTTGTGGCCTATTTGGGTATGTAAGATATACCTCAAGGCTCACAGTTACACATATGCCTTCTATATGGTGCTCTTCCTGTGGTACCCATGGTGTATTTTCAGTGGTATTTGCCAGAGCTTGTCTGCTAAGACCATCTCAATTTTTATGAGTATTACCAGATTTATGAGCTATAGCCATATTTCCTCTATATTCTTGGATGGCAATTTGCCATTTTAACATATGTCTAACTGGGGATTTCATGTTTAGTAAAGATTTTACAGCATTGCAATCTGTAATTACATCAAACACTTTCCCATCTAAATAATAGTGTAATTTTTCCAAAGCCCACACTAAGCAGAGGAATTCCTTTGGGCTTGCTCCATAACTTGCTTATGTTGGCTTTGTTTGTCTTGAAATGAAGCAAATTCGTCCTTCAACAGGTTTGTCATTGATGATTTGTGTCTGGTGTAGTGCAGCACCTAGTCCTTCTCCATAAGCATCAATGTATATCTTAAAGGATAGCTTCCAATCTGGAATTAAAAGAAATGGGGCATTTGTTAAGGCATTTTTCAATTCTTCATATGCCTTAACTCTTTCTTCAGTCACTTCATACACTGTCTGTCGGTAACAGAGATTATACAATGACTTAGAAATTCTTTCAAAATATTTTATACGTTGTCTGTAATAACCAGAAAATCCTAGAAATGATTGCATGTCTTTCGTAGTTTGGGGAATTGGCTTCAATAATACTGCTGCCACTTTGCTCTTGTCTATACCCAAACTTAGTCCAGATACAACATATCCTAGTGCCTTTAGTTCACTGTATGAAAAATGACACCTTTTCAAATAGATTTTCATGTTTACTTGTACTATTTTTTGCAAGAATCTTTCTAGTCTTGATCAGTGACTTTCCCAAGTCTCTGAGCAAGTTATGATGTCATAAATGTAAATAACCAGCCATCCTTCTAATAATTCTTGAGGAAATATGGTTCTCATCATCCTTTGGTAATGGGATGATGCATCCTTTATACCAAATGGAATTCTGTTATATTCAAAAATTCCACAGTGGAATATTATCCTTAGTAGTTTCTTGGAATTGTCTGTTAAGAAATCTTTATGGAGGCCCTTTAGAGCATCCATGGCTGTGATGAACTTAGCCTGAGATAATTGTGTTAATGTCTCATGGATTCTGGGTATTGGGTATCTGTCAGGGATAGCATAGGTGTTCAGAGCTCTAAGGTCTCCTACCATCCTTGATTTTCCATTATGCCAAGTTATAATGACAGGTGTAGTGACCTCTAGCTGTTCATTATGTCATACTTTCCTTAATACTCCAAGGTCCATTAGTTCTTTAATGTGCACCTCTAAAGCTTCTCTAGCTCTTGGGCTGGCTGGATAAGCTGGTTTTCTTAATAGAGGTGGATAAGGGTTTTCTACATTAAGGATTATGTCTACCTCATGTCCAATTGTTGCACCTTGTGGTTCCTTGTCATTTGCAAAGGCATTTTAATATTTAAATAAGAGTTAAGTTAATTTTTCTTTCATTTCTACTGTCAATTCATGATTGAATTCTGCCTCTTTTAGCTGTTCAGTTATGAACAAACCCATTTCTGGACTTTTTTCTTCATTTTTGATAACTTTAATTTGTTTTTTGTTATTGAAAAAGCCAAATTTTTGTCATTTATTGTCTCCTATGGTAAAATATCTATCTTTTTGGTTAGAGATATCTATGCCATAAATTGAAAAGTAGTCATTTCCAAGTATAAAATGGGTACTAGTACAGTTGTCCAGAACTACAAATTCTACTTTCAATCTGATACATTTTGAAGGATGAGGAAAAATGAGTGTTAAGTCAATTATTCCAAGGGCTTCATGCTTTCACTTGCACTACTAAATCTGACTCCTTGCATTGGTATAAGTTTTTCTTCCCAATCTGGTACATTTGTTTTCAAATAACTTTTACCAACACAGGTACAATATGCTCCTGTATCTAAGGTCACTTTTGCCTCTTGGTTTCCCACCATGACAATACTTATACTTGATTTTCCAGATGTATATGCCATCCCTTTTGCTGGTTTGGTTCTATACAATTTATCATCTTGTATGTTTGTGAGGCTTGTATCAGATGTTCCATCTTGTGGTAAGTTTGAATTGACATTCAGTAATTCATATATTAATTCAATATTATTAATTTGTGCATTAATTATATTAATATAATCACTTTAAGAAGTTTCTGATTCTTCAGTGTCATTTTCAGAATCAGATTCTTCATTTTTGTCATTGTGGTATTCTTTTTCCACAATTTCATTGATTTTTTCTTTTTTAAGGCAATTATTGGCTAAGTGTCCAATACCTTCACATTTGTGGCACTTTCTTTGATAATTATTGTTGGATGTATTGGACTTGCAAGTTTCTATTGGTTTTTTTTTCTGATAAATGGCTTGTTTGGACTTTTAATGTCCGATTTCTTCCAAGTTCTGCCAATTTTTGTCCTTATCACTATGTCATCTAGTGCATTGATATACTATTCTGTGTGGCATGGTTCTATAAGCCTGCTTCTCAGGGCCTGCTCCAATCCTCCTCCACATTTCTTAGGTATTTTCAATGGTACCATTTTTTGTGACATTTCTGGGTACAGTGCATTTAATCTTTCAACCTGTTTTAAGAACCAAGTCAACTGTTTATCTTTTTCTGGGTCAAAGAAGGAGTTTTCAAATGCATTCTCTATTTTATAACTCCAGGAATCATTATCCCAATTTGTGATTGTTTCTTGTTTCCACCAAGACCAGGTGTTTTTGCCATTCGTCTGCCTTATGCCATAATACCATCTTTTTGCAGATTTCTCAAACAGTGAGTGTAATCTGGCAGTGACTAACTCATCTGTTATGGAATAATCTTCTTGCAACATTTCAATTGTTTTAATAAATGAAATATGGTAATATTCACCTTCTCCTGTGCATTTTGGCCATTATTTTAATTTAGGTGCTTCCTTCATTAAGAGTTGGTTATTGTCTTGATGAATCAATTCTGTTTTGAATGGATTTGATAATTAATCTTTTGGGTTAGCAGGGCCTCTTATGTGAGAAAGTGGAGTTGATAACTTTGGCATATTTGAGTTAGCTTCATTAACTTTATCCATTTTTTTAGGGATAAGCCTTATTTCACTTTGAATGTCATCTTTCAGATGCATTCTTGCTTCATCACTTTTTTCCATATGATCTAAAAGTAATCTTGGGTGTGATGAAGTTTTTTCTTCAGGTTTTTCTATAGAAATACTTAATTTGTTCAATTTTTCTGTAAGATTGTCAATACTCATGGCATAATGGATTGTCAAAGCTTTATCTTTGATATCTTTTATGTATTTATACCATTTTTGTTTTCCTTGGATTAATTTTTGAGTACTTTCAATTAAAACGTTTGGTTTGTTATCTTCCACAATAAATTTAATGTAGTAAATTTCTTTCTTATTTTGTACAGCAATTTTTGTTAAAGAAGATGAATTATTTTTTATTTCTTGTAATGATAATAAACTATTTTTAATTTCTTTTAGAGGTAAGATACTTCTTTTAATTTCTTGTAAAGTATTTACAACATCTGGGGACCAGGTTATTTCTTTGGGAAATGAAGTTGTCTCATTCTTTGCTCCTCCTTGTCCTTGAATATTTCACAGTCCTGGTCTTTGTACAATGTGTAGTACTGCTTGTACTGGCTCATGTAAATGTCTATCTGATCCCTCTCAATGTGATTTGTACTTATTTGAGTTACTCATACTTAGTTCTAACTCTGGTTCAGATATCATGGGAATTTCTGGGACTTTCTTTGGGATAAGGCACTTCCTTGTGTGCATTCTGTTCCACTGGGGATTTTGCCTTTTATTTTCCCTTTTGAGGTATAAATTCTACCTCCGAGTCCAGCTCCATCTGATTTGATGGAGTATTGGGAGCCTCTTCTGGTAGTCATAATTTAAGAAATGAGAAATACAAAGATTTCAGGACAAGAATTCTTCTCATGGAAATTTATAAAGGAGGTACTCACGTTCAGAGTCCTGAATAGTGGGTCCTGGAAAGTCTAATTTCTTACATTTCTTTTTCTTAATTACAAATGGTGTTGGAGAACTTCGAAAAGTTTCTTCCACCAATCTTTCAAGAGTGGCTTGATTGTCCTCTGTTGGATTATCTTCAAACAATAAAAAAGACAAATAAATATAAGTCTTTTATATAAGAGGTGTTATTTTTGGTAAGATATGGCGATTTTCCATGTAAAAATTGCTTTTATATCTTTGAATAAATGAAATGAATGAAGAAATGAAGAAAAGTGAATAAAAATAACTTTATTATTGGTTTCTAATTTTTTTTAATATTTTTTATGTTTTTATTCTTAAAGAATAAAAAAAATGAAGATGATGCTTTTTATGAAATTAATGTATAATATAAAATTATTTTTAATTTATAAAATATCTTTTTTAATCACTAGAGTCACTCAAACAAACTTCTTGCAAGTCTAAGGATGTGAAAAACCATGTGTAAGACAGTACAATTGCTTTGTAAATGCCTCAATAGCTCTTAAAATCAATAAATATAAAGTTATTATATAATTTTATGATTATATGTATAATTTATTGTTGGATAAACCCAATTAGAATGTTGTTAAAGGTCTTTTGAAGTAAAAATAATTGCCAGGCCCCAAATGTAAGGTTTGACTATGAAACCATAAGTAAAAATTACTAATATTTTACTCATTGTACTGTGAATGTCCTTATGAATAAAGTAAATAAGATAAAAATAATTATAAAAATAAATAATTTTAGTAATTAAGGCGTAAAAATAATTGTATTATTGAATAAATATAATAATATAATTTATATTATAGAAAAAATATAATAAAGAAATATATTAACACATAATGTTTAATATATTTAAAAGTACTTTATTATTGTTGCCAACAAATAATAAAGGCATAAGAAAATTTGTTTTATTAATAAAAACCAATTAATAACAATACTATTACCAACATTAAAGCCATATATTAATATAAATACTATTTATACTAATTTAAGAATTATTAATAGTAATAATAGAGAGAAATTGTTATAATAAGAGAAAATAACATACTTTGGATACTTAATATAATAATTTTGGATGAATATATGCCTAATAATGTAAATACAACTTATTTAAATTTTATTTACAAATACAAATAAGAGAAATTACAAATTTTCTTGATTTTACAAGGAAATGAGGTTTTAAGAGAATCATAGCAAAACAGCAGAACAATTGAAGTAACAGCGTCAAAAATGATGATTATAATTAAGATTCTCTTTCGTCTTTGATAATACAAGAAGATTCATATCTATATAATAAAGGTTTTACCTTTGATTTAATGGTTTTAATGTTTTTATGTGTCTGAGGGGAAAATAGAGTAAAAAGAGCTCTATGTATAGTAAATAACTCCCTCCTAGAGTCCAGTAGGCGTCTAGTAGACGTGTACTGATGGTATCTACTAGAAATGATCAGTATTTTAAGGTTTAGTGATGATTGCATCATGATCAAACCATCTTATCTCTTTATTATGCCATTATTTAGAGTTATCACTATAACTCTGAATTTGCTGACATCACAGGCTTGGAAGAAGCCTAAGCTTTGTGGACTTTATTATTATTAATCATAATCTAATAGTATTCATAAGTATTATCACTTATATTGTGGTATTTCATACCATTTTTCTACCAGACTCAAGCGCATAGTACCCCAAAGGAGCAGTAAATCCAGCCTACAGGCAGACTTACACTCAAAGTTTACACCAAAAGATCAATTTTACAGCAAGAAGCTGGATTTAACTCATAAAGCCATGGCACAGGCACCCAAGGGCAGTGTATGTGTTTAAATAAATTATTCAATTTAATTATGCATATGTAAAAATCCATTTACATATAGTAAAATAGTTACAACAAATAAGGTACCACCCTTTAAATTACACACCCCACCCAGCTTTAAGCCTTCACACCCCCTTCACCAGGGCGAATCTCGCATCAATTGTTGCTGATTGATTTCACGTTGCACCGCAGTCAGTATAAAATCTTGCTTGAGTTGCGTTAGTGTCACTTTATAGTCACTCAATTTAGTGGGTCATGTCATGTCAGCGTCAAGACAACGTCAATTGTCACATGTGTCACATGAGAATGTCACTCAAAGACCAAACCCATTTCAACACTATTCGCAATGTTTGGGTAATTTCACCTCATTGGCTTCCACCTCCCCGACGCTTAGCATGCTTACGTGCCCGCACCGCCCTCCAGATGAGACTCTGACACTGCCCCCTATCTCTGTCCTCACCACTTCTTATGCTCCCACACCCCCACCCTTACCATCCTTATGCTCGCAGAGTGCCCTCCTGACACCACTCATCCTCCCGCTTGTGTAGTGCCCTCCCGACACTGCTTACCATACTTAGGCTTGTGTAGAGCCATCCCGACACTGCTTACCATACTTATGCTTGTGTAGAGCCCTCCCGACATTCCTCCGACACTGCTTACCATTCTTACACCGGCGTAGTGCCCTCCCAACATGCTCCCAATACCACTTATGATCCTTACGCTTGTGTAGTGCCCTCACGACATGCCTCCGACACAGCTTACCATCCTTACGCTCGGGGAGTGCCCTCCCGACACTGCTTACCATCTTTCCGCTCGCGGAGTGCCCTCCCGACACCACTTATGATCCTTACGCTTGTGTAGTGCCCTCCCGACATGCTCCTGACACTGCTTACCATCCTTACGCTCACAGAGTGCCCTCCCGACATGCTCCCAACACCACTTATCCTTATGCTTCCATATTACATCCATAGTGTATGGTGGCTTGTTGGCGTACACAATGAATGCAATTGCTGAAATATGCTGAGTGGCCTCCTCTGCCAACAGGACCTAAGGGGAAATTGGTCAGTATATTCACAATGTTGTGGTTAGGGTTTAAATCATGAGACTCACAAATTAAAACCTCATAAGTGGACTATTTAAGACAAGAAGTGTTCCTCCTGTTTCCCCAAAAAAACTATTTTATTTCATATCATTCAAATGGAACACTTTGCTTACTCCTTACCTCTTGAGCATTGAATAGTTCAAAAGTTGACTTTAGTAGGTTTCTCACTAGTAGGCTTTATTAAATGTCTCACAGGGAAGTGATTGCATTTGAATGAGATGAAATAATTTGTAACACATTGCCTCCTTCAATTTCCCGACAGATTATATTTTGCAAATGCAATACAATACCAATAGAAGGTTCCAAGTCTGTTGATGCACAGGTTTATTTTGGTCAGCTTGTGGCTCTAAAATGTTTTTTTTCTAGAATATTCAATAACTCTTAATCTTCTTTGAATTGATATTTAACTTCTTTCTCACTCCAATATTCACTCAAAAAGAATCAATTATTTTAAACTTATTTTACTTCCACCTTTTTTCTTCAATTTGGATCTTTTTATTCAAAAATTTTCAAACAAGTTATCAATCAACTTGTCACCATCTATGTGCTTAATAAGCTATATCTGCTGTGGCCCAAATCCCGGGAAATTATACTGAATATAATGAACAACCAACTTCAGCCCCAGAGAGTGTAAGTGAAATCTCTGATATGGCCAGTAGTCGTGAATTAGGCATTGAAGTAGAGAGCCAGTCACATGAAGATAATCAATATCCACCAGTTCTTCCAGAATGTGAGTATTCATCCATCTTGAATATTTCAAATCTCTCAAAGCCTGATATTGTGTCATAGCCTTTATTTCAGGTCAGCCTCCAAGCTCTCAGAAACCAAATTTTAAAAGCTATGAGAAGGAAAAGACTGTTGAACCTTGTGCACCGACAGAAGATGATGGGAAAGATGATGTAATTTTCAGTGGGGGGGTGGAAATTATATCCAAGGAACAATTTGTCTCCAACATTGCTCAAACAATCCCAAGACTTGAGAAAATTCAAAATGATAGTAAAACTCCTGATTATGTGCATCAAAAGATTGCTGAAGCAATGAGCCTCCTCAAAATGGACTTGAACCGTAAGTCCATTACTAATTCAAAACAAAATTGATAAAGATAGCTGCTTACAATATATGGGAAGGTGTGGAGGTGGGAGAATCTCTACCTGAAGGATCTTGAGTCTTAATTGGATTTCCAGGCAAAGGATTAGGAAAAAGACCAAATATACATGTGACCAAAAAAACAAACAAAAAACGCTGTACCTTTGAAGCAGAAAAGGATTCTTGGGATGAATTTTGAAGTGGAACATATTGATGATGAACCTCTGCATACTGAACCCCCCCATAATCAATGAAACAATCCATGATGAATCTCCACATACTTAAATCCCCCCAATACTCAGTGAAACAATCCATGATGAAACCCCTCCTGCCTCTCCTCGGAATATTTAAGCCTTTCAAGAAAGGGAGACAATTAAACATGATAAAATGGGATGAGATATGACTGATATATTTCCTGACGCTGAGCCTAAAGTGTCATCGTCTGCTAATTTTCAAGGAATAATTTTATCCCGCATGGAAGAGTTTGCAGGAATTTTGAATTATCATTCCAATATTACTCAACAATCATGGAAAAGGGGGCTTGATAATATCAATAGTATTTACAAAAATTGATGGGACAATTTTCCAACAAAGGATGCTCATACATTCCTGCCTGTTGGTATTAAGGTGATCAGTAACCGGGAGCTTAAAATGTCGGCCTGGCTGGAGGACCTTGGTATGGCAGGTGAGTTTTATCTTTGTGCATGATACATGATTATTGGCTGTTGACTGGTGATATAAATTGCAATATACAGGGTTAGATTTTTTTAAGCCAACAGAAACAGAAGCATTTTTTGATCACAACATTTGGAATCTCAAATTGATGAAGGAATCAGCTAAACCTCCAGATAATCTCCCAAAAGCTGAACACTCCTTCTTCAAAATGGTTCAGAGCCTTCTTCACCCTGCCAATCCAGTTAAACATTTCTGGGCAAATTTTATGTTTGAATCCATTAGTTTAGTCTCATACAATGTGATTGCATCCAAACCATATGTTGCAGCAACATCAAATTGAACCGATCCTCTTGGACTCAAATGGGGAGCAGTTGAATACCTTGCCTACTGCTTGAGTAAATCAAAGCAACGTGCAACCCAACTGAGCATTGAAGGTGGCGGGGCTGACAATGAGATATCCACAAAGCCACACAAGAACCTGGAGGATGTAATGGATACAGTTATCCATTTGATGATTGCGTACAACATGGTACGTGCACATACAAAGGTCAAAGTTAATTGAATCAAAGGCAAACTAATGAACTCAAGAAAAAATGAGGCAATGAAAGATCTTTTGACGTGTAACAAGAATCTCAGAATAAATTGAATTTGCTATGGTATATTAGTGGCATTCTGTGCGGCAGGGGTTTGTGGTTTGATTGTATGCTCAGATGACTGGAGAAAAAGCTTAATTAAAGGGGCTTTATCACTAATTAACATTTCGGAAAAACTTTCAGAGGGTAAAAATCTAGTGGAGCCAGTGTGGCTACATACTAATAAGTATATATGTAATTTACTGAATAAAAGTTTCTTCTCATCAGAGTCTTTTAACCCCACTGTACCTCTTAGATTTGAATTTGCACTATGCTTATTATTAGACATTGGTGATGCCTGGGTGGCAAAGTGCGGTCTTGGTTCAAGTGATGAGGTCACATTGACTGTACCCAGGTCTGCTAAGCTTACAACCAGGATTGACCCGTTTTAGATTAGCTTTTTACCAGATAGATTTTAATTTAATTTTTCAAAGTCATTTATGAATTTATTAATAGTGAATACCTATTGTCCTACTGTCCGGATGCCACAGTATGAATACCAATAGTAATTGTACGGCAGCATGCCTCCGTAAACCATTGAAAAGACTCCGACAAGACGCAAGCTGAGTCAGAAATTGTGCCCGCAAGTAGCACACATGGGGGAATTGCGGGAAGTCGCTTTTATCACTTTCCACAAGGCCATAATAGGCCAAATGTTCCTGTGTCTTTCAAGAGGACTAGGATAACTAGGGATCCGCAGCAGGGTGCATATTGCATTCGCGCGTGCTTGTGATATTCCACATGGTTGGATTGGAAAGTGATTGCATGGGAACATCAATATTTCAAATTGAAGAATGCACTATCCACTGCAATTTTCAGGTTCAGGTATTTGAGATTGCAAATTTGCAAAGGTCAGGTGTGATCTTTCTTTGTAGCCGCAATTAAAAAAGATTCATCGACCGCAATCCAATTTAGGTGATATTAATAAATCAGTAATCATTTGTTTTCATTTCATTTGCCGCTGCAAGCATGCCATTCACGAAAAAAGGAAAAGAGCGTAAAAGGGAACTCGCAGGAAAGCGTCGGGCTGAGGAAGGAAAGTGTGAGTTGCTTGCTTAATCTCAGTGTATATATATAGATATATATATGCTTCCACATTTATGTGGCACCCTCATTGGGCCCCATGGAAGAAAATTGGCTTTAGTCAGTTCAGATTGTGCCAATTTCATGTGGCCTCCAACAGGGAAGTAAAAGGATGTGTGCCAAATATAGCTCCTTGGGAATTGGGCACCATTCTGGCCTCAAAACTCCTTAGCTTCAAATGGAAGGAAGCAGTATCTGATATCTTGTCTGCTTCAACACATAGTGATCCCTCAACCACTTGGGAATAGTGCAAGATCCCAAAAGACAAATGAGCGCAAAACGACCCGAATGAATAGGTTGTTTTCCTCCTCTTGCCCAACAGCACAAATATCAATGCCAGTATCAGCAAATATGACCTCAAGTGAAATTTGGAGGTTTGTGGATGTCAATCAGATCAAACACATTTACTTTGGCCATGTGGAAATTTTCTCTTCAACCGGATTACTCATTTCCCTTGTTGAATTCAGACCATTCACAACAATGAGTGAAGTCGAGGTCAATCAATGGGATGAATTATCACAATTCTTATTTCGCGAAAAGAGATTCACTGACCCTATTGCAACAAAGGGAGTATTACTGGAGGGATTTATGTTTGCAATTGGGTGGCGCAAATGCAGCACTAAGAATGAACAATTTGGTCTGTATGGAAGTGTCAGGAAAATTGAAAACACAAAAGATGAATGGCAGAACCGAGGTGCCAATCTTAGCTCGGTGGGTTGCATTCTAGGTCAATCCTTACGATATGTTGGGGTTAATTTATGTGGGAAGATTCAAAATTGCTACAACTCATTGGGGGTTCCATCTTTTGATCAAGTCAACTATGAAGGCGATATTCCCGCAAATCAGGGTGCATGCGAGTTTGCTTCCGCACTCACTTTCACCATGAATGGATGCAAGAACTCACCTCATCTTGATAAGGATTCATTGCTGTATGCTTTGGGATGGTGGTTTAAGCTGATAAGCAGACCAGCCAAATTCAAAGAGATGCATCAAAGCAGTTTACAGGAGGAAAATTGATTTTCCCAAATGAGCATTTTTGGATTGATCTATACAATTGTCATGGGCGCATTCAGGTAGTGTGGGCCAGTAGTACATTTGTTCATTATCCTGATCCAGCACTGGACAATGAAAGCACAACACTAGTGGGTATGTCTGCACAATGCTCAAGGAGGTTGCAAAAAACAATGTGCCAAAAAAGCCACAGCTATCATGAGATTGGCGAGGGAGCGGGCTATCAAATAAGGGATGGTCATACAATCTCATGAAAATTCCAATAATGAGGAGATTTTCATGTGTGTTGGAATTGCAGTGTGATGGGTAAATAATGGTGGGGTAAGGCAGAGGACAATATACACCAGGATTGGATGGTTTGGAGTGCAGGAGATGGGGTGGCTCACATGAAAAAGGGGTGAAGTGGATTATGTATGGTGGCATGCCATCGTACATATGTCCTGGTTTGTTGCTCTTGTACAGGATGCTCATGCTTCACACGCGAATCCTTACGCTTGTGCAGGTTCTGACAATGCTAAAAGTTCCTTATGCCTATGCGGGCGGCCAACGCTTCACATGCAAATCGTTATGCTTATACGAGCTCCCAACAATTCAAAAAACCACCTACGGGGGTGCAAGCTCCCAATGTGGGAACTCCTTTTGTTGTGGGATAAATAATAGGCAGTACCTTGAGGGGGAAATTATTGGTGAGTCTGTTTTGAATTTCAGAATTAGCCAATAACCATGGGTGCTAAGGTGTATTAGCTGCCCCTCTAAATATACTGAAAAAGATACCCTTTTTGATGAGATCACAAATCAATTATTTAGCTTTGTGGCTTTTGAATTAGAGAATTTTCTTCAGCAGTCTCTATCAGTCTTTCAATAAAAGATCACTATGATAATAATGGTAATAGCTAAAGATTTTCTTAATAATTTAGGTTTGCTTAGCTTTCTTGTTATTGATTATGATTCTCTTTAATTAATTCTTCTAGTATTCCTTCTTTCAATACCTGAGATATTTAAATAATATTGTTTAAGATCACTATTAATATTAATAATAATCTTGATAGCTAGCTAATACTTTTAAAGTTGATTCAATAATACTATCAATATAGCTATAATAATTTCAAGGTAAGATAATTCTTTAAGGGTGGTTTTGTTTAATATAAGGGGAAGATATAGATGATATAATAGTAATATAATACTATTGGAATAAATATAAATATGATCCAATATACCTAAAGGGCTTATGATAAAAGGTATAAGGGTAAGATGATATCCCTTCTATAAATAAGGATTATTGATAAATTAGATAAGATCACTAATGATAATATCTTCAAACACTACTTCAACACTACTACTATAATGGTAAGACTATTAAATAATATTCAGCTCTTTCATTAATATTATAGATATCTTTCATTAATCAATAATAAATAATACTATAAGATACTGAGCCTTGCTACTGATCTTTTTCAATATAAATACTAGATTATCCTACTAGAGAAGGGATGGATTGATCCTCAAGATTATTTTTTGAATCAGAAACATGGGGAAAAAAAACAGGGAGAGAGGCCTTTTATTTATACCTTTTGGGCCCTCCATAGAACCTTCCAAAAACAAGGGACTTAGAAAAAATTCCACCTTGAGAAATTTTTGCTGGTGGGTAAACTAAAAATGGTTTCATTTGATCAAGATATTGCACCATATGTTTGGTTGATTGCACTATTCTGAACCTTATTATTGTCAGTGCACAGCCTTGAGACATTTTTGCTAGTGGTTAAATTTGGAATGTTGTCATTTGTTCAGGATATTGCACCATATGTTTGGTTGATTGCACCATACTTTTTGAATCATACTCTTATTTTAACTAAACTTTATTCTTATTATGCACAGCCTTGAGACATTTTTGCTAGTGGTTAAATTTGGAATGGTGTCATTTGATACAGATATTGCAGCATATGTTTGGTTGATTGCACCATTTCAAAAAACTGTATTCTTATCTCTACTAACCTTATTTTTCTTCTTCACAGCCTTGAGACATTTTTGCTGGTGGTTAAATTTGAAATGGTGTCATTTGATACAGATATTGCACCATATGTTTAGTTGATTGCACCATTTTTTTATAACTGTATTATTATCTCTACTAACCTTATTTTTCTTCTTCACAGCCTTGATCTGTATTTAGTTGAGTATTTCTCTATGTAAAATTTAATTTGTAAATAATACCTGTAATGTTTGGTTATGGGAGTTTAAGTGGGGATTGAATAATGTAACACTATGTTAACTTATATGTAAGTGTTTTTTTTATGTCAAGACATGTAACACATGATGTTGTAAGAGTAATCGTATCACTTATTTAATATTACACATGTTTATTCATATTGAATATTTAGACAAGCTGCATTATCTTTAAGAATATTCTTGTACCTAGTATAGAGTGTATAGTATCATTTCTCTTCTTTAATCCATGATATCTAGAAAATTATTGACATTATGGGGTTGAGGCAATATGTGATAATAGGTAAAATTTGATGTAGATTCCAGTGGAATACTTGTTTTTGTTATTTTAATATAATTCTCTTTTGCTTTTTCTTGCATTTTTTTACTTTTATCTTTCACTTTTCATCTTTGTTTTCTTTATATATATATATATTATTATCATTATTGATCAAAGTTTTAGCTTTGAAATTGTGGATTTGAACCTTGGAAGAACTGGTATGGAATACCACACCAACAATTCACACGCCAATCCTTACGCTTGTGAAGGTTCCCGACAATGCTGAAAATTCCTTATACCTGTACAGGCTTCCAACAATTGACATGCCAATCCTTACGCTTGTGAAGGTTGCCAACAATGCTGACTATTTTGTACGCCTGTGCAGGCTCCCGACAATTCACATGCCAATCCTTACGCTTGTGAAGTTTCCTGACAATGCTAACAATTCCTTACACCTCTACAGGATTCTGACAATTCGCACGCCAATCCTTACGCTTGTGAAGGTTCCCGACAATTCTAAAAATTCCTTACGCCTGTACAGGCTTCCGACAATTCACATGCCAATCCTTACGCTTGTGAAGCTTCCCGACAATGCTGACAATTTCTTACACCTGTGCAGGCTACGGACAATTCACAAGCCAATCCTTACACTTGTGAAGGTTCCCAAAAATGCTAAATATTCCTTACGCCTGTGAAGGCTTCCGACAATTCACACGCCGATCCTTACGCTTGTGAAGCTTCCCGACAATGCTAAAAATACCTTACCCCTGTGCAGGCTTGCGTCAATTCACATGCCAATCCTTACGCTTGTGAAGGTTTCCAACAATTCTGACAATTTCTTACGCCTGTGCAGGCTTTCAACAATTTACACGCCAATCCTTATGCTTGTGAAGGTTCCCGACAATTTAAACAATTCAATACATGACTAAGATTAATAGCGTGTGACCATAGGAAAGGCAATGTCTCATGAATCTAGAGTGGATTGCTCACATGCAGGAACCTCCCGCTTTTTTACATTGAAGATCTTATATGGCTCTAAACCATGGAAGAAGAAAATATAGGAGATGGTAACGGTGACTATTGGCGCATTTTTGGCAAAAGAGGTTCACACAAACAAATACTCACTCAAGCTTTTGGTGGGGCACTTACAAAAATACTTCTCAGGCAATCAGGGATTTTCTCTAAGGAGGAAATAAATAATTTTTACGTGAACAAAGAATGTAATAGAAACTGAACATAACAATGATTGAATACAAATAATTTATTTAAAAGAAAGTATTACAAAATATAAAAAGTGGAAATAATGAGATTTTTTTTAAAATTTTTATTTTTCTAGTAATTTGGAGACTACCCCGGTGATTTCCTGCTTTGGATAAGCCTCCAGTGCCTGGGCAAGGAGGGAGTTTATTTCCTCCTGGAATTCCCCATGAATATATTTTTGATGAGTTGCATCCACGAAAGGAATCATGCAGAGCAAGCGGCAATGCTCCAACAAGATTCGCTTGATTGATTTGTGGACGATGGCTCGAGGAATCATCAAAGTTGGTCATAAGTCGGTAAATTCCTGGCGAGTGTCATTGTGGGAATGAGAGGGGCTTTGCACCGGGGAGGAGGGGGATCCAACGGGCGTATTGTCAATGATAATTACGGAGCGGGGAGTGGCAGGATGAGCTGGAGATGGTCGAAGAAAAGGTGAGGCAAAGTTGACAGGAGTGAAGAAAGAGAAGTGGTGAATTACCAAAAGGTTCCTCCGTGGATTGCGTAGGAGCCACCTCAGGTTCTGGCTCACAAGTTGTATTGTCCTCAGGTGGTTGGGAGGATGGACTCGGGCCAGGAATAGGTGGCTCTTTGGTTTGGAAGGGTTCTCAAAAAGGAGTAAGAGTCAGTTAACTTGACTCAAAAGTGAAAGTGAAAATTAAATGAAACTTTGGATGCTTACGGCGGAATGATTCCTTTGACCATCGGGTGCCACTCGGGACTGGAGTGGGTTGCCGCAGGGTTTGCTCGCAAGGCAAACTAGGAACAGGAGAGTCTTGTCAGGGGGGATTTGGGGGGTTTTGTTCTATGAGTAATGGAAAAAAGTCAGTATTATTGCGTGAAGAGAAATGAGATAAGGAGGAGAAATAAAACTTACTTTGGCATTTGAATCCCATTGGTGACAATCGGCCCAAGCTCGAATGTCCACTTGCCATCGCCATCCTTCATTGGCCGGATAATCACTTCGCTCAGGTCGAGGAGTGAAGTGACCATTGGATTGTGGCCTAAGAGGGGGGGTGGACAAATCAATACTTGAGGGGACAGGCCTAATCGTCCGGAATCGTTCCCGTTGGCCTGCTTGGGGTCCCGGTGTTCATTTGTGCTCGGATATGGTTTCATCATTGTTGACCTTAAAGGAGTCCTCGCAAGGGTGTCTTGGGCGAGAACTCCTCTGGCCGCGTGGTTGGAAGGGGCAGACAACAAACAAACATTTCTTGTGTGCTTGTTAGCAAGCATCAGAAGCATTGGTTGTTGTTGAGGAACAAATGCAGGGGATGCCCCGCTTTGTGCATAAAGTGCACAACATCTAAAAACAAAAAAATTCACGTTAGTCAATGAATAGAAAGTAAAAAATCAAGAAATAAAATGAAGATGTACGATGAATTAGATAAATTTAAAATGGAAACAAAATAAAGACGCTCTAGTCCGAAGTTTTTAAAAGTCTGGAATAGAAGAAAAATAAGTATTAAGATTGGAACATGATGTCGACAAAAGCTTAAAATGGAGGTAACTCACGAGGTCGATAGAAGTGGGGTTCTGAAAGGATCAGGAGGAAAAACAAACAGGCAAAAGGAAGGGGAGTGGGTTTAGTGGAGTGCAAAAGAAAAGAGTGGAAAGGCAGGAAGACCAAGGGGAATATGCAGAAGAAAGACAACAGTGGGTGAGAAAGAAAGTGATGGGCTTGTTGGGTGAAGATGGTCTTTTATACCATGGTGAAGGCAAGACAATCTCAGCAGTTGAAGAACCCGCAAAAGTCTCAGCTTCAAGGAGTGAGGGCAAAATTGAAGCTCAGTCGCAGAGAATGCTGCAACTGACAAGGGAAATGCTGGCGTGAGGCAGAAGAACAATGGGGTTCTGGCTGAGTATTGAAATTGAGTGAACTTTCAAGTTCAGTCAAGAACCCTTTGTTTCCTTACATAGCCACCCAATCATCCAGGAGGGTGGTCGTGAGGCCCTCATTGAATGTGCATGGTGGGTGCAATGCACAAGTGCCACATGCAGAAATGCACGTGGTGCATTTGGTCACAAGTGACCGCGGCAATATTACCAGCCATATGGCCTGGTGATAGTGTTTGAAAAAAGGGGGGGCTGTAGGAAAAATGAATACAGCATGAGCTTGCCTTGACCCATTGCTTAGGTTTGCTGTTGGGTCATAATTGAAATGCTCAGTTGCTGAACATTTTAATTGCACAGTAATTGAACTATTGATATAAAAATATCAAATGCACCATGCTGAGCAATTTCTAGGTCATTTTTGTAAGCACACAATCTGAGCATTTTGCACAGCATCGGATGAAATTTCAGCCAGGTGCAGCATTTCACATGCTTTGGTGGAGTGCTCCAAACGGAGCCTTCTGATGAACTATTGCAAAAATGGTCCTGACCATGGCTTTACTCAGCACTTCCATACAGTGCTTTTGACCATGACAGGCTCAGCTTGCGTGTGTAAATAGAGTGAAACGCAATGCTGAGCATTTGGCACATGAGCTACATATATGAAAACAATTGGAAGGTGGATACCCATTGGCTATATGCATGTAGGCTGAAGTAGTATTACACCTACCTAATCTGTAAACAGTCAACATTGTAGTACGCAGTAAATCTTTGTAAATGTATGCTGCGGGGTAGAGCAAAAGCTGTTCAACAATGTAACATGCAATCATGTCAAGCCATCGAGTCATATATCTCAACTGCATCCCTTTGATGCACCTTGTTCGAGAGCTCTGCCTAACTGCTGCACAGATGCGGGTGTAATCAGAGTTAATGAAAGTGGGTCATAATGGGATGACTTATTATTACGGTCATACACAAACAGTGGATTCACTCTGGTGCCATTGTTGGGGCAAACTTTAGCCAGCCGCACTTGTTCATCGGCGGGCAGCCACACGCTTTCATACGTAGGCAACTTTCACACGCCTGGAAGAAATTTTACTGCCAGTCTTCCGACTGGCTATTTTCTTGGTCGGGTGGTCAGCTTGACTGCAGATGCTCACCCGCTCGCGCGTTGAAACCTGAGGCCAATCAGTGTGGATTTGCTTCAGCCTCATCCGCATTAGAATAATCCCGGCATATGATTGCTGAGGCTGGTTATGTTTGTGAGGGGATCTCCCACCGCAGGTCATTTTCTGCACGTTCTCATGCGCCCCACGCAAGTTGTGGCGCCTGGCTTGCAGCCAAAAATTCCCTTGGCCGGGTGGCCTGTTTTGCCCGAGTTTTGTACATGCGTGAGGCAAAGACCCTGATGCCAATCTCGGTGGATTAGTACCCGCATCAAACGCAATAGGGTTGAATGTATATGTGGATCACGGCTCACAGCTGGAGCCCCCTTTGATCATCCCACACATTCCCCCCTGGAAGCCCAGTAGGCATTAGTCAGCAAAAAACTTCAGGCAAAACCAAGCTCATGTTTGGTGGCACGCCACCAAACATATCTCACCTGCCCACACACAAACATCCCCACAGTGAGATTGCCCTTTGAAACCTCCAACATTTCCCAGTAGGTCCCTGTGTGACAATTAAGCTCAGGGAGATATGCTCATTGTTTGCTGTCACTCCAGCGAACATGGCTGCATGCCTCTAATATGCCCCTCCACAATAAGTTGCTACAACCCACCCAATTTTGGATATGCTAATTTCAACCTTGGTCCACCAAAGGTTTCATATCTTGCTGCAGATCCAGCCGTCATATTGGTGCACCCACATTTTTGCCACCTTGCCTTGATATATGCCGCAAATCGGATATGAAAATTATGAGCCCAAGAGGCCCACCTCCATCAAGACCATGCACATAACTACAGGCCATCCCCCCTTGAGCCCATTTCTGCCTCTCATATAAGTTCCCCACCTGCGCTTATTCATCTTCATTCCCTTTAGCTACCCCTTCCTGATCATATAATTTCCAACTGTCCCCGAATAATTCATAATAGCCATCATGTCAACCCCTTCACAAACATTTTGCATTGGGATGATTAATATTTGTATTTAAATAAATATTGATATAACTTTAAATCCTGATAATTCCCACTTAGATTATTGGATTATCCTATGGCACAATTAACAGAACATATTTGTATGTCTCCCCAATCACCAGCGTGCTATTGGCTCTCTCCCTGGAACCCTTTCCAAAACGTTGATACCATTCCTTGGGGCACCAAAACCTTTCATGCACTGTGGTCCTGGTGGGGCATGGATTGAAAATTGCCAATCCAATCCTACTCCAATATTATTTGTTGAGGGAGTATTTATGACTGATGCAAATGATCCCTCCTCATCTCAGAAACCCAATCTAGCATTGATGTTCTTCACATGGTATCCAAACATTCTATTCATAATGGAAAGCCTTTGAACACAAAATTTCAAGCTTGAAATTCCCAAAGAATATGACTGTAATACTCATAGTCAATGTCAGCTCTTTACTCCGACATTTACCACTTCAAACTAAACACTCGCTTCATATCCTGATGTGTCATCATTTTCTTCCAAGCAAAAACTGATACAATTACCCAGTGTAACAGACCTCCCCATGATGACCCACCCCATTCCATTATTCAAACCCCCCTGTTCCCTCATCAAAATACTGGACTAGTGTTTCTCTGGGATTGAGAAATCCCCAATAGCCAATCAGCCTGTAACCTTTGAGCCACCTCACCCCCAGGATCCACTTTAAATGCCAGGCACATCATTACAAACAAGGTTGTTAGCTCATTTGATTCCCTTTCAACCAATACCCCTCTTGAAGGACTGCTTTTGGATGATATGGGATTCGGTAAAACCATTCAGGCCATTGCTCTAATTGGTACCTCCAAGGAGCGGATGATTGCAAACCCCCATCGCTCCACGCCCACTATGATCATCTGGCCCCCTTGCTTAATTACCAACTGGAAATCAAAAATATCCAAGCATGCTCAGGCTGGAGCGCTGCATGCCAAAATCTACCATGGTCCCACTCGTCACTCATTATCTGAGGCTGAAATCTTAAAATATGATATCATCATCACTTCTTACAATACTATCACCCAAGAATTTAAGCAAAGCAATACCTCTACATCATTCATTTTTAAAATCAATTCACATCATATAATTTTGGATGGAGCACAGTGAGTGTCTGAGCTTAAATGATTCAAATTATCTCTTATATCCAATAACACTTCCCCCATCTTATAGCTATATTCTCACTCAGTACACTGCCACTCACCATGTGTCGCAGGGGCTCTTCGAAGTGAAGAGGGTCTGGGACTCACTTATGGAGGGCTCAAAGATATGGTAAGGAAGGATACACTTAAGAGTGTTAAAGATGAATTACTAAAAGAATAAATATAGGAAAGCAGCAACAAAATAATAAGAATAAAAGAATAGAAGAGCCAACCACAAAAAAGTCCAATTCCACTGTTTCAACGTGTCAGAATGGAAAGAGAAGGGTTAATAAGGATATGGCCACCCAACTCATACTGTACAGGAAAAGAGAAAAGTGCAAAGACTAACTTAAAATTAAATAATTATAATACCCAAAATAAGGATAAGAATAATCATAAAATAATAAATAAACTGAATTAATTAACTGGGGAAAGGTCCCCAGGGGGGAGAAAGAGGGGCTGGTATATGTGAGAAACACCAGCCCTGATCCAGAGGAAGAATTTTCATGAGAGGATTGGATTATTTAATTGAGTCTGTCCAATACAGGTCCTGTACAGCTATGCAGAACCTGTACAAGAGGTGTGTTGTATTTGAGTGATCATACAGTTTCATGCTGGTGTATTGAAACTGTATTGGGTGAATCCAACCTGTACAGGTATTGACAGGCTGTATTGATGTACCAAGCTGTATGCATGTTTCAGAATGAAGATTGCTGAAGCTGAATGCTGATGCAGATACTGGATCTGCTGATTTGAGGTGTTTGAGTGGGTGTATTGATGAATACCCTTACCCCTGGTGAGTGGTTGTTACAGTATCCCCCTCTTGAAACTGGTGGGTTCCTGAACATCATAATACCCTGCCACTGTTGAGTGGCATCTCAATATCCCCACATTTTTTTCAAAAAATTTCTTTTTAATTTTCTTTTCCTCTTGAACATTATCCTGAAAATCCTTCTTCAATTCTTCTCTGTCAAATTCAATTGATTCCCCCCTTCTTTCAATTTTTGAGTAAGTATTCCACTTCAAAATATGCATTTCCTTTCTTCTGACTCAATAAATCTTGCCCTTGGGGTATGGCCTTGGGATATATCCCAAAATGATGGCCACTGAGCTCTTGTGCTCAAAAAATGATTCCCAATGAGTATATGAAGTGTACTCATTGGGCAAGGGTTAATCTAAATGAAATCTTGAAAAAATTTCCTCCAAGGAGTCTTGTCCCCATTGTCCATGGAAATTGCCTCAGACAGCCCTAAAAAATGTTTTTGGGCTGTGGCCTTTTCCCTGATGAATCTTGATTTTATGGCCTTTTGGGCCTTTTTGAGATTTTTGGTGATTTCATGATTTATGGCCATTTTTGACCATTTTGGGTCTTTGGGGTCCTATGGTCTGCGGTTCATGGGCTGTACGCCATGGTCTGCGGTGCGTGGGGGCTATTTGAGGCCCCCAGGACCAAAATGGAGCCCCTGGGCCCAATTTTGCTGGGGACCCAGGGTGACCAAGGGGGCCAGAATTGGCTCAAACCCAACTTCACCATATATGGCCTGGACCCATTGATGGGGTCCAGGACCATCAAGATCCTGGTCTCCCCAAAGCTGCAGTGGAGGCCCTGGGTGATGAGTTCAACCCCAAAGGGGTATGAACCTTCACCTTAGAGGCTTTGAGGGGGGGCATAATTGAGTTATGGCCCCCATTACCTTGAGGTCAAAAAAGTTTGTTGATATGGAGTGGATTGATTCTGACGTCTTGAATCTTCTTCTTGCATATTCTTCAGTTATGAGTTCCAAACTGACTGAACTTACTGAATCTTCTCCTTCTGCACCGCCACCGTCTGTTCTTTGTGGTTCTGGCGTCTTCAGTCAATTATCCTCCCCATCCATGGAGTCTTCTGGTCATTTTGATCCCTCCCAAACCTATGATGGGTTCAGAGCAGTTGAAGTTCTTGATCCTGCCTGTACTGAATTTTTGGCCAAGGGTAAGGATTGCTTTCAACATTACAATCCACGATCGTCAAAATTCCATTTTTGTTTCATTGGAAAGAAACCATTTAATTGTACCGGGGTGACTTCTTCCAACGTCAGGAGGCATTTATGGAGTAGAAAGGATGTGCCTTTTGGGAAGGAATTCCCCATTCCTGATGAACCTACTCCTGATGCAACTTCAGGGTTTTCTCAATGTGAGTTATTTGCATATCTTGATTCAATTGATACTGATACTTTGATTTAGTGACTGGTTCCAGGCAAAGGGATGTGGCAAGGTGGACTAATGTTGGAGGGTCAATTCCAGTTGGTGGTAGACCCATATATTCCAGCTCAGAGGTCCCAATCTCAAGGACCAATATTGAAGGTGTTGTGAAAGTAGTGAAGAGAACAAGAAGGATTGAAGATTCCCCCACTGATCCGGATTCTGAAGCAAGTGATGAGTTGGATGGTGAAGAAGTTCAAATTGTTCCTCATTCAGTTGGCCATCCATCCAGCAATTCCTCTACTCAACCTCTTTCCAACAGATTCCAAATCCAAATCATTTCCAGTACTCCCAGGACATTTCAGCCAACTCTTGCCTCTATTGCTACTACCATTCCTCCTCCTTCACCCAGTACTTCCCATGCCAGGCCTCCCTTGAACCCAGCAGTAAGACCATCACCAGTTCAGCAATACAGGAACTCACCCATAGCCACCTCCTTTCAACTCCAACCTGTGGCCAGCTCCAGCAGAAGAAGAGATGGATTGTCCCTTTTGCCGTTTCCTGTTGCTCAAGTTTCTCAAAGAAGAGAACGTTAGCCTATCCAGGTTACCAGAGAAGATCCCAACGCGGCTAGTGAAAAACAAGATGCTGTGGCCAGATTATTCAGGAGGGTTGATAGGAATAGCAGAGAGGTGATTATGTATGCCAATGACAGGACTATTCCAGGTAATTCTTCTGAAGAGATGGCTGCAAAATTTGCCTGGTATGAAGATGAGTTGATAAATGATTTTCAGAGAACTTTTGATGACTTAGGTAGAGATAACTAGTTTCCTTATCCTTGTTTGTGTTTGGTTTGACTTTTATCCCCACTCTTATAACAACTAAAAATTGAAAAAAAAAAATGGAACCTCCCAATACATAATTTGGGAGGGGATGCCGCTGCTTTAAAGAAATAAAAAGAAAAAAAGATTATACAAGTAAAGAAAAGAAAGAAAATGAGAGAAAATGAGAGTAAAGAAAACAGAATAAAGAAACTCCTCATGGTTTGTCCTTCTTGTGGTGAGTTGCTTGATTTCGGCCAAGAAATGTCTGAAAAGATGAAAACAAAGCATTTGATACTCACATAGTGGCCAAGGTAATGTTTTACAAGAAGTAGAACCCTCAGGGATGCATACCAGGAAATGGAACTTACTTTCATAACTCCCACTCCCCACCAAGCACCATAAAACTGAAATAAATTGCCATAAACGACTTCTGAAATGAATTGCCATGAATGACTTGTGAAATGAATTTCCATAAATAACTTCTGAAATGAATTGCCATGAATGACTTGTGAAACAAATTGCCATGAATGACTTGAAGTAATGAATGTCTTGAACTATGATGATTGGCATAAATGAAATGATAAATAAAAAAGAAAAGAAAAGAAGAGAGAAAGAAACATTTGGCCATATCTTGATAAGGTCCAAATGGAGGGTATTGATGTTGCATGCTTCCTGAACTTTCATAACTTCTTCTCCCCACCAAGCACCAAAAAGTCAAACTCTTGAGGTATAAGGGCCAGGCTTGTCTGGATACAATGAATAGAAATCCGTGACAAGGTCTGGTGAGTTGGTAAAGTGGGAAGCTGGTTCCCAAGTGGTTCTTTCTGGGTCTTCAGTGAATCCTTTCCACTCTACAAGAGACCATAAATTACCTCTCTTGAGTTTTGAGTCCAGAACATGAGCCACTGGCCATTCTTCTTGCTCCACCACTAAGACAGGTGGTGGTGGCAATTGATGACAATTCGGGATAGTTGAATGCTTCACTGGTTCTAATAAGGACACATGGAACACAGGGTGAACTGGCTTCCATTGCTGAGGCAACTTGAGGTGATATGCATGGCTGCCAATCTTCTTCAGAACTTCAAAAGGTCCCCACCATCTTTCTGATAATTTCTTGGTTGGTCTTTTTGTCTTGATGTTCTTGGAAGCTAGCCATACTTTGTCCCCAGGTTGGAAATCAGGTGGAATTTCTCTATTTCTACCTGCATACTTCTTGAATCTCCTTATTGCTGACTCTAATTCTTCTTTGACAACTTGCTGTACTGATTGGAGTTTTGTTGATACCTTTCCAGCAGGTGAATCTTGAGAAATATGGATTTAGTCAAAGCTGGGATTTCTTCCATAAATGGTGAAGAAAGGTGATTGCTTTGTTGATGAATGTTCTGCATTATTATAGGCAAATTCAGCCAGAGGAAGCCAGGTGTGCCAGTCATCTTGATGGTAACTGACATACATGCAAAGATACTGTTCTAGAGTCTGATTTACCCTCTCTGTCTGTCCATCTGTTTCAGAATGAAAAGCAGTTGAAAGATCTCTTGATATCTTGAGCTGCTGACATAATTGAGTCCAGAATGATGAAACAAATAAGTATCCTCTATCACTGACAATACTGACTGGAAGGCCATGCTTGGAAAATTCATGACTAATGAAGATTTGAGCTAAATCCAGAGCAGTGATTGTTCCATAAGCTGAAATGAAGATTGCCATTTTTGAAAACCTGTCCACAACTACTAGAATTGAGTCCAAACTGTTTGAGAAGGGCAATTGAGTGATAAAGTCCATTGATAAGGAATTCCAAGGACCAGATGGAATTTGAAGAGGTTTGAGTAGTCCAAGCTTCTTGTGATGAATTTTCTTGTTTCTTGAACATTGCTGACATGAGGACACATAGTCCTTGATGAATTGATTCATGCCAGCCCAATAAAAATCAATTTTGATAAGCTTGAGGGTCTTCTCTAGACCAGGATGGCCAGCCAAAGGTGAGTCATGACGCTTTTGGAGATTATTGAGTTTGTCAGGGTGAGTCTATATAGTAGCTATAAAATGTAAATACAAGCTAGTATTATGACTGTGACACGTCAAAAACAAATAATAAATTAAATCTTCAGGTCCTACTGCTACGTGGTAACAGTGCTGATGAGTCTATTGAGGACCTGGGTTGCAATGCTCTAATATCTTTGACTGTGAAGAAACACTACAATAATTAGATTATAATTATATCTTTTAATAATTCTAAGGACACTACTGATGGATAACAGTCTTGTCACGTAAGAATATAGGTAAAGTAAGATAAAATGATGGGTTTTTGAAGGAAAAAAACACTTCTTTTTATATCTCCCAGGACTGTCAAGAGTTATTAACTCTTCACACGTCAGAGGAGTGAAACTTTTCACTCCAATGGTCAGTCTGTGGTTCTGGATCCTCAATTCTGACGTCAGTAGAGGCAGAATTGTGGTTTTGGAACCACAAATGATCATTCTGGATCAATACAGGGTGAAAAAACTTTTCACCTGCCACGTCAGCACTTGGATGACGTTGTTCTGGTGTCTGTATGAGCAATACTAGTCATTCTGGGCGGGTTTAAGCTTTGAACAACCATTATTTTGAGTATCAGGACAGTACTGGTTGGTACAGGTTTGGTACAGGCCAGTATTGGTCAAAATACTTCCAACCAAGATATCTTAGTCAGTTTTTGAGATATCAAGAAACCAAGAGCACAGAGTTGAAGGGCTTAATGAGCTCTTCAATTTGGTATTCTTCATGTTTACCCTTCTTTCAAATAGCAAAATTTATAAGGGTTTTAAGTTTTTGGATGTATTTTTGTACATCAGTATGAGGCTTCAAAAACTTCCATGCCAGATATCTTCTTCAATTTGGAAGATATCTGTATTCTGATGATACAGTCTTGTAGGGCTTGATTAGCTCTACAGTGTGGTATATTACACTGTACAGTTTTATGAGTGTATGCCAAAGATACAGGGGTTTGTTTACTTTCTTGTTTTGAGAATATCTGTATTTCTGGTTGTTAAACCTTTGAACCAAGATCCCTCAGTCAATTTAAGAGATAAAGAGGTCTAATGTATCTCAAATTAAAGCTCTGATTTATATCTTTAATTTGGTTATACTTCTGTACAGTTTTGTACAAGCCCTCTTTGACTTTCAGGGGGGTCTTGGTTTTGAAATAAAGGTCATATGGTATCTCCAGTTATAGTGGTGTTACAACAGCATGGATGATATCATTGTGTAGCTCTCTATGTGAGCTTTAAGAAAAATACCATTTTGGTATATAATAGCTTAAATATGCATAAGTTAGATGAGAGGTGAAAATAAGGGTTTTGACCTGTTTATTCTCCTCTAGGTTTGCTTATTCTGTTTGGATAAGGTTGGTGTTTAATTTAAGAGGATTGTTTTCTCTTATTTATTACCTGTATTGTCTATGTTTGTTCAATACTTGTCATACCATTATTTATGGTATGTTGGATGTCATGCTAGTGCTCTGTTTTGAGTCACAGGCTGACATACCCTCCCTCAAAAGAAGGCTCATCATTGATGAGACTCTTCAGCCCTCCTGGAGGCTCTGAATCTTCTGAGGTGTATTTGTCCATCTGGGATTTCTTTCTCAGTTAACCATTTATCTTTATCTGCTGGTTGATTCTTAAATCTAACCAGATATTTTCTGTTGTCTTTCCCATTAATTCTTTTTTGCCTGGCTTTAATGATCTTTTTCACTGGTCCAGGTGAGTCATCTTCCTGTACCAATCTTTCATGGGTGACTGTCTTCTTTCTGTCAGGGAATTTCTCCTCATCTGTCTGGTGATAAGGTTTGACCAGGCTCACAGGAAAAACTGGGTGTTTCCTAGAGAACTCTTTGGTCAGGTTGACTTCTACTGCATTCTTTCCTATTAATTTAATAATGGTGAATGGTCCTATGAATGAGTCTCTCATCTTCTTGGGTCCTCTTAGGTTGTTTAAGTTAAGAGTTGAGATTAGAACTTGGTCTCCTTCTTTGAAATCAGGTTCTTGGTGACTTTTATCATATCTCTGTTTGTTATATAATTTGGCTTCAGCCACACATTGCTCTGCTTTTTCACAGGCAGTCTTCCACATTGTGTGGAAGTCCTTAGCTGTGGGGTGTACTGAGAGGAGGTTCTTCTTCAAGTAGTCTACTGGAAGTAGTGGGTTCCATCCTTTCTCTAATGTGGCAGGGGTTTTTCCTGTCACTGAGTGTATACTTGTCTTGTATTCCAATTGTACAGCTGGTAGGAGGGTTACCCAGTAATGGGTATATCCCTCATTGTCTTTATATTCCATGCCATATGCACAAAACCTTCTAATGATGTCTTCTAATGTTTGGATCATTCTTTCTGCTGGACCATCTGTTTGTGGATGGTAAGCTGTGGAGAATGCTAGTTTGGTTCCCAGCATCTCATATAGATTAGTCCAAAATTCTGATGTGAATTTAGGGTCTCTGTCACTAATTATAATTCTTGGAACTCCGCAGTTAGCTATAACATTGTTCCAGAACAATATGGCTGTGTCCATTGCTGTGTCCTCTTTGTGACAGGGGAGACATCTGACACTCTTGCTGTACCTGTCTACTACTACTAGGCATGCATTAAAGCTGTCTTTCCCTCCAGGGCCCAGGCCTGTTACCCAATCCATGTTTATTATTTCCCAGGGGTGTTTGGGCTCCTCTATACTCTGGAGTAATCCATATCTTTTGCCATGACTTCTGTTGGCTTTTTGGCATCTGGTACAAGTGTTGATGTATTCACTCAAGTCTTGTTCCCACTTTGGCCACCAAGCTGTGCTAAAGACTCTTTCTTTAGTTCTTTCTTCACTCATATGTCCCATGTATGGGCAGTCATGGCATTCCTGTAGTATCAGGGAAATATGTTCTCTATTTATTATTACCAGGGCACTTGTGTGTTTTTCCCTATGGTAAAGTAGATCATCTATCAGAAAAAATCTCTTTTCTTTGAAGTTTTTGAGCCATGGCTCTTCCAATTGGCTCTCTAGTTCAGGACTCCTGTACTTTTGTTTTAATAGTTGTATCAATATACTACACTGTTTGTGTTTATTGTATGCTGATTGTACTATGCTAAAGAATTCTGTATTCAGATTGGAGGAGCTGATTCCCAGTATGGGTATCTCTTTACTCTCCCCATAGCTCTGTGCTGGGTTTGATCGGTCATTCCCTAATGCCCAGTTTGATAGTTTGAAGTTCTTTCTCCTATCTATCTCCATGCATTGTATAGGTATTTTGGTCCCATTTTCTGGGTCATATGCTGGATTCTCTTGGTCATTATTCAGTGGCCACCTGCTGAGACCATCTGCATTAGTATAACTTTTCCCTACTTTATAGATGATAGTCATATTCCCTCTGTATTCTTGTATGGCTATTTGCCACCTAAGCATGTGTCTGTTTGTTGTCTTCATGTTCAACAGTGATTTGAGGGCTGTGCAGTCAGTAAAAACTTCAAATACTGCTCCTTCTAAGTAGTAATGGAGTTTTTCTAATGCCCATACCAAGCATAGACATTCTGTCTGAGTAGCTTCATATCTGGCTTCTGAGTCTTTCAGTTGTCTTGATATATAGCAAATTACTCCTTCTTTGGGTATTCCATCCACTAGTTGCCTCTGGTGTAGTGCTGCTCCTAGTCCTTGGCTACATGCTGCATCTATATATTGTTTGAATGGTAGTTCAAAATCAGGCATCATTAGGACAGGGGCATTGGTCAGTTCATATTTGATCTTTTCAAATGCATCTCTTCTTTCCTTTGTAATTTCAAAGACTACATCTTTTGAGCACAGTTTGTATAGGCTACTAGTGATGTGTGCAAAGTTTTTTATGTGGCCTCTGTAGTAGCTAGCAAAGCCCAAAAAATATTGCATTTCTTTGATGTTCTTTGGTACTGGTTTCTTCAGTACTGCAGCAACTTTATTTTGGTCTATAGCTAGGCTCAAACCTGAAACTTTGTGTCCTAGGGCTAGCAGTTCCTGCTGTCCAAAGTTACATTTTTTAAGAGATATCTTCATGTTGATTGGTGTGCATTTTCCCAATATTTTATCAATTTTTTTCACATGGTCTTCCCATGTTTCTGAGTATATTATGATATCATCAATGTACACTACCATCCACCCTTCCATTATTTCATCTTGAAATATGGTAGCCATCATCCTCTGAAAATGGGCTGGTGCATTCTTAATGCCAAATGGCATTCTAGTATATTCATATATGCCGATATGGCATATAATTCTTAGCAATTTGATGGAATCTGGTTTCACCCCATTCTGGTGAAAGCCTTTCATGCAATCCATTTTTGTAATGAACTTGGCTTTTGCTAGTTTATCTAGTGCATGTGGTATCCTTGGGATGGGGTACCTATCTGCTTTGGTGTAATTATTCAAAGCCCTGAAGTCACCACATAGTCTGGATTTACCATCATGCCAAGTTATAAGGACTGGTGTAGTGACTTCTACTATCTAATTATGTCCTATTTTTCTTATTACCCCCATTTCTAGGAGTTCCTTGATATGTTTCTCAATTTCTTTCCTAGTTTCCATGCTGGCTGGGTATGGTGGTCTCCTAAGCATAGGTGGATATGGTCTTTCTACATCCAGATATAGTTCTATATCATGTCCTTTGATTTTTCCTAGTGGTTCATCTCCTATTGCAAAAGCTCCTCTATGCTTTCTCAATACTTTCAGTAAGTTGAGTTTCATTTTACTGGTGAGTTGAGTGCCATATTGGGCTTCTTTGAATTCTTCCACTAGCTCTTTCAAGGTGTTATCATTTGTTACATGATTTATGTCAAAGGAACATTTTTTGTCTTTGTTTGTACCTATGGTAAGATATCTGTTTTTACTATTGCAAATGTCCATACCATACATTCTTTGGTACTCTGTACCTAGTAAGAATCCTTGTACATGTGCATTCTCTAGAACTACAAATTCAGGTTCCAGTCTGATATTTCCTTTTTGGTGTGGGATAATTATCTCTTTGATTATTGTCCCCAGTGAGTGCATTTTGCCTGATGCACTTTTAAAGTTTCTAGCTTTTGTTAGGATTATATCTTCTTCCCATTTGGGGAAGTGTTGTTTCAAGTATTCTTTTGCCACTATGGAGCAACTTGCTCCTGTGTCAATGATCATTGGGTGTTTACAGTTCTCAATATAAACTGTCAATTTTGTAGGTGTTCCATGAATGAATCCCATCCCTCTATTTGAGGTTACCAGGAATGTTTGTGCATTCTGTGTGTGCTTACACAGCTCTTTGTCTGTTGTTATTTGTGGTATTCCTGAATCCAATTCAATGTCTTGAATGTCAAGTGAACTTTCTTCATTGCATTCCACTATGTATTCTTCTATGGTATCAGGTTCACTTTGTGATTCTGCTTTCATACCATTTCCCATGCTGTCAGAATCAGATTTTTCACCTGTTTGTTATTCTTCTGATTCTTCATCAATTGCATATATTTTCTTTTTTGGTTTTGTGCAATTGTTGGCATAGTGGTCTGGTGATCCACAGTTGTGGCACACATATTTCTTTTTTGGGGTTTCTTTCCCTTTTTCTTTGTTTGTCTCTTTAACTTCAGACCTCTTGTCTTTGAAGTTTGGTTTATAGGATGTGTACCTTCCTATGGAGGTTTTTTTCTCACATCTTGTATGACATTTGCTATGTCATCAATGCTGCTGATGTTGTTGCGTCTGCATTTGACTGCATGTTCTAGATCGCCTGGCAATTTTGTTAGGAGTTTATGGTTTCTCATTTCTATTGTCATATTGGGATCAATAGCTTTTAGCCTCTTTGTTTGTTTGAGGCACCATTCATAAGGGTCTTTTTCTGTGGAGTATCTATCACTTTCAAAGGACATGGTCTTTTGCCAGATCCAACTACCATTGCTATACTTTTGTATAATCTGGTTCCTCCACCATGGCCAGCTTTTCCTGCCATGTATTTCTTTCATCTCAGTATACCATATGTTTGCATGACCTCTGAATGCTGTGTTAAGTCTTGTTGTGATCCAGTAGTCTGGTATCTTTGGGACATCAAAAAAGAGTCCATAAATATAGTCAATGATCTCCATATGGTCATATTCCCCAATTCCTGAGAACTTTGGCCAGTTTGTTACTTCTGGTAACTGTTTTAGTGCCTGTTTCTCTGAATAGTTGAGATTTTCCCCATCTTGGTACACTGACTCTGATCTTAACTTTGGAATCTGATATTCAGGTTCCTGGTCATAGTCTTTATCCTCTTCTCTCAACTTTGTAGAGGTAGTAGGTTGACCTTGTGTTGGAGGGTATTGATTGTCTTCCCTGTCATAGAGGTAATCAGTTTCTTTGTTAAAGTTATCCTGTTGCTGCTGGATACTCCTCAGATCCCTCCTCACAGTTTGTTGTTCTTCTAGAATTGAATTCAACTGTCTGTTTGTTTTTTCAAATTTTGTCCAAATTTTGGCCAGATTTGTATTTAAGTCTTTTATGACTGTTGCTTGGAAAGCATTTTCTTCTTTCAATGTTTCCACTTCTGTCCTCATTTTTCCTGAGGTTTCATGTGTCCAATCCATGAATTGGGCCAATTTGGTCCATGTGAATTTGTTTTCAAACTCATGAGTGTGGATTGTAGTTTCAGTTATTAATTCTGGGTCTATTGAGTCAGAACTATCAAAACTATTTGTAGGTACAACTATTTCTTGCTTTTGTGTGCTTCTTGGACTAAGTCCATCAGCTTTTTCATCAATGGGTCTGCTTCCTTCTTCCTCTGATTGAAAGAAGTTTTGTTTTTCCCTTGGGCTCCTTTTCTCCTGTTGGAAACTACCTGGAAGGGTTGGGGAGCCTTGGATGAAGTTTCCTTTGGCTTGTAGGGCCTGGAACTGCTGGATTGTTGTGGGGAAGATGGGACTTCTCCTTCCATTTCTGGGGGTACCTGAATCTGACTGGGCTCTTCCTTGTGCCAAGATCTCTCTATGGCTTGTATGGCTGCCTGGTTCTCTTTGATTCTGGTTGCTCTTTCTTCTAAGAGTTTGAAATTCTTGTTGGGATTCCAACCTTGCATTTCTGTCATAAGTTCCATCCAAGCCATTTGCTTGAGACAGATCTTCTGGGTTGTTATCCCCACTTCTGCCCATGATGCTGCCATAGTGAACATTTTGTTGTCCATGCTCCATGTGAAGAGGTCTCTCAGGAGTTTGTGTATTTGAAGGACCTGTTCTGCATCTGTCCAATCTCCTGGTTGGACTCCTGGGTTGAATTTGATTTGGAATAAGACCTTGGGTAGGAGTTCCCTGATGGTAAGTCCTTTGCTGGTCATTTGCTCCAGTTCTTCTTCCTCTGTGTCTTCTTGGCCAGTGTTCTGGTTGATTTCTTGGGAATCCAAGATCTCTAAGAAGTGGAGGTGTCATGTTAACAATGTTAAAAAATGACAGACAATAAAAAATGTTGTATTTTTCAAGGTTTATTTACCTTTAGCAGGCCCTTGTACAAATTTATGATCTATACTCTTTGGCAATTTGCCTTTAGAGTTTACAACTGGGTTGATAACAGTGATTTTCTGTTTCTCAATTTGTTTTGGTGATCCAACTGGTTTTGTTGGAGCTTTTCTGGGTTTTTTGGCCCTTGGCACGGCTATTGGTGTCCAGTCTTTTGAGTTGATTGTCACTTCACTGTGTCTTTTCTGCTTGCCCTTGGTTTTTGGCAGCACCTCTCTGTCTTCTGAGGCTGTCACAGATGGATTTCCTTGTGACTGGGTTTCTAATGGAAATAGTCTTTTTCCACTATTCAGAAAAGATATTTCAGATTGTATATCAGTATTTTATGATAAAACAAAATGATTATATTCAATTCTACTGTTATTTTTCAAAATTTTTAAGTATTTTATGTTTTTTTTATTGTTTTTATATTTTTTATTAAAAAATAACAGTTTTTGAGTTTTTCACTTATGTTTTATAAATGAAAACTGTAATATCCAAGTGTTTTGTGAATGATTCACTTGGATATTATTGTGTTTTTGTATAAACACGTCAAATTTATTAGATTATAATGAATTTGATTTGTTATTATAAATATTATAAATGATATTTATTATAACACTTGATATTTGATTCAAATATCAAGTAATTACAAGTTTTCACGTCAATTTGAGTAATATCTTGGTTTAAATGAAATATTTAATTAAAATATTCCTTATAAATAATAAAAAACTATTTTATTATTTAATATTTATTAATTGTTTATTAATAAATGTTTCTATATTAATTTTCACGCACTTTGGTGAAAAATAATGGTAAAATAAATAATATACTGTCTGTATATTATTATTTATATTGAAATTTGAATAATACTATTGTATTATTATTAAATTTTGTGGAAATTATTGCAATATAATAAAAAGGAGGATTTGTACTCCTACTCTCAACAAAAATATTTTGTAATATATATTTTTGGAGGAAAAAAAATTTGTATATATAATATATGATGCTAAAAAAAATGATCATAATATAAAATAAAGTAGAAATTTTACTCACTTTTAGTAAAATACCTTGTAAATAGCTGAATTTTACGCCTAATTCAGTTCAGAACACGTCCAATAAGGTTGAAAAACAACGGCCAGGCCCCCAAAATGTCAGGGTGAGTCTATATAGTAGCTATAAAGTGTAAATGCAAGCTAGTATTATGACTGTGACACGTCAAAAACAAATAATAAATTAAATCTTCAGGTCCTACTGCTACGTGGTAACAGTGCTGATGAGTCTATTGAGGACCTGGGTTGCAATGCTCTAATATCTTTGACTGTGAAGAAACACTACAATAATTATATTCTAATTATATTTTTTAATAATTCTAAGGAGACTACTGATGGATAACAGTCTTGTCACGTAAGAATATAGGTAAAGTAAGATAAAATGATGGGTTTTTGAAGGAAGAAAACCCTTCTTTCTATATCTTTCAGGACTGTCAAGAGTTATTAACTCTTCACACGTCAGAGGAGTGAAAATTTTCACTCCAATGGTCAGTCTGTGGTTCTGGATCCTCAATTCTGACGTCAGTAGAGGCAGAATTGTGGTTTTGGAACCACAAATGATCATTCTGGATCAATACAGGGTGAAAAAACTTTTCACCTGCCACGTCAGCACTTGGATGACGTTGTTCTGGCGTCTGTATGATCAATACTAGTCATTCTGGGCGGGTTTAAGCTTTGAACAACCATTATTTTGAGTATCAGGACAGTACTGGTTGGTACAGGTTTGGTACAGGTCAGTCTTGGTCAAAATACTTCCAACCAAGATATCTTAGTCAGTTTTTGAGATATCAAGAAGCCAAGAGCACAGAATTGAAGTGCTTAATGAGCTCTTCAATTTGGTATGCTTCATGTTTACCCTTCTTTCAAATAGCAAAAGTTATAAGGGTTTTAAGTTTTTGGATGTATTTTTGTACATCAGTATGAGGCTTCAAAAACTTCCATGCCAGATATCTTCTTCAATTTGGAAGATATCTGTATTCTGATGATACAATTTTGTAGGGCTTGATTAGCTCTACAGTTTGGTATATTACACTGTACAGTTGTATGAGTGTATGCCAAATATACAGGGGTTTGTTTACTTTCTTGTTTTCAGAATATCTGTATTTTTGGTTGTTAAACCTTTGCACCAAGATCCGTCAGTCAATTTAAGAGATACAGAGGTCTAATGTATCTCAAATTAAAGGTCTTGTTTATATCTTTAATTGGGTTATACTTTTGTACAGCTTTGTACAAGCCCTCTTTGACTTTCAGGGGGGTCTTGGTTTTGAAATAAAGGTCATATGGTATCTCCTGTTGTAGTGGTGTTACAACAACATGGATGATATCATTGTGTAGCTCTCTATGTGAGCTTTAAGAAAAATACCATTTTGGTATATAATAGCTTAAATATGCATAAGTTAGATGAGAGGTGAAAATAAGGGTTTTGACCTGTTTATTCTCCTCTAGGTTTCCTTATTCTGTTTGGATAAGGTTGGTGTTTAATTTAAGAGGATTGTTTTCTCTTATTTATTACCTGTATTGACTATGTTTGTTCAATACTTGTCATACCATTATTTATGGTATGTTGGATGTCATGCTAGTGCTCTGTTTTGAGTCACAGGCTGACAGAGTTGAAGTTCTTCATTGCTTGGAATTACCACTCTATCTTTGAATAATAACAACTTGGCTTGAGGTTCAAGAGAATAATCTAAAACTGATTCACCTCTTGCTAGTTGCTTGAGTATTTCTTTATAGTCTTTGTCTTGCCATACTTCTTTTTGAATCTTGTCCACTAAATCTGAAAATACTTCCACTTTGATTGAAAAGAATCTTGACTCCTGAATTCCATCTTGCTTGATTACTTGATGAAAATTCTGAGGATTCTTGCTGATGAAGTCCACCCCCCTCTCTGGGTACACATTGTCCCGATGTGACAAGGCATCTGGTAAAGTTGCCCGCCTGCCTGGGCGGTAAGTGATAGTGAAGTGAAATTATGAAAGAAATTCAGCCCAACGGGCCTGACAACAAGTAAGAACTTTGGAAGACATAAAATACTGCAAGGAAGCGTGGTCTGTCAAGACCTCAAAGGAATTGGAAAGAGAGAGAAGAAACGCTCTCCAGCGCTTGAGAGCCCAAACTATGCCAAGGAGTTCCTTGTCATGAATTTCATAGTTCACCTCATCTGGGAGAAGCTTGCAACTATCAAATGCAATGGGATGCTTTCCTGAGTCATTCACCTGGATCAGTACGGCACCTAAGGCATAATCAGAAGCATCAGTCTCTACTATAGTAGGTAGAGAAGGATTGAAATGATATAAGATAGGAGCAATAGTGAAAGCTTCTTTGAATGATTGAAACTGGCTAAGAGCTTCCTCATTGAAGAAAAGGGGGCATCTTTTTTAAGGAGGGAAGTGAGAGCAGTGATTTTTTTAGAATAATCTTTAATGAAGCAATGATAAAAATTGGCAAGGCCAAGAAAGGATTGAAGGGCCTTGATGTTCTTGGGCTGAGGCCAATTGAGGATTTGCTGAACTTTTGAAGAATCCATCTTGAGGCCATCACTTGAAACAACATATCCCAAGTATTCCACACTTGAGGCATGGAATACACACTTGGAGAATTTGGCGAACAAATTATTGTCCCTCAGTCTTTGGAGGACAGAGGCCACATGTTTGACATGTTCCTCCTCAGAACTGGAAAAGACCATAATATCATATAAATAAACCACAACAAACACATCCAAGAAATCTGCAAAGATATCATTTACTAGATTCTGGAAAGAAGCAGGAGCATTGGTCAAACCAAATGGCATGACCAAATACTCATAACTACCATATTTGGTTCTAAAGGCAGTTAAGTGCTCATCCCCCTCTTTGATTCTCAGAAGGTTATATGCACCACGCAAGTCTATCTTGGAGAGGATAGTGGAGCCTTTAAATACAGTAAGAAGCTGGTTCATAGGAGGAACAGGATACCTGTTCTTCCTAGTAACAGCATTGAGTTTGCGGTAGTCAACACACAAACAAAGACCGCCATCCTTTTTCTTAATAAAAAGGACAGGTGCTCCTGTTGAAGAGGAGCTTGGTCTTATTAAACCTTTCTCTACATTCTCTGAAATGTATGCCCGTAGTGTTTCTTACTCTTGATTTGATAAGGAGTAGATAACACCAATTGGAGGTAGGAGACCCTCCAATTTGATATGGTGAGCACAGGCGCGGTGTGGAGGAAGTTTCTCTGCTTTCACCTTGGAGGATACATCCAAATATTGGTGATAAGCAGGAGGGACTACCTTCAGCACGGTTTCAATTTCTTCTGGCTCTTCCTCCTCATCCCACTGCTCCTCCAGGGATGCATGAAAGGATAAGGGAGGTAGGTCCATATCCCCTTGAAAGAGATGGAGTGAAGATATGGCAAAATCTTCTCCAACATCCTTTATCTCTTTGAAGACTTCATCTCTTAATGGGAGTAATGACTGAGAGGGAATGATGGAAGGGAAGGTGTCTCAAGCTCACCAACCAGAGCAACAATGTTGACAGCAGTGGCAAAGGCATTACTAGTAGGAGGAAGAATACCACTAGAATCCTTATTACTAGAATCATAGGTGATCAATCCATTTTTCCAATCAATAATGGGATTAAAATGGTAAAGGAAATCATAGCCCAATATCAGGTCTTCTCCCTTGGGTGAATCTATGATAAAGAAGTACCATTCAAAGCTTGGGAAGGAAGGAAAGTCAACTACCCACTTGGTATAATGGGTGATGAACAAGGCAGGGGATTCATTAGAATACAAAATGAAAAGAGGAATCTTTTCAGGGAGCTCTAACAGAATCAATGAGTACTTGAGAACAAAATTCTTTGCAATAAAGGAGTTTGTAGCACCATAATCAATGAGAATACTATAAAAAATATCAGAGACAGAAGAGAAAATAAGAAATTTTAAAGATTTCTTGACACTAGTATTCAGAGTGCACAATTGTACTCTTGAAGGAAATAAGTGAGAACCATTGAACACATCATCATTCCCACTCAGGCTTTTCCCTGCTTGCTAGGGAAGCCTCTTGATGATGACCCACGATTGTTCTGAGGTCTCTTGAAGCATTTTTCAATTGGTTGCTTTCCACCACAATAAGTACACAACCCCTCTTTAATCCTCCTCTCCTTTTCAGAACAGATTATTTTATTGTCCTTATTGAGGAGAGCAGCATGAGGCTTGTCCTTTGAAGATTGAAACTGCTTGCCCTTCTTGTTCTTCTTCTGGTGAGGCCTCTTTGAAGATTGGTTTTGAGGAGGCCTAGATTGATTGGATCCATTGACAGGAGGCTTCTTCTCTTGATTGCCACACTTTTCTTTTTGCCTGTCATGAAATCTTGTGTCTAATTCTAAAGTGACATCCATAAGTTCTTGAAGAGTATCAAAAGTTCCAGGGTGAGAAGCCAACTGATCCAATAATCTTGATGCCAATCCTCTTCTGAAAACATGGATATAAGTTCTTTCCCCCCAATCTCCAATTCTTGACATTAAGCTTCTGAAATCTGCAATGTAAAAGGATACATGACCAATTTCCTTCATCCTCAAATTGTCCAACTCTTGTTAAGATTTCCTGACTTCATTGGGGTCACCAAACAGAGTGAATAATTGAGATTCAAATAATGGCCAATTATTGAGGAGGTAAGAAGGGTCTTCATTGGAAATATTTGAGAGGTAGGGTTCAATCCACTTTCCAGCTCTACCAGTGAGAAAAGAAGTTGAGTAAAGAACTTTCTTCCTGTTGGAGAAGAAATTTTCTGGATCATTATGGAAGATTGATTGACAGGATTGGATGAATACTCTCAATTTATGAGCTTGAGTACCATCAAAGGAATCAGGTGCCTTCATGGATTGAGTCTTGAAAGCAGGGGCTTTGGAATTGTCCCTGGGAGCAACTGCTTGAGTGAGTTGCCCCATGAATTGAGTCATATGCTCCATCATCTTGAGGAGACTTGGATCAATTCGAGAGACAAGAGCTTGACTAGAAAGGGCTAGATTAGAGCCCTGAGGCACCTCTGGAGCATTTGCCAAGGCATCTGCCACTTCAGTCTCCCCAGAATTTTCCTCTTCCACAGACTCTTCCCCCTCTTCATCTTCAACAGCCGCTAATATTGCTCTTGCACCTTCAGACATGCCAGGGTAGCCACCCAAAAGTCCAGAAAAGGATCTTGATCTTCTAGATTTTATTCCACCTCTTCTTGAGGGTGATGCTCCTTCCATTGGTGGTCCTCTGTCCAAGTTTGCACTCAGTTGATGAACTGATGGTGTGCAGTCAAGAGGAGCCCTTGCTGTAGGAGTGAGAACAGGTGGAATTTTCTGGCATCTAGTGTTCTTTTCTGGGGACTATGCTGAACTGGCATTATGAACAGAAGTTATATAAAAGAAACTTGATGGTATTGAGAACAGAAATCAAAAACTTGGCCAAATCAATCACAATAAAGATCTTGAGGAGTCTTGAGGAATCAATTCAATTCTTGAGGTGAAAGCAGCTTCAATCAACAATCAATCAATTCAATTCAATAATCAACAATAAATCAAATTCAATATCAATAATCTTGAGTAAATAAATAATCAATCAATCAATCAATAATTCAGTGTCTTCAATATGAAATCAAGGTCTTGAGGAATGAATCAATCAATTCAAAATCTTCAGAAATCAATTCAAATATCTTGATGAGTCAAAATCAATCAATAAATCAAAATCAATTCTTGAGGATCAATCAATATCTTGAGAGTTCAAAAGTCAAACAATAATCCAAATAAGAATACTGAACCAATGAATCAATAAACCAATGAATCCCAATGAATAATCCAATCAATTACTCCTGAATAAGACCTGAATAAGAACACAGACAATATTTAATTTGATTAAAAATGAAATGAAGTGATGAAATGGTCAGCAATGATTAAGAAAGAAGAAAGAATCAATTTTCATATAAATGAAATGAATGAGATGAAGATTTGATAAGAGAGAAAAATCATAATCATTAAGGATCATAAAGTCATGAAAGAATCATAATTTTATGAATGAGAAAAAATGAATATAAATTAATGAAAAGAAGAATCAAATATAAGTTAATTAATTTAATGTCACAGGGGATGTTCGAAGTGAAGAGGGAGTGGCACTCAGTAAACTGGGACTCACTTATGGAGGGCTCAAAGATATGGTAAGGAAGGATACACTTAAGAGTGTTAAAGATGAATTACTAAAAGAATAAATATAAGAAAGCAGCAACAAAATAATAAGAATGAAATAATAGAAGAACCAACCACAAACAAGTCCAAGTCCACTGTTTAAACCTGTCAGAATGGAAAGAGAAGGGTTAATAAGGATATGGCCACCCAACTCATACTATACAGGCAAACAGAAAAATGCAAAGACTTTCTTAAAATTGAATAGTTATAATACCCAAAATAAGGATAAGAATAATCATAAAATAATAAATAAACTAAATTAATTAACTGGGGAAAAGTCCCCAGGGGGAGAAAGGGGGGCTGGTATATGTGAGAAACACCAGCCCTGATCCAGAGGAAGAATTTTCATGAGAGGATTGGATTATTTAATTGAGTCTGTCGAATCCAGGTCCTGTCCAGCTGTACAGAACCTGTAAAAGAGGTGTGGTGTATATGAGTGATCATACAGTTTCATGCTGGTGTATTGAAACTGTAAGGTTTGTCTATGAAAATCTTGATAATAGTAACAATATCAAGAGTACTATGACTGTCCTCAGTAGAAAAATATAATATAATAAAATATTACAACCACAAATTTAAATATAATTATTAAAAATAATTATATATAAAAAAATAATTTGATTATTATTATAATAATATAATAATAAAAATAATAATTATTATTATAATAAATTCTAATTACTCTATTATTGTTATAGTCACTGACAGTTATAACAATAAGAAGTGTAAAGCTCTTAATGAGACAATTACACGTGGAAAATATGAATATTAACCACTTATAAATAATATAAATATTATTTATAAAAGGAATTAAACACACACTGCGCAGAAATAGTTCTTTTAGAATAAAAATTCTATATAAAAAAAGTAATATTTAGATGAAAAAAATATAGAACTTTAAAGAAAACTTACTTATAAGATTTATTTAATACAACAAGTCTAATACAACAGTTATTATACTAAATAAAGGCTATAAGTTAAGAACACGTCAAAAATCAAAAAATTTAAAGATAAAACAACTTTTTATAATATAAATTATGATTAAAGAGTTTTTGAGAGGAATTTGTGGATTTTAAAAGATATTTAAAATGATAATTTTATATAATAAAATATATTATTGGTGATTACAACAAAAATCTAAATTCTATGACTTCAATTCTTGAATTTTAATAAATAAAGAATAAAAATAACTTAAGAATTACTTTTGATAATAAGATTTTATATTTAATGAAACTTTACCTGTTTAAATTTCTAATATGATTGGATTGATAATGAAGGATTGATAAAAACAGTGATGAAAAGACTCTTTTTATGTCTTCAGAGCAGCTCTCATGTTTCATAATGGATGTAGAGGGCGTTCTCAGGTCAAACCTGAAAAACCATGCTTAAAAATAAAGTTCTTAACTTAAGGCAACTTATTTTTACTTCCAATATAAAGTTACCAGTGTTATTCTTAACTCCAAGTAACTTTAATCCTCATTTAGTTTAACTATTTTAAATTTTAATATAAAATAAGGTTATTTATATTAAATTTCATCACATGAACAACTCAAAATCAGAGTTTCAAGCGAAAATCTCTTAAACTCAATTTTTAATTAATTTTTAAAGAAATCATAATTTTCTTTGAGTTTAATCAAAAGAGTAAATTTCCAGGCTAATTACCCAGGAAATTTATTTATAAAAGATACTCAAAATTTAATTTATATATTGATAATATTAATTTCTAAGTTGTGTGAAAGTTTCAAGAAAATCCATTAAGAATTGGATTTTTAATGAATTTTTGAAGTTATTGCTATTTTTCCACATAAAATAGCAAAACACACCAAACCTTAAGTTTTGATAAGGTTTTAATGCTTGAAACTTTAAAGTTTTAAGCTTATTTAAGTTTTTTAAGCTTAATTAAGCTCTGACAGTTCTTAAAACCTTGATTTCAAGCCTGCATATTGGGATTTACCCTTTGGCAGCTTGAAATTCCTGTCCAATTTGGGATAAAACCAGTTTAAACCTTAAGGTTGGATCAAAGTCTAATCTTGAAGTTTAGATAAGGTTGAAAATCCTCTAATACAGGTGGACAACCTTAATTGAATCCTTGCAGATCCAAAAAGTTGGGTACCCCAGCTCTATTTGGTCTTTTTCCTTTGTCCCACCTTTTTGCGTGGGTTTTGCCCTTTTATTTATTTAAAGCCATACCATGGCTTTAAACCCTTTTAAATTGAGCTCACGCAGGATTTACATTCTGTATGGCAAATCCTTAGCCAATTCAGTAAATATACACCACACCTCAATTTTAACTAAAATTTTGGTAAGTTTGCATAAACCTTATGCAACTTTAAATTTAAGCTTAATTAAGCTTAAATTTAACAATTTTAAAAAAATGTTAAAAAAGTTATATTGGTACTGTGAGATTCTTAAATCTTCCAATAACATAAAAAATCAGTGGTTTTGGGTATAACACCCTATGGGTGTACCCTAGGTTATTTTTGGTGTAGAATCCAAAAATGACATAATATTTATAACTTTGTTTATCCAAAAAAAAGTTATACTTATTTTTTATTATTTTTTATTTTAAATTCAACTAAAAAGTCTGTTTAAGACAAAATTAACTGTTTATAAAATCATTTGTGGCCTTATGGGTATGTCATACATACCTCACAGGCTCACATTCCCTACCACCAAAAAAAAATTGTACCACAATTTTTCTATTGTAGTGTACCCCCAAGTTATTTGGGGGGGTAGAATCCACTGTCCAACCTCTCTACTTATACTCTAAGTATGTAAAGCACACAATTCAAACTTCTTATTGAGCAATTGGTCTTCTCTCATGTCTGAATCTTCTGAGAAACTTTTGGGAATCAGGTATTTTGTTTTCTACAATCCACTCATCTTCATGTGGTGGATTTTTATACCTGACTAAGTATTCTCTCTCATTTTTTCCCCTAAGTCTTCTTTCTTTCAAGAATTTCAGTACCTTTTTCTCCTCACTTCGGTCCAGTGGGGGTACTTCTAAGGGTGTTTCATTTCTTAAAGGAAATGATTCCTTGTCACTTGAAGTGTAATGCTTTACTAGACTGACAGGGAATGTTGGATGTTTATTTTCCAGTTCTCCTGACAGTTCTACTTGTACTGCATTTGTCCCATGAAGGGCTTTAATAATAAATGGTCCTGCAAAGGAATCTTTTAATTTCTTTGGACCTTTAATATTATTAAAGTTCAAGGTTGAAACTAGTATTAAGTCCCCTACTTTGAATTCTGGGGTCTTATGACTTTTATCCCATTTCTGCTTAGCATATTCAAAGGCGTCATTTATGCTTTGATTTGCATGATGCCTTACTTTATCAAGCAATAGCTTAAAGCTTGAAGCAGTTGGATGAATGTCAACCAGATATTTCTTCAAAGTATCAACTGGAAGTTTGGGGTTCCATCCTTTTTCCAACATTGCAGGGGTCTTGCCTGTTGAAGCATGGATGGAGGTCTTGTAGGCTAATTCCAATGCTGGTATAACAGTACACCAATCATGGGTAAAGCCATCAGAATCTTTAAACTCCAGGCCATAAGCACAAAATCTTCTGATCATGTCCTCAAGGGTTTGAATCATTCTTTCTGCTAACCCATCTGTTTGTGGATGGTATGCTGTTGAGAATGATAATTTTGTACCCAAGAGCTTATGTAAATTAGTCCATAAGGCTGATGTAAATTTTGGGTCTCTGTCACTAATGATGTTTTTAAAGAGACCAGTATGGGATATTACTCTATTCCAGATTAAAAGAGCTGTATCCATAGCTGTGTCATCTTTGTGACATGGTAAAAAGATTGGTGTTTTGCTATATCTGTCTACAATAACAAGACATGCATTGTAACTCTTATCACCTCCAGGTGGTAATGCAGTTACCCAATCCATGTGAACCACTTCCCATGGGGTACTTGGTTCTTGGATATGGATCATCAGACCAAATCTTTTACCAGTAGCTTTATTGGCTTTCTGGCATCTATCACAACTATGACAGTACTCAATATCATCTTTTCTCCAAGATGGACACCAGGCACATGTCTTAATTCTTTCCATTGTTCTGTCTTCAGACAGATGTCCAGAATAAATGTTATCATGGCATTCTAGTAGTATTGTGTTAATCAACATTCTACTACATAGGACCATGACACATGTGTGTTTAGATCTATGATATAGTATACCATCAAACAAATGGAATCTTCCATTATCATAAGATGTTTCCCAAATATCATCCAGAGAATTAGCCAATGCTGCATCTTTACAATCTTTGTCAAGTAGAGCAGTAGGAATATGACAATTCTTATCTTGCTTGTAGCTTTCCCCAACTTCTTCAAAGAATTCTGTTCCAACATCTGTGATATTAATTCCTTCAATTGGAATTTGAGGTTCTGCACTTGTAGGAACATAGGCAGGATTATCAGGTGTATTTGGTAATGCCCATCTACTCAAGCCATCAGCATTCTTATGAATATTTCCAGCTTTATGTACTATGGTCATATTACCTCTATACTCCTGTTTTACAATCTGCCATCTTAACATGTGTCTGTTTGGAGTTTTCATGTTAAGAAGTGATTTTACTGCAGTACAATCAGTAATTACTTCAAACACACTACCATAAAGATAGTAGTGAAGTTTTTCCAGAGCCCAAACAAGGCAAAGGCACTCCATTTGGCTAGCTCCATATCTGGCCTCAGCAGGTTTAATTTGTCTTGAAATGAAACAAATTGGACCTTCATAAGGCTTGTCATTGACAATTTGAACTTGATGAAGAGCAGCTCCTAAGCCATCACCTCATGCATCAATATACAGCTTGAAAGGAAGTTTCCAATCTGGCATCAATAATAATGGTGCATTGGTGAAGGCATACTTGATTTTATCACATGCTTGAATTCTCTCCTGCGTCATTTCAAAAACAGTTTGTTGATCACAAATTCTGTATAATGATCTGGCATGGATTGCAAAATCTTTAAGGTGTTGCCTGTAATAACTGGCAAACCCTAAGAAAGACATCATTTCTTTTTTGTTCTGGGGCATTTGTTTCAGTAAGACTGCAGCCACTTTGTTTTTATCAACATTAAGGCTTAGTCCTGAGACTACATGCCCTAGAGCTTTTAACTCATGAAACCCAAAATTACATCTTTTAAGAGAAATTTTCATGTTCACTTGTAGAATCCTCTTAAGTACTAATGAAAGTCTCTCTAAATGTAATTGCCAGGTTTCTGAACAAATGATAATGTCATCAATATAAATGATTAACCATCCCTCTGATAATTCATCTGGGAAGATAGTATTCATCATTCTTTGGTAATGAGAGGGTGCATTTTTAATACCAAAAGGCATCCTCAAATATTCATAAATACCACAATGAGCAATTATTCTCAATAATTTCTTAGCATCAGGTGTCAAAACATTCTGGTGAAAGCCTTTTAGAGCATCCATAGAAGTGATGAATCTTGCTTTGGATAATTGAGTCAAAGTCTAATGAATTCTAGGGATTGGATACCTGTCTGGAATAGTATAGGTATTCAGTGCTCTAAAATCACCAACCATCCTTGACTTATCATTATGCCAAGTAATGATTACTGGAGTTGTGACTTCAACTTCCTCATTGTGTCCAACCTTTCTAAGAACTCCCAGTTGCATTAGTTCATTAATATGATTTTCTAATGCTTCTCTAGCCCTAGGGCTAGCTGGGTAAGCTGGTCTTCTTAATAGTGGCGGATAAGGCCTTTCCACATTAAGCATAATGTCCACCTCATGGCCTTTTATAGCCCCAAGTGGTTCATTATCAGAAGCAAAGGCTTCTCTATATTGAAATAAAACTTCAATAAGTTCTTCCTTCATTTCTGGTGTTAATTCAGGACTAATTTGTGCTTCACTTAGCTGATCTGACACAAATTTTTCTTTTTTAACATTCTTGACTTGTTGAATGACAGTAATTTCTTTTCTTTCTAGAGAAAAAGCAAATTTTTTCCTTTTATTTTCCCCTATAGTGAAATACCTGTCCTTATGATTATTAATATCAATACCATAGATATTGAGATAATCATTTCCAAGTATAAAGTGTTGTGAAGTACAATTGTTCATAACAACAAATTCAGCTTTCAATCTTATACTCCCTGCTGGATGAGGAAATATTATTGCTGCTTCAAATATACCCAAAGGGTGCATGTTCTGGCTAGCACTGCTGAATTTTACACCTTCAATTGGCATCAACTTGTTCTGCCAATTGGTATAAATTTTGTCAAGATAATCTTTTCCAACACAAGTTCAAAAAGCACCTGAGTCAAGATGTATCTTGGCTTCTGTGTTATTTATCACAATATTAGTGATACAAGATGACCCAGCTGTATAACCTTTACCTCTAGCAGGTTTGGGTTTTTGCATTTTGGCATCTTGCACATGTATGAGATCCATACATTCATCACTATACTGTGGTAAGTGAGTATGTACCTCAGTGACCTCAAAAGAAACATTAATATTTTCTATACCAAGTTGCTCTGATGCTTCTTCTTCTTCTGAAGGCTCAGAATCACTTTCATGTAAAGATACATCAGTTTCTTTTGTTTCTTCCACTTTTTCAACTTTTACCTCATTGACTCTTGTCTTTTTTGGACAAGTGTTTGCTAAATGAGATGTACTTCCACATTTATGACATTTCAAAGGAGGTCTGTCATGTGGTTTATTTGGTTTTAAAATTGGTTTCCCACTAGTCTTGTTGTGTATTGGGGGTTTATACCAATTTCTTCCAATTTTTGTTCTAGTAGTGATATCCTCCATAGCATTGCTATAATCTTCTGTAGAGCAAGGCTCAATACATCTGCTTCTTATAGCATGTTCAAGGTCACAACCACACTTTCTTAATATCCTTTTATGTAACATTGGTTCAGACATATCAGGATGAAGGGAAGTTAATCTGTCCTTCTGTTTAAGAAACCAAGTCATTGGCCTGTCCCTTTCAATATTAAAAATGGCTTCTTCAAAAGAATTTTCCATTCTAAATATCCAGGAATCATTTGCCCATTTGGAAATAACTTCTTCTTTCCACCAAGGCCAAGAGTATTTACCATGGTCTTGTCTCATTTTATAATACCATTTCTGTAAGGTTTGACTATGAAACAATAAGTAAAAATTACTAATTTATTACTTATTGTACTCTGAATGTCCTTATGATTGAAATAAATAAGATTAAAATAATAATAATAATAAAGAAATATTATTATTATGGCGTAAAAATATTATATTATTGAATAAATATAATAATATAATTAATATTATATGAAATTATAATATTATAAATAATATATTAATATAAAATAATTAATATATTATAGAGCTCTTTATTATTGTTACCAACAAATAATAAAGGCGTAAAAAATTGTTTTTTATAAATAAAAAACAATTAATAACAATAATATTACTAATATTAAAGTTATGAATTAATATAAATACTATTTATATTAATTAAAGAATTATTAAGAGAGTAATAATAGAGAAATTATTATAATAAGAGAAAATAACCTACTTTTAACACTTAATATAATAATTTTGAAGTATTTTACGCCAAAAAATATAAATACAACCTTTTCAAATTGTATTTACAATAAAAATAAAGAAAATTACAAATTATTCTGGATTTTTACGTGGAAAAGAGTTTTTATAGAGATTTTTAACAAAAACAATTAAATAAATGATTTAATCACGTCAAAATAGATGATTATAGCAAGGAGGTCTTTGGTCTTTAATAATATAATGGTTTTATATATAAAGAATAAAGAATTTACCTTTGATTTAATTGATTTAATGTTTTTGATGCGTCTGAGGGGAAAATAGAGTAAAAAGAGCTCTATTTATAGTAAATACCTCCCTCCTAGAGTCCAACAGGCTTCTAGTAGACGTGTACTGATCATATCCACTGGAATTGATCAATATTTTAAGGTTTGAGGGTGATTACATCATGATCAAACCATATTACATCATTATTGCACCATTATTGAGAGTTATCACTATAACTCTAAGTTTGATGACATCAGAGGCTTGGAAGAACCCCAAATTTCATGGATTTTATTAGTTTTAATCATAAACTAATAGTATTCACCAATTTTATCACTCTTAAGACTGTTAAACTTAATTTAAGGTTACAGTATGTGATCATAACAGCCCAATTTAAGCTCAAACTTTGATCCTCAATAACTTTTAAGGTTTTCACGCTACAGCAATTCAGAGAGTGAATTCTGATAGCCTGACATAACCTTATTATGCTTCCAAGAGCTTTTCATTACATCATCAAAACCCTAATTTTGATGATTTTTCTTGTAACTCATCTTTTCTGTCGAAATTCAATATTTTAAACTTCAAACCTTGATTTCAGGGGGTTATACCCTGAATTTAATAATAAAAATTACGTCATTCTTCTCGAATAGACTAGTAGAATCCAACTGTATACTTTTTTCAAGTTTGGACTACTTTCACAACAAAGTGGTCAACAGCTCTGTTGATTTTTATCAATATTTCATCATAGGTTTTAACCTTGTTTATAATTTGTAAAATAAAGTTCATATCTGTGTTCCTACAGTAATTACGTGGTAACTTTATTTTTGGTTCATCATTCTATCATGTATAGTTTAGAAGATATTAGCTATGATCCTTGAATATATGCGTTGACCAAAAAAGTGCATATATTCAGGATAATTCTTTAAGTATTAACATTGGAAATTAGCTTATTAATTGTTTTATGTGGGGATTTTCATGGGGATCCACTGGTACAGTTTATTTTACATGTTGTTTCATTAGTTTCTGAGATAAATAAGATTTTATGGTTTTTATAAGGTATTATACCTTATAATTCCTTAAATATTGACTTTACAGATATGCCATAAAAATGGTATATGTGTATTTTTCCATGGGGAATCCAATGGTATAATTTGTTTTACATGTTTATTCATTGGTTTTTAAGTTAAACCAATTTTAGTACCAATTTATGGTATTTTTTGTATATTTGAGTAATTATTTTTAGTGTATAATTATTCTAATATAATTATATTAAAGGTATAATTATTCTGAGTCTTTTTTTTGTGACCTTATTGGGTATGTGGTCATATCTCAAAGGCTCACAATTTCTTTGCTGATTTGGTAAATAATGAGTGTAATCTGGCACTTATATATTCATCTGGTATGTTAAAGTCTTCTTTAAACATATCAATTGTTTTCATAAATTCCATATGATTATATTCTCCTTCACCACTGAAGGTTGGCCATTCCTCTAATCTTGGAATGTCCTTATAATTGCAAGCAGTTTCCACATCATAACTTGAAATTGTATGATGTAAATCATTATTCAAGTTAAGGACATTTCTGTCAAGAATTGGTGTGGATTGCCTTGGAAATGCATTTATTAGTGATATATGATTAATACTTGACTGAATGTCTTCTTTCAATTCAAGTCTTGCTTTATCACTTTTTTCCAATTGTTCTTGAAAAAGAGGTGCATTGTGACCAGTTGAATTTTCCAAGTTTTGTACTTGTATTTTCAATTCTTTTAACTGTCCAGTTATAAAATAAATTGAATGTTCATCTGGTTGATTGAGTAAGGTAACTTTAAACTCAAGTCTTTCACAAATTTGCGTCAAAGACAAAATATTTGCCTTATTAACATTTTCAAGGCCAATTATGGTCTTTTGTTGGTCTTTTACTTGTAATATTTCATTACCCAATTTCTGTTGGACATGATCAAATGCTATAAATTTTGCCATAATTTCTTTATTACAAGATTCAAAACAAGTTACAAGTTTTACATGATCTACTTCTTTGGAAAGGATTGGTTCAATCTTTCCTCCTCCTTGTTTTTGAATTCCATCAAAGTTCTTGCCATATTGAACACATTTTCCATGGCTGTCTTTTCCTTCTTTGGGATTCTGTAATTCAGAGGGTAAGGTTTGTACAACTTGGGCTTTGCCTTTCCCTTTGCCTTTTGCCTGCCCTTCTGGTTGGTCTTTGGGGCTTGCTTGGGCTTGTTTGGCACTTGTTGAGGCGGATTTTTGCTGGTGGATGCTTGAGGAGCTTCCACTGGGCTGTTGTCCTTGCCTTGAGCCAATTTCTTCTTCTGATCCTCTGACAGCATGCTTTGGTTTTTCAACCAAGCTTTGATCTGTTGGACTTGTCCTTTGACAGACATTGGTGTCCAACCCAGCAGAAGATCTTCTGTCTTTTCTGGCCCCATGAACTTCTTCACTTGAAGATACGAGTTCATGGTGCCTATCCAAAGACTTGGAAGGAGTTCCCACTCTTGTTGTTTTGACGCCAGGAACCAGTTTTTCCATTGGGATTGATAAATTTCCACAGCTGCCTGTTGGAAATGGTTCAGGTCTAACAGCAATAGCAGTTATGTCAGCTTCTGGACTCTCAATAACAGGTTCAAAGGTGCTGGCTAACCTTTGGGAACTGGTGGAAGTTCTGGCATCCTCCATTTGTGCCTCTCCTCTGGGAGGACATTCTTGCCTTTTGGATTTGGGGCTGGAATGTCCTGGTCCAGATCCATTTGATTGGATGGAGTAGTTACTTCCACTTCTAGTAGGAGTCATTTCACGTCAATTTTAATAAAAAATAGAGTAAAATTGAATTGAATTCACCTGCAGGACCTTTAAAGGGCTCTTTGGTTATTAAACCCCTTGGTGCCGGGCTGGTTTGAATCTCAATACTGGACTCTGAGGCTTCAGAGTCTGAAGAACTTTCTCTGATTGAAGACACTATAGAAAATTAAAAATATAAGTTATTCTATCAAATAATGAAAAGAACTTATAAACTCAACTTATTAAATGAAGTTGTTTTAATGTAATTTTATGGCAAATTACGTCAAAAATAAAGAAAAATGTCTAAGATAAAAGAAAAAATATTTTTAGTAAAGATTTTATTTTGAAAGATTTTTTATTTGATTTATTATTTTCTTTAAAGAAATAATAATTATGCAATTAACAAGTTAATTAATCAAAATTGTATTATTATTCACTTTATACTAGAATAACTCAAAGAATAAATTTCAAGTCTGTGATTTGAAGAAGCCACTAGTTAGACAAAAGAAATTTATTCCAAGTCACTCAATAGTATATTGTTTCAAACAATATTCTTAAGAAAAAAATAACTTTATTAATATTATAAAGATTATTTATAAGGGATAAGTCCCAAAAAAGCCAATATTAAAACAAATATGGCAATTTTACGTCAAAAAACAGTAAAATAAGGTCTAGAATATGATTTATGTCCCAAAAATCGGTTTAAAATCACGGCCAGGCCCCCAAATGTAAGGTTTGTCTATGAAAATCTTGATAATAGTAACAATATCAAGAGTACTATGACTGTCCTCAGTAGAAAAATATAATATAATAAAATATTACAACCACAAATTTAAATATAATTATTAAAAATAATTATATATAAAAAAATAATTTGATTATTATTATAATAATATAATAATAAAAATAATAATTATTATTATAATAAATTATAATTATTCTATTATTGTTATAGTCACTGACAGTTATAACAATAAGAAGTGTAAAGCTCTTAATGAGACAATTACACGTGGAAAATATGAATATTAACCACTTATAAATAATATAAATATTATTTATAAAAAGAATTAAACACACACTGTGCAGAAATAATTCTTTTAGAATAAAAATTCTATATAAAAAAACTAATATTTAGATAAAAAAAAATATAGAACTTTAAAGAAAACTTACTTATAAGATTTACTTAATACAACAAGTCTAATAAAACAGTTATTATACTAAATAAAGGTTATAAGTTAAGAACACGTCAAAAATCAAAAAATTTAAAGATAAAACAACTTTTTATAATATAAATTATGATTAAAGAGTTTTTGAGAGGAATTTGTGGATTTTAAAAGATATTTAAAATGATAATTTTATATAATAAAATATATTATTGGTGATTACAACAATAATCTAAATTCTATGACTTCAATTCTTTAATTTTAATAAATAAAGAATAAAAATAACTTAAGAATTACTTTTGATAATAAGATTTTATATTTAATAAAACTTTACCTGTTTAAATTTCTAATATGATTGGATTGATAATTAATGATTGATAAAAACAGTGATGAAAAGACTCTTTTTATGTCTTCAGAGCAGCTCTCATGATTCATAATGAATGTAGAGGGCGTGCTCAGGTCAAACCTGAAAAACCATGCTTAAAAATAAAGTTCTTAGCTTAAGGCAACTTATTTTTACTTCCAATATAAAGTTACCAGTGTTATTCTTAACTCCAAGTAACTTTAATCCTCATTTAGTTTAACTACTTTAAGTTTTAATATAAAATAAGGTTATTTATATTGAAGTTCATCACATGAACAACTTAAAATCAGAGTTTCAAGCAAAAATCTCTTAAACTCAATTTTTAATTAATTTTTAAAGAAATCATAATTTTCTTCGAGTTTAATAAAAAGAGTAAATTTCCAGGTTAATTACCCAGGAAATTTATTTATAAAAGATACTTAAAATTTAATTTATATATTGATAATATTCAGTTCTAAGTTGTGTGAATGTTTCCAGCAAATCCATTAAGAATTGGATTTTTAATGAATTTTTGAGGTTATTGCTATTTTTCCACGTAAAATAGCAAAACACACCAAACCTTAAGTTTTGATAAGGTTTTCATGCTTGAAACTTTAAAGTTTTAAGCTTATTTAAGGTTTTTAGGCTTAATTAAGCTCTGACAGTTCTTAAAACCTTGATTTCAAGCCTGCATATTGGGATTTACCCTTTGGCAGCTTGAAATTCCTGTCCAATTTGGGATACAACCAGTTTAAACCTTAAGGTTGGATCAAAGTCTAATCTTAAAGTTTAAATAAGGTTGAAAATCCTCCAATACAGGTGGACAACCTTAATTGAATCCTTGCAGATCCAAAAAGTTGGGTACCCCAGCTCTATTTGGTCTTTTGCCTTTGTCCCACCTTTTTGCGTGGATTTTTCCGTTTCATTTATTTAAAGCCATACCATGGCTTTAAACCCTTTTAAATTGAGCTCACGCAGGATTTACATTCTGTATGGCAAATCCTTAGCCAATTCAGTAAATATACACCACACCTCAATTTTAACTAAAATTTTGGTAAGTTTGCATAAACCTTATGCAGCTTTAAATTTAAGCTTAATTAAGCTTAAATTTAACAATTTTAAAAAAATGTTAAAAACGTTACATTGGTACTGTGAGATTCTTAAATCTTCCAATAACATAAAAAATAAGTGGTTTTGGGTATAACACCCTATGGGTGTACCCTAGGTTATTTTTTGTGTAGAATCCAAAAATGACATAATATTTATAACTTTGTTTATCCAAAAAAAAGTTATACTTATTTTTTATTATTTTTTATTTTAAATTCAACTAAAAAGTCTGTTTAAGACAAAATTAACTGTTTATAAAAATCATTTGTGGCCTTATGGGTATGTCATACATACCTCACAGGCTCAAAGAAACAGTATGGGGTGAATCCAACCTGTTCAGGTATTGACAGCCTGTATTGATGTACCAAGCTGTATGCATGTTTCAGAATGAAGATTGCTGAAACTGAATGCTGATGCAGATACTGGATCTGCTGATTTGAGGTGTTTGAGTGGGTGTATTGATGAATACCCTTACCCCTGGTGAGTGGTTGTTACACCATGCCATTAATAGCCTCCTTTCATCCTGTTGAATATGTTTAAAGGGCACACCTATTCACAACACCATTTATGACCTTTTGGGCATAATATTATTCATCACTCAACCCCAGAGCTCCAATCAAGATAACTTCTTACCATTCATTCTTAGTAGTCTTTTCAAAGGTTGCAATGATATTTTTCATTTGGAATTGCAGCATTTAAGTTTGTGCCGCACCAAAACCACACATCTCGAATCCCTCCCCACTATTAGCCATCATTATGAGCTGCTCCCACTAAACCCAACCATGCAGCAAAAATATTCCACATTATACAAAGAATTCCTATCATCCAAAAGCAAAGGACCAGGAGAAGTTTTCAGAAATATTAATAAGCTCCAAATATGTTGTAACCATCACATCATGCTTAACACAATTGCGGAGGTGGATTTGGAAGATCACAAGGGCAGGAGCACTTAGGATAACTCCCCAACAATCACAGGAACTATTGTGGATGTGGAAAAATGCATGATGAGTAGTAAAATTGCACACCTCCTACAAAGCTTAATGAAGAACAAACAAACAAGGTGTGGTCCAACCAAATCGGTGGTTTATACCCAATGGACCCAATTTCTTGATTTGTGAGTTCATCCTAATATGCATCCATTGCCAATTGAATACATCAGAATGTTTTGTATTGTAGAATTGGTATTGCACTTGCCCATCACTCTATCCTTTCAGCACAAATTGATGGAAAAATTACAGCACAAGTGCAGGAGAAGGCACTGGAGAATTTCTTCAATAATCCTGAATGTGAAGTACTGATTTCATCCATTGCCGCAGCTGGAACTGTCCTCAATATAACTTGTGCTAATATTGTCTATTTGATGGTGAGGGGACCCCCAAAATTCTACCCTGATTTTCGGCCCCTGACATCCACATTTCCAGGAGCCCAATTGGAACCCAGCCATTGAGGCTCAGGCTGTTGATCAACTCCATTGTATTGGCCAACAACAACCTTTAAAGGTCATCCACTATATCACTCCTCATTAAGTTGAGGTCAACATGCGGAAGGTACCCTTCAAGCTCATCTTTGACCCTGATTGTATTGCTATTATAAAATCCTTCCTTATGGGAATTCCATATTCCAATCACCCATAGGTCCAAGAAAAGAAGAAATCATTAACTGTGTGAGCCTTACTGATATTATATAATCTTTGTTTGACCAAGTTGATAACACCTGCTCACCCTGGCACAGGTCCACAATTATGAACACCATGAGCTGGATCAAACTCCTTCAATATCATTTGTATTACTAAGTTATTGCAGAGCATCACCATTTGGCCTAATGACTGGCATGTCAAGTATTTTGGTGGCGCTAGTCTACATCTTACTACAGCTCTTGAGCCAATCTTGATCAAATACCTGAAATGATAGGCCTTCTGGAATATCACCATCATCTGTCAATCATAATTCTGGAAATCTACCAATAGTTCTTTTACCCTTTTTTTTAATGCGATTACCAAACTCTATGTCTTGATCCATTTTTAATACCAATTCATTAAATAACTGGGAGCGCCAGCGTAATCCCACTTTTCAGTAAACTTGACGGCCATTTTGCAGTACCTCCTCAGTATCTGAGCATACTCAAGGATCATTGAATTGTGATGCTAGAATGGGAAATTTAGCTGTATCACACCATTAATGATGGCACTCACAGGTCTGCACATAATAAACTAGATCATCATCCGTCTTTTCTCACAATGAAGAAGAGATACAGTAACTAACCCTTTGACAAATCTTTGCAAGCTTTTGATTCTCCTTCTTCTTAGCCAAATACTCCACATCCTTTCAAATAGACTTCCATTCTCTTTTCAAATAAGTGAAATATTGCTGCATTAAAGCTGCCACGACCCCATAGTTATTATGATCCTTGTTCCAACAGTAATGATGACACTTGGTGCCAACAAGTGTGAGACGGAATGTACAGTAAAACACCATAGACATCAGCTCACTGAACGGATGTTGCCATGAGATCTCCCAGTCCCAAGTGAATCGCTTTAGTCCTAGCTGGTGGAGCTCATTTTCGCAGTAACTTTGGAAACCCTGAGACTTAACCTGTGTTGATGGCTCATTGAAAACATCCTTGGGGAAATATCCGAGATGACCAGCCACTTGAATTGCAATTTCACGCTCTTCTGTGCTTGGTGGTGCTGGTAGTGAGGAAAATCCTTATCCCTAACTTTGAGTAGGAACAGGCAATGGGCATGTACTGCTGATCTCATTCCATGGACATTCTCTGGAAGTTCTGCTTTCAGACATTTGTGTTTCTCCTTCTGGCTTACACGTTTCGCCACATTGTGAGCTTTACGAGCCTGGTTCCTTTGCTGTCTGACCTTGGATTGTTCAAGCGTACTCTGGGAAAGGGGCATTTGAGGATGGGTGAACTCACTATTTGACTGAGTGCCATGCTCATGCGCCGTGAAATTGTCCCTCCTTGGTTCATCATTTGTTTCCATTTGAGTCGGAGACATGTTCTCATCCTCATCATCCACCATTTTTTCTCTTGATGAACTGGCATGAGCTGTTCTTGGTTTGGAGGCATATGGATGATGACGTCCAGTGACGTTCTGTTCATGGACCACAGGTGAAGATGCATAAAGTTCGTCACCTGCCATGCACCTCATCAGTTAATACATCAAAAAATTAATAAAGACTGGTCATACTCACGATCTTCAATTGGCTCCTAAGATTGGACTGACTTGCCTTTAGGTGCCATATCTAACCCATGAAACAAACATATAAAATTTTGAAAGAGGTTATACTCCAAAATTAAAATGACTTAGTTTGATGAAGCGTCAATCATGGATTTCCCTCCAACAGACCACTCCAAGTTACATTTTCCAATGGTCTTTTTTGTCACCCCCCATCCACCTGCCTTTCATCGCCAACATGAACCTGAGATCCTGCTGGAATATTGAGGGTTGGCTGTTTACTTCGTCCAAAGGGATCCTGGGATGCGACTGGATTCCGACCGGGATTAAGGAAGAACTCATGTGGAAATTTCGATTGGGGATTAGCATTTGATGAGATTTGAGGTGTGCCTTCTGGCCCCTGAGACAAATGCATTTGTGTATTAGTGGGATTCGGGGGAATTGGACTGACGGAAATATTTGGGATTGACCAAGTACTTGAAGTTGGAGCCTTTGGATTTCCCACATCAATGTTAAGACCTGATACATTCATTGAGGATGCAATAGGGGTTGTGAGAGGAATGTTGGGACTCAATGGTGACTGTGTTTGAACATATTCTATTCTAGATTCAATATCTGAGTCATGAAAAGAACCTGAACGGGATTTATGTGACTTGGAAGATGACATAAGGGCCAAAAAAGTACAGTAATATTTTTAACTAGATAAAACACCTCAGTATTATGATAAAATAGACTGATATGAGATGAAATATTTTCAAATTTAGAATAGAGATATTCTATGAATATTTCTAAAAAGAGTCTTATAGGAAGTCCAATAAGCTTCCTTTGAGGAGAATCCTCCCTGCCTCCTTTTGAGCTCCTCCGCTTTTGTCAGAAACCACCCTGCACGGCCTACCACCATATAATGTAATATTCCCTTGATCTCAAAGGGGACCCATTATCCATAATCAATAATATTCGGTAACATTTCTGCCTCCCCATTGTCACATTTTGTGAATTATCCAAACTCCCAATGTATGCATTGAAATTCCACAGCATTGTACATCTGTAAAGGGGTATATTCATGAAGGATTTACCCACAAAAGAGACATCACCTTTTCAAGAAAGGCGAGACAATCCAAATCACATTCCAACCGATTAAAAGCCTTCTGCACTCAAGCCAAATACCAAGGCTTTAACTGCACTCCAACCCCTTATGTAATAGAGCTATATCATTATGTCTGTAATAAGGTTTATGTAAGGTGTGGATATGAAACTTTGATTAAAAATCAAGTACTTTTCCTGTCCTCAAAATTTGTATAAGGTAAAATTCAGTTAAAAATAGTATGAAATATTATTTTTAAGAGAAAACACGCCAATTTTATTGTTTATAACTTTATTAGTATAAAACAATAATATTATAAAAATTTATTGTTTTACCAACAATAAAAATTTATCCAAAAAATACTCTACAAGAGATATTTTAAGGCTACAAAAGAAATTTCTTCAAGAGCAATTTCAATTGGAATTAATTGAGCAAAGAACTGCAAGCAATTAATTAAAGAACAAAGTCTTTAAAAAGAATATTAAAGAGAAAACACGCCCAAAAGTGACCAGAGTGAATTTGGAAACAAAGTGACAAAGTTAACAGTGATGAAAGATGCTTTAATTCACTTTTGGGGTGGTTCAGGGGTAAAAATGATTATAAGAGTTACAAACAATGATTATAATGATTTTTTCACGTGGTTAAAAGGATTAAAATGATTTAAAAGTGGTGGTTGGAATCTTTGATTGATTGGTTTAACAGTTTTAAACTAATTAATAAAAGGAAAAGATTCTAACATGAAGAGAAAAGTGGGGCAAAGAAGACATTCTTTTATAGCCATCAATTCTCTTACTCCAAAAGTAAAATTTACTCTTGTCAGTCGTGAAAAACAGTCTGACAACAGAAAAGCCAATTATGGCATCATTGAACCCTGGTTTAGACCAAAAAGGGCTGGTTTAAGCCATTTTTAGCCATTTTAGACCCTTAAATCAGCCATTACTATAGCAATACCAGGCCTAGAGCCTTCAGAACACGTCAGAATGTGTGTCAGAGTCGTAGAAACCAGTTAAAACTGTTTTTACTCTGATGGTTTTATCTTAAGGGTAGTTTTACCCTCTTGGCAACAGCTAAAACTACCCCAGTTGGTATCAAAACCTCATCATCAATTGAGTCCACAGACCCTGTAACTCAATTCCAGGCCAAAAGTGATGAACTTTTGCGTGAATTTTGACATCCCACGCCTGTCAGCAAGGATTTTGGGGGTCTAGCTCCCCCTTAGAGCTGGAGTTCCTTTTCCCCCCCAAATTTAATCTTTCCAATTTATTTTTCCTTTAATTCCTCATCATGTATTATACTTATAATTTACACATGTAATTCAATTCAATTGTACAGTACAATACAGTAATAATTGACACCTCATATGTAAATCAAAGTTCACCTATGTAATACACGCGCACATTTTGACATTTCAATTGAATTCAATTGAAAATACTTTAATTCCTCATAACTTCTAAACTAAACACAACACCTCAATTTTAACACAAAAATTGATGGTTAACACCACATGTGGTGTGAATTAAATTAAGGTTTTGAGGATTTTCAACTTTTGTATTGAAAATACTAAAAACTTAATTTAAGCTTATTTAGAGTTGAGTTACAAAAATTTCACTCAGAGGTGACCCCACCTGATTTTTTATGAGGAATCCAATGGTGAAATAAAATTTATATGTTTATTTATTGGATAAAAAGTTATAATAAATTTTATTTAACTTTTTTCCAAATTTATTTATTTTTTCACAATTTTGTTAAAATTTCATTTTTACTTAAATTTTTCAAGTATAAATGTAATTTTATATTTACAAAATTTAAAGTAATTTTATTTTTAAATTATAATTAATTTTTTATTTTTAATATAATTTTATATTTATATTTTTTATTTTTATTTTAATAATATAAATAAATTTATTTTATTTATATTAATATGTTATTTTTTATATTTGTGGTCTTTTGGGTATATGAAATTACCTCTAAGGCTCACATTCCCTCCCCCTAAAAAAGAATATTACTTTGTAATATTGGTGTTTCTAGTGTGTCTGAATCTCCTCAGGAGTTTGGTGGCTTCTGGTATATCTTTCTCTTCTAACCATTCATCCTCACAAGTTGGGTCACTGTACCTAACAAGGTATTCCCTTACTTTCTTGGTTCTTAATTTCCTTTCTTTAAGAACTTTGGTTATTTTCTTAGTACCAGATGTCTCAATAGGAGGTATACCTTGGGGAATCTTATTCCTCAAGGGAAATTTCTCAGCATCACTAGATTTGTATGGCTTTATCAAGCTTACTGGAAATGTAGGGTGCTTATTGCTAAGTTCTTCAGATAACTCTACTTCAACAGCATTTTCTCCATGAAGGGCCTTAATCACAAAAGGTCCTGCAAAGGAGTCTTTTAACTTTTTACATCCTTTGATGTTATTGAAGTTAGTAGTGGATACAAGAACTAGGTCCCCCACTTTGAAATCTGGAGTTGCATGAGATTTATCCCATTTGTCTTTAGCATATGCAAAAGAGTCCTCCATGCATCTCACTGCATGCTTTCTAGCTTTGTCTAGCATTCCTTTGAAGCTAGCAGCTGTGGGATGTATTTCAATTAAGTCTTTCCTCAAGGAATCTTGGGGTAACTTGGGGTTCCATCCTTTTTCTAGAATAGCAGGAGTCTGATTGGTACTGGAATGGATTGATGTTTTATATGCTAATTCCAGTGCTGGTAACAGAGTACACCAATCATGGGTAAATCCATCACAATCTTTGAATTCAAGGCCATATGCACAAAATCTTCTCACCATGTCCTCTAAGGTTTGGATCATTCTTTCAGCCAGACCATCAGTTTGTGGGTGGTAGGCTGTAGAGAAAGACAGTTTTGTGCCAAATAATTGGTGAAGATTTGTCCATAGAGCTGAAGTGAATTTGGGATCTCTATCACTGATGATATTTGTAAATATCCCAGTCCATGACACTACTCTATTCCATATCAGAAGAGCTGTATCCATGGCTGTATCATCTTTATGACATGGTAAAAAGATTGGAGTTTTACTGAATCTGTCCACAATTACTAGGCAAGCATTATAGCTCCTGTCACCTCCTGGTGGTAGGCCAGTTGCCCAATCCATATGGACAATTTCCCAAGGTCTGTTTGGTTCTTGGATTTTCATCATATTTCCAAGTCTTTTGCCAGTGGATTTATTTGCCTTTTGGCATCTGTCACAGGTTTTGCAATATTCTGCAACATCTTTTTGCCACATTGGCCACCATATGCAGGTCTTTACTTTCTCTCTTGTTCTGTCCTCAGAAAGATGTCCTGAAAAGGGACTATCATGGCATTCTTTCAGTACAAGATTGATTAATGACCTGTCTACAACTGTCATGACACATGTGTGCTTGGTTCTGTGGTAAATTATACCATCCAGTAGGTGAAATCTCCCTTCATTATAAGATTTTCTCCATACTTCATCCAAGGCATGTATTAGAGAGTTGTCTTTACAGTCTTTGTTAAGTAATTGGCATAAGATGCTACAATTCTTATCTTGAGTGTAACTATTTCTGACTTCTTCAAAGAAGGTGGTGTTCAAGTCTGTAACACTTATTCCTTCTATTGGAATTTGTGGTGAAGCTTCTTCTGGAACATAAGCAGGATTATCAATGTTATTTGGTAATGGCCATCTGCTTAGTCCATCTGCATTCTTATGAATATTCCCATCCTTATGAACAATAGTCATATTGCCTCTGTATTCTTGTATGGCTATTTGCCATCTGAGCATGTGTCTGTTAGGTGTTTTCATGTTCAAAAGTGATTTCACAGCTGTACAATCTGTTATTACTTCAAAAACACATCCCTCTAAGAAATAGTTCAATTTCTCTAAGGCCCAGACAAGGCATAGACATTCCATTTGACTTGCTCCATATCTGGCTTCAGTTGGTTTGATTTGCCTGGATATGAAACATATTGGTCCTTCTACAGGTTTGTCATTTATGATCTGAACTTGGTGAAGTGCAGCACCTAGTCCATCCCCTGATGCATCAATATACAGTTTGAAAGGCAATTTAAAGTCTGGCATCAGTAAGAGTGGAGCAGTGGTCAATGCTTCTCTTAGAGACTCAAAAGCTTTGACTCTGTCAACAGTCATCTCAAATACTGTGTCTTTGTCACACAACTTATAAAGTGGTCTTGCTATGGATGCAAAGTCTTTAATGTGTTGCCTGTAATATCCTGCAAAACCTAAGAATGACTGAATTTCCTTCTTATTCTGAGGCATGGGTTTTAACAATACTGCTGCAACTTTGTTTTTATCAATTCCAAGGGACAAACCAGATACAACATGTCCTAGTGCCTTAAGTTCTTTAAATCCAAAATGACATTTCTTCAAGGAGATTTTCATGTTTACTGATTGGATTTTTGTCAAAACTCTTGATAATCTGTACATGTGCTCCTCCCAAGTCTTTGAACAGATAATAATGTCATCAATGTAAATGATTAACCATCCTTCTGAGAGTTCTTCAGGGAAGATTTCATTCATCATTCTTTGGAAGTGTGAAGGTGCATTTTTGATACCAAAGGGCATCCTTAAGTATTCATACACTCCACAATGAACAATAATTCTCAAATATTTTCTTGCTCTTGGTGTTACTACATTTTGATGGAATCCTTTAAGGGCATCCATAGTGGTTATATACACTGCTTGAGATATTTGAGTAAGGGCAATTTGGATTTTTGGTATTGGGTATCTGTCTGGAACAGTGTAAGTGTTCAGAGCTCTAAAGTCCCCAACCATTCTGGATTTTCCATTATGCCACGCCACTATGACTGGTGTAGTTATTTCTACTTCCTCATTGTGGCCTACTTTTCTTATTACACCAAGGTCTAGAAGTTCTTTGATATGAATTTCTAGAGCTTCTCTTGATTTTGGACTTGCTGGATAAGCAGGTCTTCTTAAGAGTGGTGGATAAGGTCTCTCAATGTTAAGAATGATGTCAACTTCATGACCAATAATTGCTCCCAGGGGTTCTTTGTCTGTAGCAAATGCTCCTCTGTGGTCATACAAAAGGGAAGAAAGTTCATTTTCTTGCTTATCAGTCAGATGAAGGCTTATTTCAGCCTCACTTAACTGTTCAGACTTGAATTTCTCTAACTCTAAGTTGACTGGTGATACTTTGTTTACTGTAATTTGTCTTTTAAAGGGTAAAAAGGCAAATTTCTGGCGCTTATTGTCTCCAATTGTAAAGTATCTGTCTTTGTTATTATGTAAATCTATCCCATACATGATTAAATAGTCATTTCCCAATATAAAATGGGTACTAAAGCAATTTTCCATAACAACAAATTCAACTGTGATCCTTAAATTCCCATTTATGTGTGGGAATATGACATTGGTCTCAAAGATTCCTAATGCTTTCATTGGGTTACTTGCACTGTTGAATTTTATACCATCAATTGGTAACAATTGGTCTTCAAAATTTGGTACACAAGTCTTAAGAAAAGATTTTCCAACACAAGAGCAGAAGGCTCCTGGGTCAAGCAAAAGTTTGGTGGGTTTGTTATCAATCACCACTTCTGTTATACAGGAGTTACCAGCTGTATAACCTTTTCCTCTGTTTGGTTTTGTCTTCATAAGTTGTGCATCTTGAACTTTTGATAAATCAACTTGACCATTGCTCAATTGTGGTAAGTGGGAATAAGATTCCATGATGTCAAAAGTGGCATTGATATTTTCTATATCTTTTGAAGATTCAGAGAATATGGATGACTTATCATCTGAATTGTCTTCAATTATGTCTTCTTTTTCAACATCTGGTTCTTTTTCAATGTCAATTTCATTGATTTTCCCCCTTTTTGGACATGTATTGGCTAAATGGGTGGTGCTTTGGCAAATATGGCATTTTCTGACTGTATCTGCAGATTTATATTTAATATTACTAGAATTTTCTTTGGGGTTTTTGTCCACAGAATCTTTCCAAGGTGTATTAAACCTTGTTTTAAGATTAACCCTACTAGAACCAATTTTGGTTCTGGTGGTTACTTCTTCTAGTATATTGATAATATCCTCTGCTGAAGATTGTTCAGTAGTCCTGCTTTTGACAGCATGCTCTAAGTCACCTCCACATTGTCTCAGAATTTTTCTATGGATCATAAATTCTGACATGTCAGGATATAATGCTGTTAATCTGTCCTTTTGTTGGCAAAACCATGGTAAAGCTTTGTCTTTATCAGCATTAAATTTGGCAGATTCAAAGGCTGTTTCAACTTTAAACCTCCACGCATCATTTGCCCATTTGTTGATGATTTGGGTTTTCCACCAAGTCCAACTCTGGTGTCCATGTGCTTGTCTTATTTTGATGTACCATCTGTGAGCTGATCTGGTAAACAAGGTGTTAAACCTGGCTGTTACCAATCTGTCTGGTAATTCAAAATCCTCTTTGATCATGTCAATACCTCTAATGAATTCCATATGGTCATACTCTCCTTCACCACTGAAGTGAGGCCATTCTTTAAGTTTTGGAACTTCTTTCAAGAGTGCTTGGCCCATTGATGGTTCCAAGTTATGAAAAGAAGTGGATAATTCATTTTTTAATTGTGAATTATCAGGATCCAATACTTGTGGATTTGAAATTCTTGTGCCCTCATTTTGATTTAGAGGTGTAGACATTCTTGGTAAGGTGTTCAGTAATTGTTCAATGTCATTCATTTTACTGTTGCTACACCTTTGGGAATTTCTGTATTCATGTTGGAAGCTTTGTATTAAATTTATTACTTCAATTTTATACATGTCTTCTTTATGTGTAAGTTCTTGCCATAACTCTGTCTGTCTTGTATTATCAGCAGTGACTTGATTCAATTTCATTGATAATTTTGATACTTCTTCTTGTGAAGCATCAAAACACTTTTTCAAGGCAATGGTATATGTCTTTACTTCAGTAAATGAATTTGAAATGTCATCAAGGACTTTCTTGTTATCTGTCTTGATAATATTTATGGCTTGTTTAATTCTTGTTTCAATCATGTCATCAATATTGAATTTAGAATATTTATCTGTTAATTCTTTAATAATGGCAGATTGTTCATTTATTTTAATGTTAGAAGAACTGTCATTATTAGAATTTTTAATTGTTCTTAAAACTTTTTCAAAACACATAAGTGTTTCATTAATTTGGCACAGACTCAGGTTGTTTGTTTTAATGTTGTTACAAATGGATTCATTTTTATCAGAAAGATGTTTTTTCACGTCATTTATAGCATCATACAACTCTGGGATGGAATCAAATATATCAGAAATCATTTCTGGAACTTTAATCTGGCTTCCTCCTTCTTTTGTAATTCCATCATGGTTCTGGCCATCTGAAATACATTTTCCATGGCATCCTGTTGAATCTTTGGAATCCTGTAGCCCTGGCTGTAAGGTTTTGGAGCTTGTGCCTTCCCTTTGCCCTTGTTTGGAGGTTGTGGCTGCTTTTTCACGTTGGAATTGCTGCTGCTGGCCACTGGGGCTGTTTTTGGCACTGGTTTTGGTGGTGGAGGGTTGTTTTTCCTCCATTCCAGTGTCAAAAGCATCATGTTTTTCTTCTCCATCAATGGATGCCATCCATTGAGCAATTTGCAAGTGTTGGGATGGCCCAAGAATTTTCTTACAGTTAGGTATGAATTCATGCAGTTTCTCCACAGATCTGCAAGGATCTGGTATTCTTTGTACTGAAGTGCATTGTTGTAAGCCTTCTGGCTGGCTTTGTAAATGTCCACTGAGGCTTCTTGTGGCGGTGTCAGCTCTTTTTGAAGGTAAAATAGTGTCATCAGCTTCAGAATTTGACAATTTATTGTTGTGGAAGTCTTTTACTGACCCTTGTCCTTCTGTATCTGATTGGCTTCTGCCATAATCACGTCTATGACCTTTTTGGGAGCTGCTTGAGGGTTTATAGCTTGCTCCTGATCTAGTTGAAGGCATATTTATGATTAGAAAGGTTAAAAATAGTAGTTTTACGTCAAAAAACTCACTATTTGTCAAATTTTTAGCTCTCTGAAGGGTATTACTTATATCCAAGTTAATTAATTCAGAGGTTATTGGCTCAGGTTGGTTATTTTGAGTCACAATAACAGTGCTATTATGGTCTGAAATCACAGTGCTTGCAGGAATAATACTGGTAACTGTTGAGGCTGTTTCAATGTTTTCTTTTCTTACCACGTTGTCAGACACTAAAATTAATGAAAAAGCCAATTAATTAAGTAAAAAAAAGGTTATTTCAAAAAAGAAATAAAAATATAAGCCTCACTTATAATATGAAAAAATTATTTTTTAAGGATTTTTTTGGATTATAAGTATTTTTTATATGTTTTTAAATTTTTCAATATAAGAAAAAAGATTTAAAAAGAGTAAAAAAATATGTCACAGGTAAAATATCACGGCTGGGCCCCCAAATGTAAGGTGTGGATATGAAACTTTGATTAAAAATCAAGTACTTTTCCTGTCCTCAAAATTTGTATAAGGTAAAATTCAGTTAAAAATAGTATGAAATATTATTTTTAAGAGAAAACACGCCAATTTTATTGTTTATAACTTTATTAGTATAAAACAATAATATTATAAAAATTTATTGTTTTACCAACAATAAAAATTTATCCAAAAAATACTCTACAAGAGATATTTTAAGGCTACAAAAGAAATTTCTTCAAGAGCAATTTCAATTGGAATTAATTGAGCAAAGAACTGCAAGCAATTAATTAAAGAACAAAGTCTTTAAAAAGAATATTAAAGAGAAAACACGCCCAAAAGTGACCAGAGTGAATTTGGAAACAAAGTGACAAAGTTAACAGTGATGAAAGATGCTTTAATTCACTTTTGGGGTGGTTCAGGGGTAAAAATGATTATAAGAGTTACAAACAATGATTATAATGATTTTTTCACGTGGTTAAGAGGATTAAAATGATTTAAAAGTGGTGGTTGGAATCTTTGATTGATTGGTTTAACAGTTTTAAACTAATTAATAAAAGGAAAAGATTCTAACATGAAGAGAAAAGTGGGGCAAAGAAGACATTCTTTTATAGCCATCAATTCTCTTACTCCAAAAGTAAAATTTACTCTTGTCAGTCGTGAAAAACAGTCTGACAACAGAAAAGCCAATTATGGCATCATTGAACCCTGGTTTAGACCAAAAAGGGCTGGTTTAAGCCATTTTTAGCCATTTTAGACCCTTAAATCAGCCATTACTATAGCAATACCAGGCCTAGAGCCTTCAGAACACGTCAGAATGTGTGTCAGAGTCGTAGAAACCAGTTAAAACTGTTTTTACTCTGATGGTTTTATCTTAAGGGTAGTTTTACCCTCTTGGCAACAGCTAAAACTACCCCAGTTGGTATCAAAACCTCATCATCAATTGAGTCCACAGACCCTGTAACTCAATTCCAGGCCAAAAGTGATGAACTTTTGCGTGAATTTTGACATCCCACGCCTGTCAGCAAGGATTTTGGGGGTCTAGCTCCCCCTTAGAGCTGGAGTTCCTTTTCCCCCCCAAATTTAATCTTTCCAATTTATTTTTCCTTTAATTCCTCATCATGTATTATACTTATAATTTACACATGTAATTCAATTCAATTGTACAGTACAATACAGTAATAATTGACACCTCATATGTAAATCAAAGTTCACCTATGTAATACACGCGCACATTTTGACATTTCAATTGAATTCAATTGAAAATACTTTAATTCCTCATAACTTCTAAACTAAACACAACACCTCAATTTTAACACAAAAATTGATGGTTAACACCACATGTGGTGTGAATTAAATTAAGGTTTTGAGGATTTTCAACTTTTGTATTGAAAATACTAAAAACTTAATTTAAGCTTATTTAGAGTTGAGTTACAAAAATTTCACTCAGAGGTGACCCCACCTGATTTTTTATGAGGAATCCAATGGTGAAATAAAATTTATATGTTTATTTATTGGATAAAAAGTTATAATAAATTTTATTTAACTTTTTTCCAAATTTATTTATTTTTTCACAATTTTGTTAAAATTTCATTTTTACTTAAATTTTTCAAGTATAAATGTAATTTTATATTTACAAAATTTAAAGTAATTTTATTTTTAAATTATAATTAATTTTTTATTTTTAATATAATTTTATATTTATATTTTTTATTTTTATTTTAATAATATAAATAAATTTATTTTATTTATATTAATATGTTATTTTTTATATTTGTGGTCTTTTGGGTATATGAAATTACCTCTAAGGCTCACAGTTTAAGCCTTGTACAATGGCGTGCCAGTGTACATGGTTTGAATGTCAATCCCCTTAATTCAATTTTGACACATCCCTATTGGAACGCCCCTCAAGGGTCAAAACCGCAGTATCACCATGTATAAATAAAATAGAATATGTATGAGCATTGAGCAGCATGGCATTTTACCCAATTAAACTCCTAACCAATTCTGCCATGCAGATGAGACATGTTACACTCCATCAGCTGCAGCTCATGCACCATTACAAATGGGATAAAATTCTCATATGGCTCAAATCATCTCCCCCTTCATAAATAGTAACTCAATTTTTTTTCCAATTACTAACACTCCTAAAAACTTTCACATCAGCCTAAGATATTTATACACAAACCAACCGTACTCCCAATTCCTGCAACAATGACAACCGGCCGCTATTCCTCAATGCGTATATGCATGTGTCAACACTGCCTAACTCAAACACACTCTTCCCCGGAGGGTAATAGGCATGGAGTTGCCTTCACACCTTTCCAATATAAACAGCACATTAAAAAGCTCAAATCAACCATTGCACCCAAATCTCTGCCCAACATCCCTACTTCTGCATCAGGATATGAGTACCCACAACTTCTATTGGATCAGATATTCCCAGCGGATTATTCACAATTGACCCAAAGCACTGGGTCTCAATTCAACTGCACAGAAACTATACAGCAGCAGTCAAACCCTTCCCCCACAAGACCTTGGAATGATAATATCTGCCATTCTATCATTAAGGTATAATATACCCCACAGGGCTTCACGCATTCTCAACCACGCCCTAAACCTACTGATCAAGTCCAGCATCTCAAGCTCCAGTGGTCCCCCCACTCCTGCATTCCATATACCTCAAGATCTGAGTACCATATTTGAAAATCTCCAATTGGAACCAGTGATTCAAAACTATATATGTTGTCCTCAATGTTTCTCTCTTAATGGCCTTACTGAATCAGTCACAACTGACCAACCCCACTGTCAATGCCATAATGACCCAAATGATCATGATCCCCCTTGCACACAATCATTAGGCAAATTCATCTATTAATTTGAACCCCACACACAAAACACAACCAACCTGAAGCAAAAATTTATACCAACAAAACATTTCATTTATCGACCATTCAAAAATTGGCTTGCCAGATTTCTCCAGTGGGCTGGAATTATGGAAATTCTGCATCAACATCAACAATCCCAAACTCCCGAAGGTTCCCCAAAATGTGACGTCTGGGATGGATTGGTCTGGAGACGCTTCACTGGCACTAGAAATATCAACAACCCCCCATTCATGTCCATTCCTGGTTCATTGGCCTTCTCCATTTATGTGGACTGGTTTAATGCACATGGAAAGTCAACCTGGTTGGCCAGCATTGAACCTATCATGCTTATTTGTCTTAATATCCCCCCAAGTGAAAGATTGAAGCCAGAGAATGTCTATGCTGCAGGAATCATCCCTGGTCCGAAGGAGCCAACTTCCCTTCAATTAAATTACCTATTAATGCCACTCATCAACAAGCTCAAAGAGCTATGGAAAGGTTACCATTTTCACCCACCTCAACAGGTCTTTCAGGATCCTTTATCCGTGTTGCCATCCTCACAGCCATTGCAGATGTGGTCGCCATGCACAAGCTTACTGGACTTATTTCCCATTCAGGCAACCACTTTTGTAATTTTTGCACCATTCACAAAGCTCAAATTGGAGTGATTGGTCCTCAATTTCACTACACACTCTCATACCAAAAACATAAATCAACCATTGCCAAATGGCTTTGGGCAACCCCACAACAAATACAAGCAATTTTCTCTGAGTATGGAGTGAAATATTCAATTTTGGAAGACCTTCCATATTGGGATGCAACCAGAATGGTTGATCTTGACATAATGCATAATTTAATACTTTGAATTTTGAAGGATCATGCAGCTTTCAAATTGTGCATTCCAGAGTCCAAATCAAAAATTTAACTCAGGTCCTGGAGGAAATCCAATGACACCAACAGTTCAGACTCAGATTCCATGACCTCCAACAGCTCTCTTGATAAAATCACATTGAGAGAGGCCCACTCCCTGAGAAGAGACGCAGCAAAGATAATCAATGAGCCACTCCCCACTACTTCCACCCAAAAAAACTACTTTCCAATGCCCACCCCTCACACGGAACATCCATCTAGTCGTTCTGTGGAGATTCCTTCATTTGATGCGGATTACATCCCCACTTCTGAAATACCCTCTGAATTGAATATCACTGCATTTAGTGATCACTAGATCAAGGGTGAGGCTCTTAAGCATCTCCGACAAATCATATCTGAGACGATAATTCCCTCATCATGGACAAGAGTACCTCACAACATGGGTTCCCCCTCTCATGGTAGCTTAAAAGCCGCTGAATGGGCTCTCTTATATAAGGTCTATATTCCATTTTTAATGCTCAGTCAACAGATATCATTAGATGCACACCAATCTGCCAACACTAAAAGAAAAATGGGTCACTCAGAAGAACTTGCAAATTAACTAACCAAGAATACATTCCATTTGATTAGTGGTATCAACATTGCCACAAGTTGGACTGTTTCAATAGATAATGCGACTGCATTTGCTGAAAATTGGAAAAAATTCCGCCTTTCCAATCAACACTTGTTCCCAAAACAGAAAAGTAAACCAAATCATCATTTTGCTGATCATATTCCAGAACTCTTCCAACTTTGGGGCCCAGCACAAGCATCAGCCACATGGGGTTATGAGCGCTTGATTGTAGTATTTGCAAATATGCCAACAAATAACAAAATATGTACAACAATTAATAAGATCAATATATTCACATTTATTAAACACCTGAACTGAATAAGACAAACTTCTTGCGACTCTTAATAGATGATATAGATAAAACCTTACTTCAACATATCTGTTGATGTTCCAACATGTCCGTTCTCCTGATATCCCCATCCTTGCCATGTGAAATAGAACACATTTTCAAATCAAAGCCACCTGCCCTGTTCAATCACTGTAAGGTTTGTCTATGAAACTCTTGATAATAGTGACAATATCAAGAGTACTATGACTGTCCTCAGTAGAAAAATATAATATAATGAAATATTATAACCACAAATTTAAATATAATTATTAAAAATAATTATATAAAAAAAAATAAATTTAATTATTATTATAATAATATAATAATAAAAAAAAATATAATAATTATAATAAATTATAATTATTCTATTATTGTTATAGTCACTGACAGTTATAACAATAAGAAGTGTAAAGCTCTTAATGAGACAATTACACGTGGAAAATAAGAATATTAACCACTTATAAATAATATAAATATTATTTATAAAAAGAATTAATCACACACTGTGCAGAAATAATTCTTTATAGAATAAAATTCTATATAAAAAAACTAATAGTAGATAAAAAAAAATATAGAACTTTAAAGAAAACTTACTTATAATATTTATTTAATACAACAAGTTATAAAACAACAGTTATTATATTAAATAATGATTATAAGTTAAAAACACGCCAAAAATCAATAAAATCAAAGATAAAACAACTTTTTATACTAAAATTTATGATTAAAGAGTTTTTGAGAGGAATTTGTGGATTTTAAAAGATATTTAAGATGAAAATTTCATATAATAAAAGTTATTATAGATGATTACAACAATAATCTGAATTCTATGAATTCAATTCTTTAATTTAATAAATAAAGAATGAAAATAACTTAAGAATTACTTTTAATAATAAGATTTTATATTTAATAAAACTTTACCTGTTTAAATGTCTAATATGATTGGATTGATTATGAATTATGGACAAAAACAGTGATGAAAAGACTCTTTTTATGTCTACAGAGCAGCTCTCATGATTCATAATGGATGTAGAGGGCGTGCTCAGGTCAAAACTGAAAAACCATGCTTAAAAATTAAGTTCTTAACTTAAGGCAACTTATTTTTACTTCCAATTTAAAGTTACCAGTGTTATTCTTAACTCCAAGTAACTTTAATCCTCATTTAGTTTAATTATTTTAAGTTTTAATATAAAATAAGTTTATTTATATTAAAGTTCATCACATGAACAACATAACATCAGAGTTTCAAGCATAAATCTCTTAAACTGAATTTTTAATTAATTTTTAAAGAAATCATAATTTTCTTTAAGCTTAATTAAAAGGTAATTTTCCAGGCTAATTACCCAGGAAACCTATTAATAAAAGATACTTAAAATTTAATTTATATATTGATAATATTAAATTCTAAGCTGTGTGAAATTTTCAAGCAAATCCATTAAGATTTGGATTTTTAATGAATTTTTGAAGTTATTACTATTTTTCCACGTAAAATAGCAATACACACAAAACCTTAAGTTTTGATAAGGTTTTGATGATTGAAACTTTAAAGTTTTAAGCTTATTTAAGCTTTTTAAGCTTGATTAAGCTTTGACAGTTCTTAAAACCTTGATTCCAAGCCTGCTTATTGGGATTTACCCTCTTGGCAGCTTGAAATTCCTGTCTAATTTAGGATAAAACCAGTTTAAACCTTAAGGTTGGATCAAAGTCTAATCTTAAAGTTTAAACAAGGTTGAAAATCCTCCAATACAGGTGGACAACCTTAATTGAATCCTTGCAGATCCAAAAAGTTGGGTACCCCAGCTCTACTTGGTCTTTTTCCTTTGTCCCACCTTTTTGCGTGGATTTTGCCCTTTTATTTATTTAAAGCCATACTATGGCCTTAAACCCTTTTAAATTGAGCTCACGCAGGATTTACATTCTGTATGGCAAATCCTTAGCCAATTCAGTAAATATACACCACACCTTAATTTTAGCTAAAATTTTGGTAAAGTTGCATAAACCTTATGTAACTTTAAATTTAAGCTTAATTAAGCTTAAATTTAACAATTTTAAAAAAATGTTAAAAAAGTTACATTAGTACTGTGAGATTCTTAAATCTTCTAATAACACAAGAAATAAGTGTTTTTGGGTATAACACCCTATGGGTGTACCCTAGGTTATTTTTGGTGTAGAATCCAAAAATGACATAATAATTATAACTTTGTTTATCCAAAAAAAAGTTATACTTATTTTTTATTATTTTTTATTTTAAATTCAACTAAAAAGTCTGTTTAAGACAAATTTAATTGTTTATAAAATCATTTGTGGCCTTATGGGTATGTTAAACATACCTCACAGGCTCACAATCACCATAAATATAGCAAAAAATCCCACCATGACCAAGAAAATTATGATTGCCTGGTTGAGTACTTACAGAATTTTCATGCAACAAGGGAAATAGCTGATTGGATCAGCTCAGAAACTACCATGAAATCCACAAGTCATCCCACTTCAAGGATTGTCTCACCTTTGTATTTTCCGGTTTCAAACCTTAATATTGGAAACAATATATTTTCAACTGAATCCAAAAATGTCAGCAACAGTGTGATATGTTTTCTGAGGGGCAACTCACGGCGATTTGGTATTATTAATAGCATTTTTAAAGTCTCTGAGCCATCTAGCATACTGAACAATAACTTTCTGATCTTAAAAACTTTGAAGATTGATGTGAATTTCTTGCCAGATTGGCCGCATATCAATATTTATAAAGCTGTTGGTTTTGATGATGGACACTTGATTATATCTGAAGAAGAAATAGAAGGTAACTGTGTATTGTATGATAACAAAGTTCTGTCATGTGGACTTCTTGTAATGATAAAGCCGTAATTTCATGATATGTAGGCTACAAAAATGAAAATCTCTCAGATTCATTAGCAATTTTTCTAGTGAAATAACTTCCTCAAAATTCAGTTACAGAGACATGCCATTGTGACAGGCAAAGCCCATTATTTCACATTGCCACAAAGAACTTACTATTTTGACATTGGGTACAGTGTGAATAAGCCAAGTTCAATGATCAAATGACCCACACACTCACCTTTCACAGCATCCAAAACTTCTAACTGCGCCATCATCATGTTGGAAGGGGAATCGGCCCTTGTGCACCCGCACACGCCAATGCACACCCAAGTGCATCCGCACACGCCAATGCACACCCAAGTGCACCCGCACACGCCAATGCACACACAAGTGCACCCACCCACGCCAATTCAATCACACCCGCACTGGCCAAGAGTGGTTTCATGTGTCACCCACAAATGGTCAATGCCACCTGACATTAGGCCCTCACATGTATTGCCTCTGTGTGCATGTGTCACCCATGCACCCACTGAATTACACAGAAACCTAGAACTCAACATAGAAAAGTCACATGATGCAAAGCTCAACTCCATGGAATTCCTGCAAGTCATTTACAACACAGTCACAGGAGTACCTTATCTTGTATCCACAGTAACCCCACTTGAAAACTTAAAACAGAATCAAAATTATTTACACCACTCATCACCTCATGCAAGACCAAACGTTTGTCAAACTCAAAAAATCACATCATCTCATATACGACAAAAAATTAATCAGTGCAAGAAATTGTCAGCTGACCTCATTTTAAAAAGCTCAAAAAGAGGAAAAACAACCATGACACCTGCATAAATTTCACAGCCACTTCTACCAAGCCTAAAATATGACATATGCGGAGAAAAAAAAGGTCATCATGTGATACTGCACCCACCAACAGCCTATCATGTGACAGAAAAGAGGCTGTGAAAAAGAAAGAATCCTCAGCCAAAAAGAAATCACCTCATGCATGCAAGGAAAATCCAAGAATATCACATCATAATTAGTTCACCAAAAGGCCATCATGTGATGAATGGAGGCTGTGCAGAGAAAGAATTATCACCAAACCTTAAATCACCTGACCAATACAAGAAATGTCCTCACCAAAAACAGAGTCACATGATGAAATCAAGAGGAATTAAAGTGGAAAAAGACAGCTTCCATGGAGGGCCCCCTGGGCTCCCAAAAATTATAAATAGAGGTGCTCTCTCCCCCCAAATTTCAAATTCCTCCCCCATGCACATTTATCCCATGCACATTTACCCCCTGCACATTTCAAGGACAGGAATAAGTCATCCCTCACCTGGGAGGTATTCCAGAGAATCATAGTGAATTTACTTGCCCAGTAGCTAAGCTCAGTGGAAGTACAGTGTTAAAGATTTCCCAGTAGCTAAACTTAGTGGAATCTTAGTATTAAAAAAAATTATTATTAAATTATCCCGAACCCAAGATTGGGGTTACTACTATATTAAGATATTTTATCCAGTGAAATTTTGAACCTTTGAGATATGACCACATACCCAAAAATGTCACAAGAAATATTTAAAATAATTATACATTCAAAATAATTACCTTAAAACTACAAAAATGCCATAAATTGGCATAAAACTTGGTTTAACTTAAAAGACAATTAATAAACATGTGAAATAAGATATACCATTGGATTCCCCATGGTAAAATACACATATAACATTTTTAAGGCATATCTGTAAAGTCAATATTTAATGAGTTATAAGTAATACTACCTTATAAAAAACATAAATTCTTGATTATTTCAAATACCAATGAAACAACATGTGGAATAAATGGTACCATTGGATTCTCCATACAAATACACACCTAAAACAATTAAGAAGCTAATCTCCAAAGTCAATACTTAAGGAGTTAAGCTGAGTATATGCACTTTTTTTGGTCAACACATATATTCAAGGATTTTACCTAATATCTTTTGAAGTATGCATCATAGAGTGATGAACCAAAAAGAAATTCATCACGTAATTAATGAAGGAATACAGAACTGAACATTATTTCACAAGTTATAAACAAGGTTAAAACCTGTAAGGGATTATTGATTAAAATCAATAGAGGTGTTGACCACTTTGTTGTGAAAGTGGTCCAAACTAAAAAGAAAGTAGACAGTTAGATTCTACTAGTTCATTCGTGAATAATGATGTATTTCTTATTATAATATTCAAGGTATAAGCCCTTGAAATCATGGTTTGAAGTTTAAAATATTAAATTTCAACAGAAAAGATGAGTTACAAGAGAGATCATCAAAAATAGAGTTTTGATGATGTAATAAAATACTCTTGGCAGCATAAGAGGGTTATGCCAAGATATTAGAATTCACTCTCTGAATTGCTGTAGCATGTAAAACTTAAAAGTTATGAAGGATCAAATTTTGAGCTCAATTTGATAATTTATGATCACTCACTGTAACTTTAAATTAAGTTTAACAGCCGTATGAGCAATAAAATTGGTTAATAATATGAGTTTATGATTAAAAATAAGAAAATCCACAAATTTTGGGGTTCTGCCAAGCCTTGAAGTCATCAAACTTAGAGTTATAGTGATAACTCTAAATAATGGTGTAATAATGAGATAATATGGTTTGATCATGATTTAATCATCAACAAACCTTAAATTATTGATCAATTCCAGTGGATATGATGAGTGCAAGTCTACTAGAAGCCTGTTGGAATCTAGGAGGAAGAAATTTAATATAAATAGAGCTCTTTTTACTCTATTTCCCCCTCAGACGCTTACAAAACATTAAATCATTAAATAAAAAGGTAATTTCTTTATTCTTTATATATAAAACTTTTATATTATTAAAGACCAAATATAACCTTATAATAATCTTCATCTTTGACATGATTATTGCAATTATTTAATTGTTTTGTTTAAATTTCTCTTAAAAACCTCAATTCCACGTAAAACCAAGAAATTTGGAATTTCTCTTAAATTGTATTGTAACTACAATTTAAATAAGCTGTATTTACATTTCTAGTCGTAAAATTATTCAAAATTATTATATTAAGCATTTAAAGTAGGTTATTTCTCTTAGTATAATAATTTTTCTCTATATTTGATATAAATAGTATTTATATTAATTTATAGCTTTAATATTGGTAATATTATGGTTATTATTTTTTTTACGCCTTTATTATTTGTTGGTAACAATAATAAAGTTCTTTTAAATATATTAATTATCTTATATTAAAATATTTATTTAATATATATTATTTTTTATAATATAAATTATATTATTATATTTATTTAATAATATAATTATTTTACACCATAACTATAATAATTATTTATTATTATAATTATTTTTATCATATTTATTTCATTTATAAGGACATTAATAGTACAATAAGTAAAATATTAGTAATTTCTACTTATTGTTTCATAGTCAAACCTTACAGAAATTAACACCATTTATGAAGATATTAAAATTAATTACCCTTTTAAAAATATAATAACAAAGAATCTTACCTCTTAAGCTTAACAAATACTATTTTATCTCATTATTAAACACTCTTAGAAAAAAAACAAACCTTTAAAAAATTATTTTACTCTATTATAACTTTACTTAAAAAATTACCTTGAGTCATGCTCATCAAAATTTCCAGAACACCTTAAAAAACACCATCTTAAAAAAGGACTTTTAACCAAGAAGAAACAACCCACCTCAATTGTCAGCCTGTGACTCAAAACAGAGCACTAGCATGACATCCAACATACCATAAATAATGGTATGACAAGTATTGAACAAACATAGTCAATACAGGTAATAAATAAGAGGAAAACAATCCTCTTAAATTAAACACCAACCTTATCCAAACAGAATAAGGAAACCTAGAGGAGAATAAACAAGTCAAAAACCTTATTTTCACCTCTCATCTAACTTATGCATATTTAAGTTATCCTATACCAAAATGGTATTCTTCTTAAAGCTCTCATAGAGAGCTACACAATGATATCATCCATGTTTTTGCAACACCACTACAACTGGAGATACCATATGACCTTTATTTCAAAAGCAAGACCCCCCTGAAAGTCAAAGAGGGCTTGTACAAAACTGTACAAAAGTATAACCAAATTAAAGACATAAACTAGAGCTTTAATTTGAGATACATGGGACCTCTGTATCTCTTAAATTGACTGAGGGATCTTGGTTCAAAGGTTTAACAACCAAAAATACAGATATTCTGAAAACAAGAAATTAAACAAACCCCTGTATCTTTGGCATACACTCATACAACTGTACAGTGTAATATACCAAACTGTAGAGCTAATCAAGCCCTACAAAACTGTATCATCAGAATACAGATATCTTCCAAATTGGAGAAGATATCTGGCATGGAAGTTTTTGAAGCCTCATACAGATGTACAAAATTACATCCAAAAACTTAAAACCCTTATAACTCTTGCTATTTGAAAGAAGGGTAAACATGAAGCATACTAAAGTGATGAGCTCATCAAGCCCTTCAATTCTGTGCTCTTGGTTTCTTGATATCTCAAAAACTGACTAAGATATCTTGGTTGGAAGTATTTTGACCAATACTGGCCTGTACCAAACCTGTACCAACCAGTACTGTCTTGATACTTAAAATAATGAATTTTTAAAGCTTAAACCCGCCCAGAATGACTAATATTGATCATACAGACACCATTACAACGTCATCCAAGTGCTGACGTGGCAGGTGAAAAGTTTTTTCACCCTGTATTGACCCATAATGATCATTTGTGGTTCTAAAACCACAATTCTTCCTATGTTGACGTCAAAATTGAGGATCCAGAACCACAGATTGACCATTGTAGTGAAAATGTTCACTCCTCTGACGTGTGAAGAGTTAATAACTCTTGACAGTCTTGAAAGATATAAAAAGCAGGGTTTTTTCCTTGAAAACCCATCATCATTATCTTATTTACCCATATTCTTACATGACAAAACTGTTATCCATCAGTAGTGTCCTTAGAATTATCAAAGATATAATTAGAGTATAATTATTGTAGTACTTCTTTACAGTCAGAGATATTAGAGTATTGCAACCCAGGTCCTCAATAGACTCATCACCACTGTTACCACGTAGCAGTAGGACCTGAAGAATTTAATTTATTTATTTTTTGACGTGTCACAGTCATAATACTAGCTTGTATTTACACTTTATAGCTACTATATAGACTCACCCTGACATTTTGGGGGCCTGGCCGTGGTTTTTCAACCTCATTGGACGTGTTTTGAACTGAATTAGGTGTAAAATTCAGTTATTTAAAAGTTATTTTACTAACAGTAAGTAAAATTTCTAATATATTTTATTTTATATTATTATCATTTTTTTAGCATCATATATTATATAAAAGTTTTTTTCCTCCAAAAATATATATTATAAAATATTTTTGTTGAGAGTAAGAGTACAAATCCTCTTTTTTCATTATATTGCAATGACTTCCACAAAATTTGATAATAATACAACAGTATTATTTAAAATTTCAATATAAATAATAATATACAAACAGTATATTATTTATTTTACTATTATTTTTCACCAAAGTGCGTGAAAATTAATAAAGAATCATTTATTAATAAATAATTAATAAATATTAAATAATAAAATAATTTTTTATTATTTATAAGGAATATTTTAATTAAATATTTCCTTTAAAAACAAGACATCACTCAAATTGACGTGAAAACTTGTAATTACTTGATAATATAAATCAATATCAAGTGTTAAAATAAATATTATTTATAATATTTATAATAACAAATCAAATTTATTATAATTTAATAAATTTTATGTGGTTATATAAAAACACAATAATATCCAAGTGAATCATTTACAAAACACTTGGATATTACAGTTTTCACTTATAAAACATAAGTGAAAAACTCAAAAAACTGTTATTTTTCAATAAAAAAACAAAAAAATCTAAAAATAATAAAAACACACAAAAATACCTCAAAATTCCGAAAAATAACAGTAGAATTGAATATAATCATTTTGTTTTATCATAAAATACTGATATACAATCTGAAATATCTTTTCTGAATAGTGGAAAAAGACTATATTCCATTAGAAACCCAGTCACAAGGAAATCCATCTGTGACAGCCTCAGAAGACAGAGAGGTGCTGCCAAAAACCAAGGGCAAGCAGAAAAGACACAGTGAAGTGACAATCAACTCAAAAGATTGGACACCAATAGCCGTGCCAAGGGCCAAGAAACCCAGAAAAGCTCCAACAAAACCAGTTGGATCACCAAAACAAATTGAAAAACAGAAAATCACTGTTATCAACCCAGTTTTAAACTCTAAAGGCAAATTGCCAAAGAGTATATATCATAAATTTGTACAAGGGCCTGCTAAAGGTAAATAAACCTTGAAACATACAACATTTTTCATTGTCTGTCATTTTTTAACATTGTTAACATGACACCTCCACTTCTTAGAGATCTTGGATTCCCAAGAAATCAACCAGAACACTGGCCAAGAAGACACAGAGGAAGAAGACAGCCAATCACTGGATCAAATGACCAGCAAAGGGCTTACCATCAGGGAACTCCTACCCAAGGTCTTATTCCAAATCAAATTCAACCCAGGAGTCCAACCAGGAGATTGGACAGATGCAGAACAGGTCCTTCAAATACACAAACTTCTGAAAGACCTCTTCACATGGAGCATGGACAACAAAATGTTCACTATGGCAGCATCATGGGTAGAAGTGGGGATAACAACTCAGAAGATCTGTCTCAAGCAAATGGCTTGGATGGAGCTTATGACAGAAATGCAAGGTTGGAATCCCAACAAGAATTTCAAACTCTTAGAAGAAAGAGCAATCAGAATCAAAGAGAACCAGGAAGCCATACAAGCCATAGAGAGATCTTGGCACAAGGAAGAGCCCAGTCAGATTCAGGTACCCCAAAAATTGGAAGGAGAAGCCCCATCTTCCCCACAACCATCCAGCAGTTCCAGGCCTTACAAGCCAAAGGAAACTTCATCCAAGGCTCCCCAACCATTCCAGGTAGTTTCCAACAGGAGAAAAGGAGCTCAAGGGAAAACGAAACTTCTTTCAACCAGAGGAAGAAGGAAGAAGACCCATTGATGAAAAAGCTGATGGAATTAGTCCAAGAAAAACACAAAAGCAAAAAATAGTTGTACCTACAAATAGTGTTGATAGTTCTGACTCAATTGATCCAGAATTAATAACTGAGACTACAATTCACACTCATGAGTTTGAAAACAAACTCACATGGACCAAATTGGCCCAATTCATGGATTGGACATATGAAACCTCAGGAAAAATGAGGACAGAAGTGGAAACATTGAAAGAAGAAAATGCTTTCCAAGCAACAGTCATAAAAGACTTAAATACAAATCTGGCCAAAATTTGGACAGAATTTGAAAAAACTAACAGACAGTTGAATTCAATTCTAGAAGAACAACAAACTGTGAAGAGAGATCTGAGGAGTATCCAGCAGCAACAGGATAGCTTTGATAAAGAAATTGATTACCTCTATGACAGAGAAGACAATCAATACCCTCCAACACAAGGTCAACCCACTACCTCTACAAAATTGAAAGAAGAGGATAAAGACTATGACCAGGAACCTGAATATCAGATTCCAAAGTTAAGATCAGAGTCAATGTACCAAGATGGGGAAAATCTCAGCTATTCAGAGAAACAGGCACTAAAACAGTTACCAGAAGTAGCAAACTGGCCAAAGTTCTCAGGAATTGGGGAATATGACCATATGGAAATCATTGACTATATTGATGGACTCTTTGTTGATGTCCCAAAGATACCAGACTACTGGATCACAACAAGACTTAACACAGCATTCAGAGGCCATGCAAACATATGGTATACTGAGATGAAAGAAATACATGGCAGGAAAAGCTGGCCATGGTGGAGGAACCAGATTATACAAAAGTATAGCAATGGTATTTGGATCTGGAAAAAGACCATGTCCTTTGAAAGTGATAGATACTCCACAGAAAAAGACCCATATGAATGGTGTCTCAAACAAACAAAAAGGCTAAAAGCTATTGATCCCAATATAACAATAGAAATGAGAAAATATAAACTCCTAACAAAATTACAAGGAGATCTAGAACATGCAGTCAAATGCAGATTCAACAACATCAGCAGCATTGATTACATAGCAAATGTCACACAAGATGTGAGGAAAAAAACCTCCATAGGAAGTTACACATCCTATAAACCAAACTTCAAAGACAAGAAGTCTGAAGTTAAAGAAACAAACAAAGAGAAAGGGAAAGAAACCCCAAAAAAGAAATATGTGTGCCATAACTGTGGATCACCAGACCACTATGCCAACAATTGCACAAAACCAAAAAAGAAAATATATGCAATTGATGAAGAATCAGATAAGGAACAAACAGGTGACAAATCTGATTCTGACAGTATGGGAAATGGTATGAGAGCAGAATCACAAAGTGAACTTGATACCATAGAAGAATACATAGTGGAATGCAATGAAGAAAGTTCACTTGACATACAAGACATTGAATTAGATTCAGGAAGACCACAAATGACAACAGACAAAGAGCTCTGTAAGCACACACAGAATGCACAAACATTCCTGGTAACCCCAAATAGAGGGATGGGATTCATTCATGGAACACCTACAAAATTGACAGTTTACATTGAGAACTGTAAACACCCAATGATCATTGACACAGGAGCAAGTTGCTCCATAGTAGCAAAAGACTACTTAAAACAACACTTCCCCAAATGAGAAGAGGATATAATCCCAACAAAAGCTAGAAACTTTTAAAGTGCATCAGGCAAAATACACTCACTGGGGACAATAATCAAAGAGATAATTATCCCACACCAAAAAGGAAATATCAGACTAGAACCTGAATCTGTAGTTCTAGAGAATGCACATGTACAAGGATTCCTACTAGGTACAGAGTACCAATGAATGTATGGTATGGACATTTGCAATAGTAAAAATAGATATCTTACCATAGGTACAAACAAAGACAAAAAATTTTCCTTTGACATAAATCATATAACAAATGATAACACCCTGAAAGAACTAGTGGAAGAATTCAAAGAAGCCCAATATAGCACTCAACTTACCAGTAAAATGAAACTCAACTTACTGAAAGTATTGAGGAAGCATAGAGGAGCTTTTGCAATAGGAGATGAACCACTAGGAAAAATCAAAGGACATGATATAGAATTATATCTGGATGTAGAAAGACCATATCCACCTATGCTTAGGAGACCACCATACCCAGCAAGCATGGAAACTAGGAAAGAAATTGAGAAACATATCAATGAACTCCTAGAAATGGGGGTAATAAGGAAAATAGGACATAATGAGATAGTAGTAGTCAATACACCAGTCCTTATAGCTTGGCATGATGGTAAATCCAGACTATGTGGTGACTTCAGGGCTTTGAATAATTACACCAAAGCAGATAGGTACCCCATCACAAGGATACCACATGCACTAGATAAGCTAGCAAAAGCCAAGTTTATTACAAAAATGGATTGCATGAAAGGTTTCCCCAAGAATGGGGTGAAACCAGATTCCATCAATTTGCTAAGAATTATATGCCATATGGGCATATATGAATATACTAGAATGCCATTTGGCATTAAGAATGCACCAGCCCATTTTCAGAGGATGATGGATACCATATTTCAAGATGAAATAATGGAAGGGTGGATGGTAGTGTACATTGATGATATCATAATATACTCAGAAACATGGGAAGACCATGTGAGGAAAATTGATAAAATTTTGGGAAAATGTACACCAATCAACATGAAGATATCTCTTAAAAAATGTAACTTTGGACAGCAAGAACTGCTAGCCCTAGGACACAAAGCTTCAGGTTTGAGTCTAGCTATAGACCAAAATAAAGTTGCTGCAGTACTAAAGAAACCAGTACCAAAAAACATTAAAGAAATGCAATCTTTTTTGGGCTTTGCTAGTTACTACAGAAGCCACATAAAAAACTTTACACACATCACTAGTAGCCTATATAAACTGTGCTCAAAAGATGTAGTCTTTGAAATTACCAAAGAAAGAAGAGATGCATTTGAGAAAATCAAATATGAACTGACCAATGACCCTGTCCTGATGATGCCTGATTTTGAACTACCATTCAAACTATATATAGATGCAGCATGTAGCCAAGGACTAGGGGCAGCACTACACCAGAGGCAACTAGTGGATGGAATACCCAAAGAAGGAGTAATTTGCAATATATCAAGACAACTGAAAGACTCAGAAGCCAGATATGGAGCTACTCAGACAGAATGTCTCTGCTTGGTATGGGCATTAGAAAAACTCCATTACTACTTAGAAGGAGCAGTATTTGAAGTTTTTACTGATTGCACAGCCCTCAAATCACTGTTGAACATGAAGACAACAAACAGACACATGCTTAGGTGGCAAATAGCCATACAAGAATACAGAGGGAATATGACTATCATCTATAAAGAAGGGAAAAGTCATACTAATGCAGATGGTCTCAGCAGGTGGCCACTGAAAAATGACCAAGAGAATCCAGCATATGACCCAGAAAATGGGGCCAAAATACCCATACAATGCATGGAGATAGATAGGAGAAAGAACTTCAAACTATCAAACTGGGCATTAGGGAATGACCCATCAAGCCCAGCACAGAGCTATGGGGAAAGCAAAGAGATACCCATATTTGGAATCAGCTCCTCTGATCTGAATACAGAGTTCTTTAGCATACTACAATCATCATACAATAAACACAAACAGTTTAGTATATTGACGCAACTATTGAAACAAAAGTACAGGAGTCCTGAACTAGAGAGCCAATTGGAAGAGCCATGGCTCAAAAACTTCAAAGAAAATAGATTTTTCTGATATATGATCTACTATACCATAGGGAAAAACACACAAGTGCCCTGGTAATAATAAATAGAGAACATATTTCCCTGATACTACAGGAATGCCATGACTGCCCATACATGGGACATATGAGTGAAGAAAGAACTAAAGAAAGAGTCTTTAGCACAGATTGGTGGCCAAAGTGGGAACAAGACTTGAGTGAATACATCAACACTTGTACCAGATGCCAAAAAGCCAACAAAGGTCATGGCAAAAGATATGGATTACTCCAGAGTATAGAGGAGCCCAAACACCCCTGGGAAATAATAAACATGGATTGGGTGACGGGCCTGGTCCCTGGAGGAAAAGACAGCTTTAATGCATGCCTAGTAGTAGTGGACAGGTACAGCAAGAGTGTCAGATGTCTCCCCTGTCACAAAGAGGACACAGCAATGGACACAGCCATATTGTTCTGGAACAATGTGATAGCAAACTGTGGAGTCCCAAGAATTATAATTAGTGACAGAGACCCTAAATTTACATCAGAATTTTGGACTAATCTATATGAGATGCTGGGAACCAAATTAGCATTCTCCACAGCTTACCATCCACCAACAGATGGTCTAGCAGAAAGAATGATCCAAACACTAGAAGACATCATTAGAAGGTTTTGTGCATATGGCATGGAATATAAAGACAATGAGGGATATACCCATGACTGGGTAACTCTCCTACCAGCTGTAAAATTGGCATACAACACAAGTATACACTCAGTGACAGGAAAAACCCCTGCCACATTAGAGAGAGGATGGAACCCACTACTTCCAGTAGACTACTTGAAGAAGAACCTCCTCTCAGTACACCCTACAGCTAAATACTTCCACACAATATGGAAAACTGCCTGTGAAAAAGCAGAACAATGTGTGGCTGAAGCCAAATTATACAACAAACAGAGATATGATAAAAGTCACCAAGAGCCTGATTTCAAAGAAGAAGACCAAGTTCTAATCTCAACTCTTAACTTCAGCAATCTAAGAGGACCCAAGAGATGAGAGACTCATTCATAGGACCATTCACCATTTTTAAATTAATAGGAAAGAATGCAGTAGAAGTCAACCTGACCAAAGATTTTTCTAGGAAACACCCAGTTTTCCCTGTGAGCCTGGTCAAACCTTATCACCAAACAGATGAGGAGAAATTCCCTGACAGAAAGAAGACAGTCACCCATGGAAGATTGGTAGAGGAAGGTGACTCACCTGGACCAGTGAGAAAGATCATTAAAGCCAGGAAAATAAGAATTAATGGGAAAGACAACAGGCAATATCTGGTTAGATTTAAGAATCAACCAGCAGATAAAGATAAATGGTTAACTGAGAAAGAAATCCCAGATGGACAAATACACCTCAGAAGATTCAGAGCCTCCAGGAGGGCTGAAGAGTCTCATCAATGATGAGCCTTCTTTTGAGGGAGGGTATGTCAGCCTGTGACTCAAAACAGAGCACTAGCATGACATCCAACATACCATAAATAATGGTATGACAAGTATTGAACAAACATAGTCAATACAGGTAATAAATAAGAGGAAAACAATCCTCTTAAATTAAACACCAACCTTATCCAAACAGAATAAGGAAACCTATAGGAGAATAAACAAGTCAAAACCCTTATTTTCACCTCTCATCTGACTTATGCATATTTAAGTTATCCTATACCAAAATGGTATTCTTCTTAAAGCTCACATAGAGAGCTACACAATCATATCATCCATGTTGTTGCAACACCACTACAACTGGAGATACCATATGACCTTTATTTCAAAAGCAAGACCCCCCTGAAAGTCAAAGAGGGCTTGTACAAAACTGTACAAAAGTATAATCAAATTAAAGACATAAACTAGAGCTTTAATTTGAGATACATGGGACCTCTGTATCTCTTAAATTGACTGAGGGATCTTGGTTCAAAGGTTTAACAACCAAAAATACAGATATTCTGAAAACAAGAAAGTAAACAAACCCCTGTATCTTTGGAATACACTCATACAACTGTACAGTGTAATATACCAAACTGTAGAGCTAATCAAGCCCTACAAAACTGTATCATCAGAATACAGATATCTTCCAAATTGGAGAAGATATCTGGCATGGAAGTTTTTGAAGCCTCATACAGATGTACAAAATTACATCCAAAAACTTAAAACCCTTATAACTCTTGCTATTTGAAAGAAGGGTAAACATGAAGCATACTAAAGTGATGAGCTCATCAAGCCCTTCAATTCGGTGCTCTTGGTTTCTTGATATCTCAAAAACTGACTAAGATATCTTGGTTGGAAGTATTTTGACCAATACTGGCCTGTACCAAACCTGTACCAACCAGTACTGTCTTGATACTTAAAATAATGGTTGTTTAAAGCTTAAACCCGCCCAGAATGACTAATATTGATCATACAGACACCAGTACAACGTCATCCAAGTGCTGACGTGGCAGGTGAAAAGTTTTTTCACCCTGTATTGACCCATAATGATCATTTGTGGTTCTAAAACCACAATTCTGCCTATGTTGACGTCAGAATTGAGGATCCAGAACCACAGATTGACCAATGGAGTGAAACTTTTCACTCTTCTGACGTGTGAAGAGCTAATAACTCTTGCCAGTCTTGAAAAATATAAAAAGGAGGGTTTTTTCCTTGAAAACCCATCATCATTATCTTATTTACCCATATTCTTACGTGACAAAACTGTTATCCATCAGTAGTGTCCTTAGAATTATCAAAGATATAATTAGAGTATAATTATTGTAGTACTTCTTTACAGTCAGAGATATTAGAGTATTGCAACCCAGGTCCTCAATAGACTCATCACCACTGTTACCACGTAGCAGTAGGACCTGAAGAATTTTATTTATTTATTTTTTGACGTGTCACAGTCATAATACTAGCTTGTATTTACACTTTATAGCTACTATATAAACTCACCTTGACATCAATTCAACTAAAAGAGTTAAGATCAAAACAGAAAAGTATTTCATTAAATATAAAAATTAACTAAATTACTGACATTTCTTTTTATTATTATATATTGAATAGGTCTGATCTGAGAATGCTGAATCCTGTCTTCTTGAGTTGTAAAGCCACTTACTAATTTTATTTTGGTTTGTAAGCTCCAAGAAAGATTTTGTTCAGTATTTTAGGAGGGGCAGGCAATACACCCTTGCCACCCTTGGTTACAGGAGTTACAAGCAATTCAAAACTAGTTACCTGTGATTTCCCCCTCCCGGTACTGCCTCATTTTAATCCCACATCTGGTGTCTCAACAGTGGCAAGAAACCTCAAATTACAATATAAAAAATTAATTCAATTAAAATCAATCAAAAAAAACCAGCTACTCCAGAATAATCTTTTCATAACAAAAAACTGGAGTCAAATAATCAAAATCAGCCAAAACCATCATCTCAGGAATCTCAATCATCAACTCACTATGACCATTACTATTATCCACAAAGCAAGAAACAGAACTAGGGGAGGAATCAAATAAATATTCCAATTTCCCAATTGCAACACCAAGAACCAATAAAAGGGACTTGAAGGTTGTGGAGAAATTCTTTCTTGATCTCTTTGAAAGAAATAAACTCAATAAATCAATCTCAAAAGAGGAAATTAACCAATCAAAAATGGATAAACCTTAATCATCAAAATTACCTGGTAGTATTGAAGAAATCCAGGAAGAAAACTTTAATGAAGAAACTGTTGAAGGACAGAAAGAAATGTCTTCAACAGACAGACTTCACCAGAAAATACTAGAAATGCAAGAACAACTATTAGCATTAATCAAAAAAGAAGGGAAAAACAAATCATCCAGTTACACTCCACAAAATAGTCCACTTGAAGAACAGACCACCCTTCCAAGATCATTCAGGCAACATGGATCACCTTCACCTTATCCAAGACCCATGGCCACATCAACACCTTATACAAAACAAAGACAAAATACCTTACCAAGAAGGGTCAACATTTCTTCCCAAATTCCAACTCCATCACATCAAGAAATTTCAAGAAACAATACTCCAATAGTAAAAATCAGAGCCAAGGACTACAGCTTGTGATTTGATGAAAAGGATGTTGAAAGATTCATCAAAAAAGTTGAAAATATTTCCGAAATTGAAGGAGCAAGTGGAAGAGACATTGCAAGACAAATAGCATTTTGGACAAAAGATGAAGAAATCAGCTATCATATTGAAGGAATGCTAGGATATGAGACAGCTGATTGGGATCAATTGAAATTGGATATGAAAAGAAGATGGGGAACAGTCTCACCTGAAAGAAAATACAGATTATTCTCAATCACTGAATTGTTCACAAGAACCCAGCAAGAAGGAGGAATAAGAAATATGACCCACTACAGAAAATTAATTGGGGAATATGAAGCAATAATCACTTACCTGAAATAATACCAATATATTCAAGGTGATATCAACCATAATCAAGAAATATTGGCCCGCCTTTCCACTAGTGTTCAACAATCAATTTACAAAGAAATAATTAAAGACAGAGCTATGGTTCAAGCCTTGGATGGAGGTTACATCATACCAAGATTGAATATTTTGAAATTATACATTGAACAGGACTTGGAGGCCAAGGTTCTGATTCAACAAAAGAAATTTTCTAAACCAAAACCTCCCGAAAGGAAAACAATATTTGAGGATGAAAGATGGGATGAAGTTTTAAAACAAGTACAAGAACTCACCCAAAAGATCAAAAATCCTCCACAACCAGAACCTTCGCCAAGAAATGAGGGAAAAGAATCAGTTAAAGAGGTTTTAAATCAACTCAAAACCCTTTCAGAAGAAGTTAATCCACCAAGAAGGAATTGGAACAATAATCAAGAGCAAATATTCCCTCAAAATAACCAGCCATACAGGCCAAGGAATCCCTTACCACCATTTTCATCCAGTTACCAACCTTGCATACCAGCTCAAATGGCTCCAAGACCACCATTAAAATGTGCTTACTGCAAGGAAGAAGGCCACTCAGCAATCAGATGTGCTCACCTTGCTGAAGATTTGGACAAAAGAATTATCAGAACTCAAGGGGAATCTTACCTATTTCCCAACTATCAGAAAGTACCTATGGAAGGGAATGAAAGTGTCAAAAACTTAGTCAGAGCTTTTGCAAAGGAACAAGCAGAGCTCAACAAGAAATTCATGGAGAAACCTACTGTAAAACCAAAACCAGAAGAAGAGATTAATCCCAATTAAAAGAAACCAGAGGATAAATCAACCTCAATTGCACATGTTGAAGATTGGTCAAATTGGAAACCACCTACCATTTCCTCAGCCAATTACCCATTTGAATCACACATTGGACTAAGGCAGACAAAACAAGGGATGGAAAGACAATCCCAAAATCAATACCAAAAGAAGAAAGCAGAAATTCCAGGAACTTATATTGAAGAAGAAAAAGTCATAATTCCTACCAAATTCCAAAATTCAAATATTCCAAAAACAGACCAACCTGAGGAGGTAATTGAAATTATTGCCAATAAGAATGAAGATGAAGAAAGTCTGAAAGAAGAAAAGAAGTTCAGAAAACCTTAAAAGAAACAACTTGAAACTAAATTGGAAATTGACGAAATTATCAAGGAAATTATGCAACAAAAGATCAACCTCACCATTGAAGAAATCCTGAGGATGTCACCAAATTTTGTCCATAAATTACATGAATTATCAGAAAAAGACAAGGAGAAAATTAAATCACTCAATTCAATGGATATTCAAGAAAGCCTATTAACATTTGGATTCAAAGAAATACCAAAGCCCAAGATCCATTACGCCTGTCCTTTGGATTTATGGAAATCTTCATTGGAAAGGAAGAATATCCTATCAAAGCATTAGTAGATACTGGTGCTGAACTCAACATCATACCAGAAGAAATAGCAATCAAAGCCTCACTCACAACAAGAAATATTAACATGAACCTCAGAGGTATTGGAGGACATACCACTTCATTGGTGGCACTTTCAGAATTTACTCCGATCATTTTGGCTTCAGGTGAAGAAACTCAAATTCACTTTTTCATTGAAAAAGGATCTGTCCATACAGTGCTTGGAAGACCCTTCTTGGCAGACAATAACATTAGGCTAGAATTTTCCCATAAGAAAGGTGAAATACTGAGATATCAAGAACCTTATGGAAGAAGATTATGCATGCCAATATGCAAACCTCAAGCACTGGGATGGCAAAATGGGCCCCCTAGAGGAATTGATTTATGCAATATGGCAAAATTGGTCAGAAATAACTCAGGAAAGAAGGATCAAAATGTAAGAAGAGACAATACCATAATAAATTTTACCCAGAAGACCCAAGAGTTATCCATATCTCCAAAAAGTGATAAATGTGATCCAGATTTACAAAATAAAAAATGGCGAGATAACCTCAAAAGACAACTTGAAGACTCAACCTCTGAAGATGAATTACCCAATATAATTTACAAGCCCATTGATAAAAATGAAGAAACCTTCCAGATTTTAGTAGATGGAAATGAGAAAATAAATGTAAACCCTTTCAAAACTAAACCCAAAAGGAAGAAAGTCAGATTTAGTGAACATCATGAGCTTTCAGATGAAGAAATTATAAATGAAATAGAAAAAGACTTCAAAATTATGAAAGAAAGAGACAAACGTTTGAAATAAACATACCATATAAACTTCTTTGACAGACCATTGAACAACCAAGAAGAACCTTATGAATGGCAACTGGAAAACCCAGAATTCATTCAGAAACCCCCCCAACAAATATGAAGAAACAGGATCAAATCTAGAAAATGAATACAACTACCTTTACTTGCCCTATATTACCTTTGCAGACATTTATTGGGATGAATATGAAGAAAGCTCATGTGAAGATAAAGATTTATGTAATCTTCCAGGAGCAAACTTGAACAAAATCCAATTCCTAGAGCTATTAACTGAAGAGGGAATTAAAGGAAACCTTGAAAATCAATCCAGGGATTAAATCTTTGAAATGGCCACACTACCAAGAACAGCACTTTACTTCAATCAAATTTGGGCCCAATGGTACCTGGGATTGAATGGATCAATATACCAGACTGGAAAACTGAAATGGGTTGGAGATGGATATATATTCATTGATGAAGACTTATGGTTGTCAGAATTTCCATCAGAGCCAGAAATTAAAGAAATAAATGCCTTTGTGTAAGCCCTCAAAGACCTTATTTTGGCCAGGTTACTCAACAGACACTCACCTTTCCCACTTGGAGGAGCTCAACTCTAAATAAAATCAACAAAATCAAGATTATTTCCCTAAAAAATGTATTAGTATCATTCAAAAAAAATGTATCATTAGTTTCCTTTATCAATTTTCTTTCTCTCCTGGGCAGTGACTCCCTGCCTTAACAAAGAATAAATTCATCAACAAAGTATTTCTTAAAAAAAAATATCAATTACCTTTACCATGGCCAATTCAACAATTTTTGGATACTATGGGGAAGAATTAATAAAATAACACCAAATTATTAATAAATATTCAATTATGAAAGCTGAAGATGATTATATCAACAAAGAGAACCTTTGGAACTTTAAGGATATTACATCCATATCAAGAAACCAAGAACCTCAAGAAAACCAGGAATTGCTCAAAATTATGGAGATTTCTGACAAAACCAATAATCAAATGGTTCAAGAATTAATTGACCAATTAACTTTCAAACCATCAAGGCCCATCTCAAAGACACATCACAGCTCTAAAAATCAAAAAAAAAATCAAATCAAATCAAATAGTCAGATTTCAACTCCATTAATCACTAGGCAGTGACCTCCTGCCTTATCAAAGAAGAATATCTAAGTTCTTACCCAAAAGGTATGATCCAAAACCCAATAAACCTACCCTCAAACAATTTTTATAAATAAATCTGATAAAATTTTCAAATATTATTACCTTTTAACACTTCAAAAATCCACCAAATCCTTTAAAATGCAATCTCATCCATGGAAAGAATTACCTGGGTTCAACCTCACAAAGTATTAATTCTTAGAGTTACTGACCTGGGATGGAATTGATGGAAACCTTGGAAACCCATATTGGAATGAAATATTCCACATGGATGGATTCCTCAGGAAATCACTCTTTTGGAGGACCTGGGAATGCCAAGATTGGTTCAACCTTCAGTACTTAAAAATTAAAACAGTATCAATCAGCAATTTCTCAAGAGGCTATATTGTAGAAAATTCCATATGGGATTGTCACTGGGAGGAAACACTTATACCAGCAATAATCAGCCTTAGGGGTGGTGCAATTGAATTAAATACAGACAAATGGAGCTCATTCTGTCAAGAGTAATTTTTTAAAATTCTAAAAAGAGAGAAATGGAGGGGAGGTAAATTTCCCAAACAAGAATTAGTGAAGGAGATACTTGGTCAAAGGAATTAATTTAAAGAAATCTCATGTCAGGCTGAGTCTATGATAAAGGTGTATATGAGTATTTACAATCTTTAACTATGACTGTGACACGGTAAAAATGGTTTTAAAAGATGATAAGATTGATAATGAATGATTTAATTTAAGATTTAAAGGGCTTTACTATAGAGATATAGTGGTGGTGAGCGCTGTTGAAAGCCCTGGGTGCAGCTTTACCTGTTGGATTACAGTAATGAAGACTACAATACTTTAAATTAAGAGTATACCTGGTTATTACCCAAGAGTAAAACTTTTTTTGACAGTTTACTACGTAGGGTTTTCAAGAGCAGGATGAGGAAAGGTTTTTGGCTGTGAAAAGCCCTCCTTTTATCCTGAAATTGAGGTGGAAAGGCTGCTAGACCTTTCCACGTAGAGGAAGTGAAGATTTTTCACTCTCTATGACAGGCTTGTGGTTTGCAAACAGCCTGTATACCCTTTATTGGGCTCAGATGTGGTTTTGAAACCACATCTGGGCAGTTTTCACCAACACAGGGTGAAAGTTTTCATCTGGGGACCTCACAGCCTGATTCTGACGTGTATGACGCGTAGAATGCTGTACAGAAACTGTATGGGACCCCAGTATTGACTGACATATGAGGTATTGAAGTAAAAACATGCTTCTTTGTCTATTTGACACCTCATATTCATGGTTTTGGAATATTATCCCATGGTAAGCCTGTATCTGACAGCAGGTGGGATTTTGATCTTAAAATGGTCATAACTCTGTCAGTTTTCGAGATATCAAGCTCAAAATTGGTTCATTGAATAGCTCTGTATGGGCTCTACACAATGGTACCCAGCTTGACATGGTTATCATTAAGTATGACAAACTTATCCCAGGTACAAGTATTTTTGTACATTGGCGTGGTCTGGTCAAAAGCTGTATTAAGCTTGTTTGGCCAATAACTTCTGTTGTAGTTGAGTTATGAGGAAATGGATGGCACCATAAGATAGCCCTGATTGTGCTCTTTCCAAAAAGACCCCACTTCAGGTATCTCACACTAAAACTGTAAAAGTTAGATGAGAGGTGAATGTTTTGTTCACCCTTATTTGGTCTGAATTTGACCATAACTCAAGTAATACTGGTGCTAGCTCAGTTTGGCTGGTACCATTGGATAGCCCTGGCTTAGAGCTTCATTTTGAGTACCCATTTGATGGAGTTAAGCCTCTCCTTCTAGATTTTAGATGAGAGGTGAAAATTAAGGTTTATGCTCAGCAATAACTTTGAGCAGGAATAACTTTGTTATTTCTTGTCCTATGGTGATGGGACTTATATTTTCAGGAAGAGGTGAGTTTCCTCTTTCTTTTGATACCTTTTGAGCTAATTTGGCTCAGTTCCATGTTTTGGTGGTATTTTGGCTATACCATTGGTTTATGGTATTTTGACTGACATACCCTCCCTCTAAAAAAGGCTCATCATTGATGAGACTGTTCAGTCCTCCTAGAGGCTCTGAATCTCCTTAAATGGAGGTTCCCATCTGGTATGGCATCCTCTGCCAACCATTTGTCTTTGTCAGCTGTCTGGTTCTTGAATCTGACTAGATATTGTCTCTGATCCTTCCCATTAAGTCTGATTTTTCTGGCCCTGATGATTTTACTCACAGGTCCAGGAGAGTCTTCTACTTCCACTATTTCTGGTGGAGTGGTGTTCTTCTTCCTGGAGGGGAATTTATCCTCCTCTGTTTGGAAGTAGGGTTTGACCAGGCTCACTAGAAAGACTGGGTGTTTCCTAGAAAACTCCTCAGTGAGCTTGACCTCTACTGCATTCTTCCCTATCAACCTAATGATAGTGAAGGGCCCTACAAATGAGTCTCTCATTTTCTTGGGTCCTTTGAGATTGTTAAAGTTCAGTGTAGACACTAACACCTGGTCCCCTTCCTTGAAGTCAGGTTCCATATGTGATTTGTCCCACCTCTGCTTATTATACTCTTTGGCCTCAGCTATGCATTTGGCAGCAGTATCACAGGCTTTCTTGCACATATCATGGAAGTCTTTGGCTGTGGGGTGGATGGTCACAAGATTTTTCTTCAAGTGATCCTCAGGTAACAGGGGATTCCACCCTTGCTGTGAGCCTTAGAGGTAATTTCATATACCCAAAAGACCACAAATATAAAAAATAACATATTAATATAAATAAAATAAATTTATTTATATTATTAAAATAAAAATCAAAATATAAATATAAAATTATATTAAAAATAAAAAATTAATTATAATTTAAAAATAAAAAAATACATTAAATTTTGTAAATATAAAATTACATTTATACTTGAAAAAATTAAGTAAAAATGAAACTTTAACAAAATTGTGAGAAAATAAATAAATTTGGAAGAAAGTTAAATAAAAATTATTATAAATTTTTATCCAATAAATAAACATATAAAATTTATTTCACCATTGGATTCCTCATAAAAAATCAGGTGGGGTCACCTGTGAGTGAAATTCTTGTAACTCAACTCTAAATAAGCTTAAATTAAGTTTTTAGTATTTTCAATACAAAAGTTGAAAATCCTCAAAACCTTAATTTAATTCACACCACATGTGGTGTTAACCATCAATTTTTGTGTTAAAATTGAGGTGTTGTGTTTAGTTTAGAAGTTATGAGGAATTGAAGTATTTTCAATTGAATTCAATTGAAATGTCAAAATGTGCGCGTGTATTACATAAGTGAACTTTGATTTACATATAAGGTGTCAATTATTACTGTATTGTACTGTACAATTGAATTGAATTGCATATGTAAATTATAAGTATAATACATGATGAGGAATTAAAGGAAAAATAAATTGGAAAGATTAAAATTGGGGGGGAAAAGGAAATCCAGCTCTAAGGGGGAGCTAGACCCCCAAAATCCTTGCTGACAGGCGTGGGATGTCAAAATTCACGCAAACGTTCATCACTTTTGGCCTGGAATTGAGTTACAGGGTCTGTGGACTCAATTGATGATGAGGTTTTGATACCAACTGGGGTAGTTTTAGCTGTTGCCAAGAGGGTAAAACTACCCTTAAGATAAAACAATCATAATAAAACAGTTTTAACTGGTTTCTACGCCTCTGACACACATTCTGACGTGTTTTGAAGGCTCTAGGCCTGGTATTGCTATAGTGATGGCTGATTTAAGGGTCTAAAATGGCTAAAATGGCTAAAAATGGCTTAAACCAGCCCTTTTTTGGTCTAAACCAGGGTTCAATGATGCCATAATTGGCTTTTCTGTTGTCAGACTGTTTTTCACGACTGACAAGAGTAAATTTTACTTTTGGAGTAAGAGAATTGATGGCTATAAAAGAATGTCATCTTTGCCCCACTTTTCTCTTCATGTTAGAATCTTTTCCTTTTATTAATTAGTTTAAAACTGTTAAACCAATCAATCAAAGATTCCAACCACCACTTTTAAATAATTTTAATCCTTTTAACCACGTGAAAAATCATTATAATCATTGTTTGTAACTCTTATAATCATTTTCACCCCTGAACCACCCCAAAAGTGAATTAAAGCATGTTTCATCACTGTAAACTTTGTCACTTTGTTTCCAAATTCACTCTGGTCACTTTTGGGCGTGTTTTCTCTTTAATATTCTTTTTAAAGACTTTGTTCTTTAATTAATTGCTTGCAGTTCTTTGCTCAATTAATTCCAATTGAAATTGCTCTTGAAGAAATTTCTTTTGTAGCCTTAAAATATCTCTTGTAGAGTATTTTTTGGATAAATTTTTATTGTTGGTAAAACAATAAATTTTTATAATATTATTTTTTTATACTAATAAAGTAATAAACAATAAAATTGGCGTGTTTTCTCTTAAAAATAATATTTCATACTATTTTTAATTGATTTTCACCTTATACAAATTTTGAGGACAGGAAAAGTACTTGATTTTTAATCAAAGTTTCATATCCACACCTTACATTTGGGAGCCCAGCCGTGATATTTTACCTGTGACATATTTTTTTACTCTTTTTAAATCTTTTTTCTTATATTGAAAAATTTAAAAATATATAAAAAATACTTATAATTCAAAAAATCCATAAAAAATAACTTTTTTTTCATATTATAAGTGAGGCTTATATTTTTATTTCTTTTTTTGAAATAACCTTTTTTTTACTTAATTAATTGGCTTTTTCATTAATTTTAGTGTCTGACAACGTGGTAAGACAAGAAAACATTGAAACAGCCTCAACAGTAACCAACATTATCCCTGCCAGTACTGTTAATTCTGATCATAATAGTACTGTTATTGTGACTCAAAATAACAAGCCTGAACCAATATCTTCTGAACTGATTAACTTGGACATAAGTAATACCCTTCAGAAAGCTAAAAATTTGGCCAATAGTAAGTTTTTGACGTAAAAATACTATTTTAAGCCTTTTTTAACCATAATTATGCCTTCAACCAGGTCAGGAGCCAGCTACAACCCCTCAAGCAGCTCTCAAAAAGTTAATAGACGTGATTATGGCAGAAGCCAACCAGGTACAGAAGGAAAAGGGTCAGTTGATGACTTCCAAACAACTAAAATGGGTCATTCTGAAGCTGATAATACCATTTTACCTTCAAAAAGAGCTGACACCGCCACAACAAGCCTCTGTGGACATATACAAAGCAAGCCACAGTGCATACAACAATGCACTTCAATTCAAGGAGTACCAGATCCTTGCAGACCTGTGGAAGAATTGCATGAATTCTTACCTGACAGTAAGAGAATTCTTGGGCCATCCCAACACTTGCAAATTGCTCAATGGATGGCATCCATTAATGGAGAAGAAAAACATGATGCTTTTGATACTAGAATGGAGGAAAAACAACCCTCCACCACCCAAACCAGTGCCAAAAACAGCCCCAGTGGCCAGCAGCAGCAATTCCAACGTGAAAAAGCAGCCACAAACTCCAAACAAGGGCAAAGGGAAGGCACCAGCCCCAAAACCTTACAGCCAGGGCTACAGAATCCCAAAGATTCAGCAGGATGCCATGGAAAATGTATTTCAGATGGCCAGAACCATGTGGGAATTACAGAAGAAGGAGGAAGCCAGATTAAGGTTCCAGAAATGATTTCTGACATATTTTTGGTATCAAAAATGCACCTTCACACTTCCAAAGGATGATGAATGAAATCTTCCCTGAAGAACTCTCAGAGGGATGGTTAATCATTTACATTGATGACATTATTATCTGTTCAAAGACTTGGGAGGAGCACATGTACAGAATATCAAGAGTTTTGACAAAAATCCAATCAGTAAACATGAAAATCTCCTTGAAGAAATGTCATTTTGGATTTAAAGAACTTAAGGCACTAGGACATGTTGTATCTGGTTTGTCCCTTGGAATTGATAAAAATAAAGTTGCAGCAGTATTGTTAAAACCCATGCCTCAGAATAAGAAGGAAATTCAGTCATTCTTGGGTTTTGCAGGATATTACAGGCAACACATTAAAGACTTTGCATCCATAGCAAGACCACTTTATAAGTTGTGTGACAAAGACACAGTATTTGAGATGACTGTTGACAGAGTCAAAGCTTTTGAATCTCTAAGAGAAGCATTGACCACTGCTCCACTCTTACTGATGCCAGACTTTAAATTACCTTTCAAACTGTATATTGATGCATCAGGGGATGGACTAGGTGCTGCACTTCACCAAGTTCAGATCATAAATGACAAACCTGTAGAAGGACCAATATGTTTCATATCCAGGCAAATCAAACCAACTGAAGCCAGATATGGAGCAAGTCAAATGGAATGTCTATGCCTTGTCTGGGCCTTGGAGAAATTGAACTATTTCTTAGAGGGATGTGTTTTTGAAGTAATAACAGATTGTACAGCTGTGAAATCACTTTTGAACATGAAAACACCTAACAGACACATGCTCAGATGGCAAATAGCCATACAAGAATACAGAGGCAATATGACTATTGCTCATAAGGATGGGAATATTCATAAGAATGCAGATGGACCAAGCAGATGGCCATTACCAAATAACATTGATAATCCTGCTTATGTTCCAGAAGAAGCTTCACCACAAATTCCAATAGAAGGAATAAGTGTTACAGACTTGAACACCACCTTCTTTGAAGAAGTCAGAAATAGTTACACTCAAGATAAGAATTGTAGCATCTTATGCCAATTACTTAACAAAGACTGTAAAGACAACTCTCTAATACCTGCCTTGGATGAAGTATGGAGAAAATCTTAGAATGAAGGAACATTTCACCTACTGGATGGTATAATTTACCACAGAACCAAGCACACATGTGTCATGACAGTTGTAGACAGGTCATTAATCAATCTTGTACTGAAAGAATGCCATGATAGTCCCTTTTCAGGATATCTTTCTGAAGACAGAACAAGAGAGAAAGTGAAGACCTGCATATGGTGGCCAATGTGGCAAAAAGATGTTGCAGAATATTGCAAAACCTGTGACAGATGCCAAAAGGCAAATAAATCCACTGGCAAAAGACTTGGAAATATGATGAAAATCCAAGAACCAAACAGACCTTGGGAAATTGTCCATATGGATTGGGTAACTGGCCTACCACCAGGAGGTGACAGGAGCTATAATGCTTGCCTAGTAATTGTGGACAGATTCAGTAAAACTCCAATCTTTTTACCATGTCACAAAGATGATACAGCCATGGATACAGCTCTTCTGATATGGAATAGAGTAGTGTCATGGACTGGGATATTTACAAATATCATCAGTGATAGAGATCCCAAATTCACTTCAGCACTATGGACAAATCTTCACCAATTATTTGGCACTAAACTGTCTTTCTCTACAGCCTACCACCCACAAACTGATGGCCTGGCTGAAAGAATGATCCAAACCTTAGAGGACATGGTGAGAAGATTTTGTGCATATGGCCTTGAATTCAAAGATTGTGATGGATTTACCCATGATTGGTGTACTCTGTTACCAGCACTGGAATTAGCATATAAAACATCAATCCATGCTAGTACCAATCAGACTCCTGCTGTTCTAGAAAAAGGATGGAACCCCAAGTTACCCCAAGACTCCTTGAGGAAAGACTTAATTGAAATACATCCCACAGCTGCTAGCTTCAAAGGAATGCTAGACAAAGCTAGAAAGCATGCAGTAAGGTGCATGGAGGACTCTTTTGCATATGCTAAAGACAAATGGGATAAATCTCATGCAACTCCAGATTTCAAAGTGGGGGACCTAGTTCTTGTATCCACCACTAACTTCAATAACATCAAAGGATGTAAAAAGTTGAAAGACTCCTTTGCAGGACCTTTTGTGATTAAGGCCCTCCATGGAGAAAATGCTGTTGAAGTAGAGTTATCTGAAGAACTTAGCAATAAGCACCCTACATTTCCAGTGAGCTTGATAAAACCATATAAATCTAGTGATGCTGAGAAATTTCCCTTGAGGAATAAGGTTCCCCAAGTTATACCTCCTATTGAGACATCTGGTACTAAGAAAATAACCAAAGTTCTTAAAGAAAGGAAATTAAGAACCAAGAAAGTAAGGGAATACCTTGTTAGGTACAGTGACCCAACTTGTGAAGATGAATGGTTAGAAGAAAAAGATATACCAGAAGCTACCAAACTACTGAGGAGATTCAGACACACTAGAAACACCAATATTACAAAGTAATATTCTTTTTTTAGGGGGAGGGAATGTGAGCCTTAGAGGTAATTTCATATACCCAAAAGACCACAAATATAAAAAATAACATATTAATATAAATAAAATAAATTTATTTATATTATTAAAATAAAAATCAAAATATAAATATAAAATTATATTAAAAATAAAAGATGAATTATAATTTAAAAATAAAAAAATACATTAAATTTTGTAAATATAAAATTACATTTATACTTGAAAAAATTAAGTAAAAATGAAACTTTAACAAAATTGTGAGAAAATAAATAAATTTGGAAGAAAGTTAAATAAAAATTATTATAACTTTTTATCCAATAAATAAACATATAAAATTTATTTCACCATTGGATTCCTCATAAAAAATCAGGTGGGGTCACCTCTGAGTGAAATTCTTGTAACTCAACTCTAAATAAGCTTAAATTAAGTTTTTAGTATTTTCAATACAAAAGTTGAAAATCCTCAAAACCTTAATTTAATTCACACCACATGTGGTGTTAACCATCAATTTTTGTGTTAAAATTGAGGTGTTGTGTTTAGTTTAGAAGTTATGAGGAATTGAAGTATTTTCAATTGAATTCAATTGAAATGTCAAAATGTGCGCGTGTATTACATAAGTGAACTTTGATTTGCGTATAAGGTGTCAATTATTACTGTATTGTACTGTACAATTGAATTGAATTACATATGTAAATTATAAGTATAATACATGATGAGGAATTAAAGGAAAAATAAATTGGAAAGATTAAAATTGGGGGGGAAAAGGAAATCCAGCTCTAAGGGGGAGCTAGACCCCCAAAATCCTTGCTGACAGGCGTGGGATGTCAAAATTCACGCAAAAGTTCATCACTTTTGGCCTGGAATTGAGTTACAGGGTCTGTGGACTCAATTGATGATGAGGTTTTGATACCAACTGGGGTAGTTTTAGCTGTTGCCAAGAGGGTAAAACTACCCTTAAGATAAAACAATCATAATAAAACAGTTTTAACTGGTTTCTACGCCTCTGACACACATTCTGACGTGTTTTGAAGGCTCTAGGCCTGGTATTGCTATAGTGATGGCTGATTTAAGGGTCTAAAATGGCTAAAATGGCTAAAAATGGCTTAAACCAGCCCTTTTTTGGTCTAAACCAGGGTTCAATGATGCCATAATTGGCTTTTCTGTTGTCAGACTGTTTTTCACGACTGACAAGAGTAAATTTTACTTTTGGAGTAAGAGAATTGATGGCTATAAAAGAATGTCTTCTTTGCCCCACTTTTCTCTTCATGTTAGAATCTTTTCCTTTTATTAATTAGTTTAAAACTGTTAAACCAATCAATCAAAGATTCCAACCACCACTTTTAAATCATTTTAATCCTTTTAACCACGTGACAAATCATTATAATCATTGTTTGTAACTCTTATAATCATTTTTACCCCTGAACCACCCCAAAAGTGAATTAAAGCATGTTTCATCACTGTAAACTTTGTCACTTTGTTTCCAAATCCACTCTGGTCACTTTTGGGCGTGTTTTCTCTTTAATATTCTTTTTAAAGACTTTGTTCTTTAATTAATTGCTTGCAGTTCTTTGCTCAATTAATTCCAATTGAAATTGCTCTTGAAGAAATTTCTTTTGTAGCCTTAAAATATCTCTTGTAGAGTATTTTTTGGATAAATTTTTATTGTTGGTAAAACAATAAATTTTTATAATATTATTGTTTTATACTAATAAAGTTATAAACAATAAAATTGGCGTGTTTTCTCTTAAAAATAATATTTCATACTATTTTTAATTGATTTTCACCTTATACAAATTTTGAGGACAGGAAAAGTACTTGATTTTTAATCAAAGTTTCATATCCACACCTTACACTTTCTCTACCAGTGCAGGTGTTTTTCCTGTGGTAGAGTGCTGGCTTGTATTATAGGCCAGTTGGACTGCTGGTAAGAGGGTGACCCAATCATGGGTATATCCCTCATGGTCCTTGTATTCCATGCCATAGGCACAGAACCTCCTGAGGATGTCCTCCATTGTTTGGATCATCCTCTCAGCTAGGCCATCTGTTTGTGGATGGTAAGCTGTGTCAAAAGCAAGCTTGGTGCCAAGCATGTCATATAAATTGGTCCAAAATTCAGATGTGAATTTTGGGTCCCTGTCACTGATTATGATCTTACGGACTCCACAGGTGGATATGATGTTATTCCAAAATAACACAGCAGTGTCCATGGCTGTGTCCTCTTTATGGCATGGTAGACATCTCATGCTCTTGCTGAACCTATCAACTATGATTAAGCAGGCATTGTAGTTTTCTTTGCCTCCTGGGACAAGTCCTGTGACCCAGTTCATGTTGATGGTTTCCCATGGGTGTTTGGGTTCTTCTATGTGTTGAAGCAACCCATATTTCTTCCCATGCTTTCTATTTGCCTTTTGGCATCTTTCACAAGTGTTGATGTATTCACTCAACTCTTGCTCCCACTTGGGCCACCAAGCTGTGCTTGCTACCCTCTCTTTAGTCCTGTCTTCACTCATGTGTCCCATGTAGGGGCAGTCATGGCATTCCTGCAGGATTAAAGCGATTTGGTCTCTTTCTATCACTGTGAGTGCACTGGTGTGCTTATCTCTGTGATAAATCAGGCCATCTATAAGGAAGAATTTATTGTCCTTATAGGCCCTCAGCCAGGGTTCCTCCAGCTGGGTTTCCAGTTCTGGGCTCCTGTATTTTTGTTGAAGGAGTTGGAGTAGTATGCTACACTGTTTGTGTTGAGCATAGGATTTCAGTACTGCATTGAAAAATTCATTGTGCAATTCTGAGGAACTTATTCCCAGTATGGGGGTTTCTGTCCCTTCTGAATCAGTGTTTCTACTGTCAAGGGTACCACTCCCTGGTGCCCATTCAGAGAATCTGAAGTTCTTTTTCCTATTTATTTCCATAAAATGGATAGGAATTTTTGCAGCAACTTCAGGGTCATAGGCTGGATTTCTTTTGACATTGTCCAGTGGCCATCTGCTAAGGCCATCTGCGTTGGTATGGCTTTTACCTGCCTTGTATATGATGGTCATGTTCCCTCTATACTCCTGGATGGCTATTTGCCATCTCAGCATGTGTCTATTAGTAGTCTTCATGTTTAGTAAAGACTTCAAGGCTGTGCAGTCTGTGTAGACTTCAAAGACTGCACCCTCCAAATAATAATGGAGTTTTTCTAGTGCCTAGACTAGACATAGACATTCTCTCTGGGTGGCCCCATACCTGGCTTCTGAATCTTTCAGCTGCCTGGAGATGTAACATATTACACCTTCTCTTGGTTCACCATCCACAATTTGTCTTTGGTGAAGGGCTGCTCCCAAGCCTTGGCTGTATGCTGCATCTATCTATAACTTGAATGGTAGTTCAAAGTCAGGCAAGATGAGAACGGGTGCATTGGTGAGTTCATAATTGATCCTCTCATATGCATCCCTCCTTTCCTTGGTTATTTCAAAAACTACATCCTTTGAGCATAACTTGTATAAACTACTAGTTATGTGGGCAAAGTTTTTGATGTGGTTTTTATAGTAGCTAGCAAATCCAAGGAAAGATTGCATCTCTTTGATGTTCTTTGGTACTGGCTTTTGCAGTACTGCTGCTACTTTGTTCTGGTCAATTGCCAGACTAAGGCCTGAGACTTTGTGTCCTAGAGCTAGTAGCTCTTGTTGGCCAAAATTACACTTTTTAAGTGAAATTTTCAGATTTATGGGTGTACATTTACTTAGCACTCTGTCTATGTATTGTACATGGTCTTCCCATGTCTCTGAGTATATAATGATATCATCAATATACACTACCATCCAGCCTTCCATTATTTCTTCTTGAAATATGGTGTCCATCATCCTTTGGAAGTGGGCTGGTGCATTCTTGATGCCAAATGGCATCCTGGTGTACTCATATATGCCCATATGGCATATTATTCTGAGTAATTTCATGGAGTTTGGTTTAACTCCATTTTGGTGGAAGCCCTTCATACAATCCATCTTGGTTATGTATTTGGCTTTGGCCAATTTATCCAAGGCATGAGGTATTCTTGGTATAGGATACCTGTCTGCTTTTGTGTAGTTGTTCAGGGCTCTGAAGTCTCCACACAATCTAGACTTGCCATCATGCCAGGTGATTAGGACAGGAGTGGTGATTTCCACTATCTCATTATGTCCAATCTTCCTAATGACATCCATGTCCAAGAGTTCATTGATATGTTTCTCAATCTCTTTCCTGGTCTCCAGACTTGCTGGGTAAGGAGGTCTTGTTAACATGGGTGGATAAGGCCTTTCTACATCCAGATTTAGTTCTATATCATGGCCTTTGATCTTGCCTAATGGTTCTTCACCAATGGCAAATGCTGGTCTATTCTTCCTCAGCATCTTCAGTAAACTTAGCTTTTGTTTACTGGTGAGGGTAGTGCTAAACTGTCCCTCTCTGAATTCTTTCAGAAGTTCTTCCAGTGGGTCCTGAGAAGATATCTGGTATATATCAAGAGAAAATTTCTTTTCCTTGTTAGTACCAATGGTAATATGCCTATTTTTACTGTTGTAAATATCTATGCCATACATCCTCTGGTGATCTGTTCCCAGTAAAACCCCTTGGATGTGGGCATCTTCAAGCACTACAAACTCTGGGTTGAGTCTGATATTACCTTTTCTGTGGGGTATAATTATCTCTTTGATAATTGTCCCAATAGAGGTCATCTTTCCAGATGCACTCTTAAAGTTCTTTGCCTTGGTGGGCAAGAGCTGTTTTTCCCAGTTTGGGAAGTGGCTATCCAGATAATTTCGGGCCACTATGGAGCAATGTGCTCCACTGTCAATGATCAGTGGGTGCTGAGCATTGTCAATACATACAGTCATTTTTGTGGCTGTTCCATGTATATATGCCATTCCTTTGGTTGGTGTAACCAGGAATGTTTGTGCATCTTGTGTGTGTTTGCACAAGTTCTTGTTGGCAGTATCCTGTGGCATGCCTGCTTCCAACTGTATATCCTGGATTTCCAATGGGGTTTCCTCTTGGTATTTCACTAGAAGTTCCTCTCTTGGGTCTTGATCATCATCAGATAGTTCTCTGATGGCATCTCCCATAGAGTCTGATTCAGAATCCTCTGTTGGAGGTTCTTCTTCAGGGACTTTTTCTATAGCATAGACTTTCTTCTTTGCTTTTGGACAGTTGTTGGCATAGTGGTCTGTTGAACCACAATTGTGACAAGAATTCTTCTTCTTTGCCACTTCTGCCACTCTTTCTCTGGGTTTGTCTTTGAACTTTACCCTGAAAGGTTGTTTCTCTTTGAAACTGTTGCTCCTATATGGGGTGAATTTCCCTATATTAGTCCTTCTCCTTATGTCTTGTAAGGTATTGGCTATATCATCTAGAGTGCAATTTTGGTTGCATCTGCACTTTACTGCATGCTCTAGTTGTCCTGGCAGTTGTGTCAGAAGTTTATGATTCCTCATTTGAATGTTCATTTGAGGATCAATGGCTTTAAGTCTTTTAGACTGTCTAAGACACCACTCATATGGATCTTTGTCCACAGAGTATTTGTCATTTTCAAATGACACGGTCTTTTGCCATATCCAAGTTCCATTGCTGTACTTTTGGATTATTTGACTCTTCCACCATGGCCAATTTCTTCTGCCATGGATTTCTTTCATTTCTGTGTACCATATACTTGCATGACCTTTAAATGCAGTATTCAGTCTAGCAGTAATCCAGTAATCTGGTATGCTTGGTACATCAATGAAGAGTCCATCAATATAATCCATGAGTTCCATATGATCATATTCTCCTGATCCAGAGAATTTGGGCCAGTTTGAGGCCTCAGGAAGCTGTTTCAAGGCTTCCTTCTCTGAAAAAGACATGCCATCTCCATCCTGGTATTGTGATGGAGATCTTGCCTTATTCAACAACATGGCATCTGGTTTGATGTCATCTGGTTTATATGGATTCTCCATAGCTTGGCCTTGTGGTTGGGGCTTTAAGCTATGGTAGGCATCAAACAATTTGTTGATGTCTTGGTTCAGACACTCCCTGTCCCTGCTGCTATGATGTTGTTCTTCAGAGACTTGATTCAGTCTCTTGTTGGTTTCTTCAGAGGCTTTGCTCAGTTGAGCATATCCTTCCTGAAGGTTTTTAACTATCTGCTCCAATGAGGCTTGAGTTTTTCTCATCCTCTGTTGGGCAGATGCAAATTCTTCAGCCTGCTTTGCAGATTGCTCAGCATATTGGGACATTTGCAACCACAGTGTGTCACTGTTGATGTTGCTCTCAGATGTGATAATGTTATTTTCAGTCTGAGTGGGGGTAATGTTTCTATTACTAGGACTACTGATTCTAGAGTGGTTTACTACTTCTGGTTCTTGTGTACTTCTTTTACCAAATCTAACAGCTTCTGGATCATGGGGTCTGACTCTTTCCTCCTCTGGTTGAAGGAGGCTTTGTTCTTGCCCTTGTTGCCTTGTCTTCTCCTGGAAACTTCCTGGAATTGTGAAGAATGGTGACTCTTGGCCACTGATCTGCTGGTTTCTGAATGGTGTGAAGCCACTGGAGAGCTGATTTGGCTTGCTCCTTGTGAACCTGAAGGAATCTGAGTAGGCCCTGTCTGGGTTAACTGTTCTCCTATAGCTTGGATAGTGGCTTGATTCTCCCTTATCCTCTGTGCCCTTGCCTCCAGGAGTCTGTGCTGCCTGGTAGGGTTCCAACCCTTGGTGATTACCATAAGGTCCTTGAAGTGTATCTCTTTGAGACAGATCTTCTGGCAACTTGATCCCAGTTCTGCCCAGTGAGTTGCTAGGTTGAACCTCTTGTTGTCCATGCTCCATTGAAACAAATCTTTGAGGAGTTGGTGGATTTGAAGAACTTGATCCATATCCTTCCAGTCCTCTGCTTTGAGGTTTCTATTGAATTGGAGTGTGAATGGCAAGGTTGATATTATCTCCCTCATTGTTTTGCCATCCACCACTGTGTCCAATGTGTCTTCTTTCAGGTCTTCTGGTTCTAGACATTCCTGCTCTATCCTCTGGCTGGTTCCTTTGGAAGCCAAGGTCTCTGAGGTATGCAGGGGACATATCAGTGTTTGCAAGCAGTCAAAAACTTTATGTTCTTAGGGTATTTACCTTTGACTGTGCCTTGTACAAATCTGTTATCTGCTGATTTGGGAAGTTTGCCTTTGGAGGTTACAACTGGGTTAATAATTGTAATCTTCCCTGTACAAGTGGTTAAGGTTGGTTTACCTTGTATTGAAGCAGAGTTTCGTGGTTTTCTACTCCTCTGAGTGGCTATTGGTGTCCACTTCTTGGCTGTAATGAGGCCTTCACTAAGCCCTTTTCCTTTACCCTTGCTGCCCTCTGGTTCTGAGGGTGTCACTGGTGTGTTGGCCTGTGACTGGGTTTCAAGTGGGATGTAATTTTCTTCCACTGAGTCAAAACAGGAAAAAGAGGGCTTATGTCAGTTAAGACTTCTTAGAATGCTGGTTTTGCACGTCTAAGAATGGCCTCTGGGCTTGTATATTATTACAGTATGCCCCTGTATAATGACAGTGTGGTTGAATCAACAATTCCACGTCAGAATTACAGCTTTTTGGTACCCTGTCACACTGTTTGTGTGCCAGTATCCCACAGATACACTTGTGGTTTTCAAGTGTATTCTGTACAAGTGGTTTTGTATAAGTGTTATTGAGTCAACACTACACTTAATCCACACCTCAACTGATGGTTTTTCAGTCAGAGGTGTCCTTATTCAGTCAAGAATACAGGACTTATTGATGGCTTATGTGTTTTTATATACAAAACACGCCAAAAATAATTATTTTCAGTGGGTATTAGCCACGTGAAAAATACTCTTTTATAATATGAGTATATAAAAAAAGATAAAAATATATAAAATATATATATTTAAATGGAAATTACGCCTAAAAAAGATAAAACAATGTGTTAATAAGTCATAAAAAAGAGAAAAGACTTACTTATAAGGTCCAAAAAAGTTAAAAAAACACGGCAAGGCCCCCAAAATGTCAGGCTGAGTCTATGATAAAGGTGTATATGAGTATTTACAAGCTTTAACTATGACTGTGACACGGTAAAAATGGTTTTAAAAGATGATAAGATTGATAATAAATGATTTAATTTAAGATTTAAAGGGCTTTACTATAGAGATATAGTGGTGGTGAGCGCTGTTGAAAGCCCTGGGTGCAGCTTTACCTGTTGGATTACAATAATAAAGACTACAATACTTTAAATTAAGAGTATACCTGGTTATTACCCAAGAGTAAAACTGTTTTTGACAGTTTACTACGTAGGGTTTTCAAGAGCAGGATGAGGAAAGGTTTTTGGCTGTGAAAAGCCCTCCTTTTATCCTGAAATTGAGGTGGAAAGGCTGCTAGACCTTTCCACGTAGAGGAAGTGAAGATTTTTCACTCTCTATGACAGGCTTGTGGTTTGCAAACAGCCTGTATACCCTGTATTGGGCTCAGATGTGGTTTTGAAACCACATCTGGGCAGTTTTCAGCAATACAGGGTGAAAATTTTCATCTGGGGACCTCACATCCTGATTCTGACGTGTATGACGCGTAGAATGCTGTACAGAAACTGTATGGGACCCCAGTATTGACTGACATATGAGGTATTGAAGTAAAAACATGCTTCTTTGTCTATTTGACACCTCATATTCATGGTTATGGGATATTATCCCATGGTAAGGCTGTATCTGACAGCAGGTGGTATTTTGACCTTAAAATGGTCATAACTCTGTCGGTTTTTGAGATATCAAGCTCAAAGTTGGTTCATTGAATAGCTCTGTATGAGCTTTACACAATGGTACCCAACTTGACATGGTTATCATTAAATATGACAAAGTTATCCTAGGTACAAGTATTTTTGTACATTGGCGTGGTCTGGTCAAAAGCTGTATTAAGCTTGTTTGGCCAATAACTTCTGTTGTAGTTGAGTTATGAGGAAATGGATGGCACCATCAGATAGCCCTGATTGTGCTCTTTCCAAAAAGACCCCACTTCAGGTATCTCACACTAAAACTGTAAAAGCTAGATGAGAGGGGAATGTTTTGTTCACCCTTATTTGGTCTGAATTTGACCATAACTCAAGTAATACTGGTGCTAGCTCAGTTTGGCTGGTACCATTGGATAGCCCTGGCTTAGAGCTTCATTCTGAGTACCCATTTGATGGGGTTAAGCCTCTCCTTCTAGATTTTAGATGAGAGGTGAAAATTAAGGTTTATGCTCAGCAATAACTTTGAGCAGGAATAACTTTGTTATTTCTTGTCCTATGGTGATGGGACTTATATTTTCAGGAAGAGGTGAGTTTCCTCTTTCTTTTGATACCTTTTGAGCTAATTTGGCTCAGTTCCATGTTTTGGTGGTATTTTGGCTATACCATTGGTTTATGGTATTTTGGCTGTCATGCTTGTGCTCTGGTTTTGAGTCACAGGCTGACATCTCACCTGCTAAGTCTCCAATTCTTTGATTAATCATCCCTCCTATTTCCATTGATATTCTTATTATTTATCTCTTCAATTTTTTATTTTTTACTCTTTTTCATCTTTCCTCTTTACAATTCAAATTTTCTTTTATACTAAAAAAGAGAGAGAAAAAATAAAAAAATAAAAATTTAAAAATAAGCTTCAATTCAATTAAGATTTGAAGGAAGAAAGAAAATATAGACTTGATATTGAAGATTATTTTTATTATTATATTTCTCTTTTTCTGAAAATGAAAAGAAAAATATAAATAAGTAAATAATCATCATCATTAATTCTGAAAAGAAAAAAAACAATAACAAAATAAATAAATAATAAAAAAATCAATAATTCATTCTAAAAAAAATCATAAAATAAATAAATCAAAAAGAAAAAAAATCAGTTTCAATTCATTTTGTATCAGTAGATGATAAAAAGGAAAAACTTACATGATATTGAAAAAATCATTTAGTTATTTATTTGCTTTGTTTCTTATTTTGCTACTTTTTTTTAAAAAAAAAATAGCAATATAATAAATCAAAAGGTTAAAAGGAAGGAAAGCAACATTAGTCTCAACTTAATTGATACTCAATTTTAATTATTACATAATCCTATGAATATTATAAAAAAGATTAAATATACTTCTAGAAACATCATAAAGAATCAATTAAAGACTATAATTTCGGATTCATGATCACTTCATCTTATTTATAACTATTTTATCACTTTACCTTTTTATTTCATTTTATTTTATTAATTTATTATTTTTAGTATTTTATTAATTTAACTTTGATTTTTATTTCTTTCAAAAGGAAGAAGAGAGGAATTAACTTTCTACATAATAGAATTTATGCTAGATAGTCAACTCTCCACTTGACTTTTAGCTCAATTAGTTCTCTTTGGGTCTCCAAGCTCTTGGTAATAGCAATTCTTGCAAAAAAAAAAAGTCTTTTGGCAACTTCCAATAAAATGAAAATTCAAAAAGAAAAAAAAGGAACATGCAACAAATACCAAACCCAACAAAAAACCTCAACATGCACAAGTCTATTTTTTAAAAAAAATAGAGAAATGATATAAAAAATTGAGATGCTTCATGAAAGAAGACTCAATAGTTTAAATTTGTTTTTTTACTATACAGGTTTCTTTCCAGAGCCAGCTTAGCATATGAAATTTAAGTTAATATGCCTGGAAGGCTCAACAATTTTAGTTAAATTGTAGAATCTTATGTATATCAACAGTCGCACTTATTTCTATGAGAAGTAACTCAAGCCTGATAATCGAAAAACTATATTCTATTTTTTATTTTATTTTATTGATTTTTTTTGCTTAGGAAAACAAAAGAAAATGAAAAAAGAATGAACAGGGGAATAAAAGCTCAAAGAAGGGAGGGGTATTTATAGTCACGGGAAAAACCCCTGGGATGCATAATTCAAATCCCCTCAATCAGCCTTTGTACAAAACAAAAGCTAAAGCTCTACATCAAGATCTTGACTAATTCCAGCTGAAAAGAAATACGTAGACCAATCATAGCATATATCAAAAACCTTACCAAGACCCTACCTTAGTTTGATTAAATGAGCCATGCTTGGCTTAGAATTCTGACTGTATAATATTTGCATCATGCACATAAAAAACTCCTCCTTATCAGCTACGGGAAGAGGTAGTGCTGATGTAATCAAAAGAAAACAATCTTTCCAGCTCTGAAGGAAGTTCACCCATGTTGGTGAGAGGGCTACAGTACTTTTAGTCGCTTATAAAAACTTAAAATACAGCTTAAAGCTTCTTTGAGTCACCTTTCATACTGAATAGCATGAACATTCTATGTTGAATTTGGACAAGATTTCAGAGGAGGAAACAAATTAACTGCCTGGTTGCAATTCCCAGCTATATGCATTATTTTAGACAGAAACACTGGCACCTCAGCAATTGCAATCGTTAGCCAAATAATCAACAAGCCGACCAACTTATTACCAGTTTTCTAATAGTGGGATGAAGATGACAAGCCGAGAAATAAACAAACATGCAGCCCATGGTGGCTAATGCAAGAGCTACAGATGAAATTTTTCAAATAAAAAGGGGTAGTTATAGCCGGCTGTCCTCACCTGGCTCATGAAGAAACATGCATCTCTGCATTATTAATGGCAGGGAGCTAAAGTGCTCAGAACGTTGGAGGAATAAAGCTTAATTGCGATCTAAAAAAACAGCTGAACCAAATATTCCAGGGTTTCTGGAATCACAGTACTTCATCCTACAGGAGTGCAAGATTAAACAGTACATTAGTTACAGTAGTTATGCTATTGCAATTTGGAGGACAATATCAACCTCATTTCCATGAAGTTAACTGCAGTAGTATAAAAGAGCTGCCATGCAATATATAGAAAAAGATGTACCAAAAACACACAGGATGGCAGAAATCTAACCCCTGCATGCATTCGGAGGACCTTGGATGAGAAATTTCATGACAAGCTACTGCACAAAAGTAAAAAGCGGGTAGAAGAATTGGAACCTATTTGTACTAATTACACTATAACTGCAAGATATGAGCAATAAGATCCTGCATCAGAACCTCATCAAGCAGACTGTCAACTTTAAAAATCAGTGCACCAACTTAATATGATGATAGAAGAACGAAACTACTGCACCTGCATGCAGTCATAACAAGACCCTACCTCTGTTTACAAAGACCATGCAGGTTAAATATCATGACAGTATCACAACACTTGCCTGAAAGACAAATAGGTTAGAAGATAAAAGAAGCAATGATGGAGCCATGAGCGGATGTAGGAAAGGCTGTTCTCATCCAAAGCTTTACAATGATGCATTTCAGAAGCCACATCAGGGACTTAGAGCGGCAAAACATATTGATTGGTTACTGTAAGGAAAGAGCCAAATAAAACCACCTGACCTAGTTAGGATCACATTGTAGCCTTGGGAACACTTGGAAGGTGATTGAAACCTCTCCACATGGTTTCTTGACTGTTTTGGAGGGCCATTATCAACTCCTGGAACCTAGAAGTATACCCGATTGATACAAGCACTAAAAACTTGAAAGATCCCATGAGCAACTGAAAACTACCCATTATTTGTGAGACTCATCAACCAAAATAAAATAATGTTAGTAAAAAACCCAATAAGGCTTGAGACCTCATAAGAGGTGGTTAAAATGACCATTAAATAAATGACTAACCCGACACAATTCAGAGGAATAGAGGGGATGAAAACACCTCTATTGTCAAGAAAAGAAAATAACCAATCATCTCTAAACACTGAGGAAGGTTATGAAGTACCTGGGTTTCCCTAAAATTTCAGTCCTATTCAATTTGAAAGTAGAAATGAATGGACGACACTCACCTAAACCAAAAAAAACTAACCCAAAGTTGTTTTGAGCATAAGGAAGGGCTTATTGAGCCCTTTAGAGAAATATACAGCCCAAGAGACTCAATTTTTAACAAAAGTAATGGGTTTAAAGCACCCACATAACCAAGTAAAAACCACCCAAAGTGGTTCAAAGAAGAATAACGTGCCTTCAAGGTAATTGGAGATGCAATTAGCAACCCAGACTTCCTGAAAGCACTCCTGAGGGTATTAATATATATCAAAACTCAGAAAACTACCTACCTAAAAGTCGTAATTGAATTAATAACACCCACAATCTTAAAATCAGCCACCCTACATCAATTTAACCACTGTAAAGGTGTAATAGCACCCATCACAGCCCAAATACAGCCATAAAATGAGGTGTGGAGCCTTACAGGGGAAGCCAAAAGCCCTTATAATAAAAAATCAGCCACAAAAACTGATTTCAAGTAGTATAAGAGGGTTCTGGCTGCCTCAACAACAAAAAAAGGTCACCTGATCAAATATTGAACACTCTAAAAGGTAGTGGGGCTCAAATTCAACACAAAAAGAAGCCACCCAATGCCCTTGTAGCCACTATAGAGTTGTAAAAAATACCTGTCACAGAACAATGCAGCCACCCAACTGCATTGATAGGATCCTCCAACCAGCATTGAAGCCAAAAAAATTAGTACTTATAAAGAATTGAAAACTTACATAAATTACATTTAAATAAGTACAAAAAGGCCCTGGGAAAGGCTTTAAACTGCTCACTTTCATTTTTCATAATGAATTATCTCGATATTGACTAGTTCATTTTTACCGAAATATTTTTTCTACTGTTTTTTTATGACTCAATATATACATATCACCAAAAATGAAGTAATAATAATAATAGAAAGATATATAAAACAGAATGAGGGATTAAAAAGGAAAAAGCCCGAAGGATACAAGAAATGTGAGCCTGGAGGTATATTTTACATACCCAAATAGGCCACAATTATCTTAAAAATAAATTTTCAATTATACATAACTCATAAGTCATGCATATATCCAAAATTCATCATTTTTTATTTCAGAAAAAATGGATAACTTTTTATTGAGTAAGTAAGTCCATAGATTTAAGGCTAGATTTGGATTCTACACAAAAATTCACCTAGGGTAGCTCCATAGAGTGAATAAGCTCAAACTAACTCTTTGAAGTGGTAAAATGGAAAATACTTCAATACCACATAAAAGATCTGTGAAAATTTTTTTTTCTTAATTTCACACCAAAACAATGGGAATGTGAGAAATCCCATGTTACATATGCAGTAAGAATAGTGTTATGCATGTTTTGAGCACTTAATATCATGGTAATTTTACATGGACTTTTGGTACACCCATAGTGGATATCTCACTTGAAGCTTAAATTTCTATTTTGACGTGAAAAATAGGCAAGGGGGACAAAAGACATCAAAGAGAGCCAGGGTACCCAACTTCTGAGGCCTCAGAGGCGTGGACAGCTCCAAAGCCTGGATCCATGGCTGATATTGGCCTAATTGGTAAACTAAAACCCTTTGGGAACTTGGTTACCATGTTACAACTACTGTAAATCTTAAGAAAATAGCAAATGACCTGCTATTTTGACATGCCAAGGAGGTAAAGAGCTACTTAGACTCCTGTAACCATGTCAATTATTAATGATTTTCCATTTATAAGCCCCAAAACAGTAATTAAAACCCTTTTTGGACTTTTATCCATTGATTTACCTCATAGCAACCAGTGAAACACTGATATTTGCAATTCTACGTAGAAAGGAGGTAAAAACTTCAAAAATTCATTAAAAATAAAATTCTCAATAAATCTTTCTGAAGCTTTTAGGACTAATAGAGAACCATATCACCTATGGTAAAACCAAAAATAATTATGGTTTTACTAGTAAAATTAAAGTTTTACTTACGGTCCATTTTTGACTATTCTACATGAAACACTGAATCTTCAAAAATTCACAGTAATTACAACCTGTGATGGAATTGGCAATAGATTGATAACTTTGATAAATCAAGGATTATTTTGGAAAAAAAGAAGATTTACAGATGTTACTACTTTTATTCTTAACCATATTGGGGTTGGTAGTCAGGTAAAAGCATCAATTAAGTAATTATGATAATCTTACGTGACAACAGATGATGCAATCAATAATCCAAAAAGGTTTATTGTTTTCTCACTCACTGGTTTTTCAGTTTGCTCCATGGCATTCCTCTGTGAGCTTTTGTTGACTTAAAATAGGCCTCCTCTTGCTATTTCTTCCACATCATCATCTTATTATCATTTAAATCATTATTACCAACAAGTAAGTATTAGTTATAGCTATTCTTAAGTGTTTTAAATCTTTCAGAATCAATCAGAAAGACGTGAAATCATAGAATACAACTATATACTGTTGTAATACTGTTAAAAACAAATTTGGATCCTTAAATTCCACAATTCGACGTCAAATCTCTCCATCTTATCTTTCAATAAGTTCATTGGAACATTAGTGAGTGATTTATTTTTAATTCTTAAAGTTCTGTCTAAAATTAGTTTTCTTCAAGAGTTATCATTATAATTATTCTTGCAAAAGATAATTATATATTAAAATAATTTTATTATTTTAATAAAGAAGTTTTTATTATTAAATTCTTCTTGTAATTGATTCTAGTAGACAATTACTTACTCACTTTCAAAATCACTAGTAGTGCTTAACACGTGAAAGAAATAATTCTTTAATTATTTAATTTTGGTTATAATAATATTTTATTATTATATTTCATAAGAACAGACATAGTACTGTTGATTAATAGTAATATTATCATCAGTTTCATAGTCACATCTTACATTTCCATGTAGAGGAAGTGGAGATTTTTCGCTCTCTAGTACTGGCTTGTGGTTTGCAAACAGCCTGTATAGCCTGTATTGGGCTCAGATGTGGCTTTGAAACCACATCTGGGCAGTTTCACCAATACAGGGTGAACATTTTCATCTGGGGACCTCACAGCCTGATTCTGACGTGTATGATGCGTAGAATGCTGTACAGAAACTGTATGGAACCCCAGTATTAACTGACATATGAGGTATTGAAGTAAAAACAAGCTTCTTTGTCCATGTGACACCTCATATTCATTGTTATAGGATATTATCCCATGGTAAGGCTGTATATGACAGCAGGTGGGAATCTAGCCTTAAAACAGCCATACCTTTGTCAATTCTTGAGATATCAACCTCAAAATTGGTTCAGTGTGTAGCCCTGTATGTGCTCTACACAATGGTACCTCATTTGATATGGCTATCATTGAATATGGCAAATTTATCCTATGTACAAGATTTTTGTACATTTGCGTGTTTCACCAGGGCGAATCTTGCGTCAATCGTCGGCGATTGACTTCACGTCGCACCGCTGTCAGTATAAAATCTTGCTTCAGTCGCGTTAGTGTCACTTTATAGTCACTGTATTTAGTGGGTCACGTCACGTCAGCGTCAAGACAACGTCAATCGTCACATGTGTCACATGAGAATGTCACTCAAAGCCCAAGCCCATTGCAACACTATTCGCAATGTTCGGGTAATTTCACCTCATTGGCTTCCGCATCCCTGACGCTTTGCATGCTTATGCGCCCGCACCACCCTCCAGATGCGACTCCAACACTGCCCCCCCATCTCCACCCTCACCACTGCTTACGCTTTCACAAACCCACCCTTACCATCTTTACGCTTGTGTACTGCCCTCCCGACATGCCTCCGACACCACTTATGATCCTTACGCTTGTGGAGAGCCCCCCAACATGCCTCTGAAAGCACTTATGATTCTTAAGCTCGTGTAGAGCCCTCCCAACATGCCTCCAACACCACTAACGCTCCTCATGCTTGTGGAGAGCCCTCCCAACATGCCTCCGACACCACTTACGATCCTTACGCTTGTGGTAAGCCCTCCCAACATGCCTCCGACACCACTTATGATCCTTACGCTTGTGGAGAGCCCTCCCAACATGCCTCCGACACCACTTACAATCCTTACGCTTGTGCAGAGCCCTCCCAACATGCCTCCAACACCACTTACAAACCTTATGCTTGTGGAGAGCCCTCCCGACATGCCTCAAACACTGCCCTCACACTGGCTTAATCCTCAATGCCGCTTATGATCCTTACGCTCCTGCACCGCCCCCCCATCTCTGCCCTCACCACTCCTTACACCTCCGCACCCCTGCTGCTTACCATTCTTATCCTGCCCGCAGCGCCCTAAAGGTATCCCTCCAACACCATTGTCAATGAAGTATGTTTCACACTTTTAATCATTTATTCTCTGCATTTTAAGCTCACAAGGTCTTCCAAGATTGGCACTACAGCCTCTGAGATCAAATCAAATCACTTCTTGATCCATTCTCAAACCTTTCTACATCTTCATTCCATCATTTTCTAAAGAGCTTTGTTGAAAAGATTCCTATGGAGATTTCAAGAACCAATCCCAATAGCTCCACTTGCTCTTCATAAGCTGTAGGGAAATTAAAGTATCCTGTTCTTGATTGGAATCTTGACTTTACTTGTTGTTCAATTCAATCTAAACAGTCATTTAAACAAATATTGAGCCCAATGTGGAGAATTTCTTGTTTTACTGGAAACATATTAGATCCTTTGTAAAGCTTACTACAACTACTGTTCTCCCAATAATACATAATCCACCTTGTTTTTGCTACCCTGGACGCATCTAGTAGGCAGTAAAAACACCTTACAATCCAATTCAGTGCAGTGGGCAGATTCTTCCAATATTATCATGAGCTCCTTTCCTTTGGGGCCCTCATCTCATAAAAAGCTAGGTGGGGGTTCCAACACCTCCAAAACATTTTTCAATGTTTCTCCATAGTTGGTAAGCCAATGGATTTCCTGTTTGGGCTGATTGACCAGTCTCATCAGAAGATTTTCTCAGGTCATAAAAATCCCTTGTTTCTTCCAATTCATTTTATAATGCCAGCTTGGTGTCCTTCTTGAAACTGGTTGGGTGCCAATAAACAGGCACTAAAGCTACTTTCCTCAAGTAGAACACAACTTGAAAATCACTCATCAGATCATCATTCAATAATCCTCAACCTAAACCTAGACGAGACAGCTATCCAAACAAAAGAATCACACATCAACATGAGATTAGACAAACTCAATGAAAAAGAATACATTACCAATGTTACAACATGACTAAAGACTCTGAACACCAGAATCAAGCTAAAAGATCAGCAAGAGATAGATGAAAGAACAAAACAAATAGGCAAAATAATTTATGAAGAATATATCAAACAAGGTAAAGAATTCATAGCAAGAACAACAAAAGAGAAACCCTGGTGGAATAAGAAGGTGTTAGCCCCAATCATGACAGAACGGAATAGAGCACACAGATACTACTTACTAACTAGATCACTGGAAGCAAGAAGTGTAAGAATTAAAACTAAAGGTGTGTTTTATTTCATCAACTATGACATGTCTAGATGTATGATATTATGACAAAGATAAGCTAAGATCTATCTAAAGGTGGACACCACTTTAATCTATAACCTATATAAGTGAATGGATAAGCAATAGAGTCTGATTTTGAAACTACAAAACAAGTAGTTAATAAGTAATTAATGCAATTGTGCTGAGTGAGAAAAAGTGCTACCTGGCTACACCTCTTCTGATGATAAAACAGTCTTAAGGTGACGTTAACCGGGGAGAACAAAGATAATAGTAACAATAATGAGATAGTTAACTACAGTAGTAGTATGAAAGAATTGGCTGAGGTAGTTTAATAAAGGAGTTCTCCGAAGAAAAGGGGAACAGAGATAGTGGTACATGATGGTCTTTTTATATGTCTGATAAATACGCTGTGGGTCAATTAGGTCAGTTAGATATGATTTCATAGATAAGGGACTTTCTTAGTTTAAGAGCACAAGTGCTTGCATTGCATGTGAATTGATTGTCACATGCGCATCAGCATGTTGCATGAATTTCAACAAGAAGCACCTACCAACAATTGCAATAAGAATTTAGAACAACAGTAGAGCAGATGAAAAGACATAATTGCATCACAGGAACCCAATCATGCCTTCGAAGCACTGAACTTCACCAAGATTAACTCCTTCAGCAAAGTGAAACCACTGAGAAAACAAACGGGAGAGATAACTAATGATAAAAAGGAACAAACTGAACTTTTATTTGAAATGTTTGCTCAGGCAGGCAAAAGAGAAGACCTAAGCGACATCCCTGAGGCACCACTAGCGCTTGAGAAAAACTTTAAAAAAATCACACTAAACGAAATCAAAACAAGCATCAGCCAACTGCCCAATAAGAAAGCACCAGGGCTGGATCAAATTCCAAATGAGTTACTTAAAATCCTAGGTAATGTACTTCTCGATGACCTTCACAAACTGTTTAATGCCTTTCTACAAATAGGATATTTCCCCAGACATTGGAAGAAAGACTCAACAATCATTATTCAGAAAGTGAATAAGAAAGATTACTCTGACCCATCAGCCTATCGCCCGATTGCTCTTCTAAGCACTGTAGGTAAGCTTTTTGAAAGAATATCCAGTGAACCTTTGGTGGTGCCCAAGTCACAGCGGTATTGAAGGAAATGAATGAGCAGATGAGGTTGCAAAGAGAGCAGCAGAAAACTATTCAATTCAACACTACCCAACGCACCCAAGCATTGCCAAGTTAAATCAATTAATAAGATCCAAAAACAAAAACCCACAATTAACTAATGAAGAACAGCAACGAGTGAAATTCAAGGGAAACCCAAAACTACTACTGATCAAGCTGAACAAATGGGAAAGAGCTCACACATTGGTAGTTCACCAGCTACAAAGCACACACAGCACGCTGAATGACCATCTTTTCCGAATTCGGGAACAAGGAGATCCTCTCTGTGAAACATGTCAGAGACCAGAATCAGTTAAACATTATTTGACATACTGCAGAAGGTATAAATCGCAAAGAAAGAAAATGAAGAAAACATTAAGAAGAGAGAAGATAGCATACAATGACCAAAACCTAGTTCAATTACTAGATAACCCAAGAGCAATCCCAATCTTAATCGAATACATTCGTGGCACAAGACGGTTTGGATTCTTCAAGGAATACAGAGACAAGATCGACAAATAAAGGCATTAAATTGTAACAAGATAACCCAATTAGTAATAACGCGAAGAAGATTGAACAGATAGAAACAAACAACCAATGAAATATACACCCCTGTACAGGAATAGACGGAAGCCGAGGCACTGGACACAACTCAACCAAAACCTAACAGAAAAAAAAAAAAAAAAGGGTGACCTCTGAGAGGTGCACATGATCATCAGACACAATATTTGATAAGAAGAATATGTTGCTAGCTAACTTAAACACTTCAAGTCATTTGGCATGGCTTCATACTTTGCCAAATTTGTGATATTCATATTGCGAAACGGATTTTGTGAAAATATGACTGCAATCTCAAGAACATACCAGGCTTGCGACGGTAGTTGTGTTTTGCAGATCCTTGTTGATAATGGGAAAAACGTTAATGCAACAAAGGTTCAGCTCACAACAAATAAATAATCAATTTAAATCCAATTGGTTGCACTGTAACAAAATATGACATTGGATCAGCTGTTGGATTCCTTGACATGATACCTCGCTTAAACAAGTCAGACTCCTTAAGAAAGTTTTCAAATTGAATCAGAAGCAAGACAGACCTTGCAAAGGCATAAAGAGCGAGTTTGTTCAGCTCAGTCCCCCTCATTACCTAGGCAAAATAGCTTCCAGTTTTGAGTGCATAAATTAAATAGTTACTCTTTAATATAACTGTCTGCTTTCTATTTGAGCTGTGGTGGAAGTGGCAAGACTATAGAAGCTTAGCCCTCCGTTTAGCTTATTTCTTTTGTGTGAGAAGGTTATATACCTTAGGTTAGTGATTTTGAAAAACGGTTTTCCAAGTAATGATTCTCTTGCCCAAAGGCAAATCACTTCGTTTTATCTAGATAAAGTCTTCACCACACCAGCCTATCCTCAACATTCACAATGTTGTCAATCAAGTTGTTCAGTGCTTTCCTTATTTTGGCCAGCTCTTTCCTTGCACTTTTGGAGGGGGGTGAGTCAAAATGCACCTTGTGCACAAGTTCAAACATCAACCCAAAAGCGGGGAACACGATAAAATGCGGACAAGTGGGAAGTTTCACGGGATGTGGGGATGATAGTAAACCGTGCAACAACAGAATATCACTCTCGGAATGGAAGTGTAATGATTGTCCCGCGGAGGGTACAATAACGCATTCTTATAAACTGGGCTCCCAGGGCTGTGGTGCCAACCATGACTTTACGTGTGCTGCTTACCAGCCGCCTGTGTCGTACTGTACAGGAATCATTTATTGTATTTGGGGTGTCCCTAAATTTTTCAGAACATTGTACTGTTGCATGTGAGGGTACATCATATACTGATAATGTCCATTCTTGTAAAAAGCACACTAGCTTAGTGGTCAAGGTTCAGTTATCTGTTTTGAACTTTGAGCTAAGCACTTGGTTCGATTCCCCCTATCTGCAGGGTGGAAGTCCGGAGCTGAAAGTGGCCATCATGGAAACTGGATGGACAAAACTTGACTTTAGTCGGTTTCGCACTAGTCAAGGCCATTTGGTTATCCACAGGGCTTTATGCTTAAGTGGCATGCCACCGTACATGAAATGCCCCACCACTTGCAAATGGGGTATGGTGGAATCAAAATATTTGAATGAGGAAATAAAATGAAGTTATGTTTATCAAATCTTTTATCTTCCTTTTCTCAGCCATTTTTGTATTTAATTGTGTCTGCCAAAACATGGCATCCAGATTTGGTTCTTTCTGGTGTCAATGTGAGTCACACATGATTCCAATGTTCTTTTATCACATTCAATCAGTGGATACACTCATTAGGGAAACTTTCATGTCAATTTCCAGTGATTGACATCACATCACACCTCTGCCCTATACAGCCATTACTCATGCAAGAATTGGCTTGCACACCAACTGCTCATTATCTCTGAGATTTACAATCATTACACTCACACAAATTTTGTCTTTGTAACTTCCCCCTCATCATGATCTCTGCAATTTACCATGTTTACACTCCCACACCCCTGCCTCATCATCTCAAAAATTTAACATGCTTACACTTCCACACATCCATCTCATCATCTCTACAATTTACCAATTTTATGGTTCCACATATCCACTTCATCATCTGCACAAGTTACCATACTTACACTTCCACACATACACCTCATCATCTCCTGCTCATTGATGGGTGGATTCATTACTACAAAAAGTCACGCCTGCACATGCTTTTGCCTTTGTATGTGTGTGTCACCCTTACAATGCTATACCCGCAGCATTGTGGGACTGCCTCCACCTATTTCACCCCCAAATTGTCAATCCTACTTGTGCTGAGACTATTGATAGTTACATTAACTTGCGCCTGCACATGATTTTGCCTCCATGTGCGTGTTTCCCACTTACACACCCACACCAACAGCATGATGGGGCTGGCTTTGACCATGTCCCCCACTTGTTCCAAGTGGATTCATGAATACACATGCTTTTGCCTGCATGTGCATGTGTCACACTTACACACCAGCCACAGGGTGCAGCTGCCTTCACACCTGTCACCCGCAAATTTCCATGCCTCTTGATATTAGGCCTACACCTCCTTTGGTGCTTGTGTGCCTGTCACACTTACACAGTTGGCACAGGGTGTGACAGGATTCGCACATTTCACCCACAAATGCTTTTGCCTTTGGGTGTGTGTGTCACACTTATGCAACTGCCACACCTGTCACCTGAAAATTGTTGATGCTGCTTAACATGAATTAGGCCCTCACATTCTTTAGCCATGGTGTGCATGTGTCACACTTAGGCTCCCACACCTTTCAATTGCCAATACCGCTAGTCATGAAGGCATTTCATGCTTTTTTCCTTTGTGCGTGTATCACACTTATGCAACCACTGCATTGTGCGGCGGGCTCCACCCATGTCACCTGCATATTATCAATCCTGCTCATGCTGAGCTTATTCATAGCTTAGCTGGGGAAGTCACACACCCACACCTTTCACCATTTTTGGGTAATTACATCTTGATGTGCAAGGAAGCAATTTGGCATCCTCATATTTGTCCTTTGTATGAATCCTCCCCTCCTGCCTGATCATATAACCTCTTTACCATGCCTACTCTCACACATGAATTGGCTTCTGCACCATCTACTAATCATCTCTTCCAGGAGCCAAGATATGCTTCCACACCTGCCACTGCCCCTCCACAATCACCCATCCTTGACACTTCACAAGCACCTTCACCCACACTTGACACTTAAAAAGAACCCGCACCCGCAAACGACACTTCACAAGCACCTGCACCCACACACGACACTGCACAAGCACCCGCACATGCACACGACACTGCACAAGCACCTGCACCCACACTCGACACTGCACAAGCACCCACACCCACACACCACACTGCACAAGCACCCGCACCCGCACACAACACTGCACAAGCACCCGCACATGCACATGACACTGCACAAGCACCTGCACCCACACTTGACACTGCACAAGCACCCACACCCGCACACGACACTGCACAAGCACCCGCACCCGCACATGACACTGCACAAGCACCTGCACCCGCACACGACACTTCACAAGCACCCACACCCACACACGACACTGCACAAGCACCCACACCCCCACATGACACTGCACAAGCACCCGCACCCGCACACGACACCGCACAAGCACCTGCACCCACACTCAACACTTCACAAGCACCCACACCCGCACACAACACCGCACAAGCACCCACACCCACACATGACACTGCACAAGCACCTACACCCGCACACGACACTTCACAAGCACCTGCACCCGCACACGACACTGCACAAGCACCCGCACATGCACACAACACTTCACAAGCACCCGCACCCGCACCCACACTTGACACTGCACAAGCACCCACACCCGCACACGACACTGCACAAGCACCCACACCCGCACACGACACTGCACAAGCACCTGCACCCGCACCCGCACATGACACTGCACAAGCACCCACACCCGCACACAACACTGCACAAGCACCTGCACCCGCACACAACACTGCACAAGCACCCGCACATGCACACAACACTGCACAAGCACCCACACCCGCACACGACACTGCACAAGCTCCTGCACCCACACTTGACACTGCACAAGCACCCACACCCGCACACGACACTGCACAAGCACCCACACCCGCACACGACACTGCACAAGCACCCACACCCGCACACGACACTGCACAAGCAGCCACACCTGCACACGACACTGCACAAGCACCCGCACCCGCACACGACGCTGCACATGCACACGACACCGCACAAGCACCTGCACCCACACTCAACACTTCACAAGCACCCACACCCGCACACAACACCGCACAAGCACCCACACCCGCACACAACACTGCACAAGCACCTGCACCCGCACACGACACTGCAAAAGCACCCGCACATGCACACAACACTTCACAAGCACCCGCACATGCACACAACACTTCACAAGCACCCGCACCTGCACCCACACTTGACACTGCACAAGCACCCACACCCGCACATGACACTGCACAAGCACCCACACCCGCACACGACACTGCACAAGCACCCACACCCGCACACGACACTGCACAAGCACCCACACCCGCACACGACACTGCACAAGCACCCACACCTGCACAAGCACCTGCACCCGCACCCGCACATGACACTGCACAAGCACCCGCACATGCACATGACACTGCACAAGCACCTGCACCCACACACAACACTGCACAAGCACCCACACCCGCACAAGACACTGCACAAGCACCTGCACCTGCACACGACACTGAACAAGCCCCTGCACCCACACCCGCACACAACACTGCACAAGCACCTGCACCCACACACAACACTGCACAAGCACCCACACCCGCACAAGACACTGCACAAGCACCTGCACCCGCACACAACGCTGCACAAGCACCTGCACCCACACACCAACCGTAGTTCCATATGTGTCACATGCAAATGGTAAATTCCAGTTCACATTAGGCCCTCACATGCTTTTCCTTTGTGTGCAAATGGCACCTAAACCTGCTGCATTGTGCAGAGGGCTCAAACAATGTCACCCGCTGATTCATGGCTACACAAAATTAAGACAATACATAATTTGTCCCTGGTTTGTGTATCACACGCACACACCTGAACCCGGGGGATTGTGTGGCAGACTCCACCAGTGTCACCCGCTGAGGCGGAGTACTTTCATGGATGACCTGGTGAAGTCAAACCTGCACCTACATGAAGACTGGGTGAATGACCTCTTATATGTGTGTTTGTGAAAACAGGCGGGTCTTGTGTGAGTTTTACCAACCATCGGACAGTTGCGGGACGATCAGGTCGTGAGGAAACTGAGTTGAAGGCAAAGGGGAACCAATATTGGTGGATGTCACAGGATTTGGTGTAAGACAGGAGTGTGACGTGTGCTTGACGTTTGCTTGATTTTCGCTTGAAGTGAGCTTGAGTTTTATCCTGCTTGACGTTTGCTTGACGTGAAGTCAATCGCCGACAATTGACACGAGATTCGCCCTGGTGTTTTAGGCAAAAAGCTGTATTGAGCTTGTTTGCCCCATACCTTCTGCTGTAGTTGAGATATGGGGAAGTGGACAACACCATCAGATAGCCCTGTTGTTCTCTTTCCAAAAAGACCCCACTTCAAGTATCCCACACTAAAACTGTAGAAGTTAGATCAGAGGTGAATGTTTTGTTCATCCTTATTTGGCCTGAAATTGACCATAACTCCAGTAATATTGGTGCTAGCTCAGTTTGGCTGCTACCATTGGATAGCCCTGGCTTAGAGCGTCATTTTTAATACCCATTTGATGGGCTTTAGCCTCTCCTTCTAGATTTTAGATGAGAGGTGAAAATTAAGGTTTATGCTCAGGAATAAGTTTGTTATTTCTTGTCCTATGGTGATGGGACTTATATTTTCAGAAATAGGTGAGTTTCCTCTTTCGTTTGATACCTTTTGAGCTGATTTGGCTCAGCTCCATGTTTTGGTGGTATCTTGGCTATACCATTGGTTTATGGTATTTTGGCTGTCATGCTTGTGCTCTGGGTTTGAGTCACAGGCTGTGATACCCTCCCTCTAAAAAAGGCTCATCATTGATGAGACTGTTCAATCCTCCTAGAGGCCCTGAATCTCCTTAGATGAAGGTTCCCATCTGGTATGGCATCCTCTGACAACCATTTGTCTTTATCAGCTTTTGGTGCTTGAATCTAACTAAGTATTGTCTTTGATCCTTTCCATTAAGTCTGATCTTCCTGGCCCTGATGATCTTATTCACAGGTACTGGCAAGTCCTCCACTTCCACTATTTCAGGTGGTGTGGGGTTCTTCTTCCTTGAGGGGAATTTATCCTCCTCTGTTCGGAAATATGGTTTGACCAAACTTACTGGGAAGACTGGGTGCTTCCTGGGAAATTCCTCTGTAAGTCTGACTTCCACTGCATTCTTTCCTATCAACCTAATGATAGTGAAAGGCCCTACAAATGAGTCCCTCATCTTCTTGGGTCCTTTAAGATTATTAAAGTTCAGTGTAGACACTAGCACCTGGTCCCCTTCCTTAAAGTCAGGTTTGATGTGTGTCTTATCCCACCTCTGCTTATTTTATTCTTTTTGTAAGGTTTGACTATGAAACAATAAGTAAAAATTACTAATATTTTACTTATTGTACTATGAATGTCCTTATAAATGAAACAAATAAGATAAAAATAATTATAATAATAAAGAATTATTATAATTATGGCGTAAAAATAATTATATTATCAATAAAATATAATAATATAATTTATATTAGAAAATATAATATAATAAAATAAATATATTAATATAAAATAATCAATACATTAAATGGCACTTTATTATTGTTACAAACAAATAATAAAGGCGTAAGAAATTGTTTTTTATTAATAAAAAACAATTAATAGAAATAATATTACCAATATTAAAGTTATAAATTAATATAAATACTATTTGTATTAATTAAAGAATTATTAAAAGAATAATATAGAGAAAATTATTATAATAAGAGAAAATAACCTACTTTTAACACTTAATATAATAATTTTGAGCTATTCTACGCCAAAATAATGTAAATACAACTTTTCCAAATTGTATTTACAATAAAAAAATAGAGAAATTTACAAATATTCTTGATTTTTACATGGAAATGAGTTTTAGAGAGACTTTTAACAAAAACAATTAAGCAAATGATTTAATAATGTCAAAATTGATGATTATAATAGGATGATCTTTGTTCTTTAATAATATAAAAGTTTTATATATAAAGAATAAAGAAATTACCTTTTTAATTGTATTGATTTAATGTTTTTGAAGCGTCTGAGGGGAAAACAGAGTAAAAAGAGCTCTATTTATAGTAAATACCTCCCTCCTAGAGTCCAACAGGCTTCTAGTAGACGTGTACGGATCATATCCACTGGGATTGATCAATAGTTTAAGGTTTGGTGATGATTACATCATGATCAAACCTCATTACGTCATTATTACACCATTATTTAGAGTTATCACTATAACTCTAAGTTTGATGATGTCAAAGGCTTGTCAGAACCCCAAATTTCGTGTATTTTATTAGTTTTGATCATAAACTAATAGTATTCACCAATTTTAACACTTATATGACTGTTAAACTTAATTTAAGGTTACAGTGAGTGATCATAAATGATCAAATTAAGCTTAAACTTTGATCCTTAATAGCTTTTAAGATTTACATGCTACAGAAATTCAGAGAGTGAATTCTGATAGCTTGGCATACCTTATTATTCTGCCAAGAGCATTTCATTACATCATCAAAACTCTATTTTTGATGATTTCTCGTAAATCATCTTTTCTGTCAAAATTTAATATTTTAAACTTTGAACTATGATTTCAAGGGGTTATACCTTGAATATTATAATAGAAAATACATCATTATTCACAAATGAGCTAGTAGATTCCAGCTGTCTATTTTTTTTTAAGTTTGGACCACTTTCACAACAAAGTGGTCAACAGCTCTGCTGATTTTAATCAATAATTCCTTACAGATTTTAATCTTGTTTATAACTTGAGAAATAAACTTCATTTATGTATTCCTACAGTAATTTTGTGATGAATTTTTGTTTGGTTCATCACTCTATCATGCATAGTTCAAGAGATATTAGCTAAAATCCTTGAATATATGTGTTGACCAAAAAAGTGCATATATTCAGGTTAATTCCTTAAGTATTGATTTTGAAGCTTAGCTTATTAATTGTTTTATGAGTGGATGTTTATGGAGAATCCAATGGTACCATTAATTTTACATGTTGTTTCATTGGTTTTTGAAATAAATGAATATTCGTGTTTTTTATAAGGTATTATTACTTATAACCTATTAAATATTGACTTTACAGATATGCCATAAAAGTGGTATATGTGTATTTTGCCATGGGGAATCCAATGGTATAATTTATTTCACATGTTTACTCATTGGATTTTGAGTTAAACCAATTTTTATACCAATTTATGGTATGTTTGTAGTTTTAAGGTACTTATTTTTAATGTATAATTATATTAAATATTTCTTGGGACCTTTTTGGGTATGTGGTAATATCTCGAAGGTTCACACTTTTGCCTTAGCTATGCATTTGGCAGCTGTGTCTCAAGCCCTCTTCCACATATCATGGAAGTCTTTGGCTGTGGGGTGGATGGTTAGAAGATTCTTCTGTAAGTGATCCACAGGCAACAGGGGATTCCACCCTTTCTCTACTACTGCAGGTGTTTTTCCTGTTGTAGAGTGCTGAATTGTATTATAAGCCAGTTGGACAGCTGGTAGAAGGGTAACCCAGTCATGGGTGTATCCTCCATGGTCCTTGTATTCCATGCCATAGGCACAGAACCTTCTAAGGATGTCTTCCATAGTCTGGATCATCCTCTCAGCTAGGCCATCTGTTTGGGAATGGTAAGCTGTGGAAAAAGAAAGCTTGGTGCCAAGCATATCATACAAGTTGGTCCAAAATTCAGATGTGAATTTTGGGTCCCTATCACTAATGATGATTTTAGGGACTCCACAGGTAGATATGATGTTATTCCAAAATAACAGAACATTATCCATGGCTGCGTCCTCTTTGTGGCATGGTAGACACCTCATGCTCTTGCTGAACCTATCAACTATGATCAAGCAGGCATTGTAGTTTTCTGTGCCTCCTGGGACAAGTCCTGTAACCCAGTCCATATTGATGGGTTCCCATGGGTGTTTGGGTTCTTCTATATGCTGAAGTAACCCATACTTCTTCCCATGCTTCCTATTTGCCTTTTGGCATCTTTCAAAAGTGTTGTTGTATTCCCCCAACTCTTGTTCCCACTTGGGCCACCAAGCTGTGCTTGCTACCCTCTCCTTAGTCCTTTCCCCACTCATGTGTCCCATATAGGGGCAGTCATGGCATTCCTGAAGGATCAAGGAGATGTGGTCTCTGTCTACCACTGTGAGTGCACTTGTGTGTTTCTCCCTGTGGTAAGGCCAGCCATATATAAGGAAGAACTTGTTATCCTTATAGGCCCTCAACCAGGGTTCTTCCAGCTGGGATTCCAGTTCTGGACTCTTGTACTTTTGTTGAAGGAGTTGTAGCAGTATGCCACACTGTTTGTGTTTGGCATATGACTTCAGTACTGCGCTAAAAAATCCATTGTGCAGTTCACAGGAACTTATCCCCAATATGGGAGTTTCTGTCCCCTCTGAATCAGTGTTTCCACTGTCAAGGGTACCACTTTCTGTTGCCCATTCAGAAAATCTGAAGTTCTTCCTCCTATCTACTTCCATGAAATGGATAGGGATTTTGACTGCAACTTCAGGGTCATAAGCTGGATTGCTTTTGACATTGTCCAGTGGCCATCTGGTAAGGCCATCTGCATTGGTATGACTTTTACCTTCTTTGTATATGATGGTCATATTCCCTCTATACTCTTGGATGTCTATTTGCCATCTCAGCATGTGTCTATTTGTAGTCTTAATGTTTAGTAAAGACTTCAAGGCTGTGCAGTCTGTGTAGACTTCAAAGACTGCACCCTCCGAGTAATTATGAAGTTCCTCTAGAGCCCAGACTAGACATAGACATTCAGTCTGGGTGGCCCCATACCTGGCTTCTGAATCTTTCAGTTGCCTTGAGATGTAGCAAATTACTCCTTCTCTTGGTTCACCATCCACAATTTGTCTTTGGTGGAGGGCTGCTCCTAGGCCTTGACTGCATGGTGCATCTATATATAACTTGAATGGTAGTTCAAAGTCAGGTAATATTAGCACAGGTGCATTTGTGAGCTCATATTTGATCCTCTCATATGCATCCCTCCTTTCCTTGGTTATTTCAAAAACTTCATCTTTTGAACATAAACTGTATAAACTACTAGTTATGTGTGCAAAGTTTTTATTGTGGTTTCTATAGTAGCGAGCAAACCCAAGGAAAGATTGCATCTCTTTGATGCTTTTTGGTACTGGCTTTTGCAGTACTGCTGCTACTTTTTTCTGATCAATTGCCAGACTAAGACCTGAGACTTTATGTCCTAGAGCCAGTAACTCTTGTTGGCCAAAATTGCACTTTTTAAGTGAAATTTTGAGATTTATGGGTGTGAATCTACTTAGTACTCTGTCTATGTATTGGACATGGTCTTCCCATGTCTCTGAGTATATAATGATATCATCAATATATACCACCATCCAGCCTTCCAGTATTTCTTCTTGAAATATGGTGTCCATCATCCTTTGGAAATGGGCTGGTGCATTTTTGATGCCAAATGGCATTCTGGTATACTCATATATGCCCATATGGCATATTATCCTGAGTAATTCCATGGAGTTTGGTTTAACTCCATTTTGGTGGAATCCTTTCATGCAATACATTTTGGTTATGTATTTGGCTTTTGCCAGTTTATCCAAGGCATGGGGTATCCTGGGTATAGGGTACCTGTCTCGTTTTGTGTAGTTATTCAGAGCTCTGAAATCTCCACACAGTCTAGACTTGCCATCATGCCAGGTGATGATGACATCCATATCCAGGATTTCATTGATATGTTTCTCAATTTCTTTCTTGGTTTCCAGGATTGCTGGATAAGGAGGTCTCCTAAGCATGGGTGGATAAGGTCTTTCCACATCCAGATATAGGTCTATATCATGGCCTTTGATCTTGCCTAACGGTTCTTCACCAATGGCAAATGCTGGTCTGTTCTTTCTCAGCATCTTCAGTAAAATTAGTTTTTGTTTACTGGTGAGGGTAGTGCTAAACTTTCCCTCTCTGAATTCCTTCAGAAGTTCTTCTAGTGGGTCCTGAGAAGATATCTGGTATACATAAAGTGAAACTTTATTTTCCTTGTTAGTACCAATGGTGATGTGCCTATTTTTGCTGTTGTAAATGTCTATGCCATACATCCTCTGGTAATCTGTTTGGAGTAAAAACCCTTGGATGTGGGCATCATTAAGCACTAAAAATTCTGGGTTGAGTCTGATATTAACCTTCCTGTGGGTTAAAATTATATCTTTTATAATTGTCCGAATGCAAGTCATCTTCCCTGATGCACTTTTAAAGTTCTTTGCCTTAGTGGGCAAGAGCTGTTTTTCCCAGTTTGGGAAGTGGGTATCCAGATAGTTTCTGGCCACTATGGAGCAGTGTTCCCCACTATCAATGATCAGTGGATGATGAGCATTGTCAATGCAAACAGTCATTTTTGTGGCTGTTCCATGTATATATGCCATTCCTTTGGTTCATGTAACCAGGAATGTTTGTGCATCTTGTTTGTGTTTGAACAAGTTTTTATTAGCATGTCCTGTGGCATGCCTGCTTCCAATTGTATGTCCTGAATTTCTAGTGGGGTTTCCACTTGGTATTCCACTATAAATTCCTCTCTTGGGTCTTTATCATCATCAGATGGTTCTCTGATGGCATCACCCATGGAGTCTGATTCAGAATCCTCTGTTGGAGGTTCTTCCTCAGGGACTTTCTCTATGGCATAGACTTTCTTCTTTGCCTTTGGACAGTTGTTGGCATAGTGGTATGTTGAACCACAATTGTGACAAGAATTCCGCTTCTTTGCCACTTCTGCCACTCTTTCTTTTGGTGTTTCTCTAAAATCTACCGTGAAAGGTTTTTTCTCTTTGAAACTACTCCTCTTATATGGGGTGAATTTCCCTATATTAGTCCTTTTCCTTATGTCTTGTAAGGTGTTGGCAATGTCATCTAGAGTGCAATTTTGGTTGCATCTGCATGTTACTGCATGCTCTAGTTCTCCTGGCAATTGTGTCAGAAGTTTGTGATTTCTCATTTGGATGTTCATCTGAGCATCAATGGATTTAGGTCTTTTAGACTGTCTAAGAAATCACTCATATGGATCTTTGTCCACAGAGTATTTGTCATTTTCAAATGACATGGTCTTTTGCCATATCCAAGTTCCATTACTGTACTTTTGGATTATTTGATTCTTCCACCATGGCCAGTTTCTCCTGCCATTGATTTCTTTCATTTCTGTGTACCATATATTGGCATGACCTTTAAATTCAGTATTCAATCTAGCAGTGATCCAGTAGTCTGGTATCCTTGGTACATCAATGAAGAGTCCATCAATGTAATCTATGAGTTCCATATGATCATATTCTCCTGATCCAGAGAATTTGAGCCAGCTTGAAGCCTCAGGAAGCTGTTTCAAGGTTTCCTTCTCTGAATAAGACATTCCATCTCCATCCTGGTATTGTGATGGAGATCTTGCCTTATTCATCAACATTGCATCTGGCTTTATGTCATCTGGTTGATATGGATTCTCCATAACTTGGCCTTGTGGTTGGGGCTTCAAGTTAAGGTTGACATTAAACAATTTGTTTATGTCTTGGTCCAGAAAATCCCTGTCCCTTTTGCTCTGGTGTTGTTCTTCAAAGACTATATTCAGTCTTTTGTTGGTTTCTTCAGAGGCTTTTCTCAGTTGAGCATATCCTTCTTGAAGATTCTTAACTATCTGTTCCAAGGAGGCTTGAGTTTGTCTCATCCTCTCTTGGCCAGCTTTAATTTCTGCAAACTGCTTTGCAGATTGTTCATCATATTGGGACATTTGTAACCACAGTGTATCACTGATGATGTTACTCTCAGATGTGACAATGTTATTTTCAGTCTGAGTGGGGGTAATGTTTCTATTACTAGGACTACTGATCCTAAAGTGGTTTACAACTACTTCTGGCTCTTGTGCACTTCTTTTACCAAATCTAATAGCTTCTGAATCATAGGGTCTGACTCTTTCCTCCTCTGGTTGAAGGAGGTTTTGCTCTTGCCCTTGTTTCCTTGTCTTCTCCTGGAAACTTCCTGGAATTGTGAAGAATGGTGACTCTTGGCCACTGATGTGCTGGTTTCTGAATGGTGTGAAGCCACTGGAGAGCTGATTTGGCCTTCTCCTTGTGAGCCTGAAGGAATCTGAGTAGGCCCTGTCTGGGTTAACTGTTCTTCTATAGCTTGGATAGTGGCTTGATTCTCCCTTATCCTCTGTCCCCTTGCCTCCAGGAGTCTGAACTTCCTGGTAGGATTCCAACCTTTGGTGATTTCCATCAGTTCTTTGAAGTCTATCTCTCTGAGACAGATCTTCTGGCAACTTGCTCCAAGTTCTGCCCAGTGACTTTCCAGGTTGAACCTCTTGTTGTCCATGCTCCATTGGAATAAGCCCTTGAGGAGTTGGTGAAGCTGAAGAACTTTATCCATGTTTTTCCAGTCCTCTGGTTTGAGGTCTACATTGAATTGGAGTCTGAATGGAAGGGTTGATATTATCTCTCTCATTGTTTTGCCATCCACCACTGTGTCCAAGGTGTCCTCTTTCAGGTCTTCTGGTTCTAGAGAAACCTTCTATGTCCTCTGGTTGGTTCCTTTGGAAGCCAAGATCTCTGAGGTGTACAGGTGACATGTTAGTGTGTGCAAGCAGTAAAAAACTTTATGTTCTTAGGGTATTTACCTTTGACTGTGCCTTGTACAAATCTGTTATCTTCTGATTTGGGCAGTTTGCCTTTGGAGGTTACAACTGGGTTAATAATTGTAATTTTTCCTGTACAAGTTATCAAGGTTGGTTTACCTTGTATTGATGCAGAATTTTGTGGTTTTCTACTTTTCTGAGTGGCAATGGGTGTCCACTTCTTTGCTGTTATCAGGCCTTCACTCTGCCTCTTTCCTTTGCCTTTGCTGCCCTCTGGTTCTGAGGGTGTCACTGGTGTGTTGGCCTGTGACTGGCTTTCAAGTGGTATGAAATTATCTTACACTGAATCGAAAACAGGAACAAGATGGCTTATGTCAGTTAAGACTTCTCAAGAAATGCTGGTTGTGCACGTCTAAGAATTGCCTCTGGGCTTGTATATTATTAGAGTGTGCCCTTGTACAATGACAGTGTGATTGAATTAACAATTCCACGTCAGAAATACAGCTCAAAGATACTTGGTATACTGTTTGTATTCCAATATCTCACAGAACAACTTGTATTTAGCAAGTGGAAACTGTCAAAAAGTGGTGTATAACAGGGCAATTGAGTTAACAATATGTCCAACCACGCCTCAACTGTTGGTTTATCAGTATGAGGTGTCTTATTTTACTTAAACAATAAGACTTTATTAATGGCTTATGTGTTTTTATATGTAAAACACGCCAAAAATAAGGGTCTTGTGGCTATTAGCCACGTGACAGGTACTCTTTACAATGTGAGTAAAAAAGGTGGTATATGTATCAAAAAAGAGAAATATATATATAATATATATATTTTTACGAAATATTACACCTAAAAAGAATAAAAAAAATGTCAGAAAGTGAGAAATAAGACAAAAACTCACTTATAAGGGTCCAAAAGGTTTAAAACAGGGCCAGGCCCCCAAAATGTCAGCTGAAGTCTATGTTGAAGCAGTAATTAGGCTATTTACAACTAGAACTATGACTGTGACATGTGAAAATAATTTTAAAATAAGAGTTTTTAATAATATGATGGCTTTAGCATATAATAAGAGGGTTCTACTATTAAAAAATAGTGGTGGTGAGCGCTATTGAGAACCCTGGAAGCGTCCTTACCAGTTGGATTACTATAATAAGAACTACAATAATTAAAATTATAATTATACCCTGATTACTACCCAAGAGTAAAACTGTTTTGGACAGTTTACTATGTAGGATATTCAAGAGCAGGATGAGGAAACAATTCTGGCTGTGAAAAGCCTCCTTTTTATCCTGAAATGAGGTGGAAAGGGTGCTAGACCTTTCCACATAGAGGAAGTGAAGATTTTTTCACTCTCTAGTACTGGCTTGTGGTTTGCAAACAGCCTGTATAACCTGTATTGGGCTCAGATGTGGTTTTGAAACCACATCTGGGCAGTTTTCACCAATACAGGGTGAAGATTTTCATCTGGGGACCTCACAGCCTGATTCTGACATGTATGACGCGTGGAATGCTGTACAGAAACTGTATGGGACCCCAGTATTGACTGACATATGACGTATTGAAGTAAAAACAAGCTTCTTTGTCTATTTGACACCTCATATTAATGGTTATAGGATATTATCCAATGGTAAGGCTGTATCTGACAGCAGGTGGGAATCTAGACTTAAAACAGCCATAACTTTGTCAACTTTTGAGATATAAACCTCAAAATTGGTTCCGTGTGTAGCCCTGTATGTGCTTTACACAATGGTACCTCATTTGATATGGGTATCATTGAATATGGAAAAGTTATCCCATGTACAAGATTTTTGTACATTTGCGTGTTTTAGGAAAAAATCTGTATTGAGCTTGTTTGCCCCATACCTTCTGCTGTAGTTGAGATATGGGGAAGTGGATGACACAATCAGATAGCTTTGATTGTGCTTTTTCCAAAAAGACCCCACTTCAAGCATCCCACACTAAAACTGTAGAAGTTTGATGAGAGGTGAATGTTTTGTTCACCCTTATTTGGCCTGAAATTGACCATAACTCCAGTAATATTGGGGCTATCTCAGTTTGGCTGGTACGATTGGATAGCCCTGGCTTGGAGCTTCATTTTTAATACCCATTTGATTGCGTTAAGCCTCTCCTTCTAGATCTTAGATGAGAGGTGAAAATTAAGGTTTATGCTCAGCAATAACTTTGAGCAGGAAGAACTTTGTTATTTCTTGTCCTATGGTGATGGGACTTATATTTTCAGAAAGAGGTGAGTTTCCTTTTTCTTTTGATACCTTTTGAGCTGATTTGGCTCAGCTCCATGTTTTGGTGGTATCTTGGCTATACCATTTGTTTATGGTATTTTGGCTGTCATGCTTGTGCTCTGGTTTTGAGTCACAGGCTGACACACAGGACTCTTACAGCATGAAAAGGAAACCTGCATGGATTACAAAGCAACCTAGAACTCAACATAGAAAAGTCCCATGATGAAAAGCTCAACTCCATGGCATTCCTGCAAGTGATTTACAACACAGCCACAGGAGTACCTTATCTTATATCCACAGTAACACCACTTGAAACCTTAAAAAAGAATCAAAATTGCTTACACCACTCATCACCTCATGCAAAACCAAACATGTGTCAAAATCAACAAGTCACATCATCTCATACACAACAGTAAATTCATCAGTGCAAGAAATTATAAGCTGACCTCATTTTAAAAAGCTCAAAAAGAAGAAAAACAACCATGACACCTGCATAAATTTCACAGCCACTTCTACCAAGCCTAAAATATGACATATGCAGAGAAAAAAAAGATCATCATGTGATACTGCACCCACCAACAGCCTATCATGTGACAGAAAAGAGGCTGTGAACAAGAAAGAATCCTCAGCCAAAAAGAAATCACTTCATGCATGCAAGGAAAATCCAAGAATATCACATCATAATTAGTTCACCAAAAGACCATCATGTGATGAATGGAGGCTGTGCAGAGAAAAAATTATCACCAGACCATAAATCACCAGACCCATGCAAGAAAGGTCCTCACCAAAAACAGAGTCACATGATGAAATCAAGAGGAATTAAAGTGGAAAAAGACAGCTCCCATGGTGGGCCCCCTGGGCTCCCAAAAGGTATAAATAGAGGGGCTCTCTCCCCTCAAATTTCAAATTCCCCCCATGCACATTATATCCCCTGCACATTGCAAGCACAGGAAAAAGTCATCCCTCACCTGGGAGGTAGTCCAGAGAATCATAGTGAATTTACTCGCCCAGTAGCTAAGCTCAGTGGAAGTACAGTGTTAAAGATTTCCCAGTAGCTAAGTGCAGTGGAATCTTATTATTCAAAAAAATTATTATTGAATTATCCAGAACCCAAGATTAGGGTTACTACTATATTAAAATATTTTATCCAGTGAAATCAACACCATTTATCAAGATCTTAAAATTACTTACCCCTTTAAAAATATCATATCAAAGAATCTTACCTCTTAAATCTAACAAATACTATTTTATTTCATTATTAAACACTCTTAAAAAAATAACAAACCTTTGAAAAATTATTTTACTCTATTATAACTTTACCATAACCAAATTACCTTGATCAATACTAATCAAATATCCCAGAACACCTTAAAAAAACCCCATCTTACAAAAGGACTTTTAACCAAGAAGAAACAGCTCACCTCAATTCAACTAAAAGAATTAAAATTAAAACAGACAAGTATTTCATTAAATATGAAAATTAACTAAATTACTGACATTTCTTTATATTATTATATATTGAATAGGTCTGATCTGAGACTGCTGAATTCTGTCTTCTGCAGTTGTAAAGCCACTTACTAATTTTATTTTGGTTTGTGAGCTGCAAGGAAGATTTTGTCCAGTATTTTAGGAGAGGCAGGCAATACACCCTTGCCACCCTTGGTTACAGGAGTTATTAGCAATTCAAACCTAGTTACCTGTCATTTCCCCCTCCAGATACTGCCTCATTTTAATCCCACACAAGAGGAGTTCCCACAATATAACTGTTAAACTTAAAATAAGATTACAGTGAGTGATCATAAATGATCAAATTTAAGCCTAAACATTGATCATCAATAACTTTGAATTTATACACACTGCAGCTATTCTGAGAGTGGATTCTGATAGCTTGGCATGTCCTTATTAAAATTCCAAGAGCATCTTGTTACATCATAAAAACTCTATTTTTGATGATTTTTCTTGTAACTCATCTTTTCTGTTGAAATTTAATATTTTAAACTTCAAAACAAGATTTCAAGGGGTTATACCTTGAATATTATAATAAAAATTACATCATTCTTCACGTATGAGCTAGTAGAATTTGACTTACTATGGAACCTCCTGTCAACTTATAAGAAAGAATATGCCAAAAAGAGCTTGCCTGAGGCAAAAGAGATGAGTGAAAGCAGGGGAGTTTTGTAGTGTTATAGCGGAGTGTTGTATCATTAAGTTATGTGTAGTAATCCACAAATGATTCTTGCAAAAGATGACCATTCTGGAAATACTGTGCTTCTTATGCGCAAATTCACCACAATCCTTGCTGGGTTTGGTGTTGCTTTTTATATTTTGTATAAAAATGAAGCCATGAATGTGCTTTCCAGGCAAAAGGAAATTTTCTTTCAGCTGTATTTCTTCATTTGTAATGCCGTATTTTAGAATCTGCCAAAGCCTCTACTTGTCCAAGCAAGGAATGGGCCATTGAATGTAATGAAAAATGTTAGAGCCAATATTGCTTAAGAATTCCAGCTCACAAAGGCTTCATTAGTGTTTGTAATTACACAACAATAATATGGAATGTTCCAGATGATTTAAATTTAGAATTTTTTTAATTTTACTAATTTATTAAACAATAATTTTAGAATATATTGATAACTAGGTACAGCTCATTCACTATTATTTAAATTCGATTAATCTCCCCTTGAAGAGATGAGTGTACCTAGTTATTATTAATAAAATTTAAATAATTATTTAATTAGTAAAAATAAAAAATACAAAGAGAAAGATCTCCCCTGAGGAGAGATCTTTTACTCTTTGATTCTAGAATTAAATAGGCGATTATGTGTAATGCATATTCATAATGGATTATCATTGAGTTAGGCTTATTGATTCATTTTGTATTGTATTTTGATACATTACTCCCCCCCATTACACATCAAGAGTGATTTAATTTTTATATAAAAGATGAGTTCTTCACATATCCAAGTGATTTTGTCAAAATATCAGCCAGTTGATCGTTGGTTGAAACCCATTCCAGTTTCAACTTATTTGCCGCAATGAATTCATTAATTGTTTTGAATTCCCTGATTAAGTGGAAAGTTTGTTTTTGATTAATCAATTCATTTGATATACCAATGGCAGTGCGGTTGTCTGATAGAAGTATAGGAATGTTACTTTGTAGAATGTCTAGAAATAGATTATATAACCATAAAACCTCTTTTGCCGCAAATGATAAAGCCATATATTCAGATTGAGCCATCGATGAGGCTATTGTTGTTTTCCTCTTGGAAGAGATATTCAATTTACAAATTAGAATTCCCATGTCCCATGTTCCACGTAAATAAGCTATCAGGTGTTCAAGAGCATTCCAATGTGTCTTGTCAGTGTTCAATGAGAATCGTGCTAAGTAGTTTACAGCAAAACATATATCATGTTGACAAGCTTGTGCAATATAAAGTAATATACCAATTCGTTTCAAAAAAGTATTGTCCATATTGCCTGCTGAGAAGTTGGATTCTAGCTGACAATTAGCCGGTAGAGGTGTTTTTGCAGTAATCTTACTGGGAGTCAAATTTGTTAGCTTATCAATTAATTCAGGCTGATAGAATTTGAAACCCTGTTCCATTTCCTCTATCAATATTCCCACAAGCCCATTTATTTTAACATCCCATTTGAATTTCAGTAAATAGTCTAGCTGTTGAGTGATTTTATTAAGAAGATTGGTTGATGACGCAGTCAAAGCTCCATCATCGACATGTATCCATATTATTGCTTGATCATTGCCTTGATGCAAAGTGTAAGTGCTAGGATCTTCATCATTAGATTGGAATCCTATTTTCTGTAAAAGTTTCCGCAGGTGTAGGCACCAACAACGAGAAGCTTGTTTTGTACCATAGAGAGCTTTGTTCAATTTTAACACACTATATTTTGGGTCATTTAGTCCCATTGGTGGCCATATACATACTGGCTTATCAATTAAGCTGTGGAGGAATGCAACCTTCACATCAAAGGTTTTAACATTCCAACCCTTCATGCATGCAGTAGAAAAAAGAAGGCGGAGAGAGTTGAAAGTAGGAGTGGGTGCAAACGTTTCATTGTAATTAATACCATGGATTTGACGGAAACCCCTAGCAACCAGCCTAGCCTTGAATCGTTCAGTTCTCTTTGTGAATATCCATCTGGTACTAAGTATACTCTCACGAGGCACTTCTCGTAGTGCATCCTTGAGGGGAACTGAGCTGAAAACTTCTTCGATCTTCATACTTTCTATTTCTTCATTAATTGCACCAATCCAGTTTGAACTGTTGTTTGAAACAATTGCCTCCTTATAGGTTTTAGGAATTGACAAATATGAACTGGATTGATTGGTCAAACTCTGAATCGTAGCATCTTTCTGGTTTATTTCGTTGAACATTGAGTTATCAAAAATATTATTTACTTGTATTGATTTAATTTCATTATTGTACAACGAGTCCTTATAAAAATTCAACTCATCAAACAAAACACTTGCCGATTTAACAATTTCTCTCTTTCCTGGTATCCAAAACAGCCACCCCTTGGAGTCCTCCAAGACACCCATATGATACCCAATCACTGCTCTTGGTGAGAAATCCTTCTTAAAGTTATGATTATACAGAAAGTATTTTGCGCCAAAAACTCGAAGAAGTGCTAGATCAGGTTTCTTTGCCCCAAGAATTTCAAAAGGGGTCTTTTTACTTTCAGCATGAAGGGACTGATTGAATATCCAAAGGGAATGTCGAAAGGCCCAAGGCCATAAGAAAGGTGGTAACTTTGCTGCAATGATTGATGTCCTTGCCATTTAAGATATTGTTTTGTTAGTCCGCTCGATTCTACCACTCTGATGATGTTCATAAGGCATCAAATATTCATGAATAATGCCTTGCTGAGTAATAAAATCATTAAATACATTATTTTTAAATTCTGTACCGTTATCGGTTTGAATAGTTTTAATTGTATATGATGTAACATTCAAGAATTGCTTGATCCAATTAATGAAATAAGTTTTTGCCTCTGTTTTATCAGACAATGGAATAGCAACTAAAACTCGCGAAAAAGCATCTTGAACCATCAAGATATATTTTTTATGGTTTAGGCTAGGCTCATATGGACCCATCAGGTCAGCCACAATTAAATCGCCTGGTTTGTTAATCATACACCTTGAAACAGTTCTCACAGGAGAATGTTGACTTCTTGACACCAAACAATCGTGACACAGCTTGATGTTGTCAAAGAATATATTAGGAATACCAATAACGGCATTTGATTTCTGCATACAGTTTAACTGCCTAATAGATAAGTGGCCAATTCTTCTGTGCCATAGTAAACTAACATTATCTGCAGAATTGTTGATAGACGCAGCAGGAGATATATTTGAAGATAAACACTCAACAGCAACATTTGAATCAAGAGAAAAATGAAAAGTAATAAACCACTGATTATTCTTTTTTATGGTGGTGACCAGAAAAAACATTATTTGAGAAAGATACCCGGAAACGCTCTTTCAATAGATGCCCAAGAGATAAGATAAGGCCAGGTATGTTGCGACAATATAAAACATTGCTTAAGCAAAGAATACCATTCGACGAAGGTATTTCAATGGTGCCTATGGCATCGACTTTGAAGGATTCAGATGACGCAACAGACAGTGTCATATTAGTCGAAGTTAATGAGGTGAATAATGAGAGATGGCCTACTACCGAGTGAGTTGCTCCAGAGTAAATCAAAGCGTCACTCCTTTCCAATGTGGATACCACTCCTATTCCTGCAACGTTCACTTTCTGTTGTCGTGCCTTGTTTCTTGCTTCATTGGCTTTGAGCTTGACAGGACAAGCCGGAGACCAGTGACCGACTTCACCACAATAATGACAAGGGAAACAAGAGCTAGGAACCTTTGAGATGACTTGATTTCTTGAGGATGATGAGATGGGGATTCAAGGGGTATTCTTGTTGGGAGGAGACATTGTAGTAGCTGAGTTGTAGTCCTTCTTGCCAAACTTTGATGCGGCATTTATTCTTGCAATTTCCGTGCTATGATCAAAGGAGGGTTATGCTGTGGAAATTTGCTGAATCATGTTGAGCAAGTCATACGGTCGAACTCTAAGATTAGGATTAGTTGCCATTAGAGTATTAATAGCAGGAGCTATCAATTGATGCATTGAAGGTACAGAAAAATAGATGGCCAAAGTGGTGATAATTTCAGAATCAATTCGTCCCAACTGGCTCTCCAAGTTTTGTACAGCTTCAGTGACAGACATGGCGTAAGTGTTGATATCACTCAAGTGGTCTGCCGATGGTTTAAACAAAATTTTTGCATGATAAACAACAGATGACCATGATGGATGATTAAAACGATCCTTCAAGGCTTGATAAATTTGGCGTGCATTGGAGCTAAAAATTCATGACGTGACGGCTTCATAAGCACTATGACTGACACTTTGCTCAATGAATAATGGAGCAACCAGATTATGCTTGATGTTGTCATCTTTAGTTTGTTGTTGAAAGTAATCAGAATTGCCCATAAAATAGGTGGTCCATGCAACGATCATATTCTTCGACCATAGATTAAAATTGGCACCATCGGCCCTAAGTTGAGGTCTAATCTTTTCTGCTAATGAAATAAAACGTTGAAATATTTCAGCTTGCTTATCCGCTAGCATGATAACATTCATATCATCTTCTATGACTTCTTTCGATTCAGCCATGTTGACACAATATCCAGGCTTCCAAAAAACTTGTCCCAATCAAGTCATAGGAGGAGCCAGTTTTAAATAAAAAAAATTGTATGAAGCGCAAAGAATAGAGAAAAGAATGAAGGGAAAGAGAAGAAAGCAATTAGAGCGGCGAAGAATGTAAAACAGGTATGTCGTAGTAATGAATTAATAGAATTATATTTTGGATAAGTTGTATTCATGAGATAAAAAAAATTAAGGTAGGCAGCCCATAACCTGTAATTACTCAACAATAATATGGAATGTTCCAGATGATTTAAATTTAGAATTTTTTTTAATTTTACTAATTTATTCAACAATAATTTTAAAATATATTGATAACTAGGTACAGCTTATTCACTATTATTTAAATTCGATTAATCTCCCCTTGAAGAGATTAGCGTACCTAGTTGTTATTTGTCAGCCTGTGACTCAAAACAGAGCACCAGCATGGCATCCAACATACCATCAGTAATGGTATGAGGAGTATTGGACAAATATAGCCAATACAAGTAAATTATAAAGAGGAAACCTCCTCAAATATAATAAGAAAGGACAAAGATATGCCCTATCAAAGATAAGACCAAATAAGCAAAAACTCTTATTCTAGCCTCTAATCTAACTTATACATCTTTCATGAAACCCCAACCAGAATGGTTTTTTTCTTGAAGCTCTAAGGTAGAGCTATCTAATGGTATCATCTATTCATCTGTAGCACTCCTAAATCAGGAGATACCATTATACCACCTTTTTTCCACCAACAACCCCTCAAAGGTGTAGGAGGGCTTGTACAAAACTGTACAAAAGTACAGTGTGAGCCTTTGAGATATGACCACATATCCAATAAGGTCACAAAAAAGATTAATAATAATTATACCTTTAATATAATTATATTAAAATTAATTAGAATAATTATACACTAAAAATAATTACTCAAATATACAAAAAATACCATAAATTGGTACTAAAATTGGTTTAACTTAAAAACCAATGAATGAACATGTGAAATAAATTATACCATTGGATTCCCCATGGAGAAATACACATATACCACTTTTATGGCATATCTGTAAAGTCAATATTTAAGGAATTATAAGGTATAATACCTTATAAAAATCATAAAACCTTATTTATCTCAGAAACTAATGAAACAACATGTAAAATAAATTGTACCAGTGGATTCCTCACAAAAATCCACATATAAAACAATTAATAAGCTAATTCCCAAAATCAATACTTAAGGAATTATCCTGAATATATGCACTTTTTTGGTCAACGCATATATTCAGTGATCATAGCGAATATCTTCTAAACTATACATGCTAGAATGATGAACCAAAAATAAAGTTACCACGTAATTACTGTAAGAACACAGATATGAACTTTATTTTGCAAATTATAAACAAGGTTAAGACTTATGAGGAAATATTGATAAAAATCAACAGAGCTGTTGACCACTTTGTTGTGAAAGTAGTCCAAACTTAAAAAAAAGTATACAGTTGGATTCTACTAGTTTATTCGAGAAGAATGACGTAATTTTTATTGTTAAATTCAGGGTATAACCCCCTGAAATCAAGGTTTGAAGTTTAAAATATTGAATTTCGACAGAAAAGATGAGTTACAAGAAAAATCATCAAAATTAGAGTTTTGATGATGTAATGAAAAGCTCTTGGCAGCATAATAAGGTTATGTCAGGCTATCAGAATTCACTCTCTGAATTTCTGTATTTTAAAGGAACCACCATTCATAATGCTGAAGGTGAGCACCTCTCTTGAAATTTCCATAAAAAGGATTTATTATTATTATTATTATTCATAATTTCTTTTAGCTTTTATTTTCTCAAAGTTACTACTAGAAGAGTTTCCCAATACTTCATCTAATCATATGGAGGTGGCTTCAGAAGTAGAAATGTTCCCACAAAATACAAAAGCAGGGGAAAATTCCTGGTGAAACAGAATCCACACAAGGAAGTCCCTATCTCAAAGGCAAGTGATTGAAATGCCTCTTATCTTTGAGCCTGAATTGGAGCTAAGTATGAGGCACTCAAAAGGAGAAAAATAACATCAAGAGGGCTCAGATATGCATCTTCATGAGCCAGTGAAAAAAGTATTGCACAGTATACAAGGGCAAAGGCTGGGAAATGCTACCACAAATCAACCAAGGAGTGATGAGCTTCTAGAACATTTTCAAAAAGCTCCCAAAAGAGGAGGAAACAGTGAAATACTCCTATGGATGGAATCCACTATAATACGAACCTCAAATCAAAAAAAAGAATTTGCACCACAAAAAGAGGGAGGCAAGCAAGGCAAAGAAGAAGCCCCCAGAGCTTCTACAAGCAAGCTACAAGCCAACCAAGCTCCTCAAGAGGGCAAGGAGGAAAAGAAAAAAATTGGAAGAAAAAATTCCCCCAGCTACAGGATCCCAAGAATCCTAAAATGTGCCATTTAAAATGTCTTCTGTGAGCCTTGAGGTATATTTTACATACCCAAATAGGCCACAATTATCTTAAAAAGAAATTTTGAATTATGCAAAACTCATAAGTCATGCATATATCCAAAATTCATCATTTTCAATTTCAGAAAAGATAAATAACTTTTTATTGAGTAAGTAAATCCATGGATTTAAGACCAGATTTGGATTCTACACAAAAATTCACCTAGGGTAGCTCCATAGATTGAATAAGCTCAATTTAAGTATTTGAGGTGGTAAAATGGAAAATACTTCAATACCACATCATTAATACCACATAAAAGATCCGTGAAAATTTTTGTTTTTCTTGATTTTTAGCCAAAATAATGGGAAAGTGAGAAATCCCATGTTACATATACACTAAGAATAGTGTTATGCATGTTTCGAGCACTTAATATTATGGTATTCTTACATGGACGTTTGGTACACCCATAGTGGATATCTCACTTTGAGCTTAAAATTACTATTTTGACGTAAAAATTAGGCAAGGGGGACAAGAGACATCAAAGAGAGCCAGGGTACCCAACTTCTGAGGCCTCAGAGGCGTGGATAGCTCCAGAGCATGGATCCATGGCTCATCTTGGCCCAATTGGTAAACTAAAACTCTTTGGGAACTTGGTTACCAAGTTACACCTACTGTAATCACAAGAAAATAGCAAATAACCTGCTATTTTGACATGCCAAGGAGGTAATAAGCTACTTAGACTCCTGTAACCACGTCAATTCTTGATGACTTTCCATGACTAGACCCTAAAAGAGTTATTAAAACCTTTTGGGACTCATATTCATTGAATTACCTCATAGCAACCAGCAAAATACTGCTATTTGCAATTCTACGTAGAAATGAGGTAAAAACTTCAAAAATTCATTAAAAATACAATTCTTAATGAATCTTTCTGAAACTTTCAGGACCAATGAAGAACTGTATTATCTATGGTAAAACCAAAAAGAATTACAGTTTTATTAGTAAAATTAAAAGTTTTACTTACAGTCCATTTTTGACCATTCTACGTGAAACACTGAATCTTCAAAAATTCATAGTAATTAAATTCTGTGATGAAATTGGCAATAACATTGATAACTTTGAGAAATCAATGATTATTTTAGAATAAAAGAAGATTTACTGTTGTTACTCCTTTTATTCTTAACCATATTGGGGTTGGTAGTCACGTAAAAGCATCAATTAAGTAATTATGATAATCTTACGTGACAACAGATGATGCAATCATTAATCCAAAAATGTTTATTTTTTCTCACTCACTGGTTTTTCAGTTTGCTCCATGGCATGCCTCTGTGAGCTGTTGTTGACTTAAAAGAAGCCTCTTCTTGCTGTTTTTTCCAAAGAATCATCTTATAAATTTATTAAATCATTATTACCAACAAGTAAGTATTAGTTCAACTATTCTTAAGTGTTTTAAATCTTTCAGAATCAATCAGAAAGACGTGAAATCATATAATCCAACTATATATTGTTGTAATACTGTTATAAATCATCTTGATCCCTTAAATCCACAATTCTACGTCAAATTTCTCTACTTATATCTATCAATAAGTTCTTTGGAGTATTAGTGAGTCATTTATCTTTAATTCTTAAAGTTTTTCTCTAGCAATAGTTTTCTTCAAGAATTATCTTTATAATTATTCTTGCAAAAGATAGTTATATATTAAAATAATTTCATTATTTTAATAAAAGAAGTCTTTATCATTAAATTCTTCTTGTAATTGATTCTTGTAGACAATTACTGCTCACAGTTATAATCACTAGTAGTCTATAACACGTGAAAGAAATAATTTTATAATTATTTAATTGTGGTTATAATAATTTTTTATTATTATATTTCATAAGAACAGACATAGTACTGTTGATCAATAGTAATATTATCATCAGTTTCATAGTCACATCTTAAATCTTCAAAATTGCCAGAACCTTGTTGGAATTCAAGGACAAAGAGGAAAAAAGAATGATACAACCATCTTTCCCAAAGAAAAAAGTTTGTCTCCCAATGTTGTAAATAATTTAACAGAAATTAAAAGTAGTATCTTAATTCTAAAAGACATTGAAGAAATTCTATTACCACTCAAAGAAATAAATAGTCTCATATTATCTTTAAGCCAAATTGTTGTGCAGAATAAAAGAGAAATAGAAAATATTGAATTTATGGGTGAAAATAATAAACCAAATATTTCATTGACAATAATTAAAAGTCAATAAAAATACATAAAATTTATAAAAGAAAAAACTTTGACAATCCATTATGACCAACATATGGACATATTAACACAAAAATCGAACAAATTGTCTATTTCTGTCAAAACATTCAAGGAAAACACTTCTTAACACCAGAAAAACTACCCCAGACCATGTAGATAAGAGTTATAAATCATGGATGAATCTTAAAGATGATATTTAAAGTGAAATAAGACTTATTACTAAGAGAATGGATAAAATAAATGAGGCTAACTTAAAAATTCCAAAGTTATTAAACCCAGTTTCCCACATAAGAGGTCCTATTAAACCAAAATAGGAAATAACAAATACCTTCATATCAGACTTAAGTCATAAAGGAAACAATCAAGTGTTAATGAAAGAAGCATCTCAACTTCAAGAATTGCCAACATTTGTAGGTTGATGTAAATATGAGCACATGTCATCCATTAAGACAATCTACATGTTTCAAAAAGATTATCCCATAACAGATGAATTAATCACTGCAATATTACATTAGTTCTTTGCGAAATATGAAAAAAGATGGTATTATGGAATAAGACAGGTAAATGGCAAAAGACCTGGTATTGGTGGCAAAATGATTCCTGAAGGTATAATGTAGAAAATATACTTGAAAACTAATTTCTTGACCCATAGAAAGACAAACCTTTAGCTATGTTTTGAAAACAAGCTGAAAGATTAAATGCATTATATCCAGAAATTGCACAAAAAATGGTGCATATGAAAATTCCCAAAAAGTGTGGAGGAGAACTGGAAAATTCCATAAGGAGAAGGTTCATAGAACCATGCTTCACAGCAGAGTACATCAATGCACTAGAAGAAATTGTGTAAAGAACCAAAATTGACAGAACATGGGAAAAAATGGACATAAAAATTCCAAATAAACCATACATTAATAAGGAAAAACCAAAAAAACCCTTCAAATATAATAAAAACAATGATAAAAAAAATACCATAGATGTGGTGGTATTGGACACTTAGCCAATGATTGTCTTAAAAAGGAAAAAATAAATGAAATTGTGAAAACAGAAGACCACAATGATAAAGAAAAATCTGATTCTGAAAAAGATACTGAAGAATCAGAGAGCTCTGAAAGTTATTAAATGGAAAGAATTGATTCCATAATGAATAATATTGCTTTAATCTATGAAGTTCTGGATTTAAATTCAAATTTTTTAAAAATTGGAACATCCAACACATTACTGAAAAGAATACAAGATTCCAAACTAAATGGAACCAAAACTGGAAAAGGAATGGGCTATACAGCTGGTAAATCAACTATAAGTATTTTTATGCTAAGCAAACAAGAGTAAAAAATTAATATGGACACAGGTGCATACTGCACAGTTTTTGGAAAAAATTATTTACAAACACTTATACCAGATTGGGAAGACAAAATCATACCAATACAAGGGGTTAAATTTAGTAGCACAAGTGAAATCATGAACCCCCTTGCAATAATAGACTTAACATTGATTTTTGCACATCCTTCTCAATTTATAATAATTAAATACGAATTTTTAGTCATGTATAAATCTAATAGCAACAATTTCAAACTTGGAAATTCTTACTTATCAATCTATGGGATAGATATCTCAAACAAAAAATTGATATTTTGCCATAGGGGACAATAAAAAACAGAAATTTGTATTCTTAAGTAACAAAGAACAAATTAATGGTATAAAAAGTGTAGATAAAAGCCCTGAAAAACACTTATTCATAAGTAAAAAAATGATACAGGCAGGACTAAATTAATAATTAACAGAAAAATTAACACAAAAGTTAGAGAAAAATTGATTGATCTCTTATACAACTACAAAGATGCCTTTTCAACTGACAAAGATTCACTGGATGATATTTTTTGACATAAATTAGACATTATTCCAAATGTAGAAAAACATTATCCACCCCTGTTAAGAATACCAGCTTATCCAGCCAATCCAAGAGCTATAGAAGTTCTAGAAAGACACATTACTTAGTTCATGTACTTAGGGTTATCAAGAAAATTTGGTAATAATAAACAGGTAGAGGTTACTACACCTGTTATTGCACCTTGGCATAATGATAAATCAAGGATGGTAGGGTATTTTACAGTTTTAAATAGCTATATCATCTCTTACAAATATCCAATAACTAGAATGTATGATACATTGACACAATTGTCACAAGCTGAGGTTATTACAGCCATCAATGCTCTAAAAGGTTTCTATCAAAATTTCATAACAGATACTTCCAGGAAACTACTGAGAAAAGTAGCCCACTTTGCCATATATTAATACCTAAGAATGCCATTTAGTATAAAAGTGACCCTTAACATTTTCAAATAATGATGAATACCATATTTCCTGAAGAACTATCAGAAGAATGGGTAATAATATCCATTTATGATATCATCGTTTGTTCAGAAGCTTATAAAAACCACCTGAGAATAGTTGAAAGAGTCTCACAAAAAATAGTACAACTAGAGATGAGAATTATCTTCAAAAAGTGTCATTCTTAATATATTGAACTAAACCTACTAGGAGATGTTGTATCTGGCCTATGTTTGGGCATAGAAAAGAATAAAGTAGCAGCAGTACTACTGAAACCAAACCCAAAACCAAAAAAGAAACAAAATCATTCTTAGGATCTTCTAGATGATACATACAACACATACAATACTTTTCAAAAATTGAAAAATATTTGGATAAACTCTGTGATCAGCAGAAAATATATGAAATGACTGAAGAAAGAGCTAAAGAATATGAGGAACTGAAAACATTTGTCAACAATCCCCCCTTTCTCTTAATGCCAGATTGACAATTAACTTTCAAAATGTACATTTATTCTTGTGGAGAAGGATCAGGTGCAGCACTAAACCAAACACAAATTATAAATGATAAACCTGTTGAATTTTCAATTTTCTTCACTTCAAGAAAGATTCAGCCAAAAAGAGCAAGGAATTGAGAATACCAAATGGAATCCCTTTGCTTGGTGTTATTTTTTTAAACAAATACATTATTACTTGGGTGGAACATTCCTTGATGTTATTACAGACTCTAATGCTGTAGACTAATTATTAAACATGAAGACAACAAATAGACATATGCTGAGATGGCAGATTGCAATCTTAAATATGGAGGAAATATTAAAATAGTTGGAAAATCTTGAAATATTAATGAAAATGCAGATGTTCTTAGCAAATGTGCTCTAGAAAATACACCTGAAAGCACAGAATTTTTACCATGGGAAGAAAACTGTCACAGCGGCTCTTTGAAGTGAAGAGGGCCTGGCACTCACTTATGGAGGGCTCAAAGATAAGATAAGATGAGATACACTTAAGAGTGTTAAGATGGATTACTACAAGAATGAATATAAGAAAAGCAGCAACAAAGGATAAGAGTAAAAGAATAGAAGAGCCAACCACAAACAAGTCCAAGTCCACTGTTTCAACCTGTCAGAATGGAAAGAGAAGGGTTAATAAGGATATGGCCACCCAACTCATACTGTCCAGGCGAAGAGAAGAAATGCAAAGACTAACTTAAGATTAAATAATTATAATACCCAATAATAAGGATAAGAAAAATTATAAAATAATAAATAAACTAAATTAATTAACTGGGGAATAGTCCCCAGGGGGAAGAAAGAGGGGCTGGTATATGTGAGAATCACCAGCCCTGCTCCAGAGGAAGAATTTTCATGAGAATATTTGATGATTGAATTGAGTCTGGCCAATACAGGTCCTGTACGGCTGTACAGAACCTGTACAAGAGGTGTGGTGTATTGAAGTGATCATACAGTTTCAAGTTGGTGTATTGAAACTGTATTGGGTGAAACCAGCCTGTACAGGTATTGACAGGCTGTATTGAGGTACCAAGCTGTATGCATGTTTCAGAATGAAGATTGCTGAAATTGAATGCTGATACAAATGCTGGATCTGCTGATTTGAGGTGTTTGAGTGGGTGTGTGAATGAATACCCTTACCCCTGATGAGTGGTTGTTACAGTATCCCCCTCTTGAAACTGGTGGGCTCCTGAACACCATAATACCCTGCCATTGTTGAGTGGAATCTCACTACCCCACACAATGCTTTGAAAAGTTTTCTTTTGACCATTATCTCGAAACCCTTCTCCATCTCTGCCCCGTCAATTAAATTTATTTCCCCCTTCTTTAACTTTGAGTAAATACCCCACTTCGAACTGTTCTTTCTTCTGATTTCAACAACTGACGTCCTTGGGGTGTGGCCTTGGGTTGTATCCCAAAATGATGGCCACTGAGCTCTTGTGCTCAAAGAATGGTGCCAGATGAGTATATGAAGTGTACTCATCTGGCCAGCCCAATCAAATAAAATGATTATGACAAGAATTCAGGGGTCTTGTCCCCAATGGCCTTCAAAATGCCTCAACCAGCCCTTTATAGTGATTTTGGGCTGGTGCCTTCTCTATGGAGGATCTTGAGGAGCCTTGAATTTATGGCCATTTTGGCCTTTTTTGGATCCTTGGTATCTTGGGTGAAACTTTGGTCCATGGCCTTTTATGGCCAAATTGTGGGTTTTGCAATTTTCTGGCCCTTTTTCGCCTTTTGAAGTCTTTGGGGTCTTACGGTCCGCGCACCGTAGGCCGTGGGCCGTACGCCGCGGTCCGCGGTCTGTGGGGGTTATTGGAAGCCCCCAGGGCCCAAATTTTCTGGGGACCCAAGGGGGTCATGGGACCTAAAATGGCCCAAAAAAGAAGATTTCACCTTATATGCCCTGGACTTATTGGTGGGGTCCAGGACCACCAAGAACTTGGCCTCCCCCAAACTTGCAGGGGAGGCCCCCCATGCTGACTCCATCCCCCAAAGGGGCCTTGGATCTTGACATTGAGAGGGTTTGAGGGGGGGCATGATTGACTTGTGGCCCAAATTCCCTTGAGGTCGAACTTTTGATTTGACGTGGACTTGACAATTTGGGTGGAGTGAAATCCAGTGTCTTGCTCCTGTTTACGGTTGGTTTGACTCCTATTCATGCTCTTATAACAACTAATAAATGAGATAAAATAAAATGATTAAAATAATAAAGGAACCTCCCAATACGTGATTTGGAAGGGGATGCTGCTGCTTCCAATGAAATAAAAAGAAATTATACTAGTAAAGAAAGAAAATAAATGAAAATAAATAAGAGAAAAAAGAGAGTAAAGAAAGAAACAAAGAAAAATCCTGATGGTTGGTCCTTATTGTGGTTAGTTGCTTGATTTTGGCCAATAAGTGTCTGAAAAATGAAAACCAAGCATTTGCTGCTCACAGAGTGGCCAAGGTAATGTTTTTACGAGAAGTAGAACCCTCAGGGATGCATACCAGGAGTTGGAACTTACTTTTACGAATTCCACTCCCCACCAAGCACCATAAAACTGAAATAAATTGCCATAAATGCCTTCTGAAATGAATTGCCATAAATGGCTACTGAAATGAATTGCCGTAAATGACTTGAATTATGATGATTGGCATAAATTGAAAGGGTAATAAAGAAAGAAAATGAAAACATAAAGAAAGAAAGACACATTTGGCCATATCTTGATAAGGTCCAAACGGAGGGTATTGATGTTGTATGCTTCCTGAACCTGTCCAAAGAATTGACAAGTGCTCACAAAGTGGCCAAGGTGATGCTTACAACAACATATGGGTAGAATACCCCCTTAAAGGTGCATGCCAGGAGAGGAACTTACTTTCATAACTTCTTCTCCCCACCAAGCACCATAAAATCAAACTCTTGAGGTATTGGGACCAGGATTGTCTGGATATAATGAATGGAAATCCTTGACAAGGTCTGGTGAGCTGGTAAGGTTGGAAGCTGGTTCCCAAGTGGTTCTTTCTGGGTCTTCACTGAATCCTTTCCACTCTACAAGATACCATAACTTACCTCTTTTGAGTTTTGAGTCCAGAACCTGAGCCACTTCCCATTCTTCTTGCTCCTCCACCAGGATTGTAGCTGGTGGAAATTGATGTTGATTTGGGATAGTTGAATGCTTGACTGGTTCTAATAAGGACACATGGAATACAGGGTGAACTGTCTTCCATTGCTGAGGCAACTTGAGGGGATATGCATGACTTCCAATCTTCTTCAGAGCCTCAAAAGGTCCCAACCATCTTTCTGATAACTTCTTGGTTGGTCTTGTGGTCTTGATGTTCTTGGAGGATAGCCATACTTTGTCCCCAGGTTGGAAATCAGGTGGAATTGCCCTATTTCTATCTGCATACTTCTTGAATCTCCTTATTTCTGACTCTAATTCTTCTTTGACAACTTGCTGTACTGATTGGAGTTTTGTTGATAACTTTCCAGCAGGTGAGTCTTGAGAAATGTGGATTGAGTCAAAGCTGGGATTTCTTCCATAAATGGTGAAAAAAGGTGATTGCTTGGTTGATGAATGTTGTGCATTATTATAGGCAAATTCAGCCAGAGGGAGCCAGGTGTACCAGTCATCTTGATGATAGCTGACATACATCCGAGGGTACTGTTCTAGTATCTGATTTACCCTCTCTGTCTGTCCATCTGTTTCAGGGTGAAATGCAGTTGAAAGATCTCTTGATATCTTGAGCTGCTGACACAATTGAGTCCAAAATGATGAAACAAATAAGGATCCTCTATCACTGATGATACTGACTGGAAGGCCATGCTTGGAAAATACATGACTAATGAAGATTTGAGCTAAGTCCAGAGCAGTGATTGTTCCATAGGTTGGAATAAAGATTGCCATTTTTGAGAATCTGTCCACAACTACTAAAATTGAATCAAAGTTGTTTGACAGTGGCAATTGAGTGATGAAGTCCATTGATAACAAATTCCAAGGACCAGACGGAATTGAAAGAGGCTTGAGTAGTCCAAACTTCTTGTGGTGAATGTTCTTGTTTCTTGAACATTGCTGACATGAGGACACATAGTCCTTGATGAATTGATTCATGCCAGCCCAATAAAAATCCCTCTTGATGAGCTTGAGGGTCTTCTCCTGGCCAGGAAGGCCAGCCAATGGTGAGTCATGACGCTTTTGAAGAATATTGAGTTGAAGTTCTTCATTGCTTGGGATTACCACTCTATCTTTGAATAATAATAACTTGGCTTGAGGCTCAAGAGAATAATCTGGAACTGATTCACCTCTTGCTAGTTGCTTGAGTATTTCTTTATAATCTTTGTCTTGCCATACTTCTTTTTGAATCTTGTCCACTAAATCTGAGAAAATTTCCACTTTGATTGAGAAGAATCTTGACTCTTGAATTCCATCTTGCTTAAGTACTCAATGAAAATTTTGAGGATTCTTGCTGATGAAGTCCACCCCCCTCTCTGGGTACACGTTGTCCCGACGTGACAAGGCATCTGGTAAAGTGGCCAGCCTGCCTGGGCGGTAAGTGATAGTGAAATGAAATTCTGAGAGAAATTCGGCCCAACGGGCCTGACAACGAGTAAGAACTTTGGAAGACATAAAATACTGCAAGGAAGAGTGGTCTGTCAAGACCTCAAAAGGATTGGAAAGAGAAAGAAGAAATGCTCTCCAGCGCTTGAGAGCCCAAACTATGCCAAGGAGTTCCTTGTCATGAATTTCATAGTTGAGTTCAGCTGGTAAGAGCTTGCGACTATCAAATGCAATGGGGTGCTTTCCTGAGTCATTCACGCGGCTCAGTACGGCGCCCAAAGCATAATCAGTAGCATCAGTCTCTACTATAGTAGGTAGAGAAGGATTAAAGTGAGATAAGATAGGAGCAGAGGTGAAAGCTTCTTTGAGTGCTTGAAAGTGACTAAGAGCTTCCTTATTGAAGATGAAAGGAGAATCTTTTTTAAGGAGGGAAGTGAGAGAAGTGATTTTTTTAGAATAATTTTTAATGAAACGTCGATAAAAATTGGCAAAGCCAAGGAAAGATTGAAGGGCCTTGATGTTTTTGGGGTGAGGCCAATTGAGGATTTTCTAAACTTTTGAAGAATCAATCTTGAGGCCATCACTTGAAACAACATAGCCCAATTATTCCACACTTGAGGCATGGAATACACACTTGGAGGCTTTGGCAAACAGATTATTGTCCCTCAGTCTTTGGAGGACAGAGGCCACATGTTTGACATGTTCCTCCTCAGAGCTGGAAAAGACCATAATATCATCTAAATAGACCACAACAAACACATCCAAAAAATCTGCAAAGATATCATTTACTAGATTCTGGAAAGAAGAAGGAGCATTGGTCAAACCAAATGGCATGACCAAATACTCATAACTACCATACTTGGCTCTAAAGGCAGTTAAGTGCTCATCCCCCTCTTTGATTCTCAGAAGGTTATATGCACCACGCAAGTCTATCTTGGAGAAGATAGTGGAACCGTTGAATACGGTAAGAAGCTGGCTCATAGGAGGAACAGGGTATCTGTTCTTCCTAGTGACAGCATTGAGTTTGCGGTAGTCAACACACAAACGAAGACCTCCATCCTTTTTCTTTACAAAAAGGACAGGTGCTCCTGTTGAAGAGGAGCTTGGTCTAATGAAACCTTTCTCTACATTCTCTGAAATGTAGGCCCGCAGTGTTTCTGACTCTTGATTTGATAATGAGTAGATAACACCAATTGGAGGTAGAAGACCCTCCAATTCGATATGGTGATCACAGGCGCGGTGTGGAGGAAGTTTCTCAGATTTCACCTTGGAGAATACATCCAAATATTGGTGATAAGCAGGAGGGACTACCTTCAACACAGTTTCAATTTCTTCTGGCTCTTCCTCCTCTTCCCACTGCTCCTCCAGGGAGGCATGAAATGATAAGGGAGGAAGGTCCATATCCCCCTGAAAGAGATGAAGTGAAGATATGGCAACATCTTCTCCAACATCCTTTATCTCTTTGAAGACTTCATCTCTTAATGGAAGTAATGACTGAGAGGGAATTATGGAAGGGATATGGACAGAAGAAGGAATGGAAGGTGTCTTAAGTTCACCAGCCAGAGCAACACTGTTGACAGCAGTGGCTACGTCATTACTAGTAGAAGGAATAATACCACTAGAATCCTTATGACTAGAATCATAGGTGATCAATCCATTTTTCCAATCAATAATGGGATTAAAATGGTAAAGGAAATCATAGCCCAATATCAGGTCTTCTCCCTTGGGTGAATCTATGATAAAGAAGTCCCATTCAAAGCTTGGGAAGGAGGGCAAGTCAACTACCCACTTGGTATAATGGGTGATGAACAAGGCAGGGGATTCATTAGAATCCAAAATGAAAAGAGGAATCTTTTCAGGGAGCTCTGACAGAGTCAATGAGTACTTGAGAACAAAATTCTTTGCAATAAAAGAGTTTGTAGCACCAGAATCAATGAGAATACTATAAAAAATATCAGAGATTGAAGAAAAAATAAGAAATTTTAAGGATTTCTTGACACTAGTATTCAGAGTGCACAATTGTGCTCTTGAAGGAAATAAGTGAGAACCATTGAACACATCATGATTCCCACTCAGGCTTTTCCCTGCTTGCTAGGGAAGCCTTCTGATGATCCTTGCCTATTCTCAGGCCTCTTGAAGCATTTTTCAAATGGGTGCTTTACGCCACAATAATTGCACAAACCTTCTTTAATCTTCCTCTCCTTTTCAGAACCAATTAATTTGTTGTCCTTATTGAGGAGAGCAGCATGAGGCTTGTCTTTGGACATTTGAAAATTCTTCCCCTTGTTATTCTTATTGTGATAAGGCTTCTTGGATGATGAACTTTGAGGAGGCTTGGAGGAATTGGATCCAAAGATTGGAGGCTTCTTCTCTTGATGACTGCCCTTTTCCTTTTGCCTCTCATGATATCTTGTGTCTAATTCTAAAGTGACATCCATAAGTTCTTGAAGAGTGTCAAAAGTTCCAGGGTGAGAAGCCAATTGGTCCAATAATCTTGATGCCAATCCTCTTATGTACACATTAATGTAAGCTCTTTCCCCCCAATCTCCAATTCTTGACATTAAGCTTATGAAATCTGCTATGTACAAGGAAACATGACCACTTTCCTTCATCCTCAAATTGTCCAACTCCTGTTCAGCTTTCCTGACTTCATTGGGGTCACCAAACAGAGTGAATAATTGTAAGATGTGACTATGACACTGATGATAATATTACTATTAATCAACAGTACTATGTCTGTTCTTATGAAATATAATAATAAAAAATTATTATAACCACAATTAAATAATTATAAAATTATTTCTTTCACGTGTTATACACTACTAGTGATTATAACAGTGAGAAGTAATTGTCTACAAGAATCAATTACAAGAAGAATTTAATAATAAAAACTTCTTTTATTAAAATAATAAAATTATTTTAATATATAATTATCTTTTACAAGAATAATTATAAAGATAATTCTTGAAGAAAACTATTACTAGAGAAAAACTTTAAGAATTAAAGATAAATGACTCACTAATACTCCAAAGAACTTATTGATAGATATAAGTAGAGAAATTTGACGTAGAATTGTGGATTTAAGGGATCAAGATGATTTATAACAGTATTACAACAATATATAGTTGGATTCTATGATTTCACGTCTTTCTGATTGATTCTGAAAGATTTAAAACACTTAAGAATAGTTTAACTAATACTTACTTGTTGGTAATAATGATTTAATAAATTTATAAGATGATTCTTGGAAAAAACAGCAAGAAGAAGCTTCTTTTAAGTCAACAACAGCTCACAGAGGCGTGCCATGGAGCAAACTAAAAAACCAGTGAGTGAGAAAACAATAAACCTTTTTGGATTAATGATTGCATCATCTGTTGTCACGTAAGATTATCATAATTACTTAATTAATGCTTTTACGTGACTACCAACCCCAATATGGTTAAGAATAAAAAGGAGTAACATCTGTAAATCTTCTTTTATTCTAAAATAATCATTGATTTCTCAAAGTTATCAATGTTATTGCCAATTTCATCACAGGTTGTAATTACTGTGAATTTTTGAAGATTCAGTGTTTCACGTAGAATGGTCAAAAATGGACTGTAAGTAAAACTGTTAGTTTTACTAGTAAAACCATAATTCTTTTTGGTTGTACCATAGATAATACAGTTCTTCATTGGTCCTGAAAGCTTCAGAAAGATTCATTAAGAATTGTATTTTTAATGAATTTTTGAAGTTTTTACCTCATTTCTACGTAGAATTGCAAATAGCAGTATTTTGCTGGTTGCTATGAGGTAAATCAATGAATATGAGTCCCAAAAGGTTTTAATTAATCTTTTAGGGTCTAGTCATGGAAAGTCATCAAGAATTGACGTGGTTACAGGAGTCTAAGTAGCTTATTACCTCCTTGGCACGTCAAAATAGCAGGTTATTTGCTATTTTTCTTATGATTACAGTAGGTGTAACTTGGTAACCAAGTTCCCAAAGAGTTTTAGTTTACCAATTGGGCTAAGATGAGCCATGGATCCATGCTCTGGGGCTATCCACGCCTCTGAGGCCTCAGAAGTTGGGTACCCTGGCTCTCTTTGATGTCTTTTGTCCCCCTTGCCTAATTTTTACGTCAACATAGTAATTTAAGCTTAAAGTGAGATATCCACTATGGGTGTACCAAAAGTCCATGTAAGAATACCATAATATTAAGTGCTCAAAACATGCATAACACTATTCTTAGTGTATATGTAACATGGGATTTCTCACTTTCCCATTATTTTGGCTAAAAATCAAGAAAAACAAAAATTTTCACGGATCTTTTATGTGGTATTAATGATGTGGTATTGAAGTATTCTCCATTTTACCACCTCAAATACTTAAATTGAGCTTATTCACTCTATGGAGCTACCCTAAGTGAATTTTTGTGTAGAATCCAAATCTGGTCTTAAATCCATGGATTTACTTACTCAATAAAAAGTTATTCATCTTTTCTGAAATTGAAAATAATGAATTTTGGATATATGCATGACTTATGAGTTTTGCATAATTCAAAATTTCTTTTTAAGATAATTGTGGCCCATTTGGGTATGTAAAATATACCTCAAGGCTCACAATAATTGAGATTCAAACAATGGCCAATTATTGAGGAGGTAGGAAGGGTCTTCATTGGAAATATTTGAGAGGTAAGGTCCAATCCATTTGCCAGCTCTACCAGTAAGAAAAGAAGTTGAGTACAAAACCTTCTTCCTGTCAGAGAAGAAGTTTGCTGGATCATTATGGAAAATTAGTTGACAGGATTGGATAAATCCTCTCAGCTTATGAGCTTGAGTACCATCAAAAGAATCAGGTGCCTTCATGGATGGAGTCTTGAAAGCAGGGGCTTTGGAATTGTCCCTGGGGGCAACTGCTTGAGTGAGTTGTCCCATGAATTGAGTCATCTGCTCCATCATCTTTGTTAGCTGGCGCCTCTTTCGTGGCTTCCAGACTAAAGTATTAGTAATTTAATAAACTAATAGAGGTGGAATACTATTAAATGTAATTAATAGACGCGTCACTGGTGTTAATAAGATGTACTGTTGGAATTAAGGCTTCAACGGTACTATAAAGGGTAAAGTGAATTGAATCACTTATAAGTGAGAGCGCTCAATATTTCTAAAATAAAATGTAAATGATTTTAATTGTAAAAATATAATTGGTAAGAGCTCTGAGGATTCATTCAAAGAGAATCAATCCTCCTTAAATGTTGTAATTACAAATTTGAAATCAAACAATGTAAAATAATTCTGTTTTGAATGAAGAAAGATTTGCTATGGTAACAGGAGCAAATGTAACAACAAAATTAATGACATAGTGGGAGCATATACTATGACACATTGAGTGATTAGTCATAGAAACAAGATTTAATTCATATTATAATAATATGAATTTAAGTATTTAAAATTTATACAAAAAATTAAGAGAAAATGAGATGAAAACTTAAAGAAAGTAATTGGGGTCTGTGTAGCAGGTAAAGGTTTACATGCTTGCAGGCTCACATTTAGTAATAATAAAAAAAAAAAAAAAGATTTAGTTTTGAAAAAGGTTATAATAATTTTGAATTTTGGAAATAATGTCTTGTATATTTGATTTTTCTTCATATGACAATTTTTTGTTGTTGGAGTCATGGAATTGTCTAAGATCCTTGAGTTCGTTTGTATTTAATTTATTTTTATGGAATGATTTTTGAAGGAGAGCTGATTCAATCTGGACTTCTAGCGTATCGTAAGGTTTTTTTGAGTTGAGGTAGTAGTATAGGTTTCTTTCATTATGGATATTCTTTATGATACGCAGTAAGATACTTGACATTTGAATTTTAGTTGTGATAGGTTGATCGTTTAATTTTCTTTCAATGTAATTTTTTATCTTGTTCAATATTGTTTCATTTTTATTTTTATTAATAGTCGTATTTGTCATTGCTTCTTCTTTATTTTTATCAATAGTCGTATTTGTCGTTGCTTCTTCTTTATTTTTATTAATAGTCGCGTTTATTGTTGCAAGCTCAATTTCGTCAATGCTGGAGCTAGCGTGATTGGTAGTAGGTCGCGACATTTGTTCTTTTTCAATTTTACTTGCTATTGCTTTTTCTTCATTTACAGTAATAGTTGCATTTGTTGTTTTGTCACTATTGTTACTATTCAGATTTTTATTTCTTGTATTTTTTAGAGAAGTAGTTGCTTTTTCATTAGAAGTAACTAGGTGGGGGCTTCTATAGCTAATATTATTAGAAATGTTATTATTATTATCTTTAGTAATCGTCGCATCCGTTTTTGGTGACTTAATATTGTTGATGCTGAAGCCAGTACAACTAGGATTAGGTTGTAAATTCTGTTCATCGTTCTTATAGTTCTTATTTCCGTTCGCGTCAGGTTGATTAAAATTAGAGTTACTATCCTTATTGATAGTATTCGCGTTAATCTTTTCCCTATAATCCTTGAGTGTATTGAACTTGCATGCGGGGGAAAGAATTGATTCCGATGAGAGGTTGACAGTTGTATCACTACTGCACACTTCTGAACCTGTATTCTTCATGTAATCTGATTCATTCGATGACTTACTGTATTTGCTACGTTGCATTTTTTCTTGATTTTTACTACTATATTGAGACCCTGTAGGTTGAGTGGATCTCAAACTTAATTCATCAGTTGTTTTGGGATTTCTAGATTGAATTTTTGGTGTAGGAGGTAGTGATAAACTATCATAACTGCAAGATTTGCCTTGGAAATGGTCTTTTTTCCATGCTTCCGACCGAGCTGTAGGCTTCCTTCTCCAACGAGGAGAGGTAGGATGGTTTAAAGAATAGTTACTGGTCATCATTTTGGATAGATGACCAGTAACAATGCTTATGTCTTTCATGAACAAAGACAGCTGTTGAAAAGCTTCAATTTTGGGGGGGGCCATGGTCATTGAAACTTGATTGTTGGTGTTGGAGGATGGTACTGATGGCTCCAATGAGATGTTGAGATAATGATTCTATAGATTAAAGATTTATCTTATAATACTATAGAAAAAAAAAAAAAATCAGAATTAAGCTTTGATTTTTTAATTTTCAATGGAAGAGTAGGTGATTGAGGAATAATATTTATTAATTAGGTATTCCGACGTCTAATTAATTTATTAGATGTAATTAATTAATTAATCAAGTCTAAAATAAATTTTAATATATTAAATGTTAGCTGGCGCCTCTTTCGTGGCTTCCAGACTAAAGTATTAGTAATTTAATAAACTAATAGAGGTGGAATACTATTAAATGTAATTAATAGACGCGTCACTGGTGTTAATAAGATGTACTGTTGGAATTAAGGCTTCAACGGTACTATAAAGGGTAAAGTGAATTGAATCACTTATAAGTGAGAGCGCTCAATATTTCTAAAATAAAATGTAAATGATTTTAATTGTCAAAATATAATTGGTAAGAGCTCTGAGGATTCATTCAAAGAGAATTAATCCTCCTTAAATGTTGTAATTACAAATTTGAAATCAAACAATGTGAAATAATTCTGTTTTGAATGAAGAAAGATTTGCTATGGTAACAGGAGCAAATGTAACAACAAAATTAATGACATAGTGGGAGCATATACTATGACACATTGAGTGATTAGTCATAGAAACAAGATTTAATTCATATTATAATAATATGAATTTAAGTATTTAAAATTTATACAAAAACTTAAGAGAAAATGAGACGAAAACTTAAAGAAAGTAATTGGGGTCTGTGTAGCAGGTAAAGGTTTACATGCTTGCAGGCTCACAATCTTGAGGAGACTTGGATCAGTTTGAGAGACAAGAGGTTGACTAGAAAGGGCTAGATTAGAACCCTGAGGCACCTCTGGAGCATTTGCCAAGGCATCTACCACTTCAGTTTCCCCAGAATCTTCCTCTTCCACAGACTCTTCCCCCTCTTCATCTTCAACTTCCCCTAATCTTGCTCTTGCACCTTCAGACATGCCAGGGTAGCCACCCAAAAGTCCAGAAAAGGATCTTGATCTTCTAGATTTCATTCCACCTCTTCTTGAGGGTGCTGCTCCTTCCATTGGTGGTCCTCTGTCCAAGTTTGCACTCAGTTGATGAACTGATGGTGTGCGGTCAAGAGGAGCCCTTGCTGTAGGAGTGAGAACAGCTGGAATTTTCCGGGATCTAGTATTCTTTGCTGGGGGGCTATGCTGGACTGGCATTATCAAAAGAATTAAAATAACTTGATGGTATTAAGAAGAATAATAAGGCTTGGCCAAATCGATCACAATAAAATCTTGATGAATCCTTAGCAATCAATTCAAATCTTGAGGTGAAATCAAATTCAATCAACAATCAAATCAATTCAATCAATCAACAATCAATTCAAATCAAATATCAATAATCTTGAGTAAATCAATAATCAATAAATCAATAATTCAGTGTCTTCAATATGAAATCAAGGTCTTGAGGAATCAATCAATCAATTCAAAATCTTCAGAAATCAATTCAATATCTTGATGAGTCAAAATAAATCAATAAATCAAAATAAATTCTTGAGGATCAATCAATATCTTGAGAGTTCAAAAGTCAATCAATAATCCAAATGCAATACTGAATCAATAACCCAATCAACCAATGAGTCCCAATGAATAATCCAATCAAATAACCAATCAATTACTCCTGAATAAGACCTGAATAAAAACACAGAAAAATTTGATTTGATAAAATAGAATGAAATGATGAAATTGTCAGCATTGATTAAGAAAGAAGAAAGGATCAATTTTCATATAAATGAAATGAATGAGATGAAAATTGATGAAAGAGAAAATCATAATCATTAAAGATCATTAAATCATAAATGAGATCATAATTGATGAATGAGAGAAAATGAATATAAATGAATGAAAAGAAAGAATCAAATATGAGTTAATTAATTTAATGTCACAGGGGCTCTTCGAAGTGAAGAGGGCCTGGCACTCAGTAAACTGGGACTCACTTATGGAGGGCTCAAAGATGAGATAAGATGAGATACACTTAAGAGTGTTAAGATGGATTACTACAAGAATGAATATAAGAAAAGCAGGAACAAAGGATAAGAGTAAAAGAATAGAAGAGCCAGCCACAAACAAGTCCAAGTCCACTGTTTCAACCTGTCAGAATGGAAAGAGAAGGGTTAATAAGGATATGGCCACCCAACTCATACTGTACAGGCGAAGAGAAGAAATGCAAAGACTAACTTAAGATTAAATAATTATAATACCCAATAATAAGGATAAGAATAATTACAAAATAATAAATAAACTAAATTAATTAACTGGGGAAAAGTCCCCAGGGGGAAGAAAGAGGGGCTGGTATATGTGAGAATCACCAGCCCTGCTCCAGAGGAAGAATTTTCACGAGAATATTTGATGATTGAATTGAGTCTGGCCAATACAGGTCCTGTACGGCTGTACAGAACCTGTACAAGAGGTGTGCTGTATTGAAGTGATCATACAGTTTCAAGTTGGTGTATTGAAGCTGTATTGGGTGAAACCAGCCTGTACAGGTATTGACAGGCTGTATTGAGGTACCAAGCTGTATGCATGTTTCAGAATGAAGATTGCTGAAATTGAATGCTGATACAAATGCTGGATCTGCTGATTTGAGGTGTTTGAGTGGGTGTGTGAATGAATACCCTTACCCCTGATGAGTGGTTGCTACAAAAACCATATAGAAGGAATATTTGTCACAGACATCGGCACATAATTCTTTGAAACAAGTCAAAGAAAACTATAAGATGTACAAGAAGTACCATATTTTATTCTAAAATTTGATGAAAGAGTGTGCAGACTCATCATTATTCTCTGGACTAGCTTGATTATGGAAAAGAGGCTATGAAGGAGGAATATCTCACCTCCTTGATGGAATCCTTCATCATAGAGATAAACATACATGTTTCATGACCCTGACAGACAGCATTTTAATAAACAATATACTACATGAATGCCATGATAGTGTTGTTTCTGGAAATCTTGCAGAAGAGAGGACATTGGAAAGGGTAAAAAATGGCTCTTGGTGGTCAAAATGGAGAAAGAATTCTTCAGAATATTTCCAAACTTCTGAAAGATTCCAAAATTAAAAAAAAGACAATTACTTACTCACTTTCAAAATCACTAGTAGTGCTTAACACGTGAAAGAAATAATTCTTTAATTATTTAATTTTGGTTATAATAATATTTTATTATTATATTTCATAAGAACAGACATAGTACTGTTGATTAATAGTAATATTATCATCAGTTTCATAGTCACATCTTACATTTCCATGTAGAGGAAGTGGAGATTTTTCGCTCTCTAGTACTGGCTTGTGGTTTGCAAACAGCCTGTATAGCCTGTATTGGGCTCAGATGTGGCTTTGAAACCACATCTGGGCAGTTTCACCAATACAGGGTGAACATTTTCATCTGGGGACCTCACAGCCTGATTCTGACGTGTATGATGCGTAGAATGCTGTACAGAAACTGTATGGAACCCCAGTATTAACTGACATATGAGGTATTGAAGTAAAAACAAGCTTCTTTGTCCATGTGACACCTCATATTCATTGTTATAGGATATTATCCCATGGTAAGGCTGTATATGACAGCAGGTGGGAATCTAGCCTTAAAACAGCCATACCTTTGTCAATTCTTGAGATATCAACCTCAAAATTGGTTCAGTGTGTAGCCCTGTATGTGCTCTACACAATGGTACCTCATTTGATATGGCTATCATTGAATATGGCAAATTTATCCTATGTACAAGATTTTTGTACATTTGCGTGTTTCACCAGGGCGAATCTTGCGTCAATCGTCGGCGATTGACTTCACGTCGCACCGCTGTCAGTATAAAATCTTGCTTCAGTCGCGTTAGTGTCACTTTATAGTCACTGTATTTAGTGGGTCACGTCACGTCAGCGTCAAGACAACGTCAATCGTCACATGTGTCACATGAGAATGTCACTCAAAGCCCAAGCCCATTGCAACACTATTCGCAATGTTCGGGTAATTTCACCTCATTGGCTTCCGCATCCCTGACGCTTTGCATGCTTATGCGCCCGCACCACCCTCCAGATGCGACTCCAACACTGCCCCCCCATCTCCACCCTCACCACTGCTTACGCTTTCACAAACCCACCCTTACCATCTTTACGCTTGTGTACTGCCCTCCCGACATGCCTCCGACACCACTTATGATCCTTACGCTTGTGGAGAGCCCCCCAACATGCCTCTGAAAGCACTTATGATTCTTAAGCTCGTGTAGAGCCCTCCCAACATGCCTCCAACACCACTAACGCTCCTCATGCTTGTGGAGAGCCCTCCCAACATGCCTCCGACACCACTTACGATCCTTACGCTTGTGGTAAGCCCTCCCAACATGCCTCCGACACCACTTATGATCCTTACGCTTGTGGAGAGCCCTCCCAACATGCCTCCGACACCACTTACAATCCTTACGCTTGTGCAGAGCCCTCCCAACATGCCTCCAACACCACTTACAAACCTTATGCTTGTGGAGAGCCCTCCCGACATGCCTCAAACACTGCCCTCACACTGGCTTAATCCTCAATGCCGCTTATGATCCTTACGCTCCTGCACCGCCCCCCCATCTCTGCCCTCACCACTCCTTACACCTCCGCACCCCTGCTGCTTACCATTCTTATCCTGCCCGCAGCGCCCTAAAGATATCCCTCCAACACCATTGTCAATGAAGTATGTTTCACACTTTTAATCATTTATTCTCTGCATTTTAAGCTCACAAGGTCTTCCAAGATTGGCACTACAGCCTCTGAGATCAAATCAAATCACTTCTTGATCCATTCTCAAACCTTTCTACATCTTCATTCCATCATTTTCTAAAGAGCTTTGTTGAAAAGATTCCTATGGAGATTTCAAGAACCAATCCCAATAGCTCCACTTGCTCTTCATAAGCTGTAGGGAAATTAAAGTATCCTGTTCTTGATTGGAATCTTGACTTTACTTGTTGTTCAATTCAATCTAAACAGTCATTTAAACAAATATTGAGCCCAATGTGGAGAATTTCTTGTTTTACTGGAAACATATTAGATCCTTTGTAAAGCTTACTACAACTACTGTTCTCCCAATAATACATAATCCACCTTGTTTTTGCTACCCTGGACGCATCTAGTAGGCAGTAAAAACACCTTACAATCCAATTCAGTGCAGTGGGCAGATTCTTCCAATATTATCATGAGCTCCTTTCCTTTGGGGCCCTCATCTCATAAAAAGCTAGGTGGGGGTTCCAACACCTCCAAAACATTTTTCAATGTTTCTCCATAGTTGGTAAGCCAATGGATTTCCTGTTTGGGCTGATTGACCAGTCTCATCAGAAGATTTTCTCAGGTCATAAAAATCCCTTGTTTCTTCCAATTCATTTTATAATGCCAGCTTGGTGTCCTTCTTGAAACTGGTTGGGTGCCAATAAACAGGCACTAAAGCTACTTTCCTCAAGTAGAACACAACTTGAAAATCACTCATCAGATCATCATTCAATAATCCTCAACCTAAACCTAGACGAGACAGCTATCCAAACAAAAGAATCACACATCAACATGAGATTAGACAAACTCAATGAAAAAGAATACATTACCAATGTTACAACATGACTAAAGACTCTGAACACCAGAATCAAGCTAAAAGATCAGCAAGAGATAGATGAAAGAACAAAACAAATAGGCAAAATAATTTATGAAGAATATATCAAACAAGGTAAAGAATTCATAGCAAGAACAACAAAAGAGAAACCCTGGTGGAATAAGAAGGTGTTAGCCCCAATCATGACAGAACGGAATAGAGCACACAGATACTACTTACTAACTAGATCACTGGAAGCAAGAAGTGTAAGAATTAAAACTAAAGGTGTGTTTTATTTCATCAACTATGACATGTCTAGATGTATGATATTATGACAAAGATAAGCTAAGATCTATCTAAAGGTGGACACCACTTTAATCTATAACCTATATAAGTGAATGGATAAGCAATAGAGTCTGATTTTGAAACTACAAAACAAGTAGTTAATAAGTAATTAATGCAATTGTGCTGAGTGAGAAAAAGTGCTACCTGGCTACACCTCTTCTGATGATAAAACAGTCTTAAGGTGACGTTAACCGGGGAGAACAAAGATAATAGTAACAATAATGAGATAGTTAACTACAGTAGTAGTATGAAAGAATTGGCTGAGGTAGTTTAATAAAGGAGTTCTCCGAAGAAAAGGGGAACAGAGATAGTGGTACATGATGGTCTTTTTATATGTCTGATAAATACGCTGTGGGTCAATTAGGTCAGTTAGATATGATTTCATAGATAAGGGACTTTCTTAGTTTAAGAGCACAAGTGCTTGCATTGCATGTGAATTGATTGTCACATGCGCATCAGCATGTTGCATGAATTTCAACAAGAAGCACCTACCAACAATTGCAATAAGAATTTAGAACAACAGTAGAGCAGATGAAAAGACATAATTGCATCACAGGAACCCAATCATGCCTTCGAAGCACTGAACTTCACCAAGATTAACTCCTTCAGCAAAGTGAAACCACTGAGAAAACAAACGGGAGAGATAACTAATGATAAAAAGGAACAAACTGAACTTTTATTTGAAATGTTTGCTCAGGCAGGCAAAAGAGAAGACCTAAGCGACATCCCTGAGGCACCACTAGCGCTTGAGAAAAACTTTAAAAAAATCACACTAAACGAAATCAAAACAAGCATCAGCCAACTGCCCAATAAGAAAGCACCAGGGCTGGATCAAATTCCAAATGAGTTACTTAAAATCCTAGGTAATGTACTTCTCGATGACCTTCACAAACTGTTTAATGCCTTTCTACAAATAGGATATTTCCCCAGACATTGGAAGAAAGACTCAACAATCATTATTCAGAAAGTGAATAAGAAAGATTACTCTGACCCATCAGCCTATCGCCCGATTGCTCTTCTAAGCACTGTAGGTAAGCTTTTTGAAAGAATATCCAGTGAACCTTTGGTGGTGCCCAAGTCACAGCGGTATTGAAGGAAATGAATGAGCAGATGAGGTTGCAAAGAGAGCAGCAGAAAACTATTCAATTCAACACTACCCAACGCACCCAAGCATTGCCAAGTTAAATCAATTAATAAGATCCAAAAACAAAAACCCACAATTAACTAATGAAGAACAGCAACGAGTGAAATTCAAGGGAAACCCAAAACTACTACTGATCAAGCTGAACAAATGGGAAAGAGCTCACACATTGGTAGTTCACCAGCTACAAAGCACACACAGCACGCTGAATGACCATCTTTTCCGAATTCGGGAACAAGGAGATCCTCTCTGTGAAACATGTCAGAGACCAGAATCAGTTAAACATTATTTGACATACTGCAGAAGGTATAAATCGCAAAGAAAGAAAATGAAGAAAACATTAAGAAGAGAGAAGATAGCATACAATGACCAAAACCTAGTTCAATTACTAGATAACCCAAGAGCAATCCCAATCTTAATCGAATACATTCGTGGCACAAGACGGTTTGGATTCTTCAAGGAATACAGAGACAAGATCGACAAATAAAGGCATTAAATTGTAACAAGATAACCCAATTAGTAATAACGCGAAGAAGATTGAACAGATAGAAACAAACAACCAATGAAATATACACCCCTGTACAGGAATAGACGGAAGCCGAGGCACTGGACACAACTCAACCAAAACCTAACAGAAAAAAAAAAAAAAAAGGGTGACCTCTGAGAGGTGCACATGATCATCAGACACAATATTTGATAAGAAGAATATGTTGCTAGCTAACTTAAACACTTCAAGTCATTTGGCATGGCTTCATACTTTGCCAAATTTGTGATATTCATATTGCGAAACGGATTTTGTGAAAATATGACTGCAATCTCAAGAACATACCAGGCTTGCGACGGTAGTTGTGTTTTGCAGATCCTTGTTGATAATGGGAAAAACGTTAATGCAACAAAGGTTCAGCTCACAACAAATAAATAATCAATTTAAATCCAATTGGTTGCACTGTAACAAAATATGACATTGGATCAGCTGTTGGATTCCTTGACATGATACCTCGCTTAAACAAGTCAGACTCCTTAAGAAAGTTTTCAAATTGAATCAGAAGCAAGACAGACCTTGCAAAGGCATAAAGAGCGAGTTTGTTCAGCTCAGTCCCCCTCATTACCTAGGCAAAATAGCTTCCAGTTTTGAGTGCATAAATTAAATAGTTACTCTTTAATATAACTGTCTGCTTTCTATTTGAGCTGTGGTGGAAGTGGCAAGACTATAGAAGCTTAGCCCTCCGTTTAGCTTATTTCTTTTGTGTGAGAAGGTTATATACCTTAGGTTAGTGATTTTGAAAAACGGTTTTCCAAGTAATGATTCTCTTGCCCAAAGGCAAATCACTTCGTTTTATCTAGATAAAGTCTTCACCACACCAGCCTATCCTCAACATTCACAATGTTGTCAATCAAGTTGTTCAGTGCTTTCCTTATTTTGGCCAGCTCTTTCCTTGCACTTTTGGAGGGGGGTGAGTCAAAATGCACCTTGTGCACAAGTTCAAACATCAACCCAAAAGCGGGGAACACGATAAAATGCGGACAAGTGGGAAGTTTCACGGGATGTGGGGATGATAGTAAACCGTGCAACAACAGAATATCACTCTCGGAATGGAAGTGTAATGATTGTCCCGCGGAGGGTACAATAACGCATTCTTATAAACTGGGCTCCCAGGGCTGTGGTGCCAACCATGACTTTACGTGTGCTGCTTACCAGCCGCCTGTGTCGTACTGTACAGGAATCATTTATTGTATTTGGGGTGTCCCTAAATTTTTCAGAACATTGTACTGTTGCATGTGAGGGTACATCATATACTGATAATGTCCATTCTTGTAAAAAGCACACTAGCTTAGTGGTCAAGGTTCAGTTATCTGTTTTGAACTTTGAGCTAAGCACTTGGTTCGATTCCCCCTATCTGCAGGGTGGAAGTCCGGAGCTGAAAGTGGCCATCATGGAAACTGGATGGACAAAACTTGACTTTAGTCGGTTTCGCACTAGTCAAGGCCATTTGGTTATCCACAGGGCTTTATGCTTAAGTGGCATGCCACCGTACATGAAATGCCCCACCACTTGCAAATGGGGTATGGTGGAATCAAAATATTTGAATGAGGAAATAAAATGAAGTTATGTTTATCAAATCTTTTATCTTCCTTTTCTCAGCCATTTTTGTATTTAATTGTGTCTGCCAAAACATGGCATCCAGATTTGGTTCTTTCTGGTGTCAATGTGAGTCACACATGATTCCAATGTTCTTTTATCACATTCAATCAGTGGATACACTCATTAGGGAAACTTTCATGTCAATTTCCAGTGATTGACATCACATCACACCTCTGCCCTATACAGCCATTACTCATGCAAGAATTGGCTTGCACACCAACTGCTCATTATCTCTGAGATTTACAATCATTACACTCACACAAATTTTGTCTTTGTAACTTCCCCCTCATCATGATCTCTGCAATTTACCATGTTTACACTCCCACACCCCTGCCTCATCATCTCAAAAATTTAACATGCTTACACTTCCACACATCCATCTCATCATCTCTACAATTTACCAATTTTATGGTTCCACATATCCACTTCATCATCTGCACAAGTTACCATACTTACACTTCCACACATACACCTCATCATCTCCTGCTCATTGATGGGTGGATTCATTACTACAAAAAGTCACGCCTGTACATGCTTTTGCCTTTGTATGTGTGTGTCACCCTTACAATGCTATACCCGCAGCATTGTGGGACTGCCTCCACCTATTTCACCCCCAAATTGTCAATCCTACTTGTGCTGAGACTATTGATAGTTACATTAACTTGCGCCTGCACATGATTTTGCCTCCATGTGCGTGTTTCCCACTTACACACCCACACCAACAGCATGATGGGGCTGGCTTTGACCATGTCCCCCACTTGTTCCAAGTGGATTCATGAATACACATGCTTTTGCCTGCATGTGCATGTGTCACACTTACACACCAGCCACAGGGTGCAGCTGCCTTCACACCTGTCACCCGCAAATTTCCATGCCTCTTGATATTAGGCCTACACCTCCTTTGGTGCTTGTGTGCCTGTCACACTTACACAGTTGGCACAGGGTGTGACAGGATTCGCACATTTCACCCACAAATGCTTTTGCCTTTGGGTGTGTGTGTCACACTTATGCAACTGCCACACCTGTCACCTGAAAATTGTTGATGCTGCTTAACATGAATTAGGCCCTCACATTCTTTAGCCATGGTGTGCATGTGTCACACTTAGGCTCCCACACCTTTCAATTGCCAATACCGCTAGTCATGAAGGCATTTCATGCTTTTTTCCTTTGTGCGTGTATCACACTTATGCAACCACTGCATTGTGCGGCGGGCTCCACCCATGTCACCTGCATATTATCAATCCTGCTCATGCTGAGCTTATTCATAGCTTAGCTGGGGAAGTCACACACCCACACCTTTCACCATTTTTGGGTAATTACATCTTGATGTGCAAGGAAGCAATTTGGCATCCTCATATTTGTCCTTTGTATGAATCCTCCCCTCCTGCCTGATCATATAACCTCTTTACCATGCCTACTCTCACACATGAATTGGCTTCTGCACCATCTACTAATCATCTCTTCCAGGAGCCAAGATATGCTTCCACACCTGCCACTGCCCCTCCACAATCACCCATCCTTGACACTTCACAAGCACCTTCACCCACACTTGACACTTAAAAAGAACCCGCACCCGCAAACGACACTTCACAAGCACCTGCACCCACACACGACACTGCACAAGCACCCGCACATGCACACGACACTGCACAAGCACCTGCACCCACACTCGACACTGCACAAGCACCCACACCCACACACCACACTGCACAAGCACCCGCACCCGCACACAACACTGCACAAGCACCCGCACATGCACATGACACTGCACAAGCACCTGCACCCACACTTGACACTGCACAAGCACCCACACCCGCACACGACACTGCACAAGCACCCGCACCCGCACATGACACTGCACAAGCACCTGCACCCGCACACGACACTTCACAAGCACCCACACCCACACACGACACTGCACAAGCACCCACACCCCCACATGACACTGCACAAGCACCCGCACCCGCACACGACACCGCACAAGCACCTGCACCCACACTCAACACTTCACAAGCACCCACACCCGCACACAACACCGCACAAGCACCCACACCCACACATGACACTGCACAAGCACCTACACCCGCACACGACACTTCACAAGCACCTGCACCCGCACACGACACTGCACAAGCACCCGCACATGCACACAACACTTCACAAGCACCCGCACCCGCACCCACACTTGACACTGCACAAGCACCCACACCCGCACACGACACTGCACAAGCACCCACACCCGCACACGACACTGCACAAGCACCTGCACCCGCACCCGCACATGACACTGCACAAGCACCCACACCCGCACACAACACTGCACAAGCACCTGCACCCGCACACAACACTGCACAAGCACCCGCACATGCACACAACACTGCACAAGCACCCACACCCGCACACGACACTGCACAAGCTCCTGCACCCACACTTGACACTGCACAAGCACCCACACCCGCACACGACACTGCACAAGCACCCACACCCGCACACGACACTGCACAAGCACCCACACCCGCACACGACACTGCACAAGCACCCACACCCGCACACGACACTGCACAAGCAGCCACACCTGCACACGACACTGCACAAGCACCCGCACCCGCACACGACGCTGCACATGCACACGACACCGCACAAGCACCTGCACCCACACTCAACACTTCACAAGCACCCACACCCGCACACAACACCGCACAAGCACCCACACCCGCACACAACACTGCACAAGCACCTGCACCCGCACACGACACTGCAAAAGCACCCGCACATGCACACAACACTTCACAAGCACCCGCACATGCACACAACACTTCACAAGCACCCGCACCTGCACCCACACTTGACACTGCACAAGCACCCACACCCGCACATGACACTGCACAAGCACCCACACCCGCACACGACACTGCACAAGCACCCACACCCGCACACGACACTGCACAAGCACCCACACCCGCACACGACACTGCACAAGCACCCACACCTGCACAAGCACCTGCACCCGCACCCGCACATGACACTGCACAAGCACCCGCACATGCACATGACACTGCACAAGCACCTGCACCCACACACAACACTGCACAAGCACCCACACCCGCACAAGACACTGCACAAGCACCTGCACCTGCACACGACACTGAACAAGCCCCTGCACCCACACCCGCACACAACACTGCACAAGCACCTGCACCCACACACAACACTGCACAAGCACCCACACCCGCACAAGACACTGCACAAGCACCTGCACCCGCACACAACGCTGCACAAGCACCTGCACCCACACACCAACCGTAGTTCCATATGTGTCACATGCAAATGGTAAATTCCAGTTCACATTAGGCCCTCACATGCTTTTCCTTTGTGTGCAAATGGCACCTAAACCTGCTGCATTGTGCAGAGGGCTCAAACAATGTCACCCGCTGATTCATGGCTACACAAAATTAAGACAATACATAATTTGTCCCTGGTTTGTGTATCACACGCACACACCTGAACCCGGGGGATTGTGTGGCAGACTCCACCAGTGTCACCCGCTGAGGCGGAGTACTTTCATGGATGACCTGGTGAAGTCAAACCTGCACCTACATGAAGACTGGGTGAATGACCTCTTATATGTGTGTTTGTGAAAACAGGCGGGTCTTGTGTGAGTTTTACCAACCATCGGACAGTTGCGGGACGATCAGGTCGTGAGGAAACTGAGTTGAAGGCAAAGGGGAACCAATATTGGTGGATGTCACAGGATTTGGTGTAAGACAGGAGTGTGACGTGTGCTTGACGTTTGCTTGATTTTCGCTTGAAGTGAGCTTGAGTTTTATCCTGCTTGACGTTTGCTTGACGTGAAGTCAATCGCCGACAATTGACACGAGATTCGCCCTGGTGTTTTAGGCAAAAAGCTGTATTGAGCTTGTTTGCCCCATACCTTCTGCTGTAGTTGAGATATGGGGAAGTGGACAACACCATCAGATAGCCCTGTTGTTCTCTTTCCAAAAAGACCCCACTTCAAGTATCCCACACTAAAACTGTAGAAGTTAGATCAGAGGTGAATGTTTTGTTCATCCTTATTTGGCCTGAAATTGACCATAACTCCAGTAATATTGGTGCTAGCTCAGTTTGGCTGCTACCATTGGATAGCCCTGGCTTAGAGCGTCATTTTTAATACCCATTTGATGGGCTTTAGCCTCTCCTTCTAGATTTTAGATGAGAGGTGAAAATTAAGGTTTATGCTCAGGAATAAGTTTGTTATTTCTTGTCCTATGGTGATGGGACTTATATTTTCAGAAATAGGTGAGTTTCCTCTTTCGTTTGATACCTTTTGAGCTGATTTGGCTCAGCTCCATGTTTTGGTGGTATCTTGGCTATACCATTGGTTTATGGTATTTTGGCTGTCATGCTTGTGCTCTGGGTTTGAGTCACAGGCTGTGATACCCTCCCTCTAAAAAAGGCTCATCATTGATGAGACTGTTCAATCCTCCTAGAGGCCCTGAATCTCCTTAGATGAAGGTTCCCATCTGGTATGGCATCCTCTGACAACCATTTGTCTTTATCAGCTTTTGGTGCTTGAATCTAACTAAGTATTGTCTTTGATCCTTTCCATTAAGTCTGATCTTCCTGGCCCTGATGATCTTATTCACAGGTACTGGCAAGTCCTCCACTTCCACTATTTCAGGTGGTGTGGGGTTCTTCTTCCTTGAGGGGAATTTATCCTCCTCTGTTCGGAAATATGGTTTGACCAAACTTACTGGGAAGACTGGGTGCTTCCTGGGAAATTCCTCTGTAAGTCTGACTTCCACTGCATTCTTTCCTATCAACCTAATGATAGTGAAAGGCCCTACAAATGAGTCCCTCATCTTCTTGGGTCCTTTAAGATTATTAAAGTTCAGTGTAGACACTAGCACCTGGTCCCCTTCCTTAAAGTCAGGTTTGATGTGTGTCTTATCCCACCTCTGCTTATTTTATTCTTTTTGTAAGGTTTGACTATGAAACAATAAGTAAAAATTACTAATATTTTACTTATTGTACTATGAATGTCCTTATAAATGAAACAAATAAGATAAAAATAATTATAATAATAAAGAATTATTATAATTATGGCGTAAAAATAATTATATTATCAATAAAATATAATAATATAATTTATATTAGAAAATATAATATAATAAAATAAATATATTAATATAAAATAATCAATACATTAAATGGCACTTTATTATTGTTACAAACAAATAATAAAGGCGTAAGAAATTGTTTTTTATTAATAAAAAACAATTAATAGAAATAATATTACCAATATTAAAGTTATAAATTAATATAAATACTATTTGTATTAATTAAAGAATTATTAAAAGAATAATATAGAGAAAATTATTATAATAAGAGAAAATAACCTACTTTTAACACTTAATATAATAATTTTGAGCTATTCTACGCCAAAATAATGTAAATACAACTTTTCCAAATTGTATTTACAATAAAAAAATAGAGAAATTTACAAATATTCTTGATTTTTACATGGAAATGAGTTTTAGAGAGACTTTTAACAAAAACAATTAAGCAAATGATTTAATAATGTCAAAATTGATGATTATAATAGGATGATCTTTGTTCTTTAATAATATAAAAGTTTTATATATAAAGAATAAAGAAATTACCTTTTTAATTGTATTGATTTAATGTTTTTGAAGCGTCTGAGGGGAAAACAGAGTAAAAAGAGCTCTATTTATAGTAAATACCTCCCTCCTAGAGTCCAACAGGCTTCTAGTAGACGTGTACGGATCATATCCACTGGGATTGATCAATAGTTTAAGGTTTGGTGATGATTACATCATGATCAAACCTCATTACGTCATTATTACACCATTATTTAGAGTTATCACTATAACTCTAAGTTTGATGATGTCAAAGGCTTGTCAGAACCCCAAATTTCGTGTATTTTATTAGTTTTGATCATAAACTAATAGTATTCACCAATTTTAACACTTATATGACTGTTAAACTTAATTTAAGGTTACAGTGAGTGATCATAAATGATCAAATTAAGCTTAAACTTTGATCCTTAATAGCTTTTAAGATTTACATGCTACAGAAATTCAGAGAGTGAATTCTGATAGCTTGGCATACCTTATTATTCTGCCAAGAGCATTTCATTACATCATCAAAACTCTATTTTTGATGATTTCTCGTAAATCATCTTTTCTGTCAAAATTTAATATTTTAAACTTTGAACTATGATTTCAAGGGGTTATACCTTGAATATTATAATAGAAAATACATCATTATTCACAAATGAGCTAGTAGATTCCAGCTGTCTATTTTTTTTTAAGTTTGGACCACTTTCACAACAAAGTGGTCAACAGCTCTGCTGATTTTAATCAATAATTCCTTACAGATTTTAATCTTGTTTATAACTTGAGAAATAAACTTCATTTATGTATTCCTACAGTAATTTTGTGATGAATTTTTGTTTGGTTCATCACTCTATCATGCATAGTTCAAGAGATATTAGCTAAAATCCTTGAATATATGTGTTGACCAAAAAAGTGCATATATTCAGGTTAATTCCTTAAGTATTGATTTTGAAGCTTAGCTTATTAATTGTTTTATGAGTGGATGTTTATGGAGAATCCAATGGTACCATTAATTTTACATGTTGTTTCATTGGTTTTTGAAATAAATGAATATTCGTGTTTTTTATAAGGTATTATTACTTATAACCTATTAAATATTGACTTTACAGATATGCCATAAAAGTGGTATATGTGTATTTTGCCATGGGGAATCCAATGGTATAATTTATTTCACATGTTTACTCATTGGATTTTGAGTTAAACCAATTTTTATACCAATTTATGGTATGTTTGTAGTTTTAAGGTACTTATTTTTAATGTATAATTATATTAAATATTTCTTGGGACCTTTTTGGGTATGTGGTAATATCTCGAAGGTTCACACTTTTGCCTTAGCTATGCATTTGGCAGCTGTGTCTCAAGCCCTCTTCCACATATCATGGAAGTCTTTGGCTGTGGGGTGGATGGTTAGAAGATTCTTCTGTAAGTGATCCACAGGCAACAGGGGATTCCACCCTTTCTCTACTACTGCAGGTGTTTTTCCTGTTGTAGAGTGCTGAATTGTATTATAAGCCAGTTGGACAGCTGGTAGAAGGGTAACCCAGTCATGGGTGTATCCTCCATGGTCCTTGTATTCCATGCCATAGGCACAGAACCTTCTAAGGATGTCTTCCATAGTCTGGATCATCCTCTCAGCTAGGCCATCTGTTTGGGGATGGTAAGCTGTGGAAAAAGAAAGCTTGGTGCCAAGCATATCATACAAGTTGGTCCAAAATTCAGATGTGAATTTTGGGTCCCTATCACTAATGATGATTTTAGGGACTCCACAGGTAGATATGATGTTATTCCAAAATAACAGAACATTATCCATGGCTGCGTCCTCTTTGTGGCATGGTAGACACCTCATGCTCTTGCTGAACCTATCAACTATGATCAAGCAGGCATTGTAGTTTTCTGTGCCTCTTGGGACAAGTCCTGTAACCCAGTCCATATTGATGGGTTCCCATGGGTGTTTGGGTTCTTCTATATGCTGAAGTAACCCATACTTCTTCCCATGCTTCCTATTTGCCTTTTGGCATCTTTCAAAAGTGTTGTTGTATTCCCCCAACTCTTGTTCCCACTTGGGCCACCAAGCTGTGCTTGCTACCCTCTCCTTAGTCCTTTCCCCACTCATGTGTCCCATATAGGGGCAGTCATGGCATTCCTGAAGGATCAAGGAGATGTGGTCTCTGTCTACCACTGTGAGTGCACTTGTGTGTTTCTCCCTGTGGTAAGGCCAGCCATATATAAGGAAGAACTTGTTATCCTTATAGGCCCTCAACCAGGGTTCTTCCAGCTGGGATTCCAGTTCTGGACTCTTGTACTTTTGTTGAAGGAGTTGTAGCAGTATGCCACACTGTTTGTGTTTGGCATATGACTTCAGTACTGCGCTAAAAAATCCATTGTGCAGTTCACAGGAACTTATCCCCAATATGGGAGTTTCTGTCCCCTCTGAATCAGTGTTTCCACTGTCAAGGGTACCACTTTCTGTTGCCCATTCAGAAAATCTGAAGTTCTTCCTCCTATCTACTTCCATGAAATGGATAGGGATTTTGACTGCAACTTCAGGGTCATAAGCTGGATTGCTTTTGACATTGTCCAGTGGCCATCTGGTAAGGCCATCTGCATTGGTATGACTTTTACCTTCTTTGTATATGATGGTCATATTCCCTCTATACTCTTGGATGTCTATTTGCCATCTCAGCATGTGTCTATTTGTAGTCTTAATGTTTAGTAAAGACTTCAAGGCTGTGCAGTCTGTGTAGACTTCAAAGACTGCACCCTCCGAGTAATTATGAAGTTCCTCTAGAGCCCAGACTAGACATAGACATTCAGTCTGGGTGGCCCCATACCTGGCTTCTGAATCTTTCAGTTGCCTTGAGATGTAGCAAATTACTCCTTCTCTTGGTTCACCATCCACAATTTGTCTTTGGTGGAGGGCTGCTCCTAGGCCTTGACTGCATGGTGCATCTATATATAACTTGAATGGTAGTTCAAAGTCAGGTAATATTAGCACAGGTGCATTTGTGAGCTCATATTTGATCCTCTCATATGCATCCCTCCTTTCCTTGGTTATTTCAAAAACTTCATCTTTTGAACATAAACTGTATAAACTACTAGTTATGTGTGCAAAGTTTTTATTGTGGTTTCTATAGTAGCGAGCAAACCCAAGGAAAGATTGCATCTCTTTGATGCTTTTTGGTACTGGCTTTTGCAGTACTGCTGCTACTTTTTTCTGATCAATTGCCAGACTAAGACCTGAGACTTTATGTCCTAGAGCCAGTAACTCTTGTTGGCCAAAATTGCACTTTTTAAGTGAAATTTTGAGATTTATGGGTGTGAATCTACTTAGTACTCTGTCTATGTATTGGACATGGTCTTCCCATGTCTCTGAGTATATAATGATATCATCAATATATACCACCATCCAGCCTTCCAGTATTTCTTCTTGAAATATGGTGTCCATCATCCTTTGGAAATGGGCTGGTGCATTTTTGATGCCAAATGGCATTCTGGTATACTCATATATGCCCATATGGCATATTATCCTGAGTAATTCCATGGAGTTTGGTTTAACTCCATTTTGGTGGAATCCTTTCATGCAATACATTTTGGTTATGTATTTGGCTTTTGCCAGTTTATCCAAGGCATGGGGTATCCTGGGTATAGGGTACCTGTCTCGTTTTGTGTAGTTATTCAGAGCTCTGAAATCTCCACACAGTCTAGACTTGCCATCATGCCAGGTGATGATGACATCCATATCCAGGATTTCATTGATATGTTTCTCAATTTCTTTCTTGGTTTCCAGGATTGCTGGATAAGGAGGTCTCCTAAGCATGGGTGGATAAGGTCTTTCCACATCCAGATATAGGTCTATATCATGGCCTTTGATCTTGCCTAACGGTTCTTCACCAATGGCAAATGCTGGTCTGTTCTTTCTCAGCATCTTCAGTAAAATTAGTTTTTGTTTACTGGTGAGGGTAGTGCTAAACTTTCCCTCTCTGAATTCCTTCAGAAGTTCTTCTAGTGGGTCCTGAGAAGATATCTGGTATACATAAAGTGAAACTTTATTTTCCTTGTTAGTACCAATGGTGATGTGCCTATTTTTGCTGTTGTAAATGTCTATGCCATACATCCTCTGGTAATCTGTTTGGAGTAAAAACCCTTGGATGTGGGCATCATTAAGCACTAAAAATTCTGGGTTGAGTCTGATATTAACCTTCCTGTGGGTTAAAATTATATCTTTTATAATTGTCCGAATGCAAGTCATCTTCCCTGATGCACTTTTAAAGTTCTTTGCCTTAGTGGGCAAGAGCTGTTTTTCCCAGTTTGGGAAGTGGGTATCCAGATAGTTTCTGGCCACTATGGAGCAGTGTTCCCCACTATCAATGATCAGTGGATGATGAGCATTGTCAATGCAAACAGTCATTTTTGTGGCTGTTCCATGTATATATGCCATTCCTTTGGTTCATGTAACCAGGAATGTTTGTGCATCTTGTTTGTGTTTGAACAAGTTTTTATTAGCATGTCCTGTGGCATGCCTGCTTCCAATTGTATGTCCTGAATTTCTAGTGGGGTTTCCACTTGGTATTCCACTATAAATTCCTCTCTTGGGTCTTGATCATCATCAGATGGTTCTCTGATGGCATCACCCATGGAGTCTGATTCAGAATCCTCTGTTGGAGGTTCTTCCTCAGGGACTTTCTCTATGGCATAGACTTTCTTCTTTGCCTTTGGACAGTTGTTGGCATAGTGGTATGTTGAACCACAATTGTGACAAGAATTCCGCTTCTTTGCCACTTCTGCCACTCTTTCTTTTGGTGTTTCTCTAAAATCTACCGTGAAAGGTTTTTTCTCTTTGAAACTACTCCTCTTATATGGGGTGAATTTCCCTATATTAGTCCTTTTCCTTATGTCTTGTAAGGTGTTGGCAATGTCATCTAGAGTGCAATTTTGGTTGCATCTGCATGTTACTGCATGCTCTAGTTCTCCTGGCAATTGTGTCAGAAGTTTGTGATTTCTCATTTGGATGTTCATCTGAGCATCAATGGATTTAGGTCTTTTAGACTGTCTAAGAAATCACTCATATGGATCTTTGTCCACAGAGTATTTGTCATTTTCAAATGACATGGTCTTTTGCCATATCCAAGTTCCATTACTGTACTTTTGGATTATTTGATTCTTCCACCATGGCCAGTTTCTCCTGCCATTGATTTCTTTCATTTCTGTGTACCATATATTGGCATGACCTTTAAATTCAGTATTCAATCTAGCAGTGATCCAGTAGTCTGGTATCCTTGGTACATCAATGAAGAGTCCATCAATGTAATCTATGAGTTCCATATGATCATATTCTCCTGATCCAGAGAATTTGAGCCAGCTTGAAGCCTCAGGAAGCTGTTTCAAGGTTTCCTTCTCTGAATAAGACATTCCATCTCCATCCTGGTATTGTGATGGAGATCTTGCCTTATTCATCAACATTGCATCTGGTTTTATGTCATCTGGTTGATATGGATTCTCCATAACTTGGCCTTGTGGTTGGGGCTTCAAGTTAAGGTTGACATTAAACAATTTGTTTATGTCTTGGTCCAGAAAATCCCTGTCCCTTTTGCTCTGGTGTTGTTCTTCAAAGACTATATTCAGTCTTTTGTTGGTTTCTTCAGAGGCTTTTCTCAGTTGAGCATATCCTTCTTGAAGATTCTTAACTATCTGTTCCAAGGAGGCTTGAGTTTGTCTCATCCTCTCTTGGCCAGCTTTAATTTCTGCAAACTGCTTTGCAGATTGTTCATCATATTGGGACATTTGTAACCACAGTGTATCACTGATGATGTTACTCTCAGATGTGACAATGTTATTTTCAGTCTGAGTGGGGGTAATGTTTCTATTACTAGGACTACTGATCCTAAAGTGGCTTACAACTACTTCTGGCTCTTGTGCACTTCTTTTACCAAATCTAATAGCTTCTGAATCATAGGGTCTGACTCTTTCCTCCTCTGGTTGAAGGAGGTTTTGCTCTTGCCCTTGTTTCCTTGTCTTCTCCTGGAAACTTCCTGGAATTGTGAAGAATGGTGACTCTTGGCCACTGATGTGCTGGTTTCTGAATGGTGTGAAGCCACTGGAGAGCTGATTTGGCCTTCTCCTTGTGAGCCTGAAGGAATCTGAGTAGGCCCTGTCTGGGTTAACTGTTCTTCTATAGCTTGGATAGTGGCTTGATTCTCCCTTATCCTCTGTCCCCTTGCCTCCAGGAGTCTGAACTTCCTGGTAGGATTCCAACCTTTGGTGATTTCCATCAGTTCTTTGAAGTCTATCTCTCTGAGACAGATCTTCTGGCAACTTGCTCCAAGTTCTGCCCAGTGACTTTCCAGGTTGAACCTCTTGTTGTCCATGCTCCATTGGAATAAGCCCTTGAGGAGTTGGTGAAGCTGAAGAACTTTATCCATGTTTTTCCAGTCCTCTGGTTTGAGGTCTACATTGAATTGGAGTCTGAATGGAAGGGTTGATATTATCTCTCTCATTGTTTTGCCATCCACCACTGTGTCCAAGGTGTCCTCTTTCAGGTCTTCTGGTTCTAGAGAAACCTTCTATGTCCTCTGGTTGGTTCCTTTGGAAGCCAAGATCTCTGAGGTGTACAGGTGACATGTTAGTGTGTGCAAGCAGTAAAAAACTTTATGTTCTTAGGGTATTTACCTTTGACTGTGCCTTGTACAAATCTGTTATCTTCTGATTTGGGCAGTTTGCCTTTGGAGGTTACAACTGGGTTAATAATTGTAATTTTTCCTGTACAAGTTATCAAGGTTGGTTTACCTTGTATTGATGCAGAATTTTGTGGTTTTCTACTTTTCTGAGTGGCAATGGGTGTCCACTTCTTTGCTGTTATCAGGCCTTCACTCTGCCTCTTTCCTTTGCCTTTGCTGCCCTCTGGTTCTGAGGGTGTCACTGGTGTGTTGGCCTGTGACTGGCTTTCAAGTGGTATGAAATTATCTTACACTGAATCGAAAACAGGAACAAGATGGCTTATGTCAGTTAAGACTTCTCAAGAAATGCTGGTTGTGCACGTCTAAGAATTGCCTCTGGGCTTGTATATTATTAGAGTGTGCCCTTGTACAATGACAGTGTGATTGAATTAACAATTCCACGTCAGAAATACAGCTCAAAGATACTTGGTATACTGTTTGTATTCCAATATCTCACAGAACAACTTGTATTTAGCAAGTGGAAACTGTCAAAAAGTGGTGTATAACAGGGCAATTGAGTTAACAATATGTCCAACCACGCCTCAACTGTTGGTTTATCAGTATGAGGTGTCTTATTTTACTTAAACAATAAGACTTTATTAATGGCTTATGTGTTTTTATATGTAAAACACGCCAAAAATAAGGGTCTTGTGGCTATTAGCCACGTGACAGGTACTCTTTACAATGTGAGTAAAAAAGGTGGTATATGTATCAAAAAAGAGAAATATATATATAATATATATATTTTTACGAAATATTACACCTAAAAAGAATAAAAAAAATGTCAGAAAGTGAGAAATAAGACAAAAACTCACTTATAAGGGTCCAAAAGGTTTAAAACAGGGCCAGGCCCCCAAAATGTCAGCTGAAGTCTATGTTGAAGCAGTAATTAGGCTATTTACAACTAGAACTATGACTGTGACATGTGAAAATAATTTTAAAATAAGAGTTTTTAATAATATGATGGTTTTAGCATATAATAAGAGGGTTCTACTATTAAAAAATAGTGGTGGTGAGCGCTATTGAGAACCCTGGAAGCGTCCTTACCAGTTGGATTACTATAATAAGAACTACAATAATTAAAATTATAATTATACCCTGATTACTACCCAAGAGTAAAACTGTTTTGGACAGTTTACTATGTAGGATATTCAAGAGCAGGATGAGGAAACAATTCTGGCTGTGAAAAGCCTCCTTTTTATCCTGAAATGAGGTGGAAAGGGTGCTAGACCTTTCCACATAGAGGAAGTGAAGATTTTTTCACTCTCTAGTACTGGCTTGTGGTTTGCAAACAGCCTGTATAACCTGTATTGGGCTCAGATGTGGTTTTGAAACCACATCTGGGCAGTTTTCACCAATACAGGGTGAAGATTTTCATCTGGGGACCTCACAGCCTGATTCTGACATGTATGACGCGTGGAATGCTGTACAGAAACTGTATGGGACCCCAGTATTGACTGACATATGACGTATTGAAGTAAAAACAAGCTTCTTTGTCTATTTGACACCTCATATTAATGGTTATAGGATATTATCCAATGGTAAGGCTGTATCTGACAGCAGGTGGGAATCTAGACTTAAAACAGCCATAACTTTGTCAACTTTTGAGATATAAACCTCAAAATTGGTTCCGTGTGTAGCCCTGTATGTGCTTTACACAATGGTACCTCATTTGATATGGGTATCATTGAATATGGAAAAGTTATCCCATGTACAAGATTTTTGTACATTTGCGTGTTTTAGGAAAAAATCTGTATTGAGCTTGTTTGCCCCATACCTTCTGCTGTAGTTGAGATATGGGGAAGTGGATGACACAATCAGATAGCTTTGATTGTGCTTTTTCCAAAAAGACCCCACTTCAAGCATCCCACACTAAAACTGTAGAAGTTTGATGAGAGGTGAATGTTTTGTTCACCCTTATTTGGCCTGAAATTGACCATAACTCCAGTAATATTGGGGCTATCTCAGTTTGGCTGGTACGATTGGATAGCCCTGGCTTGGAGCTTCATTTTTAATACCCATTTGATTGCGTTAAGCCTCTCCTTCTAGATCTTAGATGAGAGGTGAAAATTAAGGTTTATGCTCAGCAATAACTTTGAGCAGGAAGAACTTTGTTATTTCTTGTCCTATGGTGATGGGACTTATATTTTCAGAAAGAGGTGAGTTTCCTTTTTCTTTTGATACCTTTTGAGCTGATTTGGCTCAGCTCCATGTTTTGGTGGTATCTTGGCTATACCATTTGTTTATGGTATTTTGGCTGTCATGCTTGTGCTCTGGTTTTGAGTCACAGGCTGACACACAGGACTCTTACAGCATGAAAAGGAAACCTGCATGGATTACAAAGCAACCTAGAACTCAACATAGAAAAGTCCCATGATGAAAAGCTCAACTCCATGGCATTCCTGCAAGTGATTTACAACACAGCCACAGGAGTACCTTATCTTATATCCACAGTAACACCACTTGAAACCTTAAAAAAGAATCAAAATTGCTTACACCACTCATCACCTCATGCAAAACCAAACATGTGTCAAAATCAACAAGTCACATCATCTCATACACAACAGTAAATTCATCAGTGCAAGAAATTATAAGCTGACCTCATTTTAAAAAGCTCAAAAAGAAGAAAAACAACCATGACACCTGCATAAATTTCACAGCCACTTCTACCAAGCCTAAAATATGACATATGCAGAGAAAAAAAAGATCATCATGTGATACTGCACCCACCAACAGCCTATCATGTGACAGAAAAGAGGCTGTGAACAAGAAAGAATCCTCAGCCAAAAAGAAATCACTTCATGCATGCAAGGAAAATCCAAGAATATCACATCATAATTAGTTCACCAAAAGACCATCATGTGATGAATGGAGGCTGTGCAGAGAAAAAATTATCACCAGACCATAAATCACCAGACCCATGCAAGAAAGGTCCTCACCAAAAACAGAGTCACATGATGAAATCAAGAGGAATTAAAGTGGAAAAAGACAGCTCCCATGGTGGGCCCCCTGGGCTCCCAAAAGGTATAAATAGAGGGGCTCTCTCCCCTCAAATTTCAAATTCCCCCCATGCACATTATATCCCCTGCACATTGCAAGCACAGGAAAAAGTCATCCCTCACCTGGGAGGTAGTCCAGAGAATCATAGTGAATTTACTCGCCCAGTAGCTAAGCTCAGTGGAAGTACAGTGTTAAAGATTTCCCAGTAGCTAAGTGCAGTGGAATCTTATTATTCAAAAAAATTATTATTGAATTATCCAGAACCCAAGATTAGGGTTACTACTATATTAAAATATTTTATCCAGTGAAATCAACACCATTTATCAAGATCTTAAAATTACTTACCCCTTTAAAAATATCATATCAAAGAATCTTACCTCTTAAATCTAACAAATACTATTTTATTTCATTATTAAACACTCTTAAAAAAATAACAAACCTTTGAAAAATTATTTTACTCTATTATAACTTTACCATAACCAAATTACCTTGATCAATACTAATCAAATATCCCAGAACACCTTAAAAAAACCCCATCTTACAAAAGGACTTTTAACCAAGAAGAAACAGCTCACCTCAATTCAACTAAAAGAATTAAAATTAAAACAGACAAGTATTTCATTAAATATGAAAATTAACTAAATTACTGACATTTCTTTATATTATTATATATTGAATAGGTCTGATCTGAGACTGCTGAATTCTGTCTTCTGCAGTTGTAAAGCCACTTACTAATTTTATTTTGGTTTGTGAGCTGCAAGGAAGATTTTGTCCAGTATTTTAGGAGAGGCAGGCAATACACCCTTGCCACCCTTGGTTACAGGAGTTATTAGCAATTCAAACCTAGTTACCTGTCATTTCCCCCTCCAGATACTGCCTCATTTTAATCCCACACAAGAGGAGTTCCCACAATATAACTGTTAAACTTAAAATAAGATTACAGTGAGTGATCATAAATGATCAAATTTAAGCCTAAACATTGATCATCAATAACTTTGAATTTATACACACTGCAGCTATTCTGAGAGTGGATTCTGATAGCTTGGCATGTCCTTATTAAAATTCCAAGAGCATCTTGTTACATCATAAAAACTCTATTTTTGATGATTTTTCTTGTAACTCATCTTTTCTGTTGAAATTTAATATTTTAAACTTCAAAACAAGATTTCAAGGGGTTATACCTTGAATATTATAATAAAAATTACATCATTCTTCACGTATGAGCTAGTAGAATTTGACTTACTATGGAACCTCCTGTCAACTTATAAGAAAGAATATGCCAAAAAGAGCTTGCCTGAGGCAAAAGAGATGAGTGAAAGCAGGGGAGTTTTGTAGTGTTATAGCGGAGTGTTGTATCATTAAGTTATGTGTAGTAATCCACAAATGATTCTTGCAAAAGATGACCATTCTGGAAATACTGTGCTTCTTATGCGCAAATTCACCACAATCCTTGCTGGGTTTGGTGTTGCTTTTTATATTTTGTATAAAAATGAAGCCATGAATGTGCTTTCCAGGCAAAAGGAAATTTTCTTTCAGCTGTATTTCTTCATTTGTAATGCCGTATTTTAGAATCTGCCAAAGCCTCTACTTGTCCAAGCAAGGAATGGGCCATTGAATGTAATGAAAAATGTTAGAGCCAATATTGCTTAAGAATTCCAGCTCACAAAGGCTTCATTAGTGTTTGTAATTACACAACAATAATATGGAATGTTCCAGATGATTTAAATTTAGAATTTTTTTAATTTTACTAATTTATTAAACAATAATTTTAGAATATATTGATAACTAGGTACAGCTCATTCACTATTATTTAAATTCGATTAATCTCCCCTTGAAGAGATGAGTGTACCTAGTTATTATTAATAAAATTTAAATAATTATTTAATTAGTAAAAATAAAAAATACAAAGAGAAAGATCTCCCCTGAGGAGAGATCTTTTACTCTTTGATTCTAGAATTAAATAGGCGATTATGTGTAATGCATATTCATAATGGATTATCATTGAGTTAGGCTTATTGATTCATTTTGTATTGTATTTTGATACATTACTCCCCCCCATTACACATCAAGAGTGATTTAATTTTTATATAAAAGATGAGTTCTTCACATATCCAAGTGATTTTGTCAAAATATCAGCCAGTTGATCGTTGGTTGAAACCCATTCCAGTTTCAACTTATTTGCCGCAATGAATTCATTAATTGTTTTGAATTCCCTGATTAAGTGGAAAGTTTGTTTTTGATTAATCAATTCATTTGATATACCAATGGCAGTGCGGTTGTCTGATAGAAGTATAGGAATGTTACTTTGTAGAATGTCTAGAAATAGATTATATAACCATAAAACCTCTTTTGCCGCAAATGATAAAGCCATATATTCAGATTGAGCCATCGATGAGGCTATTGTTGTTTTCCTCTTGGAAGAGATATTCAATTTACAAATTAGAATTCCCATGTCCCATGTTCCACGTAAATAAGCTATCAGGTGTTCAAGAGCATTCCAATGTGTCTTGTCAGTGTTCAATGAGAATCGTGCTAAGTAGTTTACAGCAAAACATATATCATGTTGACAAGCTTGTGCAATATAAAGTAATATACCAATTCGTTTCAAAAAAGTATTGTCCATATTGCCTGCTGAGAAGTTGGATTCTAGCTGACAATTAGCCGGTAGAGGTGTTTTTGCAGTAATCTTACTGGGAGTCAAATTTGTTAGCTTATCAATTAATTCAGGCTGATAGAATTTGAAACCCTGTTCCATTTCCTCTATCAATATTCCCACAAGCCCATTTATTTTAACATCCCATTTGAATTTCAGTAAATAGTCTAGCTGTTGAGTGATTTTATTAAGAAGATTGGTTGATGACGCAGTCAAAGCTCCATCATCGACATGTATCCATATTATTGCTTGATCATTGCCTTGATGCAAAGTGTAAGTGCTAGGATCTTCATCATTAGATTGGAATCCTATTTTCTGTAAAAGTTTCCGCAGGTGTAGGCACCAACAACGAGAAGCTTGTTTTGTACCATAGAGAGCTTTGTTCAATTTTAACACACTATATTTTGGGTCATTTAGTCCCATTGGTGGCCATATACATACTGGCTTATCAATTAAGCTGTGGAGGAATGCAACCTTCACATCAAAGGTTTTAACATTCCAACCCTTCATGCATGCAGTAGAAAAAAGAAGGCGGAGAGAGTTGAAAGTAGGAGTGGGTGCAAACGTTTCATTGTAATTAATACCATGGATTTGACGGAAACCCCTAGCAACCAGCCTAGCCTTGAATCGTTCAGTTCTCTTTGTGAATATCCATCTGGTACTAAGTATACTCTCACGAGGCACTTCTCGTAGTGCATCCTTGAGGGGAACTGAGCTGAAAACTTCTTCGATCTTCATACTTTCTATTTCTTCATTAATTGCACCAATCCAGTTTGAACTGTTGTTTGAAACAATTGCCTCCTTATAGGTTTTAGGAATTGACAAATATGAACTGGATTGATTGGTCAAACTCTGAATCGTAGCATCTTTCTGGTTTATTTCGTTGAACATTGAGTTATCAAAAATATTATTTACTTGTATTGATTTAATTTCATTATTGTACAACGAGTCCTTATAAAAATTCAACTCATCAAACAAAACACTTGCCGATTTAACAATTTCTCTCTTTCCTGGTATCCAAAACAGCCACCCCTTGGAGTCCTCCAAGACACCCATATGATACCCAATCACTGCTCTTGGTGAGAAATCCTTCTTAAAGTTATGATTATACAGAAAGTATTTTGCGCCAAAAACTCGAAGAAGTGCTAGATCAGGTTTCTTTGCCCCAAGAATTTCAAAAGGGGTCTTTTTACTTTCAGCATGAAGGGACTGATTGAATATCCAAAGGGAATGTTGAAAGGCCCAAGGCCATAAGAAAGGTGGTAACTTTGCTGCAATGATTGATGTCCTTGCCATTTAAGATATTGTTTTGTTAGTCCGCTCGATTCTACCACTCTGATGATGTTCATAAGGCATCAAATATTCATGAATAATGCCTTGCTGAGTAATAAAATCATTAAATACATTATTTTTAAATTCTGTACCGTTATCGGTTTGAATAGTTTTAATTGTATATGATGTAACATTCAAGAATTGCTTGATCCAATTAATGAAATAAGTTTTTGCCTCTGTTTTATCAGACAATGGAATAGCAACTAAAACTCGCGAAAAAGCATCTTGAACCATCAAGATATATTTTTTATGGTTTAGGCTAGGCTCATATGGACCCATCAGGTCAGCCACAATTAAATCGCCTGGTTTGTTAATCATACACCTTGAAACAGTTCTCACAGGAGAATGTTGACTTCTTGACACCAAACAATCGTGACACAGCTTGATGTTGTCAAAGAATATATTAGGAATACCAATAACGGCATTTGATTTCTGCATACAGTTTAACTGCCTAATAGATAAGTGGCCAATTCTTCTGTGCCATAGTAAACTAACATTATCTGCAGAATTGTTGATAGACGCAGCAGGAGATATATTTGAAGATAAACACTCAACAGCAACATTTGAATCAAGAGAAAAATGAAAAGTAATAAACCACTGATTATTCTTTTTTATGGTGGTGACCAGAAAAAACATTATTTGAGAAAGATACCCGGAAACGCTCTTTCAATAGATGCCCAAGAGATAAGATAAGGCCAGGTATGTTGCGACAATATAAAACATTGCTTAAGCAAAGAATACCATTCGACGAAGGTATTTCAATGGTGCCTATGGCATCGACTTTGAAGGATTCAGATGACGCAACAGACAGTGTCATATTAGTCGAAGTTAATGAGGTGAATAATGAGAGATGGCCTACTACCGAGTGAGTTGCTCCAGAGTAAATCAAAGCGTCACTCCTTTCCAATGTGGATACCACTCCTATTCCTGCAACGTTCACTTTCTGTTGTCGTGCCTTGTTTCTTGCTTCATTGGCTTTGAGCTTGACAGGACAAGCCGGAGACCAGTGACCGACTTCACCACAATAATGACAAGGGAAACAAGAGCTAGGAACCTTTGAGATGACTTGATTTCTTGAGGATGATGAGATGGGGATTCAAGGGGTATTCTTGTTGGGAGGAGACATTGTAGTAGCTGAGTTGTAGTCCTTCTTGCCAAACTTTGATGCGGCATTTATTCTTGCAATTTCCGTGCTATGATCAAAGGAGGGTTATGCTGTGGAAATTTGCTGAATCATGTTGAGCAAGTCATACGGTCGAACTCTAAGATTAGGATTAGTTGCCATTAGAGTATTAATAGCAGGAGCTATCAATTGATGCATTGAAGGTACAGAAAAATAGATGGCCAAAGTGGTGATAATTTCAGAATCAATTCGTCCCAACTGGCTCTCCAAGTTTTGTACAGCTTCAGTGACAGACATGGCGTAAGTGTTGATATCACTCAAGTGGTCTGCCGATGGTTTAAACAAAATTTTTGCATGATAAACAACAGATGACCATGATGGATGATTAAAACGATCCTTCAAGGCTTGATAAATTTGGCGTGCATTGGAGCTAAAAATTCATGACGTGACGGCTTCATAAGCACTATGACTGACACTTTGCTCAATGAATAATGGAGCAACCAGATTATGCTTGATGTTGTCATCTTTAGTTTGTTGTTGAAAGTAATCAGAATTGCCCATAAAATAGGTGGTCCATGCAACGATCATATTCTTCGACCATAGATTAAAATTGGCACCATCGGCCCTAAGTTGAGGTCTAATCTTTTCTGCTAATGAAATAAAACGTTGAAATATTTCAGCTTGCTTATCCGCTAGCATGATAACATTCATATCATCTTCTATGACTTCTTTCGATTCAGCCATGTTGACACAATATCCAGGCTTCCAAAAAACTTGTCCCAATCAAGTCATAGGAGGAGCCAGTTTTAAATAAAAAAAATTGTATGAAGCGCAAAGAATAGAGAAAAGAATGAAGGGAAAGAGAAGAAAGCAATTAGAGCGGCGAAGAATGTAAAACAGGTATGTCGTAGTAATGAATTAATAGAATTATATTTTGGATAAGTTGTATTCATGAGATAAAAAAAATTAAGGTAGGCAGCCCATAACCTGTAATTACTCAACAATAATATGGAATGTTCCAGATGATTTAAATTTAGAATTTTTTTTAATTTTACTAATTTATTCAACAATAATTTTAAAATATATTGATAACTAGGTACAGCTTATTCACTATTATTTAAATTCGATTAATCTCCCCTTGAAGAGATTAGCGTACCTAGTTGTTATTTGTCAGCCTGTGACTCAAAACAGAGCACCAGCATGGCATCCAACATACCATCAGTAATGGTATGAGGAGTATTGGACAAATATAGCCAATACAAGTAAATTATAAAGAGGAAACCTCCTCAAATATAATAAGAAAGGACAAAGATATGCCCTATCAAAGATAAGACCAAATAAGCAAAAACTCTTATTCTAGCCTCTAATCTAACTTATACATCTTTCATGAAACCCCAACCAGAATGGTTTTTTTCTTGAAGCTCTAAGGTAGAGCTATCTAATGGTATCATCTATTCATCTGTAGCACTCCTAAATCAGGAGATACCATTATACCACCTTTTTTCCACCAACAACCCCTCAAAGGTGTAGGAGGGCTTGTACAAAACTGTACAAAAGTACAGTGTGAGCCTTTGAGATATGACCACATATCCAATAAGGTCACAAAAAAGATTAATAATAATTATACCTTTAATATAATTATATTAAAATTAATTAGAATAATTATACACTAAAAATAATTACTCAAATATACAAAAAATACCATAAATTGGTACTAAAATTGGTTTAACTTAAAAACCAATGAATGAACATGTGAAATAAATTATACCATTGGATTCCCCATGGAGAAATACACATATACCACTTTTATGGCATATCTGTAAAGTCAATATTTAAGGAATTATAAGGTATAATACCTTATAAAAATCATAAAACCTTATTTATCTCAGAAACTAATGAAACAACATGTAAAATAAATTGTACCAGTGGATTCCTCACAAAAATCCACATATAAAACAATTAATAAGCTAATTCCCAAAATCAATACTTAAGGAATTATCCTGAATATATGCACTTTTTTGGTCAACGCATATATTCAGTGATCATAGCTAATATCTTCTAAACTATACATGCTAGAATGATGAACCAAAAATAAAGTTACCACGTAATTACTGTAAGAACACAGATATGAACTTTATTTTGCAAATTATAAACAAGGTTAAGACTTATGAGGAAATATTGATAAAAATCAACAGAGCTGTTGACCACTTTGTTGTGAAAGTAGTCCAAACTTAAAAAAAAGTATACAGTTGGATTCTACTAGTTTATTCGAGAAGAATGACGTAATTTTTATTGTTAAATTCAGGGTATAACCCCCTGAAATCAAGGTTTGAAGTTTAAAATATTGAATTTCGACAGAAAAGATGAGTTACAAGAAAAATCATCAAAATTAGAGTTTTGATGATGTAATGAAAAGCTCTTGGCAGCATAATAAGGTTATGTCAGGCTATCAGAATTCACTCTCTGAATTTCTGTAGCGTAAAAACCTTAAAAGTTATTGAGGATCAAAGTTTGAGCTTAAATTGAGCTGTTATGATCACATACTGTAACCTTAAATTAAGTTTAACAGTCTTAATAGTGATAAAATTGGTGAATACTATTAGTTTATGATTAAAACTAATAAAATCCACGAAATTTGGGGTTCTGCCAAGCCTCTGATGTCATCACACCTAGAGTTATAGTGATAACTCTAAATAATGGTGTAATAATGATGTAATATGGTTTGATCATGATGTAATCACCCTCAAACCTTAAAATATTGATCAATTCCAGTGTATATGATCAGTACACGTCTACTAGAAGCCTGTTGGACTCTAGGAGGGAGGTATTTACTATAAATAGAGCTCTTTTTACTCTATTTACCCCTCAGACGCATCAAAAACATTAAATCAATTAAAATCAAAGGTAATTTCTTTATTCTTTATATATAAAACTGTTATATTATTAAAGACCAAAGACCACCTTGCTATAATCATCTATTTTGACGTGATTAAATCATTTATTTAATTGTTTTTGTTAAAAATCTCTCTAAAACTCATTTCCACGTAAAAATACTGAATAATTTGTAATTTTCTTTATTTTTATTGTAAATACAATTTGAAAAGGTTGTATTTATATTTTTGGGCGTAAAATACTTCAAAATTATTATATTAAGTGTTAAAAGTAGGTTATTTTCTCTTATTATAATAATTTCTCTATTATTACCCTATTAATAATTCTTTAATTAATATAAATAGTATTTATATTAATTCATAACTTTAATATTAGTAATATTATTGTTATTAATTGTTTTTTATTAATAAAAAACAATTTTTTACGCCTTTATTATTTGTTGGTAACAATAATAAAGAGCTTTATAATATATTAATTATTTTATATTAATATATTATTTATAATATTATAATTTCATATAATATTAATTATATTATTATATTTATTTAATAATATAATATTTTTACGCCATAATAATAATATTTCTTTATTATTAGTATTATTTTAATCTTATTTATTTCAATTATAAGGACATTCAGAGTACAATAAGTAAATAATTAGTAATTTTTACTTATTGTTTCATAGTCAAACCTTACATTTGGGGGCCTGGCCGTGATATTTACTTAAAAGACCTTTAAAAAGATTCTATTTGGGTTTATCCAATAATAAATTATATTTATAATCATAAAATTATATAATAATTTTATATTTTATTGATTTTAACAGCTATTGAGGCATTTGGAAAGCAATTGTACTGTCTTACACGTGGTTTTTCACATCCTTAGACTTGCAAGAACTTTCTTTGAGTGACTCTAGTGATTAAAAAAGATAATTTATAAATTAAAAATAATTTTTATTATAATTTAATTTTATAAGAATCATATTCATTTTTTATTTTATTCTTTAAAAATAAAAATATACATAAAAAATATTAAAAAATATTAAAAACCAATAAAAAAAGTTATTTTTATTCATTTTTATTCATTTCTTTATTTATTTCATTTTTTTTAAGATATAAAAGCAATTTCTACGTGGAAAATTGCCATATCTTGCCAAAAATAACACTTCTTATAAAAAGACTTATATTTATTTGTCTTTTTTAGTGTTTGAAGATAACCCAACAGAAGACAACCAAGCTACTGTTGAGAGATTGGTGGAAGAAACTTGTCAAAGTTCTCCAACACCAGTTATCACCAAAAGAAAGAAAGCTGAGAAATTAGACTTTCCAGGGCCCACCATTCAAGACTCTGAAGGTGAGCACCTCTTTTTAAATTTCCATAAAAGAATTTTATTCTAAAATACTTGTATTTTTTCTTATTCTTTAATTATGACTACCAGAAGAGGTTCCCAATACTCCATCCAATCAGATGGAGCTGGACTCAGAAGTAGAATTGATCCCTCAAAAGGGAAAAGAAAGGGCAATATCCCCAGTGGAACAGAATCCACACAAGGAAGTGCCTTATCCCAAAGGCAAGTCCCAGAAATGCCCATGATATCTGAGCCTGAATTGGAACTAAGTATGAGTAACTCAAACAGGTACAAATCACATTCAGAGGGCTCAAATAGACATCTACATGAGCCAGTACAAGCAGTATTACACAGTATACAAGGACAAAGACTGGGAAATGCTGCCTCAAATACACCAAGGAGTGATGAACTCCTGGCACATCCTGAAAAAGTTCCTCAAAGAGGAGGAGATAGTGAAATACTCCAATGGATGGAATCCACTGTCATCCAAACCTCAAATCAAAAAGATCAAGGATTATCATGCCAAAAAGAGGGAGGCAACCAAGGAAGAAGCCCCAGTAGCTTCTACCAGCAAGCCTCAAGCCAACCCACTTCCCCAAGAAGGGAAGAAGAACAAGAAAAAGCATTGGAGGAAACCATATTCCCCAAGCTACAGAATCCCAAGAATCCAAAAGGATGCCATGGACAATGTCTTCAACATGGCCAGAACCTTGATGGAATTCAAGGACAAGGAAGAGCAAAGAATGAGACAACCTCATTTCCCAAAGAAATAACCTTGTCCAAAGATGTTGTAAATACTTTAACAGAAATTAAAAATAGTATATTACCTCTAAAAGAAATTAAAGACAGTTTATTATCACTACAAGAAATAAATAACAATTTATCTTCTTTAACAAAAATTGTTGTACAAAACAAGAAAGAAATTGACAACATTAAGTTTATTGTTGAAAATAATAAACCAAAGAATTTAATTGACAATACTCAAAAATTAATACAAGGACAACAAGAATTGTATAAATACATAAAAGATATCAAAGACAAGACTTTGACAATCAATTATGATGTGAGTATTGACAACCTTACAGAAAAATTAAATAAATTAAGTATTTCTGTAGAAAAATTTGAAGAAAAGACTTCATCACACCAAAAATTACTTTTGGACCATGTGGAAAAAAGTGATGAAGCAAGAATGCATCTAAAAGATGATATTCAAAGTGAAATAAGGCTTATTACAGAAAAAATGGATAAAATTAATGAGGCTAATTTAAATATGCCAAAGTTATCAACACCATTTTCCCATATAAGAAGCCCTATAAAAACAAAAGAGGAATTGTCAAATCCTTTCATAACAGACTTGAGTCACCAAGACAATAACCAAGTCTTAATGAAGGAAGCACCTCAATTGAAGGAATGGCCAACATTCACAGGAGAAGGTGAATATGACCACATGTCATTTATTAAAACAATTGACATGTTACAAGAAGACTATGCCATACCAGATGAATTAATCACTGCAAGATTACATTCATTATTTGAGAAATCTGCAAAAAGATGGTATTATGGCATAAGACAGACAAATGGTAAAAATACCTGGTCTTGGTGGAAACAAGAAATAATCACCAAGTGGGCAAATGATGCCTGGAGGTATAAGATAGAAAATGCATTTGAAAACTCTTTCTTTGACCCAGAGAAAGATAAACCCTTAACTTGGTTCTTAAAACAAGTTGAAAGGCTTAATGCACTGTACCCAGAAATGTCACAGAAGATGGTACATATGAAAATACTTAAAAAATGTGGAGGGGAACTAGAACATGCCCTAAGAAGCAGGTGTATAGAACCATGCTCGACAGAAGAGTATATAAATGCACTAGAAGATATAGTGACAAGAACAAAAATTGGCAGGACTTGGAAAAGATTGGACATTAAAAGCCCAAACAAACCATTTATCAAGAAAGATAAATCAAAAGAATCCTTTAAACCCAATACATCCAACAATAATGAGCAAAGAAAATGCCATAAATGTGGAGGTATTGGACACTTAGCCAATAATTGCCTTAAAAAAGCAAAGATCAATGAAATTGTGGAAACAGAAAACCACAATGACAAAGAAGAGGAATCTGACTCTGAAAAAGAGACAGAAGAGTCAGAGATCTCTGAAAGTGATGAAATCAATATAATTAATGCACAAATTAATAATATTGATATAATTTATGAAGTACTGGATGTTAACTCAAACTTGCCACAAGTTGGAACATCTGACACAAATCTGACAAACATACAAGATGCCAAAATGTATAGAACCAAACCTGCAAGAGGAATGGGATATACAGCTGGAAAATCAAGTATTGGTATTGTTATGGTTGATAACCAAGAAGGAAAGGTTAACTTGGATACAGGAGCATATTGCACTTGTGTTGGCAAAAGTTATTTAAAAACCATTGTCCCAGACTGGCAAGAAAAACTTATGCCAATACAAGGTGTCAAATTTAGTAGTGCAAGTGAGAGCATGAAGCCCCTTGGAATAATTGATTTAACACTAATTTTCCCTCATCCCTCACAATGTGTCAGAATTAAAGTAGAGTTTGTAGTAATGGACAACTGTACTAGTAATCATTTCATACTTGGAAATGACTACTTATCAATCTATGGTATAGATATCTCCAACCAAAAGGATAGATATTTTACCATAGGAGATAATAAAAGACAAAAGTTTGGATTCTTAAATAACAAAAAACAAATCACAGTTATTAAGAATGAGGAAAAAATTCCAGAAAAAAAACTTTTTATATCTGAACAACTCAGAGAGGCAGAATTCAATCAAGAGTTAACAGAAAAAATGAAAGAAAAATTGATTGACCTCTTATTTAAGTATAAAAATGCCTTTGCAACTGACAAAGAGCCACTAGGTGCCATAATTGGACATGAAGTGGATATAATTCTTAATGTAGAAAAACCTTACCCACCTTTATTAAGAAGACCTGCTTATCCAGCCAGCCCAAGAGCTAGAGAAGCCTTAGAGGTGCACATTAAAGAATTAATGGACCTTGGAGTATTAAGAAAGGTTGGACATAATGAGCAAGTAGAAGTTACTACACCTGTCATTATAACTTGGCATAATGGAAAATCAAGGATGGTAGGAGACTTCAGAGCCCTGAATACCTATACCATTCCAGACAGATATCCAATACCCAGAATCCATGAGACATTGACCCAATTGTCACAAGCTAAGTTCATCACAGCTATGGATGCTCTTAAGGGTTTTCATCAAAATGTCTTAACAGACAATGCCAAGAAACTACTAAGAATAATATTCCATTGTGGAATTTTTGAATACTTAAGAATGCCATTTGGGATAAAAAATGCACCTTCCCATTATCAAAGAATGATGAATACCATATTTCCTGAAGAATTATCAGAAGGATGGTTAATAATCTACATTGATGATATCATAGTTTGCTCAGAAACTTGGGAAAATCACCTGACAAGACTAGAAAGGGTACTACAGAAAATAGTCCAAGTAAATATGAAAATTTCATTGAAAAAATGTCATTTTGCATATAGTGAATTAAAAGCCCTAGGACATGTAGTATCTGGCCTTAGTCTAGGCATAGACAAAAATAAAGTAGCAGCAGTACTACTTAAGCCAATGCCTCAAACCAAAAAAGAAATGCAATCATTTCTAGGATTTGCTGGTTACTATAGACAGCATATAAAGGACTTTGCAAAGATTGCTAAATCCTTGTATAAGCTATGTGACCAACAAACAGTCTATGAGATGACAGAAGAAAGAGTCAAGGCATATGAAGAATTGAAAAATTCCTTAACAAATGCCCCATTTCTTCTGATGCCAGATTGGAAACTACCCTTCAAACTGTACATTGATGCTTGTGGAGAAGGACTAGGTGCTGCACTTCACCAAACACAAATTATCAATGATAAACCAGTGGAAGGACCAATTTGTTTCATTTCAAGGCAAATAAAGCCAACAGAAGCAAGGTATGGAGCAAGCCAAATGGAATGCTTATGCTTAGTGTGGGCTTTTGAAAAACTGCATTATTATTTGGATGGCACAGTTTTTGATGTAATCACAGACTGTAATGCTGTGAAATCACTATTAAATATGAAGACTCCAAATAGACATATGCTGAGATGGCAAATTGCTATCCAAGAATATAGAGGAAATATGACTATTGTTCATAAATCTGGAAATATTCATAAAAATGCAGATGGTCTTAGCAGATGGGCTCTAGCAAATACCCCTGACAATCCAGCATGGGTACCACAAGAAGAGCACCATATAGAAGGAATATGTGTTACAGACATTGGCACAGAATTCTTTAACCAAGTTAAAGAAAGCTATAAGACAGACAAAAATTGCCATATCTTAAGCCAACTTCTAATGAAAGACTGCAAAGATCCATCACTTTCATCAAAACTAGATGAAATATGGAAAAAGGCATATGATGAAGGAAGATTTCACCTCCTTGATGGAATCCTTTACCATAGAACAAAACACACATGTGTTATGGCCTTAACAGATAGAACACTAATAAACACTATTTTACATGAGTGTCATGATAGTGTTGCATCTGGACATCTCTCAGAAGATAGGACACTAGAGAGGGTGAAAACCTGCTCTTGGTGGCCAAATTGGAAGAAAGATGTTGCAGAATACTGCCAAACCTGTGACAGATGTCAAAAAGCCAACAGAGCCACAGGAAAGAAATTTGGAATGATGATCCAAATCCAAGAACCAAAATCCCCATGGGAAATAGTTCATATGGATTGGGTAACAGCCTTACCTCCAGGAGGAGACAGGAGTTATAATGCATGCCTAGTATTAGTTGACAGGTACAGTAAAACTCCCATGTTCTTACCATGTCATAAAGATGACACAGCTATGGATACAGCCATAATGATATGGAATAAAGTCATTAGCCACACAGGCTTATTCCAAAATATTATAAGTGACAGAGACCCAAAGTTCACTTCAGCACTATGGACAAACCTCCATAACTTGTTTGGGACAAAGTTATCATTCTCAACAGCTTATCATCCTCAAACTGATGGTCTAGCAGAAAGAATGATACAAACCCTAGAGGATATGATCAGAAGATTCTGTGCTTATGGGCTAGAATTCAAAGATTCTGATGGTTTTACCCATGATTGGTGTACACTAATACCAGCACTTGAACTGGCATATAAGACATCAATCCATTCTTCTACTGGCAAAACACCAGCAATGCTAGAGAAAGGTTGGAATCCAAGACTTCCTTATGATACCCTCAAAAAGGACTTAGTGGATATACATCCAACAGCAAGCAGTTTCAAGATAATGCTTGACAAAGCAAGACACCATGCAAACAGATGCATGCAAGATTGTTTTAAATATGCAAAAGAAAGATGGGATAAAAGTCATAAACCACCTGACTTCAAAATAGGGGACTTGGTTTTAGTATCAACCCTTAATTTCAATAACATAAAAGGCCCAAAGAAATTGAAAGATTCCTTTGCAGGACCATTTCTGATAAAAGCACTCCATGGACCCAATGCTGTGCAATTAGAACTCACAGGTGAACTAATGAACAAACAGCCAACTTTCCCTGTAAGTCTGATAAAACCTTACAGTTCAAGTGACAAGGAATTATTTCCACTAAGAAATAAACCCCCACTTGAAATTCCCCCCTTGGAGGAAGGAGAGGAAAAGAAAATAGTAAAAGTCCTTAAAGAAAGAAGGACAAGAAACAAAAAAGAAAGGGAATACCTTGTGAGGTATAGAAATTCAACTCAAGAAGATGAATGGCTACTTGAGAAAGATATAACAAATGCTGATAAATTACTAAGAAGGTTCAGACATGAAAGAAAACCTGAAAAATAAAAAGTTAAGCATTATTGAGCTTCAAGACTAACAAAGTCTATTGAAGAGGTAGGACAGTGGATGATACCCTAATCACACATATCAGATTGTGGTACAATCTTTTTTGGTGGTAGGGAATGTGAGCCTTTGAGATATGACCACATATCCAATAAGGTCACAAAAAAGATTAATAATAATTATACCTTTAATATAATTATATTAAAATTAATTAGAATAATTATACACTAAAAATAATTACTCAAATATACAAAAAATACCATAAATTGGTACTAAAATTGGTTTAACTTAAAAACCAATGAATGAACATGTGAAATACATTATACCATTGGATTCCCCATGGAGAAATACACATATACCACTTTTATGGCATATCTGTAAAGTCAATATTTAAGGAATTATAAGGTATAATACCTTATAAAAATCATAAAACCTTATTTATCTCAGAAACTAATGAGACAACATGTAAAATAAATTGTACCAGTGGATTCCTCACAAAAATCCACATATAAAACAATTAATAAGCTAATTCCCAAAATCAATACTTAAGGAATTATCCTGAATATATGCACTTTTTTGGTCAACGCATATATTCAGTGATCATAGCTAATATCTTCTAAACTATACATGCTAGAATGATGAACCAAAAATAAAGTTACCACGTAATTACTGTAAGAACACAGATATGAACTTTATTTTGCAAATTATAAACAAGGTTAAGACTTATGAGGAAATATTGATAAAAATCAACAGAGCTGTTGACCACTTTGTTGTGAAAGTAGTCCAAACTTAAAAAAAAGTATACAGTTGGATTCTACTAGTTTATTCGAGAAGAATGACGTAATTTTTATTGTTAAATTCAGGGTATAACCCCCTGAAATCAAGGTTTGAAGTTTAAAATATTGAATTTCGACAGAAAAGATGAGTTACAAGAAAAATCATCAAAATTAGAGTTTTGATGATGTAATGAAAAGCTCTTGGCAGCATAATAAGGTTATGTCAGGCTATCAGAATTCACTCTCTGAATTGCTGTAGCGTAAAAACCTTAAAAGTTATTGAGGATCAAAGTTTGAGCTTAAATTGAGCTGTTATGATCACATACTGTAACCTTAAATTAAGTTTAACAGTCTTAATAGTGATAAAATTGGTGAATACTATTAGTTTATGATTAAAACTAATAAAATCCACGAAATTTGGGGTTCTGCCAAGCCTCTGATGTCATCACACTTAGAGTTATAGTGATAACTCTAAATAATGGTGTAATAATGATGTAATATGGTTTGATCATGATGTAATCACCCTCAAACCTTAAAATATTGATCAATTCCAGTGGATATGATCAGTACACGTCTACTAGAAGCCTGTTGCACTCTAGGAGGGAGGTATTTACTATAAATAGAGCTCTTTTTACTCTATTTACCCCTCAGACGCATCAAAAACATTAAATCAATTAAGATCAAAGGTAATTTCTTTATTCTTTATATATAAAACTGTTATATTATTAAAGACCAAAGACCACCTTGCTATAATCATCTATTTTGATGTGATTAAATCATTTATTTAATTGTTTTTGTTAAAAATCTCTCTAAAACTCATTTCCACGTAAAAATACTGAATAATTTGTAATTTTCTTTATTTTTATTGTAAATACAATTTGAAAAGGTTGTATTTATATTTTTTGGCGTAAAATACTTCAAAATTATTATATTAAGTGTTAAAAGTAGGTTATTTTCTCTTATTATAATAATTTCTCTATTATTACCCTATTAATAATTCTTTAATTAATATAAATAGTATTTATATTAATTCATAACTTTAATATTAGTAATATTATTGTTATTAATTGTTTTTTATTAATAAAAAACAATTTTTTACGCCTTTATTATTTGTTGGTAACAATAATAAAGAGCTTTATAATATATTAATTATTTTATATTAATATATTATTTATAATATTATAATTTCATATAATATTAATTATATTATTATATTTATTTAATAATATAATATTTTTACGCCATAATAATAATATTTCTTTATTATTAGTATTATTTTAATCTTATTTATTTCAATTATAAGGACATTCAGAGTACAATAAGTAAATAATTAGTAATTTTTACTTATTGTTTCATAGTCAAACCTTACATACAGCCAAATTGAAGGTCTGAGTGAGAGCTTTAATTTGAGATACCTTAGACCCCTCTATCTTCCAAATTGACAGAGGGATCTTGGTTTAAAGGTTTACATCTCAAAATACAGGATTTCTGAAACTAACCATATAAAGAAACCCCTGTATCTTTGGAATATATTCATACAGCTGTAAAGTGTTGTATATCAAACTGTATATCTAATCAAGCCCTACAATACTGTATCATTGGAACACAGATACCTTTTAAATTGGAGAAGATATCTGGCTTGGAAGGTTTTGAAGCCTCATACTGATGTACAAAAATACATCCAGAAACTTAAAGTCCTTATAGCTTTTGCTATCTTAGAGAAGGGTAAGCATGAAGCATATCAAATTGAAGAGCTCATTAAGCCCTTCAATTCTGTGCTCTTGGATTCTTGATATCTCAAAAACTGACTAAGATATCTTGGTTGGAAGTATTTTGACCAATACTGGTCTGTACCAACCAGTACTGGCTTGATACTTAAAATAATGGTTGTTTAAAGCTTAAACCCGCCCAGAATGACTAATATTAGTCATCCAGACACTCTGGAAACGTCACAATGGTGCTGATGTGGCCTCTGAAGAGTTTTTTCACCCTGTATTGATCCAGAAAGATCATTTGTGGTCCAAAAACCACAATTCTGACTATGCTGACGTCAGAATTGATGGTACAGAACCACAACCCAGCCTCCAGAGTGAAAATTTTCACTCTGTAGACGTGTGAAGAGCCTACCAGTCTTTCACAGTCCTCAGAGGAGATAAAAGCAGGTCTTTCCTCACTGGAAAAGACTCATCTTATAATGAATTAACATCCTTACATAGTAAAACTGTCTTATACCAGTAGTACTCTTAGGATTATATTGATATAATTAAAAATAATTAATTATTGTAGTGATTTTCACAGTCAATTGATATTAAATCATTGCAACCCAGGTTCTCAATAGATTCATCACCACTGTTATCATATTACAGTAGAACCTGTTTACTATTATTAAAAATTATTTTTTGTGTGTCACAGTCATAGTGCTAGCTTGTATTTACTATTTTTAAGCTTCTACATAGACTCACCCTGACATTATTAATAAAATTTAAATAATGATTTAATTAGTAAAATTAAAAAATAAAAAATAAAAAATAAAAAATACAAAGAGAAAGATCTCCCCTTGAAGAGATTAGCATACCTAGTTATTATTAATAAAATTTAAATAATTATTCAATTAGTAAAATTAAAAAATAAAAAATACGAAGAGAAAGATCTCCCCTGAGGAGAGATCTTTTACTCTTTGATTCTAGAATTAAATAGTCGATTATGTGTAATGCATATTCATAATGGATTATCATTGAGTTAGGTTTATTGATTCATTTTTGTATTGTATTTTGATACAACAGTGTTTATTCTTATCTGAATTAGTCAGTATTATTTTCTGGCTCATTCTCCATTGATCTTTATTCACTGTAAAAGTTATCAATCAATAAAGTGACTCTTTCTTCTAGGGCTGTGGCGCATTCAGGTGATGGAGAGCTTGTAAACAATTTCGCATGGTACGCCAAAATATCAGAGGTTGTGGCGCTCGGTACCAGGATGAGGCCTAAGCTTGCTTGTGGCCTTAGTAATATTTTTCTGAGGCTTTCTTGCTTTCTTGAGTGTGGGCCATTGCTTTGCCAAATCAAGCTTCATGCCGCTTTTTTAAGTAAAACTATGCTGCAACCATGAATTATTACTTCTCGGTGGCATATCCAGCGTTCATCTTCTGATAGATTCTTCGCCTTCAAGCCCTGAGGCACTCGCAAGATTATTCCCACAGAAGCTATAAAGCAGGTCTCCTCACCTTGATAGCGTCCCCCAGCCACCCTTGAATCATTTCAGTGGAGAATCACCAGCCAAATCCTCTAAAAAATGGTTCCAAAAACTTATTCCCTCAAAATCTCTCTGTTCATCTCAGCTTTGTTCTTCAGTCTCTTTTGCACTCCGAGCCAGGCTGACTATACTTGCGACTTGGAGTACTCACTCAGCGAGTATGGGAATCGTAACAGTAAGTTTTGAACATCGCTTGCCTTTAAAGCATCTTCTTCCTTTCGAGCGAGCTGAAAGTATGAAGCATGACGTTTGTGGTGTTCGCATGCCTTGTTAGAATGCGTATCCAAAGGGTTCCGCTCAGAGATCACGTACTCCTGCGCTAGTAGCTCCTGTACGAGCGCCGTTTTCACCCACTGCTACGGAGTCGTTGAAGGCACTGAGCCACTTGAACCTGACTTGAGCTACCCAGTGTTACCTTTCAACCTTCATAACTACAGAAAATCCGAGGATTCATATTTTGTTGGTAAGCGAAACTTTTTGATTTAACCATGCCATCTCTTTATCCCTTTCGCTTAAGCCAAAAGTTTGTTGCTCAGAGGCCTACGACGGACCCATACCCGTTGGCCGCTTCGATGGTTCACCTTCCGCACTGTGTCGTCCTCCGGCACCGTACGCTCGTGAGTAGTTTCCTTTTGACCGGCCCCAAGACAGCCTGCTAACATAAACGTGGTTCATCACTCCTGGTCCGATTCAGACTGCAAATCTTGCACGAGGCATCATTAATTTCCTTTTGCACTTATCCAAGTGCGCAATCAACAAGATCAACATCCAGGGTTCATCATTTTCAGAGTACTCCCTCATAAAATTTCACTTCACACGGCCAAATGTATGACTCTTTCTGCCCGGGATGATAGTAATGTCGATGTATTTAGTTTTGTTTTGGTCCTAGTTGCATCTAAGGTTCTGTGAGACATCATTTGAATAGCCTTAAGCTGCTCCCACTACTCTGGAAACTTAGACGTTGAAAAATATTAGAAAGTAGCAACTTGGTTGTGAAGCTCAGGAACTCGACAAATTAAATTTAAATGGTCGAAATTATCCTTCCTTGCATAGATTTATAAAACTCTCTTCGGTTCCTTTGTAGGTATTATTGTTAAATATTTGGAACTAACGGTGGAAATTTCATCAATGAGACAACGTATAAAGTAAAGAGCAACATCAAAACAAAGGTACCTAACGGTGGAAGGCAAGTTGAAGCAACAATAAATACAACACGCGACACCAACAACGACAAAGATCAACTAGCAACCAAGTTTGGTTATGGGTTAGTTCTGATGGTTGAAGTAATCTAAGAGAAGAGGTTTTAAACCATTTTCCTAACCAGTTTAGCTGGAACACATCAAATTTTGCAGGAGCATAGCGTACCCACGGGCTGCGCCACAGCGGACTGGTTGCAGGAGCGGATTCTTGGCTATAACCGCAACCAGTTGAGGGAAGAGAACACAACCCACAACCATCACATCTATTTATTTACCTCTCAGTTCCCAAACCCAAACCCAACTACGCCACTAAAAGCAGAAATCCAACCCATCTGGCTATGATCCCTTACACAATTCACCCTCTTGCTTAACCTGACCTGCCTGCTGGAACCCCACTCCAACACAATAACCATTTCCTCACTGGTAAAGATCTGTTGCACAATTCACTCTCTTGCCAAATTTGATTTGATTTCTGGAATTAGCCAAATATTTATTACCTTAAAGTAAAACAATATTTCCCACACAGGTATATGATCTACTTGGCTTGACCTGCTCAAACTATCAGAAGATTTACACTTCAAAGAAAAAACATACATCCATGTGCTTTCCATGATCCACTGCAAAAATTTTCAATTCAGCCAGCTGAAGCAGACCTGCTGCCATTCATTCCCCCAACCAACGCCACATTTATCAAAAGAGGCACCTAATAAAAATTTTAAGAAACTCAAGCTGTGAGTCTTTGAGATATGTTCAAATATTGAAAGAGGTCACAAAACAACTTTGGAAAACTTATCTTTATAATAAGAATTAAAATTACAATCTTAAAATAACTCAAAATGCCATAAGAGGTTATAAATTCTTGATTATCTCAGAATCCCATGGAGGAAAATGAAGAATAAATTACATCATCTTATTCCAAATCAAAAACTACAATAATGACATCTTTATGATATTTCTGTAAAACCAATACTTACTGAGATAACCTGGATATATGCACTTTTAAGATCAATGCATATATTCATGGTTTTCAGCTCATATCTTTTGAATCACACATTCTAAAGAGTTTATCAAAAATCAAATTTACCACAAAATACCTCTAAGAATAAATATAGAAACTTTTCTTAAAGCTATAAAGAAGTTTACAAAATATAAGGGGATATTAGGCAAAATAGCACTAGCTTTTGACCAATTAAAATTAAAAGTAGTCTAAACTTTAAAAAAAAGAAGGTATTAAAATTCTAATGGTTCATATGTGAGGAATTATAAGATTTTTATTATGATATTGAAGGTATGAAGCCTTGAAACAATTGTTTGAAGTTTAAAATAGTACATTTTGAAGGAAGAGATGGACTACAAGAAAAATAATCAAAAATATAGTTTTGGTTATGTAATTATGTCCTCTTGGAAGCTTAGTAAGGATATGAAAATATATCAGAGTCCAATCTCTGAATTTAAGTAGGGTGTTCAACCAAAAAATTATTAAGGATTAAAGTTATGGCTTGAAAATAATTATTTCTGATCATTAACTCCAATCTTATTTATAGTTTAAAATTTAAATAAGAGATAAAACTGGCGGATATTAACATTTTATGATCAAAACTATTAAAATTCATTATAATAAATTAAGTGGCAAGCCTATGATGTCAGCAATATTAGATTTACAGTGATAATTGTAAAAAATGACAGAATAATGAAATAAAAAGGTTTGATAATGTTGTAATCATCCTCAAAAATTGAAATATTCATCAATTCCAGTGGAAATCATCAGTTAAAATCTACTAGAGAAAAGAATCTTTACTATAAAAGGACCTCTTTTTCCTTTGTTTCCCCCTCAGACACACCAAATACAATAAAACATTAAATAAAAAGGTAAAGTATTTATTTTTTAGATATAAAACTCTTACTTTATTTAAGGAAAAAGATTAATCTTGTAGTAATAGCTAACTTTGATGTTATTAAATCAATATTTCATTTTATTTTTGTAAAAACTCTCATAAAAATCTCTAAATCCATGTAAAAATAGTAAAACTTGTAATTCTTTGTGATTTTTCTTTTAAATACAATTTGAAGAAGTTTAATTCATATTATTAAGCATGAAGCTGTTATGATTAATTTGCTTTCTCTTATCATTATATATTTTATCTCTAATATCATTTTTAATAATTCTATAATTAATATAGATTAATTAATAACTTTAATATTGGTGATATCATTGTGATAAATGGCTATTTGTTATTAAATGACAATTTTTTATGAATTCTTAAATTGTTGGTAACATTAATAAATTTTCATAAATATATTAATTCATTATATTCTTGTTATAACATATTCATATTCTTATATCATTTATTCATAATAGAATTATTTTTACACTATAATTGTGATAAATCTGTATTATTATAGTTATTTTTAATCTCCTTCATCATTTAATTTGGAAATTAATAGTACAATATGGAACATATGAGTAATTTTTACTTATTTTTTGTTAGTCAAACATTAAATTTAAGGGCCTTTTCGTGATATTTACTATGAAGAACTTAGAAAAAATTCATATTGGGGTTATGCAATACTAAATTAAGTTTATAATCATAAAGATATATAATAATCTTTTATTTATTTATTATAAAATCCATTTAGGCATTTGGAAAGTGATTATATTTTCTTACATGTGGTTTTGCACATTATTAGACTTTTGGGATCTTTCTTTGAGCTACTCTATTAACTTAAAAAGCTATTTATAAATTAAAAGTATAAATTTATGTTATAGTTCAATTCAAAATTAATCACGTTTTTTTTATTATTCATAAATTAAAAAATAAAAATTAATTTTTTCTTACTTATGTCTCTTGTATAGAGGATGTAAAACAATTTTTTAGGTCCAAATTACCATATCTTTTTAAAAAGACTTATAATTATTTGCCTTTTTTAGTTTTTGAAGATGAACCAACAGAGGACAATCAAACAACTGTTTAAATACTGGTGGAAGAAATTTGCCAAAGTTCTCCAACAACAGTTTTGACTAAGGAGAGAAAATATAACAAATTATTTTTTAAAGGAACCACCATTCATAATGCTGAAGGTGAGCACCTCTCTTGAAATTTCCATAAAAAGGATTTATTATTATTATTATTATTATTCATAATTTCTTTTAGCTTTTATTTTCTCAAAGTTACTACTAGAAGAGTTTCCCAATACTTCATCTAATCATATGGAGGTGGCTTCAGAAGTAGAAATGTTCCCACAAAATACAAAAGCAGGGGAAAATTCCTGGTGAAACAGAATCCACACAAGGAAGTCCCTATCTCAAAGGCAAGTGATTGAAATGCCTCTTATCTTTGAGCCTGAATTGGAGCTAAGTATGAGGCACTCAAAAGGAGAAAAATAACATCAAGAGGGCTCAGATATGCATCTTCATGAGCCAGTGAAAAAAGTATTGCACAGTATACAAGGGCAAAGGCTGGGAAATGCTACCACAAATCAACCAAGGAGTGATGAGCTTCTAGAACATTTTCAAAAAGCTCCCAAAAGAGGAGGAAACAGTGAAATACTCCTATGGATGGAATCCACTATAATACGAACCTCAAATCAAAAAAAAGAATTTGCACCACAAAAAGAGGGAGGCAAGCAAGGCAAAGAAGAAGCCCCCAGAGCTTCTACAAGCAAGCTACAAGCCAACCAAGCTCCTCAAGAGGGCAAGGAGGAAAAGAAAAAAATTGGAAGAAAAAATTCCCCCAGCTACAGGATCCCAAGAATCCTAAAATGTGCCATTTAAAATGTCTTCTGTGAGCCTTGAGGTATATTTTACATACCCAAATAGGCCACAATTATCTTAAAAAGAAATTTTGAATTATGCAAAACTCATAAGTCATGCATATATCCAAAATTCATCATTTTCAATTTCAGAAAAGATAAATAACTTTTTATTGAGTAAGTAAATCCATGGATTTAAGACCAGATTTGGATTCTACACAAAAATTCACCTAGGGTAGCTCCATAGATTGAATAAGCTCAATTTAAGTATTTGAGGTGGTAAAATGGAAAATACTTCAATACCACATCATTAATACCACATAAAAGATCCGTGAAAATTTTTGTTTTTCTTGATTTTTAGCCAAAATAATGGGAAAGTGAGAAATCCCATGTTACATATACACTAAGAATAGTGTTATGCATGTTTCGAGCACTTAATATTATGGTATTCTTACATGGACGTTTGGTACACCCATAGTGGATATCTCACTTTGAGCTTAAAATTACTATTTTGACGTAAAAATTAGGCAAGGGGGACAAGAGACATCAAAGAGAGCCAGGGTACCCAACTTCTGAGGCCTCAGAGGCGTGGATAGCTCCAGAGCATGGATCCATGGCTCATCTTGGCCCAATTGGTAAACTAAAACTCTTTGGGAACTTGGTTACCAAGTTACACCTACTGTAATCACAAGAAAATAGCAAATAACCTGCTATTTTGACATGCCAAGGAGGTAATAAGCTACTTAGACTCCTGTAACCACGTCAATTCTTGATGACTTTCCATGACTAGACCCTAAAAGAGTTATTAAAACCTTTTGGGACTCATATTCATTGAATTACCTCATAGCAACCAGCAAAATACTGCTATTTGCAATTCTACGTAGAAATGAGGTAAAAACTTCAAAAATTCATTAAAAATACAATTCTTAATGAATCTTTCTGAAACTTTCAGGACCAATGAAGAACTGTATTATCTATGGTAAAACCAAAAAGAATTACAGTTTTATTAGTAAAATTAAAAGTTTTACTTACAGTCCATTTTTGACCATTCTACGTGAAACACTGAATCTTCAAAAATTCATAGTAATTAAATTCTGTGATGAAATTGGCAATAACATTGATAACTTTGAGAAATCAATGATTATTTTAGAATAAAAGAAGATTTACTGTTGTTACTCCTTTTATTCTTAACCATATTGGGGTTGGTAGTCACGTAAAAGCATCAATTAAGTAATTATGATAATCTTACGTGACAACAGATGATGCAATCATTAATCCAAAAATGTTTATTTTTTCTCACTCACTGGTTTTTCAGTTTGCTCCATGGCATGCCTCTGTGAGCTGTTGTTGACTTAAAAGAAGCCTCTTCTTGCTGTTTTTTCCAAAGAATCATCTTATAAATTTATTAAATCATTATTACCAACAAGTAAGTATTAGTTCAACTATTCTTAAGTGTTTTAAATCTTTCAGAATCAATCAGAAAGACGTGAAATCATATAATCCAACTATATATTGTTGTAATACTGTTATAAATCATCTTGATCCCTTAAATCCACAATTCTACGTCAAATTTCTCTACTTATATCTATCAATAAGTTCTTTGGAGTATTAGTGAGTCATTTATCTTTAATTCTTAAAGTTTTTCTCTAGCAATAGTTTTCTTCAAGAATTATCTTTATAATTATTCTTGCAAAAGATAGTTATATATTAAAATAATTTCATTATTTTAATAAAAGAAGTCTTTATCATTAAATTCTTCTTGTAATTGATTCTTGTAGACAATTACTGCTCACAGTTATAATCACTAGTAGTCTATAACACGTGAAAGAAATAATTTTATAATTATTTAATTGTGGTTATAATAATTTTTTATTATTATATTTCATAAGAACAGACATAGTACTGTTGATCAATAGTAATATTATCATCAGTTTCATAGTCACATCTTAAATCTTCAAAATTGCCAGAACCTTGTTGGAATTCAAGGACAAAGAGGAAAAAAGAATGATACAACCATCTTTCCCAAAGAAAAAAGTTTGTCTCCCAATGTTGTAAATAATTTAACAGAAATTAAAAGTAGTATCTTAATTCTAAAAGACATTGAAGAAATTCTATTACCACTCAAAGAAATAAATAGTCTCATATTATCTTTAAGCCAAATTGTTGTGCAGAATAAAAGAGAAATAGAAAATATTGAATTTATGGGTGAAAATAATAAACCAAATATTTCATTGACAATAATTAAAAGTCAATAAAAATACATAAAATTTATAAAAGAAAAAACTTTGACAATCCATTATGACCAACATATGGACATATTAACACAAAAATCGAACAAATTGTCTATTTCTGTCAAAACATTCAAGGAGAACACTTCTTAACACCAGAAAAACTACCCCAGACCATGTAGATAAGAGTTATAAATCATGGATGAATCTTAAAGATGATATTTAAAGTGAAATAAGACTTATTACTAAGAGAATGGATAAAATAAATGAGGCTAACTTAAAAATTCCAAAGTTATTAAACCCAGTTTCCCACATAAGAGGTCCTATTAAACCAAAATAGGAAATAACAAATACCTTCATATCAGACTTAAGTCATAAAGGAAACAATCAAGTGTTAATGAAAGAAGCATCTCAACTTCAAGAATTGCCAACATTTGTAGGTTGATGTAAATATGAGCACATGTCATCCATTAAGACAATCTACATGTTTCAAAAAGATTATCCCATAACAGATGAATTAATCACTGCAATATTACATTAGTTCTTTGCGAAATATGAAAAAAGATGGTATTATGGAATAAGACAGGTAAATGGCAAAAGACCTGGTATTGGTGGCAAAATGATTCCTGAAGGTATAATGTAGAAAATATACTTGAAAACTAATTTCTTGACCCATAGAAAGACAAACCTTTAGCTATGTTTTGAAAACAAGCTGAAAGATTAAATGCATTATATCCAGAAATTGCACAAAAAATGGTGCATATGAAAATTCCCAAAAAGTGTGGAGGAGAACTGGAAAATTCCATAAGGAGAAGGTTCATAGAACCATGCTTCACAGCAGAGTACATCAATGCACTAGAAGAAATTGTGTAAAGAACCAAAATTGACAGAACATGGGAAAAAATGGACATAAAAATTCCAAATAAACCATACATTAATAAGGAAAAACCAAAAAAACCCTTCAAATATAATAAAAACAATGATAAAAAAAATACCATAGATGTGGTGGTATTGGACACTTAGCCAATGATTGTCTTAAAAAGGAAAAAATAAATGAAATTGTGAAAACAGAAGACCACAATGATAAAGAAAAATCTGATTCTGAAAAAGATACTGAAGAATCAGAGAGCTCTGAAAGTTATTAAATGGAAAGAATTGATTCCATAATGAATAATATTGCTTTAATCTATGAAGTTCTGGATTTAAATTCAAATTTTTTAAAAATTGGAACATCCAACACATTACTGAAAAGAATACAAGATTCCAAACTAAATGGAACCAAAACTGGAAAAGGAATGGGCTATACAGCTGGTAAATCAACTATAAGTATTTTTATGCTAAGCAAACAAGAGTAAAAAATTAATATGGACACAGGTGCATACTGCACAGTTTTTGGAAAAAATTATTTACAAACACTTATACCAGATTGGGAAGACAAAATCATACCAATACAAGGGGTTAAATTTAGTAGCACAAGTGAAATCATGAACCCCCTTGCAATAATAGACTTAACATTGATTTTTGCACATCCTTCTCAATTTATAATAATTAAATACGAATTTTTAGTCATGTATAAATCTAATAGCAACAATTTCAAACTTGGAAATTCTTACTTATCAATCTATGGGATAGATATCTCAAACAAAAAATTGATATTTTGCCATAGGGGACAATAAAAAACAGAAATTTGTATTCTTAAGTAACAAAGAACAAATTAATGGTATAAAAAGTGTAGATAAAAGCCCTGAAAAACACTTATTCATAAGTAAAAAAATGATACAGGCAGGACTAAATTAATAATTAACAGAAAAATTAACACAAAAGTTAGAGAAAAATTGATTGATCTCTTATACAACTACAAAGATGCCTTTTCAACTGACAAAGATTCACTGGATGATATTTTTTGACATAAATTAGACATTATTCCAAATGTAGAAAAACATTATCCACCCCTGTTAAGAATACCAGCTTATCCAGCCAATCCAAGAGCTATAGAAGTTCTAGAAAGACACATTACTTAGTTCATGTACTTAGGGTTATCAAGAAAATTTGGTAATAATAAACAGGTAGAGGTTACTACACCTGTTATTGCACCTTGGCATAATGATAAATCAAGGATGGTAGGGTATTTTACAGTTTTAAATAGCTATATCATCTCTTACAAATATCCAATAACTAGAATGTATGATACATTGACACAATTGTCACAAGCTGAGGTTATTACAGCCATCAATGCTCTAAAAGGTTTCTATCAAAATTTCATAACAGATACTTCCAGGAAACTACTGAGAAAAGTAGCCCACTTTGCCATATATTAATACCTAAGAATGCCATTTAGTATAAAAGTGACCCTTAACATTTTCAAATAATGATGAATACCATATTTCCTGAAGAACTATCAGAAGAATGGGTAATAATATCCATTTATGATATCATCGTTTGTTCAGAAGCTTATAAAAACCACCTGAGAATAGTTGAAAGAGTCTCACAAAAAATAGTACAACTAGAGATGAGAATTATCTTCAAAAAGTGTCATTCTTAATATATTGAACTAAACCTACTAGGAGATGTTGTATCTGGCCTATGTTTGGGCATAGAAAAGAATAAAGTAGCAGCAGTACTACTGAAACCAAACCCAAAACCAAAAAAGAAACAAAATCATTCTTAGGATCTTCTAGATGATACATACAACACATACAATACTTTTCAAAAATTGAAAAATATTTGGATAAACTCTGTGATCAGCAGAAAATATATGAAATGACTGAAGAAAGAGCTAAAGAATATGAGGAACTGAAAACATTTGTCAACAATCCCCCCTTTCTCTTAATGCCAGATTGACAATTAACTTTCAAAATGTACATTTATTCTTGTGGAGAAGGATCAGGTGCAGCACTAAACCAAACACAAATTATAAATGATAAACCTGTTGAATTTTCAATTTTCTTCACTTCAAGAAAGATTCAGCCAAAAAGAGCAAGGAATTGAGAATACCAAATGGAATCCCTTTGCTTGGTGTTATTTTTTTAAACAAATACATTATTACTTGGGTGGAACATTCCTTGATGTTATTACAGACTCTAATGCTGTAGACTAATTATTAAACATGAAGACAACAAATAGACATATGCTGAGATGGCAGATTGCAATCTTAAATATGGAGGAAATATTAAAATAGTTGGAAAATCTTGAAATATTAATGAAAATGCAGATGTTCTTAGCAAATGTGCTCTAGAAAATACACCTGAAAGCACAGAATTTTTACCATGGGAAGAAAACTGTCACAGCGGCTCTTTGAAGTGAAGAGGGCCTGGCACTCACTTATGGAGGGCTCAAAGATAAGATAAGATGAGATACACTTAAGAGTGTTAAGATGGATTACTACAAGAATGAATATAAGAAAAGCAGCAACAAAGGATAAGAGTAAAAGAATAGAAGAGCCAACCACAAACAAGTCCAAGTCCACTGTTTCAACCTGTCAGAATGGAAAGAGAAGGGTTAATAAGGATATGGCCACCCAACTCATACTGTCCAGGCGAAGAGAAGAAATGCAAAGACTAACTTAAGATTAAATAATTATAATACCCAATAATAAGGATAAGAAAAATTATAAAATAATAAATAAACTAAATTAATTAACTGGGGAATAGTCCCCAGGGGGAAGAAAGAGGGGCTGGTATATGTGAGAATCACCAGCCCTGCTCCAGAGGAAGAATTTTCATGAGAATATTTGATGATTGAATTGAGTCTGGCCAATACAGGTCCTGTACGGCTGTACAGAACCTGTACAAGAGGTGTGGTGTATTGAAGTGATCATACAGTTTCAAGTTGGTGTATTGAAACTGTATTGGGTGAAACCAGCCTGTACAGGTATTGACAGGCTGTATTGAGGTACCAAGCTGTATGCATGTTTCAGAATGAAGATTGCTGAAATTGAATGCTGATACAAATGCTGGATCTGCTGATTTGAGGTGTTTGAGTGGGTGTGTGAATGAATACCCTTACCCCTGATGAGTGGTTGTTACAGTATCCCCCTCTTGAAACTGGTGGGCTCCTGAACACCATAATACCCTGCCATTGTTGAGTGGAATCTCACTACCCCACACAATGCTTTGAAAAGTTTTCTTTTGACCATTATCTCGAAACCCTTCTCCATCTCTGCCCCGTCAATTAAATTTATTTCCCCCTTCTTTAACTTTGAGTAAATACCCCACTTCGAACTGTTCTTTCTTCTGATTTCAACAACTGACGTCCTTGGGGTGTGGCCTTGGGTTGTATCCCAAAATGATGGCCACTGAGCTCTTGTGCTCAAAGAATGGTGCCAGATGAGTATATGAAGTGTACTCATCTGGCCAGCCCAATCAAATAAAATGATTATGACAAGAATTCAGGGGTCTTGTCCCCAATGGCCTTCAAAATGCCTCAACCAGCCCTTTATAGTGATTTTGGGCTGGTGCCTTCTCTATGGAGGATCTTGAGGAGCCTTGAATTTATGGCCATTTTGGCCTTTTTTGGATCCTTGGTATCTTGGGTGAAACTTTGGTCCATGGCCTTTTATGGCCAAATTGTGGGTTTTGCAATTTTCTGGCCCTTTTTCGCCTTTTGAAGTCTTTGGGGTCTTACGGTCCGCGCACCGTAGGCCGTGGGCCGTACGCCGCGGTCCGCGGTCTGTGGGGGTTATTGGAAGCCCCCAGGGCCCAAATTTTCTGGGGACCCAAGGGGGTCATGGGACCTAAAATGGCCCAAAAAAGAAGATTTCACCTTATATGCCCTGGACTTATTGGTGGGGTCCAGGACCACCAAGAACTTGGCCTCCCCCAAACTTGCAGGGGAGGCCCCCCATGCTGACTCCATCCCCCAAAGGGGCCTTGGATCTTGACATTGAGAGGGTTTGAGGGGGGGCATGATTGACTTGTGGCCCAAATTCCCTTGAGGTCGAACTTTTGATTTGACGTGGACTTGACAATTTGGGTGGAGTGAAATCCAGTGTCTTGCTCCTGTTTACGGTTGGTTTGACTCCTATTCATGCTCTTATAACAACTAATAAATGAGATAAAATAAAATGATTAAAATAATAAAGGAACCTCCCAATACGTGATTTGGAAGGGGATGCTGCTGCTTCCAATGAAATAAAAAGAAATTATACTAGTAAAGAAAGAAAATAAATGAAAATAAATAAGAGAAAAAAGAGAGTAAAGAAAGAAACAAAGAAAAATCCTGATGGTTGGTCCTTATTGTGGTGAGTTGCTTGATTTTGGCCAATAAGTGTCTGAAAAATGAAAACCAAGCATTTGCTGCTCACAGAGTGGCCAAGGTAATGTTTTTACGAGAAGTAGAACCCTCAGGGATGCATACCAGGAGTTGGAACTTACTTTTACGAATTCCACTCCCCACCAAGCACCATAAAACTGAAATAAATTGCCATAAATGCCTTCTGAAATGAATTGCCATAAATGGCTACTGAAATGAATTGCCGTAAATGACTTGAATTATGATGATTGGCATAAATTGAAAGGGTAATAAAGAAAGAAAATGAAAACATAAAGAAAGAAAGAAACATTTGGCCATATCTTGATAAGGTCCAAACGGAGGGTATTGATGTTGTATGCTTCCTGAACCTGTCCAAAGAATTGACAAGTGCTCACAAAGTGGCCAAGGTGATGCTTACAACAACATATGGGTAGAATACCCCCTTAAAGGTGCATGCCAGGAGAGGAACTTACTTTCATAACTTCTTCTCCCCACCAAGCACCATAAAATCAAACTCTTGAGGTATTGGGACCAGGATTGTCTGGATATAATGAATGGAAATCCTTGACAAGGTCTGGTGAGCTGGTAAGGTTGGAAGCTGGTTCCCAAGTGGTTCTTTCTGGGTCTTCACTGAATCCTTTCCACTCTACAAGATACCATAACTTACCTCTTTTGAGTTTTGAGTCCAGAACCTGAGCCACTTCCCATTCTTCTTGCTCCTCCACCAGGATTGTAGCTGGTGGAAATTGATGTTGATTTGGGATAGTTGAATGCTTGACTGGTTCTAATAAGGACACATGGAATACAGGGTGAACTGTCTTCCATTGCTGAGGCAACTTGAGGGGATATGCATGACTTCCAATCTTCTTCAGAGCCTCAAAAGGTCCCAACCATCTTTCTGATAACTTCTTGGTTGGTCTTGTGGTCTTGATGTTCTTGGAGGATAGCCATACTTTGTCCCCAGGTTGGAAATCAGGTGGAATTGCCCTATTTCTATCTGCATACTTCTTGAATCTCCTTATTTCTGACTCTAATTCTTCTTTGACAACTTGCTGTACTGATTGGAGTTTTGTTGATAACTTTCCAGCAGGTGAGTCTTGAGAAATGTGGATTGAGTCAAAGCTGGGATTTCTTCCATAAATGGTGAAAAAAGGTGATTGCTTGGTTGATGAATGTTGTGCATTATTATAGGCAAATTCAGCCAGAGGGAGCCAGGTGTACCAGTCATCTTGATGATAGCTGACATACATCCGAGGGTACTGTTCTAGTATCTGATTTACCCTCTCTGTCTGTCCATCTGTTTCAGGGTGAAATGCAGTTGAAAGATCTCTTGATATCTTGAGCTGCTGACACAATTGAGTCCAAAATGATGAAACAAATAAGGATCCTCTATCACTGATGATACTGACTGGAAGGCCATGCTTGGAAAATACATGACTAATGAAGATTTGAGCTAAGTCCAGAGCAGTGATTGTTCCATAGGTTGGAATAAAGATTGCCATTTTTGAGAATCTGTCCACAACTACTAAAATTGAATCAAAGTTGTTTGACAGTGGCAATTGAGTGATGAAGTCCATTGATAACAAATTCCAAGGACCAGACGGAATTGAAAGAGGCTTGAGTAGTCCAAACTTCTTGTGGTGAATGTTCTTGTTTCTTGAACATTGCTGACATGAGGACACATAGTCCTTGATGAATTGATTCATGCCAGCCCAATAAAAATCCCTCTTGATGAGCTTGAGGGTCTTCTCCTGGCCAGGAAGGCCAGCCAATGGTGAGTCATGACGCTTTTGAAGAATATTGAGTTGAAGTTCTTCATTGCTTGGGATTACCACTCTATCTTTGAATAATAATAACTTGGCTTGAGGCTCAAGAGAATAATCTGGAACTGATTCACCTCTTGCTAGTTGCTTGAGTATTTCTTTATAATCTTTGTCTTGCCATACTTCTTTTTGAATCTTGTCCACTAAATCTGAGAAAATTTCCACTTTGATTGAGAAGAATCTTGACTCTTGAATTCCATCTTGCTTAAGTACTCAATGAAAATTTTGAGGATTCTTGCTGATGAAGTCCACCCCCCTCTCTGGGTACACGTTGTCCCGACGTGACAAGGCATCTGGTAAAGTGGCCAGCCTGCCTGGGCGGTAAGTGATAGTGAAATGAAATTCTGAGAGAAATTCGGCCCAACGGGCCTGACAACGAGTAAGAACTTTGGAAGACATAAAATACTGCAAGGAAGAGTGGTCTGTCAAGACCTCAAAAGGATTGGAAAGAGAAAGAAGAAATGCTCTCCAGCGCTTGAGAGCCCAAACTATGCCAAGGAGTTCCTTGTCATGAATTTCATAGTTGAGTTCAGCTGGTAAGAGCTTGCGACTATCAAATGCAATGGGGTGCTTTCCTGAGTCATTCACGCGGCTCAGTACGGCGCCCAAAGCATAATCAGTAGCATCAGTCTCTACTATAGTAGGTAGAGAAGGATTAAAGTGAGATAAGATAGGAGCAGAGGTGAAAGCTTCTTTGAGTGCTTGAAAGTGACTAAGAGCTTCCTTATTGAAGATGAAAGGAGAATCTTTTTTAAGGAGGGAAGTGAGAGAAGTGATTTTTTTAGAATAATTTTTAATGAAACGTCGATAAAAATTGGCAAAGCCAAGGAAAGATTGAAGGGCCTTGATGTTTTTGGGGTGAGGCCAATTGAGGATTTTCTAAACTTTTGAAGAATCCATCTTGAGGCCATCACTTGAAACAACATAGCCCAAGTATTCCACACTTGAGGCATGGAATACACACTTGGAGGCTTTGGCAAACAGATTATTGTCCCTCAGTCTTTGGAGGACAGAGGCCACATGTTTGACATGTTCCTCCTCAGAGCTGGAAAAGACCATAATATCATCTAAATAGACCACAACAAACACATCCAAAAAATCTGCAAAGATATCATTTACTAGATTCTGGAAAGAAGAAGGAGCATTGGTCAAACCAAATGGCATGACCAAATACTCATAACTACCATACTTGGCTCTAAAGGCAGTTAAGTGCTCATCCCCCTCTTTGATTCTCAGAAGGTTATATGCACCACGCAAGTCTATCTTGGAGAAGATAGTGGAACCGTTGAATACGGTAAGAAGCTGGTTCATAGGAGGAACAGGGTATCTGTTCTTCCTAGTGACAGCATTGAGTTTGCGGTAGTCAACACACAAACGAAGACCTCCATCCTTTTTCTTTACAAAAAGGACAGGTGCTCCTGTTGAAGAGGAGCTTGGTCTAATGAAACCTTTCTCTACATTCTCTGAAATGTAGGCCCGCAGTGTTTCTGACTCTTGATTTGATAATGAGTAGATAACACCAATTGGAGGTAGAAGACCCTCCAATTCGATATGGTGATCACAGGCGCGGTGTGGAGGAAGTTTCTCAGATTTCACCTTGGAGAATACATCCAAATATTGGTGATAAGCAGGAGGGACTACCTTCAACACAGTTTCAATTTCTTCTGGCTCTTCCTCCTCATCCCACTGCTCCTCCAGGGAGGCATGAAATGATAAGGGAGGAAGGTCCATATCCCCCTGAAAGAGATGAAGTGAAGATATGGCAACATCTTCTCCAACATCCTTTATCTCTTTGAAGACTTCATCTCTTAATGGAAGTAATGACTGAGAGGGAATTATGGAAGGGATATGGACAGAAGAAGGAATGGAAGGTGTCTTAAGTTCACCAGCCAGAGCAACACTGTTGACAGCAGTGGCTACGTCATTACTAGTAGAAGGAATAATACCACTAGAATCCTTATGACTAGAATCATAGGTGATCAATCCATTTTTCCAATCAATAATGGGATTAAAATGGTAAAGGAAATCATAGCCCAATATCAGGTCTTCTCCCTTGGGTGAATCTATGATAAAGAAGTCCCATTCAAAGCTTGGGAAGGAGGGCAAGTCAACTACCCACTTGGTATAATGGGTGATGAACAAGGCAGGGGATTCATTAGAATCCAAAATGAAAAGAGGAATCTTTTCAGGGAGCTCTGACAGAGTCAATGAGTACTTGAGAACAAAATTCTTTGCAATAAAAGAGTTTGTAGCACCAGAATCAATGAGAATACTATAAAAAATATCAGAGATTGAAGAAAAAATAAGAAATTTTAAGGATTTCTTGACACTAGTATTCAGAGTGCACAATTGTGCTCTTGAAGGAAATAAGTGAGAACCATTGAACACATCATGATTCCCACTCAGGCTTTTCCCTGCTTGCTAGGGAAGCCTTCTGATGATCCTTGCCTATTCTCAGGCCTCTTGAAGCATTTTTCAAATGGGTGCTTTACGCCACAATAATTGCACAAACCTTCTTTAATCTTCCTCTCCTTTTCAGAACCAATTAATTTGTTGTCCTTATTGAGGAGAGCAGCATGAGGCTTGTCTTTGGACATTTGAAAATTCTTCCCCTTGTTATTCTTATTGTGATAAGGCTTCTTGGATGATGAACTTTGAGGAGGCTTGGAGGAATTGGATCCAAAGATTGGAGGCTTCTTCTCTTGATGACTGCCCTTTTCCTTTTGCCTCTCATGATATCTTGTGTCTAATTCTAAAGTGACATCCATAAGTTCTTGAAGAGTGTCAAAAGTTCCAGGGTGAGAAGCCAATTGGTCCAATAATCTTGATGCCAATCCTCTTATGTACACATTAATGTAAGCTCTTTCCCCCCAATCTCCAATTCTTGACATTAAGCTTATGAAATCTGCTATGTACAAGGAAACATGACCACTTTCCTTCATCCTCAAATTGTCCAACTCCTGTTCAGCTTTCCTGACTTCATTGGGGTCACCAAACAGAGTGAATAATTGTAAGATGTGACTATGACACTGATGATAATATTACTATTAATCAACAGTACTATGTCTGTTCTTATGAAATATAATAATAAAAAATTATTATAACCACAATTAAATAATTATAAAATTATTTCTTTCACGTGTTATACACTACTAGTGATTATAACAGTGAGAAGTAATTGTCTACAAGAATCAATTACAAGAAGAATTTAATAATAAAAACTTCTTTTATTAAAATAATAAAATTATTTTAATATATAATTATCTTTTACAAGAATAATTATAAAGATAATTCTTGAAGAAAACTATTACTAGAGAAAAACTTTAAGAATTAAAGATAAATGACTCACTAATACTCCAAAGAACTTATTGATAGATATAAGTAGAGAAATTTGACGTAGAATTGTGGATTTAAGGGATCAAGATGATTTATAACAGTATTACAACAATATATAGTTGGATTCTATGATTTCACGTCTTTCTGATTGATTCTGAAAGATTTAAAACACTTAAGAATAGTTTAACTAATACTTACTTGTTGGTAATAATGATTTAATAAATTTATAAGATGATTCTTGGAAAAAACAGCAAGAAGAAGCTTCTTTTAAGTCAACAACAGCTCACAGAGGCGTGCCATGGAGCAAACTAAAAAACCAGTGAGTGAGAAAACAATAAACCTTTTTGGATTAATGATTGCATCATCTGTTGTCACGTAAGATTATCATAATTACTTAATTAATGCTTTTACGTGACTACCAACCCCAATATGGTTAAGAATAAAAAGGAGTAACATCTGTAAATCTTCTTTTATTCTAAAATAATCATTGATTTCTCAAAGTTATCAATGTTATTGCCAATTTCATCACAGGTTGTAATTACTGTGAATTTTTGAAGATTCAGTGTTTCACGTAGAATGGTCAAAAATGGACTGTAAGTAAAACTGTTAGTTTTACTAGTAAAACCATAATTCTTTTTGGTTGTACCATAGATAATACAGTTCTTCATTGGTCCTGAAAGCTTCAGAAAGATTCATTAAGAATTGTATTTTTAATGAATTTTTGAAGTTTTTACCTCATTTCTACGTAGAATTGCAAATAGCAGTATTTTGCTGGTTGCTATGAGGTAAATCAATGAATATGAGTCCCAAAAGGTTTTAATTAATCTTTTAGGGTCTAGTCATGGAAAGTCATCAAGAATTGACGTGGTTACAGGAGTCTAAGTAGCTTATTACCTCCTTGGCACGTCAAAATAGCAGGTTATTTGCTATTTTTCTTATGATTACAGTAGGTGTAACTTGGTAACCAAGTTCCCAAAGAGTTTTAGTTTACCAATTGGGCTAAGATGAGCCATGGATCCATGCTCTGGGGCTATCCACGCTTCTGAGGCCTCAGAAGTTGGGTACCCTGGCTCTCTTTGATGTCTTTTGTCCCCCTTGCCTAATTTTTACGTCAACATAGTAATTTAAGCTTAAAGTGAGATATCCACTATGGGTGTACCAAAAGTCCATGTAAGAATACCATAATATTAAGTGCTCAAAACATGCATAACACTATTCTTAGTGTATATGTAACATGGGATTTCTCACTTTCCCATTATTTTGGCTAAAAATCAAGAAAAACAAAAATTTTCACGGATCTTTTATGTGGTATTAATGATGTGGTATTGAAGTATTCTCCATTTTACCACCTCAAATACTTAAATTGAGCTTATTCACTCTATGGAGCTACCCTAAGTGAATTTTTGTGTAGAATCCAAATCTGGTCTTAAATCCATGGATTTACTTACTCAATAAAAAGTTATTCATCTTTTCTGAAATTGAAAATAATGAATTTTGGATATATGCATGACTTATGAGTTTTGCATAATTCAAAATTTCTTTTTAAGATAATTGTGGCCCATTTGGGTATGTAAAATATACCTCAAGGCTCACAATAATTGAGATTCAAACAATGGCCAATTATTGAGGAGGTAGGAAGGGTCTTCATTGGAAATATTTGAGAGGTAAGGTCCAATCCATTTGCCAGCTCTACCAGTAAGAAAAGAAGTTGAGTACAAAACCTTCTTCCTGTCAGAGAAGAAGTTTGCTGGATCATTATGGAAAATTAGTTGACAGGATTGGATAAATCCTCTCAGCTTATGAGCTTGAGTACCATCAAAAGAATCAGGTGCCTTCATGGATGGAGTCTTGAAAGCAGGGGCTTTGGAATTGTCCCTGGGGGCAACTGCTTGAGTGAGTTGTCCCATGAATTGAGTCATCTGCTCCATCATCTTTGTTAGCTGGCGCCTCTTTCGTGGCTTCCAGACTAAAGTATTAGTAATTTAATAAACTAATAGAGGTGGAATACTATTAAATGTAATTAATAGACGCGTCACTGGTGTTAATAAGATGTACTGTTGGAATTAAGGCTTCAACGGTACTATAAAGGGTAAAGTGAATTGAATCACTTATAAGTGAGAGCGCTCAATATTTCTAAAATAAAATGTAAATGATTTTAATTGTAAAAATATAATTGGTAAGAGCTCTGAGGATTCATTCAAAGAGAATCAATCCTCCTTAAATGTTGTAATTACAAATTTGAAATCAAACAATGTAAAATAATTCTGTTTTGAATGAAGAAAGATTTGCTATGGTAACAGGAGCAAATGTAACAACAAAATTAATGACATAGTGGGAGCATATACTATGACACATTGAGTGATTAGTCATAGAAACAAGATTTAATTCATATTATAATAATATGAATTTAAGTATTTAAAATTTATACAAAAAATTAAGAGAAAATGAGATGAAAACTTAAAGAAAGTAATTGGGGTCTGTGTAGCAGGTAAAGGTTTACATGCTTGCAGGCTCACATTTAGTAATAATAAAAAAAAAAAAAAGATTTAGTTTTGAAAAAGGTTATAATAATTTTGAATTTTGGAAATAATGTCTTGTATATTTGATTTTTCTTCATATGACAATTTTTTGTTGTTGGAGTCATGGAATTGTCTAAGATCCTTGAGTTCGTTTGTATTTAATTTATTTTTATGGAATGATTTTTGAAGGAGAGCTGATTCAATCTGGACTTCTAGCGTATCGTAAGGTTTTTTTGAGTTGAGGTAGTAGTATAGGTTTCTTTCATTATGGATATTCTTTATGATACGCAGTAAGATACTTGACATTTGAATTTTAGTTGTGATAGGTTGATCGTTTAATTTTCTTTCAATGTAATTTTTTATCTTGTTCAATATTGTTTCATTTTTATTTTTATTAATAGTCGTATTTGTCATTGCTTCTTCTTTATTTTTATCAATAGTCGTATTTGTCGTTGCTTCTTCTTTATTTTTATTAATAGTCGCGTTTATTGTTGCAAGCTCAATTTCGTCAATGCTGGAGCTAGCGTGATTGGTAGTAGGTCGCGACATTTGTTCTTTTTCAATTTTACTTGCTATTGCTTTTTCTTCATTTACAGTAATAGTTGCATTTGTTGTTTTGTCACTATTGTTACTATTCAGATTTTTATTTCTTGTATTTTTTAGAGAAGTAGTTGCTTTTTCATTAGAAGTAACTAGGTGGGGGCTTCTATAGCTAATATTATTAGAAATGTTATTATTATTATCTTTAGTAATCGTCGCATCCGTTTTTGGTGACTTAATATTGTTGATGCTGAAGCCAGTACAACTAGGATTAGGTTGTAAATTCTGTTCATCGTTCTTATAGTTCTTATTTCCGTTCGCGTCAGGTTGATTAAAATTAGAGTTACTATCCTTATTGATAGTATTCGCGTTAATCTTTTCCCTATAATCCTTGAGTGTATTGAACTTGCATGCGGGGGAAAGAATTGATTCCGATGAGAGGTTGACAGTTGTATCACTACTGCACACTTCTGAACCTGTATTCTTCATGTAATCTGATTCATTCGATGACTTACTGTATTTGCTACGTTGCATTTTTTCTTGATTTTTACTACTATATTGAGACCCTGTAGGTTGAGTGGATCTCAAACTTAATTCATCAGTTGTTTTGGGATTTCTAGATTGAATTTTTGGTGTAGGAGGTAGTGATAAACTATCATAACTGCAAGATTTGCCTTGGAAATGGTCTTTTTTCCATGCTTCCGACCGAGCTGTAGGCTTCCTTCTCCAACGAGGAGAGGTAGGATGGTTTAAAGAATAGTTACTGGTCATCATTTTGGATAGATGACCAGTAACAATGCTTATGTCTTTCATGAACAAAGACAGCCGTTGAAAAGCTTCAATTTTGGGGGGGGCCATGGTCATTGAAACTTGATTGTTGGTGTTGGAGGATGGTACTGATGGCTCCAATGAGATGTTGAGATAATGATTCTATAGATTAAAGATTTATCTTATAATACTATAGAAAAAAAAAAATCAGAATTAAGCTTTGATTTTTTAATCTTCAATGGAAGAGTAGGTGATTGAGGAATAATATTTATTAATTAGGTATTCCGACGTCTAATTAATTTATTAGATGTAATTAATTAATTAATCAAGTCTAAAATAAATTTTAATATATTAAATGTTAGCTGGCGCCTCTTTCGTGGCTTCCAGACTAAAGTATTAGTAATTTAATAAACTAATAGAGGTGGAATACTATTAAATGTAATTAATAGACGCGTCACTGGTGTTAATAAGATGTACTGTTGGAATTAAGGCTTCAACGGTACTATAAAGGGTAAAGTGAATTGAATCACTTATAAGTGAGAGCGCTCAATATTTCTAAAATAAAATGTAAATGATTTTAATTGTCAAAATATAATTGGTAAGAGCTCTGAGGATTCATTCAAAGAGAATTAATCCTCCTTAAATGTTGTAATTACAAATTTGAAATCAAACAATGTGAAATAATTCTGTTTTGAATGAAGAAAGATTTGCTATGGTAACAGGAGCAAATGTAACAACAAAATTAATGACATAGTGGGAGCATATACTATGACACATTGAGTGATTAGTCATAGAAACAAGATTTAATTCATATTATAATAATATGAATTTAAGTATTTAAAATTTATACAAAAACTTAAGAGAAAATGAGACGAAAACTTAAAGAAAGTAATTGGGGTCTGTGTAGCAGGTAAAGGTTTACATGCTTGCAGGCTCACAATCTTGAGGAGACTTGGATCAGTTTGAGAGACAAGAGGTTGACTAGAAAGGGCTAGATTAGAACCCTGAGGCACCTCTGGAGCATTTGCCAAGGCATCTACCACTTCAGTTTCCCCAGAATCTTCCTCTTCCACAGACTCTTCCCCCTCTTCATCTTCAACTTCCCCTAATCTTGCTCTTGCACCTTCAGACATGCCAGGGTAGCCACCCAAAAGTCCAGAAAAGGATCTTGATCTTCTAGATTTCATTCCACCTCTTCTTGAGGGTGCTGCTCCTTCCATTGGTGGTCCTCTGTCCAAGTTTGCACTCAGTTGATGAACTGATGGTGTGCGGTCAAGAGGAGCCCTTGCTGTAGGAGTGAGAACAGCTGGAATTTTCCGGGATCTAGTATTCTTTGCTGGGGGGCTATGCTGGACTGGCATTATCAAAAGAATTAAAATAACTTGATGGTATTAAGAAGAATAATAAGGCTTGGCCAAATCGATCACAATAAAATCTTGATGAATCCTTAGCAATCAATTCAAATCTTGAGGTGAAATCAAATTCAATCAACAATCAAATCAATTCAATCAATCAACAATCAATTCAAATCAAATATCAATAATCTTGAGTAAATCAATAATCAATAAATCAATAATTCAGTGTCTTCAATATGAAATCAAGGTCTTGAGGAATCAATCAATCAATTCAAAATCTTCAGAAATCAATTCAATATCTTGATGAGTCAAAATAAATCAATAAATCAAAATAAATTCTTGAGGATCAATCAATATCTTGAGAGTTCAAAAGTCAATCAATAATCCAAATGCAATACTGAATCAATAACCCAATCAACCAATGAGTCCCAATGAATAATCCAATCAAATAACCAATCAATTACTCCTGAATAAGACCTGAATAAAAACACAGAAAAATTTGATTTGATAAAATAGAATGAAATGATGAAATTGTCAGCATTGATTAAGAAAGAAGAAAGGATCAATTTTCATATAAATGAAATGAATGAGATGAAAATTGATGAAAGAGAAAATCATGATCATTAAAGATCATTAAATCATAAATGAGATCATAATTGATGAATGAGAGAAAATGAATATAAATGAATGAAAAGAAAGAATCAAATATGAGTTAATTAATTTAATGTCACAGGGGCTCTTCGAAGTGAAGAGGGCCTGGCACTCAGTAAACTGGGACTCACTTATGGAGGGCTCAAAGATGAGATAAGATGAGATACACTTAAGAGTGTTAAGATGGATTACTACAAGAATGAATATAAGAAAAGCAGGAACAAAGGATAAGAGTAAAAGAATAGAAGAGCCAGCCACAAACAAGTCCAAGTCCACTGTTTCAACCTGTCAGAATGGAAAGAGAAGGGTTAATAAGGATATGGCCACCCAACTCATACTGTACAGGCGAAGAGAAGAAATGCAAAGACTAACTTAAGATTAAATAATTATAATACCCAATAATAAGGATAAGAATAATTACAAAATAATAAATAAACTAAATTAATTAACTGGGGAAAAGTCCCCAGGGGGAAGAAAGAGGGGCTGGTATATGTGAGAATCACCAGCCCTGCTCCAGAGGAAGAATTTTCACGAGAATATTTGATGATTGAATTGAGTCTGGCCAATACAGGTCCTGTACGGCTGTACAGAACCTGTACAAGAGGTGTGCTGTATTGAAGTGATCATACAGTTTCAAGTTGGTGTATTGAAGCTGTATTGGGTGAAACCAGCCTGTACAGGTATTGACAGGCTGTATTGAGGTACCAAGCTGTATGCATGTTTCAGAATGAAGATTGCTGAAATTGAATGCTGATACAAATGCTGGATCTGCTGATTTGAGGTGTTTGAGTGGGTGTGTGAATGAATACCCTTACCCCTGATGAGTGGTTGCTACAAAAACCATATAGAAGGAATATTTGTCACAGACATCGGCACATAATTCTTTGAAACAAGTCAAAGAAAACTATAAGATGTACAAGAAGTACCATATTTTATTCTAAAATTTGATGAAAGAGTGTGCAGACTCATCATTATTCTCTGGACTAGCTTGATTATGGAAAAGAGGCTATGAAGGAGGAATATCTCACCTCCTTGATGGAATCCTTCATCATAGAGATAAACATACATGTTTCATGACCCTGACAGACAGCATTTTAATAAACAATATACTACATGAATGCCATGATAGTGTTGTTTCTGGAAATCTTGCAGAAGAGAGGACATTGGAAAGGGTAAAAAATGGCTCTTGGTGGTCAAAATGGAGAAAGAATTCTTCAGAATATTTCCAAACTTCTGAAAGATTCCAAAATTAAAAAAAAGACATGCGGAAGAAATTTAAAACAATGATTCAAATAAAAGAACCAAAATTCCAAAGGGGGATAGTTCATATGGATTGGGTAACAGCTCTACCCCCAGGAGGAGACAGAAGTTTCAATGCATGCTTAATCCTGTTTTAAAGGTACAGCAAAGCCGCAATGTTCTTGCCAATTGATAAAAATGACACAGCCTTAATGATATGGAATAGAGGTATGAGCTATCCAGGTTGATTCCAGAATATCATAGGTGATAGAGACCCCAAATTGACTTAATCTTTATGGACAAATATCCAGAACCTGTTAGGCACAGAATCATCATTCTAAATAGCCTATTACCCCTAGACTGATGGAGTATAAGAAAGAATGATACAAAATCTAGAAAGCATGATCAGAATATTCTGTGCTTATGGCCTAGAATTGAAATATTCTTATGGTTTTAGCCATGATTGGTGTACCCTAATACCAGTTCTTGAGCTGCAATATAAGACAGAAATTCATTCATCAACAGGAAAAAACCTGAAATATTGGAAAAAGGTTGAAATTAAAAACTACCTTATGCCACCCTTAGAGAGGACTTTGTTGAAATACCTCCAAAAGCAAGAAGGTATAAAGTAATACTTGATAAAGAAAGAAATATTGCGAATAGATGTATGGAGAATTTGTTTAAATATGAAAAAGAACCATGGTACAACATTGATCAACCACCTAATTTTAAGATAGGAGACTTAGTATTAGTATCAACTATAAAATTTAAAAGCATTAAAATACCAAGAAAGGTTCCTTTGAAAGAACCTTTATTATAAAAGCCCTACATACCCCTAAGGCTGTACAATTGGAGTTAACCAGTGAAGTAATAAAAAAACTATATGCACCATTTTCTGTGACATTTCTGGATACAGTGAATTTAATCTTTCAGCTTTTTTGAAGAACCAAGTCAAAGGTTTATCTTCATCTGGGTCAAAGAAGGAATTTTAAAATTAATTTTCTATTTTGTACCTCCAGGAATCATTTTCCCACTTGGTGATTATTTCATTTTTCCACCAAGACCAGATATTCTTGCCATTTTTTGTCTTATTCAATGATACCATCCTTTTTCAGATTTTTCAAAGAATGAATGTAATCTTGCGGTGATTATCTCATCTGGTATGACATAATCCTCTTGAAACATTTCAAGTGTTTCAGTAAATGGTGTATGGTCACATTCACCTTCACCTGTGAATTTTGGCCATTATTTTAATTGAGGTTCTTCCTTAATTAATAATTGATTATTGTCTTGATGGCTAAAGTATGTTATGAATGGATTTTTTATTTAATCTTTTGGTTTGATAGGAATTCTTTTGGGAGAAAACAGGGTTGACAACTTTGGAAGATTTAAGTTGGTCTTGTTTATTTATTTTACTCATTGTCTCAGTGATAGGTCTTGTTTCACTTTTAATGTCATCTTTAGGATTCATTCTTGCTTTATCACTATTTTCTACATTTTCTAGAAGTAATTTTTTATGTGATGAAGTGTTTTCTTCAAATTTATCAACAGAGATACTTAATTTATCTAATTTTTCTGTCAAATTGTCAATACTCATTTCATAATTGATTTTCAAAGTATTCTCTTTGATATTTGCCTTGTATTGATACAGTTTCTGTTGTCCCTGTATCAATTTCTGAGTAATTTCAATAAAGACTTTGGGTTTATTATTTTCAACCATAAACTTAATTCTGTCTATTTCTTTTTTATATTGCACAAAAATTTGTGTTGAAGATAATAGACTACTAATCATTTCTTATGAAAATAATAAACTATTGTTAATTTTCTTTAGGTGTAAAATGATATGTTTGATTTCTGTTAAATTATTTACAACATGAGGAGACAAAGTTATTTCTTTGGGAAATGGGGGTGTCTCATTCTTTTTTCCTCCTTGTCCTTGAATTCCACCAAGGTTCTGGCAAGATTGAAGACATTTTCCATGGAATATTTTTGGATTGTGAGAATTGTCAGCCTGTGACTCAAAACCAGAGCACAAGCATGACTGCAAAAATAGCATAAACTAATTGTAGATCAAACTACCACCAAAACATGGAGCTGAGACAAAAAAGCTCTAAAGGTATCAAAAGAAAGAGGAAAGTCACCTCATCCCCAAATGTGCAAGTCTCATAATCATAGGAAAGAGAATAAAAAGGTTATTCAAGCTCAAAGCAGTTGCTGATCATAAAGCTTCACTTTCACCTCCCATCTAAAATACAGGGAAAGAGGCTGAACACCATCAAATAATTATTTAAATTAGAACGCTCAATTTGGGATATCCAATGGTACTAGGAAAATTGAGCTAGCACCAAAAATATAGAGGTTATGGCCAAAATAGAGCTAAATATGGGTGAATAAAATATTCACCTCTCATCCAAGTTCTACAGTTTTAGTGTGAGATATCCAAAGTGGGGTCTCTTTCAAAAGAGAACAATCAGAGCTTTCTGATTATGCCATAAATTTCCTTGGATCTCCTCTAGAACAAAAGTTATGGAGCAAACAAGATCAATACAGGATTAATAATAAATCCACAAATTGATAATGGAATTTAGAATTGCTATAGCTTTGTCATTTTGAATGTTAGCTATAGCTAATGATTATTGATTTTGTAGATCTCATCAAGAGCTACAGAACAAGCCACTTTTGAGCTCCCTATCTCTAAAACTGACAAAGATATTTAGGTTTTTAGATTGTAATCCCACGCTAGCCAGTACATGATCTTACTCTGGGAAAGCTGTCAATAAAACTGAATTAACAGCTAATTCATTTAATCAAATGCTTCTTACTCTTTAATTTATCATAAATTGACAAATAAGAGTCATACAGTTATGTCATGTACAGCTTCTGATGCTTCAGAAGCACCAGAACACATCTGTAAACTCCATTGGTGAAGGGTTTCACCCTGTATAGGGTAAAAATCACAACTTGTGGATCTAGAGCCACATTTTCACCCAATAACTGTCTGTATTAAGTTCTCAGAGCCACAAACCACCCCAAATTAGTGAAACGTTTCACTCTGTTGGTGTGTGCAGAGGTAAACAACCTCCCACTACCCCAGAAAAAGATCGAAGGAGGCCAATCCATCATCCTGTTTGTAAGGTTTGACTATGAAACAATAAGTAAAAATTACTAATTTATTACTTATTGTACTCTGAATTTCCTTATGAATTGAATAAATAAGATTGAAAATATAATAATAATAAATAATTATTATTATCATGGCGTAAAATAATTATATTATTAAATAAATATAATAATATAATTTATATTATGAAAATATAATATAATAAATAAATATATTAATATAAAATAATTAATATATTTGAAAAGCTCTTTATTATTGTTACCAACAAATAATAAAGGCGTAAAAAATTGCTTTTTATTAATAAAAAACAATTAATAACAATAATATTACTAATATTAAAGTTATGAATTAATATAAATACTATTTATATTAATTAGAGAATTATTAAGAGAGTAATAATAAAGAAATTATTATAATAAGAGAAAATAACCTACTTTTAGCACTTAATATAATAATTTTGGAATATTTTACGCCAGAAAATATAAATGCAACCTTTTCAAATTGTATTTACAATAAAAATAAAGAAAAATTACAAATTATTCTGGATTTTTACATGGAAATGAGTTTTAGAGAGATTTTTAACAAAAACAATGAAATAAATGATTTAATCACGTCAAAATAGATGATTATAATAAGGTGGTCTTTGGTCTTTAATAATATAGTAGTTTTATATATAAAGAATAAAGAAATTACCTTTGATTTAATTGATTTAATGTTTTTGATGCGTCTGAGGGGAAAATAGAGTAAAAAGAGCTCTATTTATAGTAAATACCTCCCTCCTAGAGTCCAACAGGCTTCTAGTAGACGTGTAATGATCATATCCACTGGAATTGATCAATATTTTAAGGTTTGATGATGATTACATCATGATCAAACCATATTACATCATTATTACACCATTATTTAGAGTTATCACTATAACTCTAAGTTTGATGACATCAGAGGCTTGGCAAAACCCCAAATTTCGTGGATTTTATTAGTTTTAATCATAAACTAATATTATTCACCAATTTTATCACTCTTAAGACTGTTAAACTTAATTTAAGGTTACTGTGAGTGATCATAACTGCTCCAATTAAGCTCATACTTTGATCCTCAATAGCTTTTAAGATTTTTACGCTACAGCAATTCAAAGAGTGAATTCTGATAGCCTGGCATAACCTTATTATTCTTCTAAGAGCTTTTCATTACATCATCAAAACTCTAATTTTGATGATTTTCCTTGTAACTCATCTTTTCTGTCAAAATTCAATATTTTAAACTTCAAACCTTGATTTCAGGGGGTTATACCCTGAATTTAATAATAAAAATTACATCATTCTTCACGAATGAGCTAGTAGAATAGAACTGTATACTTTTTTTTAAGTTTGGAACACTTTCACAACAAAGTGGTCAACAGCTCTGTTAATTTTTGTCAATATTTCATCATAGGTTTTAACCTTGTTTATAATTTGTAATATAAAGTTCATATCTGTGTTCTTACAGTAATTACATGGTAACTTTATTTTTGGTTCATCATTCTATCATGTATAGTTTAGGAGATATTAGCTATGATCCTTGAATATATGCATTGACCAAAAAAGTGCATATATTCAGGTTAATTCCTTAAGTATTAACTTTGGAAATGAGCTTATTAATTGTTTTATGTGTGGAATTTCGTGGGAAATCTACTGGTACAATTTATTTCACATGCTGTTCCATTAGTTCTTGAGATAAATAAGTTTTTATGGTTTTTATAAGGTATTATACCTTATAACTCATTAAATATTGACTTTACAGATATGCCATAAAAATGGTTTATGTGTATTTTGTCATGGGGAATCCAATGGTATAATTTATTTTACATATTGATTCATTTATTTTTAAGTTAAACCAATTTTTGTACCAATTTATGGTATTTTTTGTATATTTAAGTAATTATTTTTAATGTATAATTATTCTAAGTAATTTTAATATAATTATATTAAGGTATAATTATTCTAAGTCCTTTTTGTGCCCTTATTGGGTATGTGGTCATATCTCAAAGGCTCACATTCCCTACCACCAAAAAAGATTGTACCACAATCTGATATGTGTCATTAGGGTATCATCCACTGTCCTACCTCTTCATTAGACTTTATCAGTCCTGAAGCTCAATAATGCTTGATTTTGTTATTCTTTAGGTTTTCTTTCATGTCTAAACCTCCTCAGTAGTTTATCAGCATTTGTTATATCTTTCTCAAGTAGCCATTCATCTTCTTGAGTTGGATTCCTATACCTTACAAGGTATTCTCTTTCTTTTTTGTTCCTTGTCCTTCTTTCTTTAAGGACTTTTACAATTCTTTTTTCTTCTCCTTCTTCCAAAGGGGGAATTTCAAGTGGGGGTTTATTTCTTAGTGGAAATAATTCCTTTTCACTTGAGCTGTAAGGTTTTATAAGACTTACAGGGAAAGTTGGGTGTTTATTCATTAAATCACCTGTAACTTCCAATTGTACAGCATTGGGTCCATGAAGTGCTTTTACCATAAATGGTCCTGCAAAGGAATCTTTCAATTTCTTTGGTCCTTTTATGTTATTAAAGTTAAGAGTTGATACTAGTACCAAATCTCCTATTTTGAAGTCAGGTGGTTTATGACTTTTGTCCCATCTTTCTTTTGCATATTTGAAAGAGTCTTGCATGCATCTGTTTGCATGGTGTCTTGCTTTGTCAAGAATTATCTTAAAACTGCTTGCTGTTGGATGTATGTCCACTAAGTCCTTTTTGAGGGTATCATAAGGAAGTCTTGGATTCCAACCTTTCTCTAGCATTGCTGGTGTTTTGCCAGTAGAAGAATGGATTGATGTCTTATATGCCAGTTCAAGTGCGGGTATCAGTGTTCACCAATCATGGGTGAAACCATCAGAATATTTGAATTCTAGCCCATAAGCACAGAATCTTCTGATCATGTCCTCTAAGGTCTGTATCATTCTTTCTGCTAAACCATCAGTTTGGGGATGGTAAGCTGTTGAGAATGATAGCTTTGTCCCAAATAAGTTATGGAGATTTGTCCATAATGCTGAAGTGAACTTTGGGTCTCTGTCACTTATAATATTTTGGAATAAGCCTGTGTGGCTAATGACTTTATTCCATATCATTATGGCTGTATCCATAGCTGTGTCATCTTTATGACATGGTAAGAATGTCAGCCTGTGACTCAAAACAGAGCACTAGCATGACATCCAACATACCATAAATAATGGTATGACAAGTATTGAGCAAACATAGTCAATACAGGTAATAAATAAGAGGAAAACAATCCTCTTAAATTAAACACCAACCTTATCCAAACAGAATAAGGAAACCTAGAGGAGAATAAACAAGTCAAAACCCTTATTTTCACCTCTCATCTAACTTATGAATATTTAAGTTATCCTATACCAAAGTGGTATTCTTTTTAAAGCTCACATAGAGAGCTACACAATGATATCATCCATGTTGTTGCAACACCACTACAACTGGAGATACCATATGACCTTTATTTCAAAACCAAGACCCCCGTGAAAGTCAAAGAGGGCTTGTACAAAACTGTACAAAAGTATAACCAAATTAAAGACATAAACTAGAGCTTTAATTTGAGATACATTGGACCTCTGTATCTCTTAAATTGACTGAGGGATCTTGGTTCAAAGGTTTAACAACCAAAAATACAGATATTCTGAAAACAAGAAAGTAAACAAACCCCTGTATCTTTGGCATACACTCATACAACTGTACAGTGTAATATACCAAACTGTAGAGCTAATCAAGCCCTACAAAACTGTATCATCAGAATACAGATATCTTCCAAATTGGAGAAGATATCTGGCATGGAAGTTTTTGAAGCCTCATACAGATGTACAAAATTACATCCAAAAACTTAAAACCCTTATAGCTTTTGCTATTTGAAAGAAGGGTAAACATGAAGCATACTAAAGTGATGAGCTCATCAAGCCCTTCAATTCTGTGCTCTTGGTTTCTTGATATCTCAAAAACTGACTAAGATACCTTGGTTGGAAGTATTTTGACCAATACTGGCCTGTACCAAACCTGTACCAACCAGTACTGTCTTCATACTTAAAATAATGGTTTTTTAAAGCTTAAACCCGCCCAGAATGACTAATATTGATCATACAGACACCAGTACAACGTCATCCAAATGCTGACGTGGCAGGTGAAAAGTTTTTTCACCCTGTATTGACCCATAATGATCATTTGTGGTTCTAAAACCACAATTCTGCCTATGTTGACGTCAGAATTGAGGATCCAGAACCACAGATTGACCATTGTAGTGAAAATTTTCACTCCTCTGACGTGTGAAGAGTTAATAACTCTTGACAGTGTTGAAAGATATAAAAAGCAGGGTTTTTTCCTTGAAAACCCATCATCATTATCTTATTTACCCATATTCTTACATGACAAAACTGTTATCCATCAGTAGTGTCCTTAGAATTATCAAAGATATAATTAGAGTATAATTATTGTAGTACTTCTTTACAGTCAGAGATATTAGAGTATTGCAACCCAGGTCCTCAATAGACTCATCACCACTGTTACCACGTAGCAGTAGCACCTGAAGAATTCAATTTATTTATTTTTTGACATGTCACAGTCATAATACTAGCTTGTATTTACACTTTATAGCTACTATATAGACTCACCCTGACATTTTGGGGGCCTGGCCGTGGTTTTGCAACCTTATTGGACGTGTTTTGAACTGAATTAGGCGTAAAATTCAGTTATTTAAAAGGTATTTTACTAACAGTAAGTAAAATTTCTAATATATTTTATTTTATATTATTATCATTTTTTTTAGCATCATATATTATATACAAATTTTTTTCCTCCAAAAATATATATTATAAAATATTTTTGTTGAGAGTAAGAGTACAAATCCTCTTTTTTCATTATATTGCAATAATTTCCACGAAATTTGATAATAATACAACAGTATTATTTAAAATTTCAATATAAATAATAATATACAAACAGTATATTATTTATTTTACTATTTTTTTTCACCAAAGTGCGTGAAAATTAATAAAGAATCATTTATTAATAAATAATTAATAAATATTAAATAATAAAATAATTTTTTATTATTTATAAGGAATATTTTAATTAAATATTTCCTTTAAAAACAAGACATCACTCAAATTGACGTGAAAACTTGTAATTAATTGATAATTTAAATCAATATCAAGTGTTAAAATAAATATTATTTATAATATTTATAATAACAAATCAAATCTATTATAATTTAATACATTTGACGTGTTTATATAAAACCATAATAATATCCAAGTGAATCATTCACAAAACACTTGGATATTACAGTTTTCACTTATGAAAAATAAGTGAAAAACTCAAAAAACTGTTATTTTTCAATAAAAAAACAAAAAACATATAAAAATAATAAAAACACACAGAAATACCTCAAAATTTCGAAAAGTAACAGTAGAATTGAATATAATCATTTTGTCTTATCATAAAATACTGATATACAATCTGAAATATCTTTTCTGAATAGTGGAAAAAGACTATATTCCATTAGAAACCCAGTCAGAAGGAAATCCATCTGTGACAGCCTCAGAAGACAGAGAGGTGCTGCCAAAAACCAAGGGCAAGCAGAAAAGACACAGTGAAGTGACAATAAACTCAAAATATTGGACACCAATAGCCGTGCCAAGGGCCAAGAAACCCAGAAAAGCTCCAACAAAACCAGTTGGATCACCAAAACAAATTGAAAAACAGAAAATCACTGTTATCAACCCAGTTGTAAACTCTAAAGGCAAATTGCCAATGAGTATAGATCATAAATTTGTACAAGGGCCTGCTGAAGGTAAATAAACCTTGAAACATACAACATTTTTCATTGTCTGTCATCTTTTAACATTGTTAACATGACACCTCCACTTCTTAGAGATCTTGGATTCCCAAGAAATCAACCAGAAAACTGGCCAAGAAGACACAGAGGAAGAAGACAGCCAATCACTGGATCAAATGACCAGCAAAGGGCTTACCATCAGGGAACTCCTACCCAAGGTCTTATTCCAAATCAAATTCAACCCAGGAGTCCAACCAGGAGATTGGACAGATGCAGAACAGGTCCTTCAAATACACAAACTGCTGAAAGACCTCTTCACATGGAGCATGGACAACAAAATGTTCACTATGGCAGCATCATGGGCAGAAGTGGGGATAACAACTCAGAAGATCTGTCTCAAGCAAATGGCTTGGATGGAGCTTATGACAGAAATGCAAGGTTGGAATCCCAACAAGAATTTCAAAACTCTTAGAAGAAAGAGCAATCAGAAGCAAAGAGAACCAGGCAGCCATACAAGCCATAGAGAGATCTTGGCACAAGGAAGAGCCCAGTCAGATTCAGGTACCCCAAGAAATGGAAGGAGAAGCCCCATATTCCCCACAACCATCCAGCAGTTCCAGGACTTACAAGCCAAAGGAAACTTCATCCAAGGCTCCCCAACCATTCCAGGTAGTTTCCAACAGGAGAAAAGGAGCTCAAGGGAGAAACAAAACTTCTTTCAACCAGGGGAAGAAGGAAGCAGACCCATTGATGAAACAGCTGATGGACTTAGTCCAAGAAGTACACAAACGCAAAAAATAGTTGTACCTAAAAATAGTGTTGATAGTTCTGACTCAATTGATCCAGAATTAATAACTGAGACTACAATCCACACTCATGAGTTTGAAAACAAATTCACATGGACCAAATTGGCCCAATTCCTGGATTGGACATATGAAACCTCAGGAAAAATGAGGACAGAAGTGGAAACATTGAAAGAAGAAAATGCTTTCCAAGCAACAGTCATAAAAGACTTAAATACAAATCTGGCCAAAATTTGGACAGAATTTGAAAAAACTAATAGACAGTTGAATTCAATTCTAGAAGAACAACAAACTGTGAGGAGAGATCTGAGGAGTATCCAGCAGCAACAGGATAGCTTTGATAAAGAAATTGATTACCTCTATGACAGAGAAGACGATCAATACCCTCCAACACAAGGTCAACCCACTACCTCTACAAAATTGAAAGAAGAGGATAAAGACTATGACCAGGAACCTGAATATCAGATTCCAAAGTTAAGATCAGAGTCAATGTACCAAGATGGGGAAAATATCAGCTATTCAGAGAAATAGGCACTAAAACAGTTACCAGAAGTAGCAAACTGGCCAAAGTTCTCAGGAATTGGGGAATATGACCATATGGAAATCATTGACTATATTGATGGACTCTTTGTTGATGTCCCAAAGATACCAGACTACTGGATCACAACAAGACTTAACACAGCATTCAGAGGCCATGCAAACATATGGTATACTGAGATGAAAGAAATATATGGTAGGAAAAGCTGGCCATGGTGGAGGAACCAGATTATACAAAAGTATAGCAATGGTAGTTGGATCTGGCAAAAGACCATGTCCTTTGAAAGTGATAGATACTCCACAGAAAAAGACCCATATGAATGGTGTCTCAAACAAACAAAAAGGCTAAAAGCTATTGATCCCAATGTGACAATAGAAATGAGAAACCATAAACTCCTAAAAAAATTACCAGGAGATCTAGAACATGCAGTCAAATGCAGATGCAACAACATCAGCAGCATTGATGACATAGCAAATGTCATACAAGATGTGAGGAAAAAAACCTCCATAGGAAGGTACACATCCTATAAACCAAACTTCAAATACAAGAAGTCTGAAGTTAAAGAAACAAACAAAGAGAAAGGGAAAGAAACCCCAAAAAAGAAATATGTGTGCCACAACTGTGGATCACCAGACCACTATGCTAACAATTGCACAAAACCAAAAAAGAAAATATATGCAATTGATGAAGAATCAGAAGAAGAACAAACAGGTGACAAATCTGATTCTGACAGTATGGGAAATGGTATGAGAGCAGAATCACAAAGTGAACCTGATACCATAGAAGAATAAATAGTGGAATGCAATGAAGAAAGTTCACTTGACATACAAGACATTGAATTATATTCAGGAATACCACAAATGACAACAGACAAAGAGCTCTGTAAGCACACACAGAATTCACAAACATTCCTGGTAACCCCAAATAGAGGGATGGGATTCATTCATGGAACACCTACAAAGTTGACAGTTTACATTGAGAACTGTAAACACCCAATGATCATTGACACAGGAGCAAGTTGCTCCATAGTAGCAAAATAATACTTAAAACAACACTTCCCCAAATGGGAAGAGGATATAATCCCAACAAAAGCTAGAAACTTTAAAAGTGCATCAGGCAAAATGCACTCACTGGGGACAATAATCAAAGAGATAATTATCCCACAACAAAGAGGAAATATCAGACTAGAACCTGAATTTGTAGTTCTGGAGAATGCACAGGTACAAGGATTGCTACTAGGTACAGGGTACCAAAGAATGTATGGTATGGACATTTGCAATAGTAAAAATAGATATCTTACCATAGGTACAAACAAAGACAAAAAAATTTCCTTTGACATAAATCATACAACAAATGATAACACCCTGAAAGAACTAGTGGAAGAATTCAAAGAAGCCCAATATAGCACTCAACTCACCAGTAAATTGAAACTAAACTTACTGAAAGTATTGGGGAAGCATAGAGGAGCTTTTGCAATAGGAGATGAACCACTAGGAAAAATCAAAGGACATGATATAGAATTATATCTGGATGTAGAAAGACCATATCCACCTATGCTTAGGAGACCACCATACCCAGCAAGCATGGAAACTAGGAAAGAAATTGAGAAACATATCAATGAACTCCTAGAAATGGGGGTAATAAGGAAAATAGGACATAATGAGATAGTAGAAGTCACTACACCAGTCCTTATAGCTTGGCATGATGGTAAATCCAGACTATGTGGTGACTTCAGGGCTTTGAATAATTACACCAAAGCAGATGGGTACCCCATCCCAAGAATACCACATGCACTAGATAAGCTAGCAAAAGCCAAGTTTATTACAAAAATGGATTGCATGAAAGGTTTCCACCAGAATGGGGTGAAACCAGATTCCATCGAATTGCTAAGAATTATATGCCATATGGGCATATATGAATATACTAGAATGCCATTTGGCATTAAGAATGCACCAGCCCATTTTCAGAGGATGATGGATATCATATTTCAAGATGAAATAATGGAAGGGTGGATGGTAGTGTACATTGATGATATCATAATATACTCAGAAACATGGGAAGACCATGTGAGGAAAATTGATAAGATATTGGGAAAATGTACACCAATCAACATGAAGATATCTCTTAAAAAATGTAACTTTGGACAGCAAGAACTGCTAGGCCTAGGACACAAAGTTTCAGGTTTGAGTCTAGCTATAGACCAAAATAAAGTTGCTGCAGTACTAAAGAAACCAGTACCAAAAAACATTAAAGAAATGCAATCTTTTTTGGGATTTGCTAGATACTAAATAAGCCACATAAAAAACTTTGCACACATCACTAGTAGCCTATACAAACTGTGCTCAAAAGATGTAGTCTTTGAAATTACCAAAGAAAGAAGAGATGCATTTGAGAAGATCAAATATGAACTGGCCAATGCCCCTGTCCTGATGATACCTGATTTTGAACTACCATTCAAACTATATATAGATGCAGCATGTAGCCGAGGACTAGGGGCAGCACTACACCAGAGGAAACTAGTCGATGGAATACCCAAAGAAGGAGTAATTTGCTATATATCAAGACAACTGAAAGACTCAGAAGCCAGATATGGAGCTCCTCAGACAGAATGTCTCTTCTTGGTATGGGCATTAGAAAAACTCCATTACTACTTAGAAGGAGCAGTATTTGAAGTTTTTACTCATTGCACAGCCCTCAAATCACTGTTGAACGTGAAGACAACAAACAGACACATGCTTAGGTGGCAAAAAGCCATACAAGAATACAGAGGGAATATGACTATCATCTATAAAGAAGGGAAAAGTCATACTAATGCAGATGGTCTCAGCAGGTGGCCACTGAAAAATGACCAAGAGAATCCAGCATATGACCCAGACAATGGGGCCAAAATACCCATACAATGCATGGAGATAGATAGGAGAAAGAACTTCAAACTATCAAACTGGGCATTAGGGAATGACCCATCAAACCCAGCACAGAGCTATGGGGAGAGCAAAGAGATACCCATATTGGGAATCAGCTCCTCTGATCTGAATACAGAGTTCTTTAGCATAGTACAATCATCATACAATAAACACAAACAGTGTAGTATATTGATACAACTATTAAAACAAAAGTACAGGAGTCCTGAACTAGAGAGCCAATTGGAAGAGCCATGGCTCAAAAACTTCAAAGAGAATAGATTTTTTCTGATAGATGATCTACTACACCATAGGGAAAAACACACAAGTGCCCTGGTAATAATAAATAGAGAACATATTTCCCTGATACTACAGGAATGCCATGACTGCCCATACATGGGACATATGAGTGAAGAAAGAACTAAAGAAAGAGTCTTTAGCACAGCTTGGTGGCCAAAGTGGGAACAAGACTTGAGTGAATACATCAACACTTGTACCAGATGCCAAAAAGCCAACAAATGTCATGACAAAAGATATGGATTACTCCAGAGTATAGAGGAGCCCAAACACCCCTGGGAAATAATAAACATGGATTGGGTGACAGGCCTGGTCCCTGAAGGAAAAGACAGCTTTAATGCATGCCTAGTAGTAGTGGACAGGTACAGCGAGAGTGTCAGATGTCTCCCCTGTCACAAAGAGGACACAGCAATGGACACAGCCATATTGTTCTGGAACAATGTGATAGCAAACTGTGGAGTCCCAAGAATTATAATTAGTGACAGAGACCCTAAATTCACATCAGAATTTTGGACTAATCTATATGAGATTCTGGGAACCAAAATAGCATTCTCCACAGCTTACCATCCACAAACAGATGGTCTAGCATAAAGAATGATCCAAACACTAGAAGACATCATTAGAAGGTTTTGTGCATATGGCATGGAATATAAAGACAATGAGGGATATACCCATGACTGGGTAACCCTCCTACCAGCTGTACAATTGGCATACAACACAAGTATACACTCAGTGACAGGAAAAACCCCTGCCACATTAGATAAAGGATGGAACCCACTACTCCCAGTAGACTACTTGAAGAAGAACCTCCTCTCAGCACACCCTACAGCTAAAGACTTCCACACAATGTGGAAAACTGCCTGTGAAAAAGCAGAGCAATGTGTGGCTGAAGCCAAATTATACAACAAACAGAGATATGATAAAAGTCACCAAGAACCTGATTTCAAAGAAGGAGACCAAGTTCTAATCTCAACTCTTAACTTTAACAATCTAAGAGGACCCAAGAAGATGAAAGACTCATTCATAGGACCATTCACCATTATTAAATTAATAGGAAAGAATGCAGTAGAAGTCAACTTGACCAAAGAGTTTTCTAGGAAACACCCAGTTTTCCCTGTGAGCCTGGTCAAACCGTATCACCAAACAGATGAGGAGAAATTCCCTGACAGAAAGAAGACAGTCACCCATGAAAGATTGGTAGAGGAAGATGACTCACCTGGACCAGTGAGAAAGATCATTAAAGCCAGGAAAATAAGAATTAATGGGAAAGACAACAGGCAATATCTGGTTAGATTTAAGAATCAACCAGCAGATAAAGATAAATGGTTAACTGAGAAAGAGATCCCACATGGACAAATACACCTCAGAAGATTCAGAGCCTCCAGAAGGGCTGAAGAGTCTCATCAATGATGAGCCTTCTTTTGAGGGAGGGTATGTCAGCCTGTGACTCAAAACAGAGCACTAGCATGACATCCAACATACCATAAATAATGGTATGACAAGTATTGAACAAACATAGTCAATACAGGTAATAAATAAGAGGAAAACAATCCTCTTAAATTAAACACCAACCTTATCCAAACAGAATAAGGAAACCTAGAGGAGAATAAACAAGTCAAAACCCTTATTTTCACCTCTCATCTAACTTATGCATATTTAAGTTATCCTATACCAAAATGGTATTTTTCTTAAAGCTCACATAGAGAGCTACAAAATGATATCATCCATGTTGTTGTAACACCACTACAACTGGAGATACCATATGACCTTTATTTCAAAACCAAGACCCCCCTGAAAGTCAAAGAGGGCTTGTACAAAACTTTACAAAAGTATAACCAAATTAAAGACATAAACAAGAGCTTTAATTTGAGATACATTAGACCTCTGTATCTCTTAAATTGACTAGGGGATCTTGGTTCAAAGGTTTAACAACCAAAAATACAGATATTCTGAAAACATGAAAGTAAACAAACCCCTGTATCTTTGGCATACACTCATACAACTGTACAGTTTAATATACCAAACTGTAGGGCCAATCAAGCCCTACAAAACTGTATCATCAGAATACAGATATCTTCCAAATTGAAGAAGATATCTGGTATGGAAGTTTTTGAAGCCTCATACTGATGTACAAAAATACATCCAAAAACTTAAATCCCTTATAGCTTTTGCTATTTTAAGGAAGGGTAAACATGAAGCATACTAAAGTGATGAGCTCATCAAGCCCTTCAATTCTGTGCTCTTGGTTTCTTGATATCTGAAAACTGACTAAGATATCTTGGTTGGAAGTATTTTGACCAATACTGGCCTGTACCAAACCTGTACCAACCAGTACTGTCTTGATACTTAAAACAATGGTTGTTTAAAGCTTAAACCCGCCCAGAATGACTAATATTGATCATACAGACACCAGTACAACGTCATGCAGGTTCTGACGTGGCAGGTGAAAAGTTTTTTCACCCTGTATTGACCCATAATGATCATTTGTGGTTCTAAAACCACAATTCTGCCTATGTTGATGTCAGAATTGAGGATCCAGAACCACAGATTGACCATTGGAGTGAAATTTTTCACTCCTCTGACGTGTGAAGAGTTAATAACTCTTGACAGTCTTGAAAGATATAAAAAGCAGGGTTTTTTCCTTGAAAACCCATCATTCATTATCTTATTTACCCATATTCTTACGTGACAAAACTGTTATCCATCAGTAGTGTCCTTAGACTTATCAAAGATATAGTTAGAGTATAATTATTGTAGTACTTCTTTACAGTCAGAGATATTAGAGTATTGCAACCCAGGTCCTCAATAGACTCATCACCACTGTTTCCACGTAGCAGTAGGACCTGAAGAATTTAATTTATTTATTTTTTGACGTGTCACAGTCATAATACTAGCTTGTATTTACACTTTATAGCTACTATATAGACTCACCCTGACAAAGAACATGGGAGTTTTACTGTACCTGTCAACTAACACTAGACATGCATTATAGCTCCTATCTCCTCCTGGAGGTAGTGTTGTTACCCAATCCATGTGAACTATTTCCCATGGGGATTTTGGTTCTTGGATTTGGATCATCATTCCAAATTTCTTTCCTGTGGCTCTGTTGGCTTTTTGACATCTGTCACAGGTTTGGAAGTACTCTGCAACATCTTTCTTCCAATTTGGCCACCAAGAGCAGGTTTTCACCCTCTCTAGTGTCCTATCTTCTGAGAGATGTCCAGATGCAACACTATCATGACACTCATGTAAAATAGTGTTTATTAGTGTTCTATCTGTTAAGGCCATAACACATGTGTGTTTTGTTCTATGGTAAAGGATTCCATCAAGGAGGTGGAATCTTCCTTCATCATATGCCTTTTTCAATATTTCATCTAGTTTTGATGAAAGTGATGGATATTTGCAGTCTTTCATTAGAAGTTGGCTTAAGATATGGCAGTTTTTGTCTGTCTTATAGCTTTCTTTAACTTGGTTAAAGAATTCTGTGCCTATTTCTGTGACACATACTCCTTCTATATGGTGCTCTTCTTGTGGTACCCATGCTGGATTGTCAGGAGTATTTGCTAAAGCCCATCTGCTAAGACCATCTGCATTTCTATGAATATTTCCAGATTTATGTACAATAGTCATATTTCCTCTATATTCTTGGATAGCAATTTGCCATCTCAGCATATGTCTATTTGGAGTCTTCATATTTAATAGTGATTTCACAGCATTACAGTCTGTTATTACATCAAATACTGTGCCATCCAAATAATAATGCAGTTTTTATAAAGCCCACACTAGGCATAAGCATTCCATTTGGCTTGCTCCATACCTTTCTTCTGTTGGCTTTATTTGCCTTGAAATGAAACAAATTGGTCCTTCCACTGGTTTATCATTGATAATTTGTGTTTGGTGAAGTGCAGCACCTAATCCTTCTCCACAAGCATCAATGTATAGTTTGAAAGGTAGTTTCCAATCTGGCATTAGAAGAAATGGGGCATTTTTTAGTGAATTTTTCAATTCTTCATATGCCTTGACCCTTTCTTCAGTCATTTCATAAACTGTTTGTTGGTCACATAATTTATATAAGGATTTGGCAATTTTTGCAAAGTCCTTTATATGCTGTCTATAGTAACCAGCAAATCCTAAAAATGATTGCATTTCTTTTTTGGTTTGAGGCATTGGTTTGAGTAGTACTGCTGCTACTTTATTTTTGTCTATGCCTAGACTAAGTCCAGATACAACATGTCCTAGTGCTTTTAATTCACTATATGCAAAATGACACTTTTTCAAGGAAATTTTCATATTCACTTGGACTATTTTTTGTAGTACCCTTTCTAGTCTTGTAAGGTGATTTTCCCAAGTTTCTGAGCAAACTATGATATCATCCATATAGATAATCAACCATCCTTCTGATAATTCTTCAGGGAATATGGTATTCATCATTCTTTGATAATGGGAAGGTGCATTTTTTATCCCAAATGGCATTCTTAAGTATTCATAAATTCCACAATGGACTATTATTCTTAGTAGTTTCTTGGCATTGTCTGTTAAAACATTTTGATGAAAACCCTTAAGAGAATCCATAGCTGTGATGAACTTAGCTTGTGACAATTGGGTCAATGTCTCATGGATTCTTGGTATTGGATATCTGTCTGGAATGGTATAGGTGTTCAGGGCTCTGAAGTCTCCTACCATCCTTGATTTTCCATTATGCCAAGTTATAATGACAGGTGTAGTAACTTCTACTTGTTCATTATGTCCAACCTTTCTTAATACTCCAAGGTCCATTAATTCTTTAACGTGCACCTCTAAGGCTTCTCTAGCTGTAAGATGTGACTATGAAACTGATGATAATATTACTATTAATCAACAGTACTATGTCTGTTCTTGTGAAATATAATAATAAAAATTATTATAACCACAATTAAATAATTATAAAATTATTTCTTTCACGTGTTATACACTACTAGTCATTATAACAGTGAGCAGTAATTGTCTACAAGAATCAATTACAAGAAGAATTTAATAATAAAAAAACTTCTTTTATTAAAATAATAAAATTATTTTAATATATAATTATCTTTTACAAGAATAATTAGAAAGATAATTCTTGAAGAAAACTATTACTAGAGAAAAACTTTAAGAATTAGAGATAAATGACTCACTAATACTCCAAAGAACTTATTGATAGATAAAAGTAGAGAAATTTGACGTAGAATTGTGGATTTAAGGGATCAAGATGATTTATAACAGTATTACAACAATATATAGTTGGATTCTATGATTTCACGTCTTTCTGGATGATTCTGAAAGATTTAAAACACTTAAGAATAGCTGTAACTAATACTTACTTGTTGGTAATAATGATTTAATAAATTTATAAGATGATTTCTGGAAAAAACAGCAAGAAGAAGCTTCTTTTAAGTCAACAACAGCTCACAGAGGCGTGCCATCGAGCAAACTGAAAAACCAGTGAGTGAGAAAACAATAAACCTTTTTGGATTAATGATTGCATCATCTGTTGTCACGTAAGATTATCATAATTACTTAATTAATGCTTTTACGTGACTACCGACCCCAATATGGTTAAGAATAAAAGGAGTAACATCTGTAAATCTTCTTTTATTCTAAAATAATCATTGATTTCTCAAAGTTATCAATGTTATTGCCAATTTCATCACAGGTTATAATTACTGTGAATTTTTGAAGATTCAGTGTTTCACGTAGAATGGTCAAAAATGGACTGTAAGTAAAACTTTTAATTTTACTAGTAAACCCATAAGTCTTTTTGGTTGTACCATAGATAATACGGTTCTTCATTGGTCCTGAAAGTTTCAGAAAGCTTCATTAAGAATTGTATTTTTAATGAATTTTTGAAGTTTTTACCTCATTTCTACGTAGAATTGCAAATAGCAGTATTTTGCTGGTTACTATGAGGTAAATCAATGAATATGAGTCCCAAAAGGTTTTAATTACTCTTTTAGGGTCTAGTCATGGAAAGTCATCAAGAATTGACGTGGTTACAGGAGTCTAAGTAGCTTATTACCTCCTTGGCACGTCAAAATAGCAGGTTATTTGCTATTTTTCTTATGATTACAGTAGGTGTAACTTGGTAACCAAGTTCCCAAAGAGTTTCAGTTTACCAATTGGGCCAATATGAGCCATTGATCCATGCTCTGGAGCTATCCACGCCTCTGAGGCCTCAGAAGTTGGGTACCCTGGCTCTCTTTGATGTCTTTTGTCCCCCTTGCCTAATTTTTACATCAAAATAGTAATTTAAGCTTAAAGTGAGATATCCACTATGGGTGTACCAAAAGTCCATGTAAGAATACCATAATATTAAGTGCTCAAAACATGCATAACACTATTCTTAGTGTATATGTAACATGGGATTTCTCACTTTCCCATTATTTTGGCTAAAAATCAAGAAAAACAAAAGTTTTCACGGATCTTTTATGTGGTATTAATGATGTGGTATTGAAGTATTTTCCATTTTACCACCTCAAATACTTAAATTGAGCTTATTCACTCTATGGGTCTACCCTAGGTGAATTTTTGTGTAGAATCCAAATCTGGTCTTAAATCCATGGATTTACTTACTCAATAAAAAGTTATTAATCTTTTCTGAAATTGAAAATGATGAATTTTGGATATATGCATGACTTATGAGTTTTGCATAATTCAAAATTTCTTTTTAAGATAATTGTGGCCTATTTGGGTATGTAAAATATACCTCAAGGCTCACACTAGCTCTTGGACTGGCTGGATAAGCAGGTCTTCTTAATAAAGGTGGGTAAGGCTTTTCTACATTAAGAATTATATCCACTTCATTTCCAATTATGGCTCCTAGTGGCTCTTTGTCAGTTGCAAAGGCATTTTTATACTTAAATAAGAGGTCAATAAATTTTTCTTTCATTTTTTCTGTTAATTCTTGATTGAATTCTGCCTCTCTGAGTTGTTCAGATATAAAAAGTTCTTTTTCTGGAATTTTTTCTTCCTTCTTAATAACTGTGATTTGGTTTTTGTTATTTAAGAAGCCAAACTTTTGTCTTTTGTTATCTCCTATGGTAAAATATCTGTCTTTTTTGGTTGGAGATATCTATACCATAGATTGATAAGTAGTCATTCCCAAGTATGAAATGATTACTAGTACAGTTGTCCATTACTACAACCTCTACTTTAATTCTGACACATTGTGAGGGATGAGGAAAAATTAGTGTTAAATCAATTATTCCAAGGTGCTTCATGCTCTCACTTGCACTACTAAATTTGACACCTTGTATTGGCATAAGTTTTTCTTGCCAGTTTGGGACAATGGTTTTTAAATAACCTTTGCCAACACAAGTGCAATATGCTCCTGTATCCAAGTTAACTTTTCCTTCTTGGTTATCAACCATAACAATAGTTATACTTGATTTTCCAGCTGTATAGCCCATTCCTCTTGCAGGTTTGGTTCTATACATTTTGGCATCTTGTATGTTTGTCAGGTTTGTGTCAGATGTTCCAACTTGTGGTAAGTTTGAATTAACATCCAGTACTTCATAAATTATATCAATATTATTAATTTGTGCATTAATTATATTGATTTCATCACTTTCAGAGCTTTCTGACTCTTCTGTCTCTTTTTCAGAGTCAGATTCCTCTTCTTTGTCATTGTGGTTTTCTGTTTCCACAATTTCATTAATCTTTGCTTTTTTAAGGCAATTCTTGGCTAAGTGTCCAATACCTCCACATTTATGGCATTTTCTTTGCTCATTATTGGTGGATGTATTGGGCTTAAAGGATTCTTTTTATTTATCTTTTTTGATGAATGGTTTATTTGGGCTTTTAATGTCCAATTTTTTCCAAGTCCTGCCAATTTTTGTTCTTGTCACTATATCTTCTAGTGCATTTATATACTCTTCTGTGGAGCATGGTTCTATACATCTGCTTGTTAGGGCATGTTCTAGTTCCCCTCCACATTTTTTAATTATTTTCATGTGCACCATCTTTTGTGACATTTCTGGGTACAGTGCATTAAGCCTTTCAACTTGTTTCAAGAACCAAGTTAAAGGTTTGTCTTTCTCTGGGTCAAAGAAAGAGTTTTCAAATGCATTTTCTATCTTATACCTCCAGGCATCATTTGCCCACTTGGTGATTATTTCTTGTTTCCACCAAGACCAGGTATTTTTAGCATTTGTTTGTCTTATGCCATAATACCATCTTTTTGCAGATTTCTCAAACAATGAATGTAATCTTGCAGTGATTAATTCATCTGGTATGGAATAGTCTTCTTGTAACATGTCAATTGTTTTAATAAATGACATGTGGTCATATTCACCTTCTCCTGTGAATGTTGGCCATTCCTTCAATTGAGGTGCTTCCTTCATTAAGACTTGGTTATTATCTTGGTGACTCAAGTCTGTTATGAAAGGATTTGATAATTCCTCTTTTGTTTTAACAGGGCTTCTTATATGGGAAAATGGTGTTGATAACTTTGGCATATTTAAATTAGCCTCATTAATTTTCTCCATTTTTTCAGTAATAAGCCTTATTTCACTCTGAATATCATCTTTGAGATGCATTCTTGCTTCATCGCTTTTTTCCACATGGTCCAAAAGTAATTTTTGGTGTGATGAAGTCTTTTCTTCAAATTTTTCTACAGAAATACTTAATTTATTTAATTTTTCTGGAAGATTGTCAATACTCACATCATAGTTAATTGTCAAATTCTTGTCTTTGATATCTTTTATGTATTTATACAATTCTTGTTGTCCTTGTATTAATTTTTGAGTATTGTCAATTAAATTCTTTGGTTTATTATTTTCAATAATAAACTTAATGTTGTCAATTTCTTTCTTGTTTTGCACAACAATTTTTGTTAAAGAAGATAAATTGTTATTTATTTCTTGTAGTGATAATAAACTATCTTTAATTTCTTTTAGAGGTAATATACTATTTTTAATTTCTGTTAAAGTATTTACAACATCTTTGGACAGGGTTATTTCTTTGGGAAATGAGGTTGTCTCATTCTTTGCTCTTCCTTGTCCTTGAATTCCATCAAGGTTCTGGCCATGTTGAAAACATTGTCCATGGCATCCTTTTGGATTCTTGGGATTGTGTAGCTTGGGGAATATGGTTTCCTCCAATGCTTTTTCTTGTTCTTCTTCCCTTCTTGGGGAAGTGGGTTGGCTTGAGGCTTGCTGGTAGAGGCTACTGGGGCTTCTTCCTTGGTTGCCTCCCTCTTTTTGGCATGATAATCCTTGATTTTTTTGATTTGAGGTTTGGATGACAGTGGATTCCATCCATTGGAGTATTTCACTATCTCCTCCTCTTTGAGGAACTTTTCCAGGATGTGCCAGGAGTTCATCACTCCTTGGTGTATTTGAGGCAGCATTTCCCAATCTTTGTCCTTGTACACTGTGTAATACTGCTTGTACTGGCTCATGTAGATGTCTATTTGAGCCCTCTGAATGTGATTTGTACCTATTTGAGTTACTCATACTTATCTCCAATTCAGGTTCAGATATCATGGGCATTTCTGGGACTTGCCTTTGGGATAAGGCATTTCCTTGTGTGAATTCTGTTCCACTGGGGATATTGCCCTTTCTTTTCCCTTTTGAGGGATCAGTTCTACCTCTGAGTCCAGCTCCATCTGATTGGATGGAGTATTGGGAACCTCTTCTGGTAGTCATAATTTAATAAAATAAGAAATAAAAGTATTTTAGGATAAAAATTCTTTTTATGGCAATTATAAAAGAGGTGCTCACCTTCAGAGTCTTGAATGGTGGGTCCTGGAAAGTCTAATTTCTTAGCTTTCTTTCTTTTGGTGATAAATGGTGTTGGAGAACTTTGACAAGTTTCTTCCACCAATCTCTCAACAGTAGCTTGGTTGTCTTCTGTTGGGTTATCTTCAAACACTAAAAAAGACAAATAAATATAAGTCTTTTTATAAGTGTTATTTTTGGTAAGATATGGCAATTTTCCACGTAGAAATTGCTTTAATGTCTTTAATGAATAAAGAAATGAATAAAAATGAATAAAAATAACTTTTTTTTTATTGTTTTTTAATATTTTTTATTTTTAAGGAATAAAATAAAAATTAATATGATTCTTTATAAAATTAAATTATAATAAAAATTATTTTTAATTTATATAATATCTTTTTTAATCACTAGAGTCACTCAAAGAAAGCTCTTGCAAGTCTAAGGATGTGAAAAACCACGTGTAAGACAGTACAATTGCTTTCCAAATGCCTCAATAGATTTTAAAATCAATAAAATATAAAATTATTATATAATTTTGTGATTATAAATATAATTTATTATTGGATAAACCCAATTAGAATCTTTTCAAAGGTCTTTTAAGTAAATATCACGGCCAGGCCCCCAAATGTAAGGTTTGACTATGAAACAATAAGTAAAAATTACAAATTTATTACTTATTGTACTCTGAATGTCCTTATGAATTGAATAAATAAGATTAAAAATATAATAATAATAAATAATTATTATTATTATGGCGTAAAATAATTATATTATTAAATAAATATAATAATATAATTTATATTATGAAAATATAATATAACAAATAAATATATTAATATAAAATAATTAATATATTTAAAAACCTCTTTATTATTGTTACCAACAAATAATAAAGCCGTAAAAAATTGCTTTTTATTAATAAAAAACAATTAATAACAATAATATTACTAATATTAAAGTTATGAATTAATATAAATACTATTTATATTAATTAGAGAATTATTAAGAGAGTAATAATAGAGAAATTATTATAATAAGAGAAAATAACCTACTTTTAACACTTAATATAATAATTTTGAAATATTTTATGCCAGAAAATATAAATACAACCTTTTCCAATTGTATTTACAATAAAAATAAAGAAAAATTACAAATTATTCTGGATTTTTACGTGGAAATGAGTTTTAGAGAGATTTTTAACAAAAACAATGAAATAAATGATTTAATCACGTCAAAATAGATGATTATAACAAGGTGGTCTTTGGTCTTTAATAATATAGTAGTTTTATATATAAATAATAAAGAAATTACCTTTGATTTAATTGATTTAATGTTTTTGATGCGTCTGAGGGGAAAATAGAGTAAAAAGAGCTCTATTTATAGTAAATACCTCCCTCCTAAAGTCCAACAGGCTGCTAGTAGACGTGTACTGATCATATCCACTGAAGTTGATCAATATTTTAAGGTTTGATGATGATTACATCATGATTAAACCATATTACATCATTATTACACCATTATTTAGAGTTATCACTATAACTCTAAGTTTGATGACATCAGAGGCTTGGAAGAACCCCAAATTTCGTAGATCTTATTAGTTTTAATCATAAGATAATAGTATTAACCAATTTTATCACTCTTAAGACTGTTAAACTTAATTTAAGGTTACTGTGAGTGATCATAACTGCTCCAATTAAGCTCAAACTTTGATCCTCAATAACTTTTAAGATCTTCACGCTACAGCAATTCAAAGAGTGAATTCTGATAGCCTGGCATAACTTTATTCTGCTTCCAAAAGCTTTTTATTACATCATCAAAACTCTAATTTTGATGATTTTTCTTGTAACTCATCCTTTCTGTTGAAATTCAATATTTTAAACTTCAAACCTTGATTTCAGGGGTTTATACCCTGAATTTAATAATACAAATTACATCATTCTTCACGAATGAACTAGTAGAATCCAAATGTATACTTTTTTTTAAGTTTGGAACACTTTCACAACAAAGTGGTCAACAGCTCTGTTAATTTTTGTCAATATTTCATCATAGGTTTTAACCTTGTTTATAATTTGTAAAATAAAGCTCATATCTGTGTTCTTAAAGTAATTACGTGGTAACTTTATTTTTTGCTCATCATTCTATCATGTATAGTTTAGCAGATATTAGCTATGATCCTTGAATATATGCGTTGACCAAAAGAGTGCATATATTCAGGTTAATTCCTTAAGTATTAACCTTGGAAATTAGCTTATTAATTGTTTTATGTGTGGATTTTCGTGGGAAATCCACTGGTCCAATTTATTTCACATGTTGTTTCATGAGTTCTTGAGATAAATAAGGTTTTATGGTTTTTATAAGGTAATATACCTTATAACTCATTAAATATTTGCTTTACAGATATGCCATAAAAATGGTATATGTGTATTTTACCATGGGGAATCCAATGGTATAATTTATTTTACATGTTGATTCATTGATTTTTAAGTTAAACCAATTTTTGTACCAATTTATAGTATTTTTTGTATATTTAAGTAATTATTTTTAATGTATAATTATTCTAAGTAATTTTAATGTAATTATATTAAAGGTATAATTATTCTAAGTCTTTTTTGTGACCTTATTGGGTATGTAGTCATATCTCAAAGGCTCACACTGTTCTTAATATTATTGAGTGGTATAGCTTCTTAAAAGAAGTGGTACCCTTAGAATCAAACAGGTATAATTATTACTTTCATTATTGTAGGGTTTATTATTGTAAACCAAAAAATAAATACTGCACCCAGGGCTATCAATAACACTCACCATCATTAAATTCTTTATTATAGCCCTTTTAATCATCTTCTGACTTAATTATAATCATCATTTTTGTTTCAAACTTGCAGCTATAGATTTTTATTATTTTTGTAAAGCTATATCATAGAGTCACCCTGGCAGTAATCCTTTAACATGGGGAATGTGGTTTCCTCCAGTTCTTCTTCTTGTTCTTCCATTTTTGGTGCGGCTTTTTGGATTTTTGCTTTCTTTTATAAGCTATGGGGCCTTCTTCCTTGCTTTCTTCCCTTTTCTTGTTGTGCACATCCTTTATCTTTTTGATTTGAGGTTTGGATGATAGTGGATTCCAGACATTGGAGTATCTCACTATTTCCTCCTCTTTGAAAAGCTTCTTCAGGATGTAGTTAATAGCTCCTTGTCCTTGTACACAGTGCAATACTGCTTGTACTGGCTCATGTAGATGTCTATTTGCACCTTCTGAATGTCATTTGTATTGGTTGGAGTTACTCATACTTAGTTCCAACTCTGGTTTAGATATTGTGGGAACTTCTGGGACTTGAATTTGGGACATGGCACTTCCTTGTTTGGATTCTGTTCTAATGAGGATTTTTCCCCTTCTTTTGCCTTTTGAGTAATAGGTTCTATTTCTGAGTCCTTCTCCATCCTATTGGGTGGAGTATTGGGATCCTCTTCTAGTAGTCATAAATAAATACATAAGAAATGAAAAGATTTCAGAACACTAAAAAGTTCTTTTTATGGAAATTTAAGAGAGGTTCTCAACTTCAGAGTCCTGAATAGTGGGTCCTGGAAAGACTAATTTCTTGGCCTTTCTTTTCTTGTTAACAACAGGGGTTGGAGAACTGTGACAAGTTTCTTCCACCAATCTCTCAACAGTGGTCTGATTTTGCTTTGTTGGGTTGTCTTCAAACACTAAAAAATACAAATAAATATTAGTATTTCTGTAAGAAGTTTCATTTTTGAGAAGATATGGGAATTTCCATGTAAAAATTGCTTTTATATATTTTTAAATAAATGAAATGAATAAAAAGGAATCAAAATTATTTCTGATTGTATTTTTTATTATTTTTTTGTATTTTATTTTTGAATTATGAATATCTTTTTAATCACTAGATTCACTCAAAAAAAGTTCTTATAAGTCTAAGTGTGAGCCTTCGAGGTAATTTCATATACCCAAAAGACCACAAATATAAAAAAAAATAATTACATATTAATATAAATAAAATAAATTTATTTATATTATTAAAATAAACAAATCAAAATATAAATATAAGATTATATTCAAAATAAAAAATTAATTATAATTTAAAAATAAAAAATACATTAAATTTTGTAAATATAAAATTACATTTATACTTGAAAAAATTAAGTAAAAATGAAATTTTAACAAAATTGTGAAAAAAATAAAGAAATTTGGAAAAAAGTTAAATAAAATTTATTATAAATTTTTATCCAATAAATAAACATATAAAATTTATTTCACCATTGGATTCCTCATAAAAAATCAGGTGGGGTCACCTCTGAGTGAAATTCTTGTAACTCAACTCTAAATAAGCTTAAATTAAGTTTTTAGTATTTTCAATACAAAAGTTGAAAATCCTCAAAACCTTAATTTAATTCACACCACATGTGGTGTTAACCATCAATTTTTATGTTAAAATTGAGGTGTTGTGTTTAGTTTAGAAGTTATGAGGAATTGAAGTATTTTCAATTGAATTCAATTGAAATGTCAAAATGTGCGCGTGTATTACATAAGTGAACTTTGATTTACATATGAGGTGTCAATTATTACTGTATTGTACTGTACAATTGAATTGAATTACATATGTAAAGTACAAGTATAATACATGATGAGGAATTAAAGGAAAAAATAAATTGGAAAGATTAAATTTGGGGGGGAAAAGGAACTCCAGCTCTAAGGGGGAGCTAGACCCCCAAAATCCTTGCTGACAGGCGTGGGATGTCAAAATTCACGCAAAAGTTCATCACTTTTGGCCTGGAATTGAGTTACAGGGTCTGTGGACTCAATTGATGATGAGGTTTTGATACCAACTGGGGTAGTTTTAGCTGTTGCCAAGAGGGTAAAACTACCCTTAAGATAAAACAATCCTAATAAAAACAGTTTTAACTGGTTTCTACGCCTCTGACACACATTCTGACGTGTTTTGAAGGCTCTAGGCCTGGTATTGCTATAGTAATGGCTGATTTAAGGGTCTAAAATGGCTAAAAATGGCTAAAAATGGCTTAAACCAGCCCTTTTTTGGTCTAAACCAGGGTTCAATGATGCCATAATTGGCTTTTCTGTTGTCAGACTGTTTTTCACGACTGACAAGAGTAAAATTTACTTTTGGAGTAAGAGAATTGATGGCTATAAAAGAATGTCTTCTTTGCCCCACTTTTCTCTTCATGTTAGAATCTTTTCCTTTTATTAATTAGTTTAAAACTGTTAAACCAATCAATCAAAGATTCCAACCACCACTTTTAAATCATTTCAATCCTTTTAACCACGTGAAAAAATCATTATAATCATTGTTTGTAACTCTTATAATCATTTTTACCCCTGAACCACCCCAAAAGTGAATTAAAGCATCTTTCATCACTGTAAACTTCGTCACTTTGTTTCCAAATTCACTCTGGTCACTTTTGGGCGTGTTTTCTCTTTAATATTCTTTTTAAAGACTTTGTTCTTTAATTAATTGCTTGCAGTTCTTTGCTCAATTAATTCCAATTGAAATTGCTCTTGAAGAAATTTCTTTTGTAGCCTTAAAATATCTCTTGTAGAGTATTTTTGGATAAATCTTTATTGTTGCTAAAACAATAAATTTTTATATTATTGTTTTATACTAATAAAGTTATAAACAATAAAATTGGCGTGTTTTCTCTTAAAAATAATATTTCATACTATTTTTAACTGAATTTTACCTTATACAAATTTTGAGGACAGGAAAAGTACTTGATTTTTAATCAAAGTTTCATATCCACACCTTACATTTGGGGGCCCAGCCGTGATAATTTACCTGTGACATATTTTTTTTACTCTTTTCAAATCTTTTTTCTTATATTGAAAAATTTAAAAACATATAAAAAATACTTATAATTCAAAAAATCCATAAAAAATAATTTTTTTTTATTATAAGTGAGGCTTATATTTTTATTTCTTTTTTGAAATAACCTTTTTTTTACTTAATTAATTGGCTTTTTCATTAATTTTAGTGTCTGACAACGTGGTAAGACAAGAGAACATTGAAACAGCCTCAACAGTAACTAGCATTATCCCTGCCAGTACTGTTAATTCTGTTCATAATAGTACTGTTATTGTGACTCAAAATAACCAACCTGAACCAATATCTTCTGAATTAATTAACTTAGACATAAGTAATACTCTTCAGAAGGCTAAGAATTTGGCCAATAGTAAGTTTTTGACGTAAAAATACTATTTTAAGCCTTTTTTAACCATAATTATGCCTTCAACCAGATCAGGAGCCAGCTACAACCCCTCAAGCAGCTCCCAAAAAGGTAATAGACGTGATTATGGCAGAAGCCAACCAGGTACAGAAGGAAAAGGGTCAGTTGATGACTTCCAAACAACTAAAATGGGTCATTCTGAAGCTGATAATACCATTTTACCTTCAAAAAGAGCTGACACCGCCACAACAAGCCTCTGTGGACATATACAAAGCCAGCCACAGTGCATACAACAATGCACTTCAACTCAAGAGTACCAGATCCTTGCAGACCTGTGGAAGAATTGCATGAATTCTTACCTGACAGTAAGAAAATTCTTGGGCCATCCCAACACTTGCAAATTGCTCAATGGATGGCATCCATTGATGGAGAAGAAAAACATGATGCTTTTGACACTAGAATGGAGGAAAAACAACCCTCCACCACCCAAACCAGTGCCAAAAACAGCCCCAGTGGCCAGCAGCAGCAATTCCAATGTGAAAAGGCAGCCACAAGCTCCAAACAAGGGCAAAAGGAAGGCACCAGCCCCAAAACCTTACAGCCAGGGCTACAGAATCCCAAAGATTCAGCAGGATGCCATGGAAAATGTATTTCAGATGGCCAGAACCATGATGGAATTACAGAAGAAGGAGGAAGCCAGATTAAGGTTCCAGAAATGATTTCTGACATATTTGATTCCATCCCAGAGTTGTATAATGCTATAAATGACGTGAAAAAACATCTTTCTGATAAAAATGAAACCATTTGTAACAACATTAAAACAAACAACCTGAGTCTGTGCCAAATTAATGAAACACTTATGTGTTTTGAAAAAGTTTTAAGAACAATTAAAAATTCCAATAATGATAATTCTTCTAATAAAATAAATGAACAATCTGCCATTATTAAAGAATTAACAGATAAATATTCTAAATTCAATATTGATGACATAATTGAAACAAGAATTAAACAAGCCATAAATATTATCAAGACAGATAACAAGAAGGTCCTTGATGACATTTCAAATTCATTTACTGAAGTAAAGACATATACCATTGCCTTGAAAAAGTGTTTTGATGCTTCACAAGAAGAAGTATCAAAATTATCAATGAAATTGAATCAAGTCACTGCTGATAATACAAGACAGACAGAGCTATGGCAAGAACTTACACATAAAGAAGACATGTATAAAATTGAAGTAATAAATTTAATACAAAGCTTCCAACATGAATACAGAAATTCCCAAAGGTGTAGCAACAGTAAAATAAATGACATTGAACAAATACTGAACACCTTACCAAGAATGTCTACACCTCTAAATCAAAATGAGGGCACAAGAATTCCAAATCCACAAGTATTGGATCCTGATAATTCACAACTAAAAAATGAATTATCCACTTCTTTTCATAACTTGGAACCATCAATGGGCCAAGCACTCTTGAAAGAAGTTCCAAAACTTAAAGAATGGCCTCACTTCAGTGGTGAAGGAGAGTATGACCATATGGAATTCATTAGAGGTATTGACATGATCAAAGAGGATTTTGAATTACCAGACAGATTGGTAACAGCCAGGTTTAACACCTTGTTTACCAGATCAGCTCACAGATGGTACATCAAAATAAGACAAGCACATGGACACCAGAGTTGGACTTGGTGGAAAACCCAAATCATCAACAAATGGGCAAATGATTCTTGGAGGTTTAAAGTTGAAACAGCCTTTGAATCTGCCAAATTTAATGCTGATAAAGACAAAGCTTTACCATGGTTTTTCCAACAGAAGGACAGATTAACAGCATTATATCCTGACATGTCAGAATTTATGATCCATAGAAAAATTCTAAGACAATGTGGAGGTGACTTAGAGCATGCTGTCAAGAGCAGGACTACTGAACAATCTTCAGCAGAGGATATTATCAATATATTAGAAGAAGTAACCACCAGAACAAAAATTGGTTCTAGTAGGGTGAATCTTGAAACAAGGTTTAATACACCTTGGAAAGATTCTGTGGACAAAAACCCCAAAGAAAATTCTAACAATGTTGGGTATAAATCTGCAGATACAGTCAAAAAGTGCCATATTTGCCAAAGCACCACCCATTTAGCTAGTACATGTCCAAAAAGGGGAAAAATAAATGAAATTAATATTGGAAAGGGACCTGATGTTGAAAAAGATGACATAATTGAAGAAAATTCAGATGATAAATCATCCATATTTTCTGAATCTTCAAAAGATATAGAAAATATCAATGCCACTTTTGACATCATGGAATCTTTTCCCACATGCCACAATTGAGCAATAGTCAACTTGATTTATCAAAAGCTCAAGGGGCACAACTTATGAAAACCAAATCCCAATAGAAGGAATAAGTGTTACAGACTTGAACACCACCTTCTTTGAAGAGGTCAGAAATAGTTACATTCAAGATAACAATTGTAGCATCTTATACCAATTAGTGAACAAATACTGTAAAGACAACTCTCTAATACATGCCTTGGATGAAGTATGGACAGGATCATATGATAAAGGAAGATTTCACCTACTTGATGGTATAAAAATTCAACAGTACAAGTAACCCAATGAAAGCATTAGGAATCTTTGATACCAATATCATATTCCCACACATAAATGGGAATTTGAGAATCACAGTTGAATTGGTTGTTATGGAAAATGGCTCTAGTACCCATTTTTATTGGGAAATGACTATTTAATCATGTATGGGATAGATTTACATAATAACAAAGACAGATACTCTCCTATTGAGACATCTGGTGCTAAGAAAATTACCAAATTTCTTAAAGAAAGGAATTTAAGAACCAAGAAAGTAAGGGAATACCTTGTTAGGTACAGTGACCCAACTTGTGAAGATGAATGGCTAGAAGAAAAAGATATACCAGAAGCTACCAAACTCCTCAGAAGATTCAGACACACTAGAAACACCAATATTACAAAGTAATATTCTTTTTTAGGGGGAGGGAATGTGAGCCTTAGAGGTAATTTCATATACCCAAAAGACCACAAATATAAAAAAAAATAATAACATATTAATATACATAAAATAAATTTATTTATATTATTAAAATAAACAAATCAAAATATAAATATAAAATTATATTAAAAATAAAAAATTAATTATAATTTAAAAATAAAAAATACATTAAATTTTGTAAATATAAAATTACATTTATACTTGAAAAAATTAAGTAAAAATGAAATTTTAACAAAATTGTGAAAAAAATAAATAAATTTGGAAAAAAGTTAAATAAAATGTATTATAACTTTTTATCCAATAAATAAACATATAAAATTTATTTCACCATTGGATTCCTCATAAAAAATCAGGTGGGGTCACCTCTGAGTGAAATTCTTGTAACTCAACTCTAAATAAGCTTAAATTAAGTTTTTAGTATTTTCAATACAAAAGTTGAAAATCCTCAAAACCTTAATTTAATTCACACCACATGTGGTGTTAACCATCAATTTTTATGTTAAAATTGAGGTGTTGTGTTTAGTTTAGAAGTTATGAGGAATTGAAGTATTTTCAATTGAATTCAATTGAAATGTCAAAATGTGCGCGTGTATTACATAAGTGAACTTTGATTTACATATGAGGTGTCAATTATTACTGTATTGTACTGTACAATTGAATTGAATTACATATGTAAAGTACAAGTATAATACATGATGAGGAATTAAAGGAAAAAATAAATTGGAAAGATTAAATTTGGGGGGGAAAAGGAACTCCAGCTCTAAGGGGGAGCTAGACCCCCAAAATCCTTGCTGACAGGCGTGGGATGTCAAAATTCACGCAAAAGTTCATCACTTTTGGCCTGGAATTGAGTTACAGGGTCTGTGGACTCAATTGATGATGAGGTTTTGATACCAACTGGGGTAGTTTTAGCTGTTGCCAAGAGGGTAAAACTACCCTTAAGATAAAACAATCATAATAAAAACAGTTTTAACTGGTTTCTACGCCTCTGACACACATTCTGACGTGTTTTGAAGGCTCTAGGCCTGGTATTGCTATAGTAATGGCTGATTTAAGGGTCTAAAATGGCTAAAAATGGCTAAAAATGGCTTAAACCAGCCCTTTTTTGGTCTAAACCAGGGTTCAATGATGCCATAATTGGCTTTTCTGTTGTCAGACTGTTTTTCACGACTGACAAGAGTAAAATTTACTTTTGGAGTAAGAGAATTGATGGCTATAAAAGAATGTCTTCTTTGCCCCACTTTTCTCTTCATGTTAGAATCTTTTCCTTTTATTAATTAGTTTAAAACTGTTAAACCAATCAATCAAAGATTCCAACCACCACTTTTAAATCATTTCAATCCTTTTAACCACGTGAAAAAATCATTATAATCATTGTTTGTAACTCTTATAATCATTTTTACCCCTGAACCACCCCAAAAGTGAATTAAAGCATCTTTCATCACTGTAAACTTTGTCACTTTGTTTCCAAATTCACTCTGGTCACTTTTGGGCGTGTTTTCTCTTTAATATTCTTTTTAAAGACTTTGTTCTTTAGTTAATTGCTTGCAGTTCTTTGCTCAATTAATTCCAATTGAAATTGCTCTTGAAGAAATTTCTTTTGTAGCCTTAAAATATCTCTTGTAGAGTATTTTTGGATAAATCTTTATTGTTGGTAAAACAATAAATTTTTATATTATTGTTTTATACTAATAAAGTTATAAACAATAAAATTGGCGTGTTTTCTCTTAAAAATAATATTTCATACTATTTTTAACTGAATTTTACCTTATACAAATTTTGAGGACAGGAAAAGTACTTGATTTTTAATCAAAGTTTCATATCCACACCTTACATTTGGGGGCCCAGCCGTGATATTTTACCTGTGACATATTTTTTTACTCTTTTTAAATCTTTTTTCTTATATTGAAAAATTTAAAAATATATAAAAAATACTTATAATTCAAAAAATCCATAAAAAATAACTTTTTTTTCATATTATAAGTGAGGCTTATATTTTTATTTCTTTTTTTGAAATAACCTTTTTTTTTACTTAATTAATTGGCTTTTTCATTAATTTTAGTGTCTGACAACGTGGTAAGACAAGAAAACATTGAAACAGCCTCAACAGTAACCAACATTATCCCTGCCAGTACTGTTAATTCTGATCATAATAGTACTGTTATTGTGACTCAAAATAACCAGCCTGAACCAATATCTTCTGAACTGATTAACTTGGACATAAGTAATACCCTTCAGAAAGCTAAAAATTTGGCCAATAGTAAGTTTTTGACGTAAAAATACTATTTTAAGCCTTTTTTAACCATAATTATGCCTTCAACCAGGTCAGGAGCCAGCTACAACCCCTCAAGCAGCTCCCAAAAAGGTAATAGACGTGATTATGGCAGAAGCCAACCAGGTACAGAAGGAAAAGGGTCATTTGATGACTTCCAAACAACTAAAATGGGTCATTCTGAAGCTGATAATACCATTTTACCTTCAAAAAGAGCTGACACCGCCACAACAAGCCTCTGTGGACATATACAAAGCCAGCCACAGTGCATACAACAATGCACTTCAATTCAAGGAGTACCAGATCCTTGCAGACCTGTGGAAGAATTGCATGAATTCTTACCTGACAGTAAGAAAATTCTTGGGCCATCCCAACACTTGCAAATTGCTCAATGGATGGCATCCATTAATGGAGAAGAAAAACATGATGCTTTTGATACTAGAATGGAGGAAAAAAGAGTGACGCACCTATTACTTATAATAATAGTATTCCACTACCTACTTAGTTTATTAAAATTACTAATAATTAGACTGGAAGCCATGTCAGAGGCCCCAGGCTAACACTAAGGATGTGAAAACCACATGTAAGATAGTATCATTGCTTTCCAAATGCCTCAATAGCCTTTGGAATCAAAAAATATAAATTATTATATAATTTTATGTTGTAAAAATGGTTTTCTATTGGATAAACCCAATTTGAATCTTTTTTAAAGGTCTTTTGAGTAAATATCACAGCCAGGGCTGCAAATTTAAGGTTTTAATATGAAACAATAAGTCAATATTACCAATATTTTACTTATTTTACTATGAATTTCCTTATTAAATGAAAGAATAATATAAAGAATCATTATACCTATGGCGTGAAATATTCATATTTATAAATAAATGAAATAATATAGATTATTTATAAAAAAGTAATATAGTAAGAATAAATATATTAATATTTAATAATTAATAATTAATATATTTATGGCACTTTATAATTGTTACAAACAAATCCACAAGGTATAAAAAACTGTTGTTAAATAAGAAAACCAATTTATAACCATAATAATACTAATATTAAAGCTATGTATTAATATTGATATTATTCATATTGATAAAATAATTATTAAAATAATAATGAAGACACAACTATTATCAAAGATGAGAACAACATACTTTTGACACTTAATACAATAATTTGGAAATCATTTATTCTTAAAAATATTAATGAAACTTATTTAAATTGTATTTACAATTCAAAAATAAAAGAAATTACAAATATTCTTGTTTTTATGTGGAATTAGAGACTTATAGAGAATTTTAACCAAAATAATTAGAAATTTTATTTAATAACATCAATATTGATTATTACAATAGAGATAATCTTTTTTGTTTAATAATATAATAGATCTATATAGAAAGAATAAATAAACTACCTTTTTAGTTAATGTTTTAATGTTTTTGATGCATCTGAGGGGGAAATGAAGGTAAAAAGAGCTTTATATATAGTAAAAGAATCCCTCTTAGAGTCAGGAAGGCTTCTAGTAGATGTTTACTGATGGTATCCAATGGAATTGATCAGTAGTTTAAGGTCTAGTGATGATTACATCATAATCAAACCATCTTATCTCATTATTGTGCCATTGTTTGGAGTTATGACTATAACTCTATGTTTTCTGAAATCATAGGCTTGGAATAAAGCTAATCTTTGTATATTACATTATTATTAATCATAATAAACTATTATTCACCAATTTGATCACTTATATGACTGTTAAACTTAAATTAAGATTAAAGTTAGTGATCATAAATGATTGGTTGCAAGCTTAAACTAGAATCATCAATACCTTTTGAGTTATGGATTCTAAAGAAATTAAGAGATAAATTTCTGATAGCTTGGACTGACAATATAAATTAGCTAAGAGAATATCATTACATCATCAAAACCCTTTTTTTGACAATTTTTCTTGTAACTCATCTTTTCTGTCAGAATTTACTATTTTGAACTACAAACCCTGATCTCAAGGGGTTATACCTTGAATATAATGATAAAAATTGCATTATTATTCACGTATGAACTATTAGAATCTGAATATCCAATTTTTCTAAAGTTTGGAACACTTTCACAACAAAGTGGTCAAAAGCTATAACAATTTTGTTCAATAAACCCTTACAAGTTATAACCTTGTTTACAGATTTTTAAACAAGGATTATATTTTCATTTTTAAAATAACTATGTGGTAACTCTATATTTGAATAAACTCTCTTTCATTTATATTTGAAGAGATATGAGCTAAAAACCATGAATGTATGCACTTCAAATGTTATTTCTGTATTCTAACATGGGGAATCTAATGGTGAAATATATTTTACATTTTTATTCATTAGATTCAGAGCTGATCAATAATTCATGCCTTTTTATGGAAGTTTTATGTATTTTAAGGTAATAATTTTAATTCTTCCTATTAGAATAAATTTTGTAAAGTTTTTTTGTGACCTTTTTGGATGTGTTGTCATATCTCAAAGGCTCACAGAAGGATTGAAATGAGAGATTATTGGGCCAGTGGGAAAAACCTCTTTGAGCTGATGAAAATGGAAAAGAGCTTCCTCATTGAGGGGGAAAACAAAATCTTTCTTGAGGAATTTGGTGAGTGAACTAAATTTCTTTGATTAATCATTGATCAAGTGGCAGTAAAAGTTGGAAAACCAAGGAATAATTAAAGAGCTTCAAGGATTCTTGGAGGTGGCCTATTCACAATTTGCTAGACATTTAATTGTTCCATATTAAGGCCTTCAGAGGAAATAACATAACCTAAATACTCCACACTTGAGAAATGGAAAAGGAACTTGAATTCCTTGCCAAAGATTTTATTATCTCTGGGTCTTGCAAGATTGGTGGACATGTGATTGACATGTTCTTCCTCAGACTTGGAAAGAACCATAATATTATCCAAATACATAACAACATAAAGAAAAAGAAGATCAGAGAAAATATCATTCACAAGAATTTGAAAAGAGGCAGAAGGATTGGTGAACCCAAATGGCATAACCAAGTATTCACAACTGCCATATTCTGTTCTGAACACTGTCAGGTATTCATCACCCTCCTTGATTCTGAGAAGGTTATATGCACCACTCAGATAAATATTGCAGAAGATAGAAGAACCATTTAAAACATCAAGAAGCTGATTCATAAGACAAAAATTATATTTTTTCTTCCTAGTCACAGCATCGAGTTTGCAATAATCAACACACAAACAAAAGCCACCATTTTTCTTTTTAACAAGGAGGACAGATGTTCCTGTCAAATAGGATCTTGGCCAGATGAAACCTCTCTCTACATTCTCCAAACTTTAGTCCCTGAGTGTATCCAAATGTTGGTTTTATAAAGATTAGATGACCCCAACTGGAGTTTGAGACCCCTCCAATTTAATATGATGATCACAGGATGGGTGAGGAGGAATTCTTTCTGCTTTAAGCTTGAAGAATACATTCAAATAGTGGTGATAGGAAGAAGGAAAAACCTTCATAATTGTTCCATTTTCTTCTGGCTCTTGCTCATCAACCCACAACTTCTCTAGCTAGTAATGATAAGATGAAGTGAAAATATAGAATTATCTTTTCAAGCACATTTTATCTATTTGACAGAAGGTGGGAATGCTGGTGTTCTAGAATCACCAACCAGAGCTGCACAAGTAGTGGTAGTGGAAAGGTGATTAATGAGGGAATCAAAAGAGCTGCTAGAGTTCTCATAATCAGGATTGAAGGCAATCATCCCTTTCCTAAAATCAATTGATAGATTAAAGTGATTAAAAAGTCAAATCCCAATATGTGGTCTTATCCCTTGGGAGTATCAATGAGTAAAAAGTCAAATTAAAAGCTTGGGCATGAAGGGTTCTCAACCATATATTTTGAATGACAAGTCATATATAAAGAAGGAGACTCTGAGTAGTCCAAGATGATTATAGAAATATTCTCTGGGAGCTCTGACATTGTAAAAGAATACTTGTGAACTAACTGATTTACAATAAATGAGTTGGTAGCACCAGAATCAATGCAAATACTGTAAAACATATCAGAGAGAGAAGAAAACACAAAAAAATTGAGATATTTTTTACTCTGGTTGTAGGGTTTGTCTATGAAACTCTTGATAATAGTAACAATATCAAGAGTACTATGACTTTCCTCAGTAGAAAAATATAATACAATACAATATTATAACCACAAATTTGAATATAATTATTAAAAATAATTATCTAAAAAAATAAATTTAATTATTATTATATAAAATAATGATAAAAAAATCTAATAATTATAATTATTATAATAATTGTATTATGGTTATAGTCACTGACAATTATAACAATAAGAAGTGTAAAGCTCTTAATGAAACAACTACACATGAAAAATATAAATATTTAACCACTTATAAATATTATTTATCAAAGAATTATAACACACATGGTGCAGAAATAATTTTTACAGAAAAATTCTATATAAAAAAGCTAATATTAGATAAAAAAGATATAGAATTTTGGAGAAAACTTAATTATAATGTAAATTCAATATAACAAGTAAAATACAACAGTTATTATATTAAATAATTATTATATGTTAAAAACATGCCAAAAATTAATATTTTAAATGATAAAACAACTTTTTATGATAAAAAATATGAGTAAAGAGTTTTTGAGAGGAATTTGTGGACTTTAAAAGATATTTTAAAGGCAATAATTTTATAAAATAAAATATATTATAGGTGATCACAACAAGAATCCAATTTATATGATTTCAATTCTTTAATTTAATATTTACAAAGAATAAGATACTTAAGAAATACTTGAATAACAAGATTTTATATTTAATAAAACTTTACCTGTTTAAATGTCTAATATGATTGGATTGATTAATTATGATGGAAAAAAACAGTGATGAAAAGACTCTTTTTATTTCTACAGAGCAACTCTCATGATTCATAATGAATATAGAGGGTGTGCTCAGGTCAAAACTGAAAAAGCATGCTTAAGAATAAAGCTCTTAGATTAAGGAAACTTATTTTTAATTCCAATTTAAAAGTTAACTATTTTGAATTTTAATATAAAATGAGTTTACATATATCAAAGTTCATCACATGAACAACTTAAAAATAGAGTTTCAAGCAGAAATCTTATAAACTCAATTTTTAATTAATTTTTAAAGAGATCTTTATTTTTGTTAAGTACAATTAAAAGAGTAAATTTACAGGCTAAGTACCCAGGAGATCTGTTTATAAAAGATGTTTAAAATTGACCTCATATATTGATAATATTGAATTGTAAGCTGTGTGAAACCTTCAAGCAAATCCATTGGGAATTAGACTCTTAATGAGTTGTTGAAGTTATTGCTACTTTTCCATGTAAAATAGCAATACACACTAAACCTTAACTTTTGATAAGGTTTTAATGCTTGTAACCTTGAACTTTGAAGCTTATTTCAGCTTTTTAAGCTTCTTTCAGCTTTGAAAGGTCTCAAAACTTTCATTTCAAGCCTGCATATTGGGATTTACCCTTTGGAAGCTTGAAATTCCTGTCCAAATTGGGATGAAACAAGTTTAAAACTTAAGGTTGGATCAAAGTCTAATCTTAAGGTTGAAATAAGGTTGAAAATTCTGCAATACAGGTTGACAACCTTAATTGAATCTTTGCAGATCCAAAAACTTGGGTACCCCAGCTCTGTTTGGCCTTTTTCCTTTGTCCCACCTTTTTGCGTAGATTTTTCCCTTTTATTTATTTAAAGCCATACTATGGCCTTGAAAAATTTGAAATTGAGCTCATACAGGATATACATTCTGTATGGAAAGTCCCTAGCCAATTCAGTAAATCTACACAACACCTCCATTTTAACTAAAATTCTGGTAAGTTTGCATACACCTTATGCAAACTTAAATTTAAGCTTATTTAAGCTTAAATTCAAAAAATTTAAAAAAATGTTAAAAAATGTACATTGGTAATGTGAGATTCTTGAATCTTCAAATGACATCCAAAATAAGGCTTTTTGGGTATAACCCCCTATGGGTGTACCCTAGGCCATTTTTGGTGTAGAATCCAAAAATTACATAATATTTATAACTTTGTTTATCCAAAAAAAGTTATACTTATTTTTTTTATCTTTTATTTTAAATTAAATTGAAAAGTCTGTTGAATACTATATCAGCTGTATATAAAATTATTTGTTGCCTTATGGGCATGTTATACATACCTCACAGGCTCACACTAGTATTCAGAATGAACAATTGTGCTCTGTATGGAAAACAGTGAAGACAATTCAACACAGTATCATATTCACTCAGGCTTTTCCCTTGCTAGGAAATCTTCCTGCTTGTTTTGAGTCCTCTTTACACAAACCTCAATACTATTCCTCCCACCACAATAGGAACACAAGCCTTCCTTCAATCTTCTTTCCTTTTCAGAACCTGTAACCTTGGAGTCTTTATTCATAAAAGAAGAGTGGGGCATGTCCCTCTTCTGAAAATGAGCTTTCTTCTTTTTCTTGTTTATTGAGCTTTAATAATTCTGAGGGTTTGAAGAACTTGACCTTGAGGCATGAGTCTTCTTTTCTCTTTTCCTCTCATGGTACCTGGTATAAAGCTCCAGGGTAACATCCATTAACCCTTGAAAAGAATCAACAATTTCATTATGGGCTTCTGATTGATCCAGAATTTCTGAGGCTAATTGCTTCCTATAATGATTCATAAGAGCTCTTCCACCCAAATCCCCAGTTCTCAACACCAAACTTCTTAAATCAGTCATGCATAGCAAAGCATCACCTCCTTCCTTCATTCCTAGGCCATCTAACTTGGCTTCAGATTTTATAACTTCATTTTGTCCCCCAAATTAAGTAAAAGGTTTGCATTTGAATAGTTCCCAATTATTGGGGAGGTAAGCTTGGTCTTGATTGGTGAGATTGGAAATATAAGGCTCAATTCATTTTGCAGCCTTACCAATGAGAAATTAAGTCAAATAAAGATCTTTCTTTTTACATTAAGAGAAATCTGCCTGATAATTGTGAAAGATATGCTGGCAGGACTGGATAAAACTTCTGACTTAGAAGGGTTTATTCCTATAAAAGCAATCTGCTTCCTTCATAAATTTATTCTTGAAGGCTAGTGGTTTTGAAGCTGAAGAAGATGAATCTACTTGAATATTGGCCATGAGTTAGTCCTTTTGTTGCACAATGGCCAATAAAGAGGGCTCAGACTGATGACAAACAGGCTTACTATACTGGGTTAGAGTTGACCCTCCATTACATTCAGCTTCCCCCACTGGAGCAGGAACAGAATCAGTACCATCAGAATCTTCCTCTCACACAGAATTATCCTCATCCTCTGCATTACATTCACCAAGGCTGTTGAGAGAAGTCCTTGAAATACGTTGAAAAGATTCAATAACTCCTTGAAATGAATCTGATCTTCTTGGCCCTCTTCCTTCCTTCCTGGATGGCTCTACTCCTTCCATGAATTGTTCTATTTCTAACTGATCCCTCAGTCAAGGAACTACTTGGGTCCCATCAATAGGAGGTATTTGAGTGAGAGTAAAAAAGATTTGTGCTTTTTCCTAAGATCTTGTTTGTCTTTCAGCAGGTGAGTGTTGGACAGGCATGATTCAGAAATAAAATTGAAACTTGAAGATGACGACTTGAAGTAAATAAAATAAAGGCTTTGAATCAAAATCAAAATCCTTATCTTTAAGAAAATAAAAAATCAGTAGTTTTTTTTAGGTAAATCAATCAATAAAATATTTCTTGAATAATTCAATCAATAAGTATGGAGGAAAAAAATATCAAAAATCAAATGCATTATTGAGGAAAATCAATCAATAATTGACTGAAATAAATAAAATATTCAGGTCAATAAATTTCTTGAAGACAAAATCAAATTGATGTCAAATGAAACATTAAATGAAGATCTTTGTGCGAAGCCAAATTTTTGAAGAAAGGATCAAAATAAATCTTGATGAATTAAGATTGTATATGAAATTGATTGTGAAATGAATTTGAAAATTTAAATCAACCTGGGAACTGAATAAAAATTGATGGGAATAAAAGGTGACTCAAAATGGTCAGCCAAATAATTATAAGAGAAAATCAATTTTCTATAATGAAAGAGTGATTGAAAATTCAGATATTTGAAGAAAAAATTGTTAAGATAATAAGAATTTCATAATTGATCAATGAACAATTTTGAAGATAAGAAATACAAATGATGAAAAATGAAAGAAACAATTATGAGTTAACTAATCTAATGTCACAGGGGCTCTTGGGAATAAAAACAGTGGCATGGCACTCATGAATCAAGAGCTCACTTGGAGGGCCCCAAAAGAATAAAAAAATAGTTGAAGAATATATTTCTTTAATAAATGATCAGAGGAAGTACAAATATGCAGAAGATAATGACATTAAAACAAAAGTCCAAAGATACAACAACATTAATCCACAATTCACTGTTTCAACATTCCATAAAGAAAAATGGAATTATTAAAAGATATTACCACCAATATCCACTGAAAAGCATAGAAGAAGGTGAAAATGACTGAGTTATTAATATAAGTATTCCCTTCAAAAATGAAGATAAAGTAATAATAATAAGAAATCCAATATATTAATTAAGTTGGCAAAAGTCTCCAGGGGATTAAAGAGTGGCCAGTATATGTGAAAAGCTGAAAATCTAATTCTGGAGGCTTGAGAACACAGCTGTATAGTTGGTATGAAGCTTTATTGACTTTTTTTATAAATATGGCTTGGTCATATTACAAAATTAAATTAAGTGTATTGAATTTCCACAGTATACAAATAAATTGACCCATAAGTTTCAATTCCATACAGGTTGTTTGATTACAGACTGTATGGATCAATTTAGTTTTCCAAGGAGTTCTGAAGCTTTTTATTCTGTGAAAACTAATTTAATAATAACAACCTCTTGAAATTACCCTTGGAAAATTCTTTTACAGGACTTCCTTGAAGGAATACTTTTGGAATGATATTACCAATACCTGAAGGGCCAGGCAATTGGTGTCCTCAAATGGTCTTCTTGGTGTCCCCCATGAATTGCAAGCTTTATCCCTTTCAATCCTTCTTTCAAAACACATTGGCGGACTGGTGACTTTATTTAAGATGGCTGAATTGACTCCTAAAATCTTTGTCATTCAATTTATGAGGAAAAATGGTGCATAATGGTATATAATACCATATATGCACCTTATAGTGTTTATATGGGTTTTGCTCCCAATTTGTAAGATGTGTCTATGAAACTATTTATAATATTACTACTAATCAACAGTGATATGACTGTTCTTATTAAATATAATAATGAAAATTATTATAGCCACAATTAAATAATAAATAATTAATTATTTCTTTTACTTGTTATACACTACTAGTGATTATAACAGTAATCAGTAATTGTCTACAAGAATCAATTACAAGAAGTAAGTGATAATAACACTTCTTTATTAAAATAATGAAATTATTTTAATATATAATTAGCTTTTGCAAGAATAATTGTAAATATTATTCTTGTAGAAAAAAATTAGTACAGAAAAAATTTAAGAATTAAGACAAAACACTCCCTCCTACTCCAAAGAACTTATTAAAAGATAATAGTAAAGAAATTTGACAGATAATTGTGGATTTAATTAATTAAAATAAATTTATCAAAAGATTACAGAAACATATAGTTAATTTCTATGATTTCACGTCTTTCTGATTGATTCTCAAAGAATAAAACACTTAATAAAAGATCTAACTAATACTTACTTGTTGGTAATAATGGTATAGTTGAATAATGTGATGATTTTTGAAAAAACAGAAAGAGGAGGCATCTTTCAAGCCAACAGCTCACAGAGGCATGCCAAGGAGCAAACTAAAAAAACCAGTGAGTGAGAAAAAAGTTTACCTTTTTGGATTATTTATTGCATCATCTGTTGTCATGTAAGATTATCATAAGTACTTCATTGATGCTTTTACATGACTACCAACCCATTTATGGTTAAGAATAAAAGCAGTCAAAACTGTAAATCTTCTTTTATCTCAAAATAATCACTGATTTCTCAAAGGTTTCAATTTTATTGGAAATTTCATCACAAAGTGTATTTTCTGTGAATTTTTGAAGATGCAGTGTTTCACATAGAATCATCAAAAATAGACTGTAAGTCAGACTTTGAACTTTACAAAGAAAAGTATGATTATTTTTGTTTTTTACATGAATTATACATTTCTTAATTGGTCCAGAAGGTTTCAGAAAGATTAATCAAGAATTGTATTTTAATGAATTTTTGAAGTTTTTACCTCATTTCCATGTAGAATTGCAAAAAATACTATATTTCTGGTTTCTATGAGGTAAATAATTGGATAATAGTCCAAAAAGGCTTTTGATTACTGTTTTGGGAGTTATCCATGGAAAATATTTAAGAATCGAGATGGTTACAGGACCCTAAGTTGCTCCTTACCTTCTTGGCACCTCAGAATAGCAGCTTATTTGATATTTGTCTTATGATTTAATGAGATTTTAACTTTGTAATCAAGTTCCCAAAAGGTTTTAGTATACTAATTGGGCCAAGATAAGCCATGGATCCAAGCTTTAGGGCTGTCGAGGCCTCAGAGGGCTCAGAAGTTGGGTATCCTGGCTCTCTTTGATGTCTGTTGTCCCCCTTGACTATTTTCACATCAAAAGTAGAAATTCAGGCTTCAAGCCTGATATTCACTATTGTTATAAAAAAGGTGTATGTAAGAATACCATAATATTAAGTGCCACAAACATGCATAACACTATTCTTAGTGTATATGTAATATAGGATTTCTCACATTGCCATTATTTTGGTGTGAAATTGAGAAAAACACAAATTTTCACAATTATTTTATGTGGTATGGAGTATTTTCTATATTACCACCTCTTATAGTTAATTTAAGCTTACCCACTCTATGGAGTTACCCTAGATAAAATTTTGTACGTGTAGAATCCAAATCTGGTCTCAAATCCATGGATTTACGTACTCAAAAAAACATTATTCATCCTTTTTGAAATAAGAAATGATGAATTTTGAATACATGGATGACTTATGGGTTATGCATAGTTCAAAATATATTTTTAAAGATATTTGTGGCCTATTTGAGTATGTAAAATATACCTCAAGGCTCACATTCCCTCCCACCACAAAATAATATTTTACTACCATTTTATTGATGTTATGAAGAAGCAAAAGGCCCCAAAGGGGCTTAATGTCCACTGTCAAACCTCTTGAAATTATTCAGATCAAGTAATTCAAAGCACATTTATAGACATATTCAGGCTTGTGGCATTCTTTCATGTCTAAATCTTGTTAAGACTTTGAGTAAGGTATTTCTGATACTGCCAGCCATTCATCTTCATGTACTGGATTTCTATATCTGACAGGATATTCTCTTTTATTTTTAACTCTAAGTCTCCTTTATTTAATGATTTTCTTTATTCTTTAGTCTTCACTCTGTTCTACTTGTGTTACAGTCAAAGGAGTTGGGTTCCTTGAAGGAAACAATTCTTTGTCAGCTGGTTGTTAAGGATTTATCAAGCTGACTGGAAAGGTGGGGTGTTTATTCTCTAATTCACCACTCAATTCCACTCAAACTGCATTGCTTCCATGTAAGGCAACAGTAAAAAAATGTCCTACATAAGAATCTTTAAGTTTCTTTGGCCCTTTAATATTATTAAAATTAAAGGTTAAAACTAGAACTAGGTCCCCTACTTTGAAGTCTGGTACCTTGTGACTCTTGTCCCACTTTTGTTTTGCATAGTCAAAATAATAATTCATACTCTGTTTTGCATGATGTTCCACTTTATCACGCATCATCTTTAAGCTTGAAGCTTGAGGATGAATTCCAATCAAGTATTTCCTCAGAATGTCTGCTGGGAGTCTTGGATTCCATCCTCTTTCCAACATAGCAGCAGGTTGGACCATAGAAGAATGGACTGGTTTCTTATATGCCAGTTCTAATGAAGGTATTTAAGTGCACCGGTAATGGGTAAATCCATCTGAGTCTTTGAATTCTAGCCCATAAGAACAGAATCTCCTGATCATGTCTTCCAAAGCTTGAATCATTCTCCCTGCTATACAATCTGTTTTAGGGTGATATGCTGTGGATAATGATAAATTAGTCCCAAACAATCTGTGAAGATTGGCTCAAAGGGCAGAGGTTCACTTGGCATATCTTTCACTTATGATACTTTTAAATAATCCTGTATGGGAAATAACTCTACTCCATAAAAGAAGAGCTGTATCCATAGCAGTGTCATCCTTATGACATGGTAAGAATATGGGAGTATTTCTATATTGGTCTACAATGACTGAAAAAGCATTACACCTTTTATCACCACTTGGAGGAAGTGCTGTGACCCAATCCATATGAACAACTTCCCAAGGGGATTTTGGTTCTTGAATATGAATCATCAATCCAACTTTCTTGCCTGTACTCCTGTTTTCTTTTTGGAATTTATCACAGGAATGGAAATTTTCAATGGTTTCCTTTCTCCAAATGACCACCATTCACAGTTTTTCACTTTTTCAAGTGTTATTTTTTCTGATAGGTGTCCAGAGTAGATGCTATCATGGCATTCATGAAGCATGGTATTGATAGGCAATCTGCTACACAATGTCATTACACAAGGATGTTTAGTTCTGTGGTAGATTATCCCATCAAACAAGTGAAATCTTCCTTCAGAATATGAATTTTTCCAAACCTGGTCCAGTGCATTGACTAAAAAGGTATCTTTGCAGTATTTATTTAACAAAGAAGTCAAGATATGGCAATTATTGTCTTTCTTATAAGATTCTCTGACCTCTTCAGATAATTTAGTCCCAATATCAGTTATGTTAATTCCTTCAATTGGAGTCTGTGGTTTGGCTTCCAAAGGTACATAAGCTGGGTTATCAGGAGTATTGGCTAATGCACACCTTCTAAGTCCATCATCATTCTTGTGAATGTTTCCTTACTGATTAACTATGGTCATGTTACCTCTATATTATTGAATGGATATTTGCCATCTCAACATATGTCTGTTGGGAGTTTTCATGCTAAGAAGTGATTTAACAGCATTGCAGTCAGTTATCACTTCAAAAATACTTCAATCAACATGATAGTGTCATTTCTAAAGTGCCCATCCCAAACATAATAACTCAAGCTGTCTTGCACCATATCTGGAATCTGTTGGTTTTATTTGTCTTGAGATGTAACAAGATGGTACCTCTGTAGGTTTGTCATCAATAATTTGGACCTGTTGTAGGGATGCCCCTAATCCATCTCCACATGCATCAATGTACAGTTTAAAAGCTATATTCCAGTCATGAATGAGGAGTAAAGGTGTCAGCCTGTGACTCAAAACCAGAGCACAAGCATGACAGCCAATATACCATAAATCAATGGTATAGCCAAGATACCACCAAAACATGAATCTGTGATATTTTTTAAATAGAAATTACGCCTAAAAAAGGATAAAACAGTGGTTAATAAGTCATAAAACAGAGAAAAGACTTACTTGTAAGGTCAAAAAAGTCAAAAGACACGGCCAGGCCCCCGAAATGTCAGGCTGAGTCTATGATGAGAGTATTAAAAAGTATTTACAACTCTTAACTATGACTGTGACACAGTAAATAAATATTTAAAAGGGTTTTATAAGAGTTAAAGATGGTTTGATTCAATAATAAGAGGGCTTTACTATAGAGAATATAGTGGTGGTGAGCGCTGTTGAAAGCCCTGGGTGCAGCTTTACCTGTTGGGTTACAATAATAAAGACTACAATACTTAAAATTAAGAGTATACCTGGTTATTACCCAAGAGTAAAACTCTTTTTGACAGTTTACTACGTAGGGTATTCAAGAGGAGGATGAGGAAAGGTTTTTGGCTGTGAAAAGCCCTCCTTTTATCCTGAAATTGAGGTGGAAAGGCTGCTAGACCTTTCCACGTAGAGGAAGTGAAGATTTTTCACTCTCTATGACAGGCTTGTGGTTTGCAAACAGCCTGTATACCCTGTATTGGGCTCAGATGTGGTTTTGAAACCACATCTGGGCAGTTTTCACCAATACAGGGTGAAAATTTTCATCTGGGGACCTCACCGCCTGATTCTGACGTGTATGACGCGTAGAATGCTGTAAGGTTTGACTATGAAACAATAAGTAAAAATTACTAATTTATTACTTATTGTACTCTGAATGTCCTTATAATTGAAATAAATAAGATTAAAATAATAATAATAATAAAGAAATATTATTATTATGGCGTAAAAATATTATATTATTAAATAAATATAATAATATAATTAATATTATATGAAATTATAATATTATAAATAATATATTAATATAAAATAATTAATATATTATAAAGCTCTTTATTATTGTTACCAACAAATAATAAAGGCGTAAAAAATTGTTTTTTATAAATAAAAAACAATTAATAACAATAATATTACTAATATTAAAGTTATGAATTAATATAATTACTATTTATATTAATTAAAGAATTATTAAGAGAGTAATAATAGAGAAATTATTATAATAAGAGAAAATAACCTACTTTTAACACTTAATATAATAATTTTGAAGTATTTTACGCCAAAAAATATAAATACAACCTTTTCAAATTGTATTTACAATAAAAATAAAGAAAATTACAAATTATTCTGGATTTTTACGTGGAAATAAGTTTTATAGAGATTTTTTAACAAAAACAATTAAATAAATGATTTAATCACGTCAAAATAGATGATTATAGCAAGGAGGTCTTTGGTCTTTAATAATATAATGCTTTTATATATAAAGAATAAAGAAATTACCTTTGATTTAATTGATTTAATGTTTTTGATGCATCTGAGGGGTAAATAGAGTAAAAAGAGCTCTATTTATAGTAAATACCTCCCTCCTAGAGTCCAACAGGCTTCTAGTAGACGTGTACTGATCATATCCACTGGAATTGATCAATACTTTAAGGTTTGAGGGTGATTACATCATGATCAAACCATATTACATCATTATTGCACCATTATTTAGAGTTATCACTATAACTCTAAGTTTGATGACATCAGAGGCTTGGCAGAACCCCAAATTGCGTGGATTTTATTAGTTTTAATCATAAACTAATAGTATTCACCAATTTTATCACTCTTAAGACTGTTAAACTTAATTTAAGGTTACAGTATGTGATCATAACAGCTCAATTTAAGCTCAAACTTTGATCCTCAATAACTTTTAAGGTTTTCACGCTACAGCAATTCAGAGAGTGAATTCTGGTAGCCTGACATAACCTTATTATGCTGCCAAGAGCTTTTCATTACATCATCAAAACTCTAATTTTGATGATTTTTCTTGTAACTCATCTTTTCTGTCAAAATTCAATATTTTAAACTTCAAACCTTGATTTCAGGGGGTTATACCCTGAATTTAATAATAAAAATTACGTCATTCTTCTCGAATAAACTAGTAGAATCCAACTGTATACTTTTTTTTTAAGTTTGGATTACTTTCACAACAAAGTGGTCAACAGCTCTGTTGATTTTTATCAATATTTCCTCATAAGTCTTAACCTTGTTTATAAATTACGTGGTAACTTTATTTTTGGTTCATCATTCTAGCATGTATAGTTTAGAAGATATTAGCTATGATCACTGAATATATGCGTTGACCAAAAAAGTGCATATATTGAGGATAATTCCTTAAGTATTGATTTTGGGAATTAGCTTATTAACTGTTTTATATGTGGATTTTTGTGGGGAATCCACTGGTACAATTTATTTCACATTTTGTTTCATTAGTTTCTGAGATAAATAAGGTTTTATGGTTTTTATAAGGTATTATACCTTATAATTCCTTAAATATTGACTTTACAGATATGCCATAAAAGTGGTATATGTGTATTTTTCCATGGGGAATCCAATGGTATAATTTATTTCACATGTTCATTCATTGGTTTTTAAGTTAAACCAATTTTAGTACCAATTTATGGTATTTTTTGTATACTTGAGTAATTATTTTTAGTGTATAATTATTCTAATTAATATTAATATAATTATATTAAAGGTATAATTATTCTGAGTCTTTTTTGTGACCTTATTGGGTATGTGGTCATATCTCAAAGGCTCACAAATGCGGTACAGAAACTGTATGGGACCCCAGTATTGACTGACATATGAGGTATTGAAGTAAAAAAATGCTTCTTCGTCTATTTGACACCTCATATTCATGGTTATGGGATATTATCCCATCGTAAGGCTGTATCTGACAGCAGGTGGGATTTTGACCTTAGAATGGTCATAACTCTGTCAGTTTTTGAGATATCAAGCTCAAAATTGGTTCATTGAATAGCTCTGTATGGGCTCTACACAACGGTACCCAACTTGACATGGTTATCATTAAATATGACAAAGTTATCCCATGTACAAGTATTCTTGTACATTGGCGTGGTCTGGTCAAAAGCTGTATTAAGCTTGTTTGGCCAATAACTTCTGTTGTAGTTGAGTTATGAGGAAATGGATGGCACCATCAGATAGCCCTGATTGTGCTCTTTCCAAAAGACCTCACTTCAGGTATCTCACACTAAAACTTTAAAAGTTAGATGAGAGGTGAATGTTTTGTTCACCCTTATTTGGTCTGAATTTGACCATAACTCAAGTAATACTGGTGCTAGCTCAGTTTGGCTGGTACCATTGGATAGCCCTGGCTTAGAGCTTCATTTTGAGTACCCATTTGATGGATTTAAGCCTCTCCTTCTAGATTTTAGATGAGAGGTGAAAATTAGGTTTATGCTCAGCAATAACTTTGAGCAGGAATAACTTTGTTATTTCTTGTCCTATGGTGATGGGACTTATATTTTAAGGAAGAGGTGAGTTTCCTCTTTCTTTTGATACCTTTTGAGCTAATTTGGCTCAGCTCCATGTTTTGGTGGTATTTTGGCTATACCATTGGTTTATGGTATTTTGGCTGTCATGCTTGTGCTCTGGTTTTGAGTCACAGGCTGACATACCCTCCCTCCAAAAAAGGCTCATCATTGATGAGACTGTTCAGTCCTCCTAGAGGCTCTGAATCTCCTTAAATGGAGGTTCCCATCTGGTATGGCATCCTCTGCCAACCATTTGTCTTTGTCAGCTGTCTGGTTCTTGTATCTGACTAGATATTGTCTCTGATCCTTCCCATTAAGTCTGATTTTTCTGGCCCTGATGATTTTACTCACAGGTCCAGGAGAGTCTTCTACTTCCACTATTTCTGGTGAAGTGGTGTTCTTCTTCCTGGAGGGGAATTTATCCTCCTCTGTTTGGAAGTAGGGTTTGACCAGGCTCACTGGAAAGACTGGGTGTTTCCTAGAAAACTCCTCAGTGAGCTTGACCTCTACTGCATTCTTCCCTATCAACCTAATGATAGTGAAGGGCCCTACAAATGATTCTCTCATTTTCTTGGGTCCTTTGAGATTGTTAAAGTTCAGTGTAGACACTAACACCTGGTCCCCTTCCTTAAAGTCAGGTTCCATGTGTGATTTGTCCCACCTCTGCTTATTATACTCTTTGGCCTCAGCTATGCATTTGGCAGCAGTATCACAGGCTTTCTTCCACATATCATGGAAGTCTTTGGCTGTGGGGTGGATGGTCACAAGATTTTTCTTCAAGTGATCCTCAGGTAACAGGGGATTCCACCCTTTCTCTACCAGTGCAGGTGTTTTTCCTGTGGTAGAATGCTGGCTTGTATTATAAGCCAGTTGGACTGCTGGTAAGAGGGTGACCCAATCATGGGTATATCCCTCATGGTCCTTGTATTCCATGCCATAGGCACAGAACCTCCTGAGGATGTCCTCCATTGTTTGGATCATCCTCTCAGCTAGGCCATCTGTTTGTGGATGGTAAGCTGTGGAAAAAGCAAGCTTGGTGCCAAGCATGTCATATAAATTGGTCCAAAATTCAGATGTGAATTTTGGGTCCCTGTCACTAATTATGATCTTAGGGACTCCACAGGTGGATATGATGTTATTCCAAAATAACAGAGCAGTGTCCATGGCTGTGTCCTCTTTATGGCATGGTAGACATCTCATGCTCTTGCTGAACCTATCAACTATGATTAAGCAGGCATTGTAGTTTTCTTTGCCTCCTGGGACAAGTCCTGTGACCCAGTCCATGTTGATGGTTTCCCATGGGTGTTTGGGTTCTTCTATGTGTTGACGCAACCCATATTTCTTCCCATGGTTTCTATTTGCCTTTTGGCATCTTTCACAAGTGTTGATGTATTCACTCAACTCTTGCTCCCACTTGGGCCACCAAGCTGTGCTTGCTACCCTCTCTTTAGTCCTGTCTTCACTCATGTGTCCCATGTAGGGGCAGTCATGGCATTCCTGCAGGATTAAAGAGATGTGGTCTCTGTCTATCACTGTGAGTGCACTGGTGTGCTTATCTATGTGATAAATCAGGCCATCTATAAGGAAGAATTTATTGTCCTTATAGGCCCTCAACCAGGGTTCCTCCAGCTGGGTTTCCAGTTCTGGGCTCCTGTATTTTTGCTGAAGGAGTTGGAGTAGTATGCTACACTGTTTTTGTTTAGCATAAGATTTCAGTACTGCATTGAAAAATTCATTGTGCAATTCTGAGGAACTTATTCCCAGTATGGGGGTTTCTGTCCCTTCTGAATCAGTGTTTCCACTGTCAAGGGTACCACTACCTGGTGCCCATTCAGAGAATCTGAAGTTTTTCTTCCTATTTATTTCCATAAAATGGATAGGAATTTTTGCAGCAACTTCAGGGTCATAAGCTGGATTGCTTTTGACATTGTCCAGTGGCCATCTGCTAAGGCCATCTGCATTGGTATGGCTTTTACCTTCCTTGTATATGATGGTCATGTTCCCGCTATACTCCTGGATGGCTATTTGCCATCTCAGCATGTGTCTATTAGTAGTCTTCATGTTTAGTAAAGACTTCAAGGCTGTGCAGTCTGTGTAGACTTCAAAGACTGCACCCTCCAAATAATAATGGAGTTTTTCTAGTGCCCAGACTAGACATAGACATTCTGTCTGGGTGGCCCCATACCTGGCTTCCGAATCTTTCAGCTGCCTGGAGATGTAACATATTACACCTTCTCTTGGTTCACCATCCACAATTTGTCTTTGGTGAAGGGCTGCTCCCAAGCCTTGGCTGCATGCTGCATCTATATATAACTTGAATGGTAGTTCAAAGTCAGGCAAGATGAGCACAGGTGCATTGGTGAGTTCATATTTGATCCTCTCATATGCATCCCTCTTTTCCTTGGTTATTTCAAAAACTACATCCTTTGAGCATAACTTGTATAAACTACTAGTTATGTGGGCAAAGTTTTTGATGTGGTTTCTATAGTAGCTAGCAAATCCAAGGAAAGATTGCATCTCTTTGATGTTCTTTGGTACTGGCTTTTGCAGTACTGCTGCTACTTTGTTCTGGTCAATTTCCAGACTAAGGCCTGAGACTTTGTGTCCTAGAGCTAGTAGCTATTCTTGGCCAAAATTACACTTTTTAAGTGAAATTTTCAGATTGATGGGTGTACATTTACTTAGCACTCTGTCTATGTATTGTACATGGTCTTCCCATGTCTCTGAGTATATAATGATATCATCAATATACACTACCATCCAGCCTTCCATTATTTCTTCTTGTAATATGGTGTCCATCATCCTTTGGAAGTGGGCTGGTGCATTCTTGATGCCAAATGGCATCCTGGTGTACTCATATATGCCCATATGGCATATTATTCTGAGTAATTTCATGGAGTTTGGTTTAACTCCATTTTGGTGGAAGCCCTTCATACAATCCATCTTGGTTATGTATTTGGCTTTGGCCAATTTATCCAAGGCATGAGGTATTCTTGGTATAGGATACCTGTCTGCTTTTGTGTAGTTGTTCAGGGGTCTGAAGTCTCCACACAATCTAGACTTGCCATCATGCCAGGTGATTAGGACAGGAGTGGTGATTTCCACTATCTCATTATGTCCAATCTTCCTAATGACATCCATGTCCAGGAGTTCATTGATATGTTTCTCAATCTCTTTCCTGGTCTCCAGACTTGCTGGGTAAGGAGGTCTCCTTAACATGGGTGGATAAGGCCTTTCTACATCCAGATTTAGTTCTATATCATGGCCTTTGATCTTGCCTAATGGTTCTTCACCAATGGCAAATGCTGGTCTATTCTTCCTCAGCATCTTCAGTAAACTTAGCTTTTGTTTACTGGTGAGGGTAGTGCTAAACTGTCCCTCTCTGAATTCTTTCAGAAGTTCTTCCAGTGGGTCCTGAGAAGATATCTGGTATATATGAAGAGAAAATTTCTTTTCCTTGTTAGTACCAATGGTAATATGCCTATTTTTACTATTGTAAATATCTATGCCATACATCCTCTGGTAATCTGTTCCAAGTAAAAACCCTTGGATGTGGGCATCATCAAGCACTACAAACTCTGGGTTGAGTCTGATATTACCTTTTCTGTGGGGTATAATTATCTCTTTGATAATTGTCCCAATAGAGGTCATCGTTCCAGATGCACTCTTAAATTTCTTTGCCTTAGTGGGCAAGAGCTGTTTTTCCCAGTTTGGGAAGTGGCTATCCAGATAATTTCTGGCCACTATGGAGCAATGTGCTCCACTGTCAATGATCAGTGGGTGCTGAGCATTGTCAATACATACAGTCATTTTTGTGGCTGCTCCATGTATATATGCCATTCCTTTGGTTGGTGTAACCAGGAATGTTTGTGCATCTTGTGTGTGTTTGCACAAGTTCTTGTTGGCAGTATCCTGTGGCATGCCTGCTTCCAACTGTATATCCTGGATTTCCAATGGGGTTTCCGCTTGGTATTCCACTAGAAGTTCCTCTCTTGGGTCTTGATCATCATCAGATAGTTCTCTGATGGCATCTCCCATAGAGTCTGATTCAGAATCCTCTGTTGGAGGTTCTTCTTCAGGGACTTTTTCTATAGCATAGACTTTCTTCTTTGCTTTTGGACAGTTGTTGGCATAGTGGTCTGTTGAACCACAATTGTGACAAGAATTCTTCTTCTTTGCCACTTGTGCCACTCTTTCTCTGGGTTTGTCTTTAAACTCTACCTTGAAAGGTTGTTTCTCTTTGAAACTATTGCTTCTATATGGGGTGAATTTCCCTATATTAGTCCTTTTCCTTATGTCTTGTAAGGTATTGGCTATGTCATCTAGAGTGCAATTTTGGTTGCATCTGCATTTCACTGCATGCTCTAGTTCTCCTGGCAGTTGTGTCAGAAGTTTGTGATTCCTCATCTGGATGTTCATTTGAGGATCAATGCCTTTAAGTCTTTTAGACTGTCTGAGACACCACTCATATGGATCTTTGTCCACAGAGTATTTGTCATTTTCAAATGACATGGTCTTTTGCCATATCCAAGTTCCATTGCTGTACTTTTGGATTATTTGACTCTTCCACCATGGCCAATTTCTTCTGCCATGGATTTCTTTCATTTCTGTGTACCATATACTTGCATGACCTTTAAATGCAGTATTCAGCCTAGCAGTAATCCAGTAATCTGGTATGCTTGGTACATCAATGAAGAGTCCATCAATATAATCTATGAGTTCCATATGATCATATTCTCCTGATCCAGAGAATTTGGGCCAGTTTGAGGCCTCAGGAAGCTGTTTCAAGGCTTCCTTCTGTAAGGTTTGACTATGAAACAATAAGTAAAAAATTACTAATTTACTACTTATTGTACTCTGAATGTCCTTATAATTGAAATAAATAAGATTAAAATAATAATAATAAAGAAATATTATTATTATGGCGTAAAAATATTAGATTATTAAATAAATATAATAATGTAATTAATATTTTATGAAATTATAATATTATAAATAATATATTAATATAAAATAATTAATATATTATAAAGCTCTTTATTATTGTTACCAACAAATAATAAAGGCGAAAAAAACTGTTTTTTATAAATAAAAAACAATTAATAACAATAATATTACTAATATTAAAGTTATATATTAATATAAATACTATTTATATTAATTAAGAATTATTAAGAGTAATAATAAGAGAGCAATTATTATAATAAGATGAAATAACCTAATTTTAACACTTGAGATAATATTTTTGAGATATTTTACGCCAAAAGAATATAATACAACTTTTTCAAATTGTATTTACAAATAAAAAATAAAGAAAATTACTAAATTTCTTGATTTTACGTGGAAATGAGTTTATAGAGAGATTTATAACAAAAACAATTAAAGAATTGATTTAATCACGTAAAAAGAGTGATTAATATTAAGATGGTCTTTGGTCTTTAATAATATAAGAGTTTTATATATAAAGAATAAAGAAATTACCTTTTATTTAATTGATTTAATGTTTTTGATGCGTCTGAGGGGTAAATAGAGTAAAAAGAGCTCTATTTATAGTAAATACCTCCCTCCTAGAGTGCAACAGGCTTCTAGTAGACGTGTACTGATCATATCCACTGGAATTGATCAATATTTTAAGGTTTGAGGGTGATTACATCATGATCAAACCATATTACATCATTATTACACCATTATTTAGAGTTATCACTATAACTCTAAGTTTGATGACATCAGAGGCTTCGCAGAACCCCAAATTTCGTGGATTTTATTAGTTTTAATGATAAACTAATAGTATTCACCAATTTAATCACTCTTAAGACTGTTAAACTTAAATTAAGGTTACAGTATGTGAACATAACTGCTCAAATTAAGCTCAAACTTTGATCCTCAATAACTTTTAAGATTTACACGCTAAAGCAATTCAGAGAGTGAATTCTGATAGCCTGGCATAACCTTATTATGCTGCCAAGAGCTTTTCATTACATCATCAAAACTCTAATTTTGATGATTTTTCTTGTAACTCATCTTTTCTGTCGAAATTCAATATTTTAAACTTCAAACCTTGATTTCAGGGGGTTATACCCTGAATTTAATAATAAAAATTACATCATTCTTCACGAATGAACTAGGAGAATCGAACTGTATACTTTTTTTTAAGTTTGGAACATTTTCACAACAAAGTGGTCAACAGCTTTGTTGATTTTTATCAATAATTCATCATAGGTTTTAACCTTGTTTATAATTTGTAAAATAAAGTTCATATCTGTGTTCTTACAGTAATTACGTGGTAACTTTATTTTTGGTTCATCATTCTACAATGTTTATTTTAGAAGATATTAGCTATGATCCTTGAATATATGCGTTGACCAAAAAAGTGCATATATTCAGGATAATTCCTTAAGTATTAACAATGGAAATTAGCTTATTAATTGTTTTATGTGTGGATTTTTATGGGAAATCTACTGGTACAATTTATTTCACATGTTGTTTGATTAGTTCTTGAGATAAATAAGCTTTTATGATTTTTATGAGGTATTATACCTTATAATTCCTTAAATATTGACTTTACAGATATGCCATAAAAATGGTATATGTGTATTTTTCCATGGGGAATCCAATGTTATAATTTATTTTACATGTTGATTCATTGGTTTTTAAGTTAAACCAATTTCTGTACCAATTTATGGTATTTTTTGTATATTTAAGTAATTATTCTTAATGTATAATTATTTTAAGTAATTTTAATATAATTATATTAAAGGTACAATTGTTCTGAGTTCTTTTTGTGACCTTATTGGGTATGTGGTCATATCTCAAAGGCTCACACCTTCTCTGAATAAGACATGCCATCTCCATCCTGGTATTGTGATGGAGATCTTGCCTTATTAAACAACATGGCATCTGGTTTGATGTCATCTGGTTGATATGGATTCTCCATAGCTTGGCCCTGTGGTTGGGGCTTTAAGCTATGGTAGGCATCAAACAATTTGTTGATTTCTTGGTTCAGACACTCCCTGTCCCTGCTGCTATGGTGTTGTTCTTCAGAGACTTGATTCAGTCTCTTGTTGGTTTCTTCAGAGGCTTTGCTCAGTTGAGCATATCCTTCCTGAAGGTTTTTAACTATCTGCTCCAATGAGGCTTGAGTTTTTCTCCTCCTCTCTTGGGCAGATGCAAATTCTGCAGCCTGCTTTGCAGATTGCTCAGCATATTGGGACATTTGCAACCACAGTGTGTCACTGTTGATGTTGCTCTCAGATGTGATAATGTTATTTTCAGTCTGAGTGGGGGTAATGTTTCTATTACTAGGACTACTGATTCTAGAGTGGTTTACAACTACTTCTGGTTCTTGTGTACTTCTTTTACCAAATCTAACAGCTTCTGGATCATGGGGTCTGACTCTTTCCTCCTCTGGTTGAAGGAGGCTTTGTTCTTGCCCTTGTTGCCTTGTCTTCTCCTGGAAACTTCCTGGAATTGTGAATAATGGTGACTCTTGGCCACTGATCTGCTGGTTTCTGAATGGTGTGAAGCCACTGGAGAGCTGATTTGGCTTGCTCCTTGTGAACCTGAAGGAATCTGAGTAGGCCCTGTCTGGGTTAACTGTTCTTCTATAGCTTGGATAGTGGCTTGATTCTCCCTTATCCTTTGTGCCCTTGCCTCCAGGAGTCTGTGCTGCCTGGTAGGGTTCCAACCCTTGGTGATTACCATAAGGTCCTTGAAGTCTATCTCTTTGAGACAGATCTTCTGGCAACTTGATCCCAGTTCTGCCCAGTGAGTTGCTAGGTTGAACCTCTTGTTGTCCATGCTCCATTGAAACAAATCTTTGAGGAGTTGGTGGATTTGAAGAACTTGATCCATATCCTTCCAGTCCTCTGGTTTGAGGTTTCTGTTGAATTGGAGTGTGAATGGAAAGGTTGATATTATCTCCCTCATTGTTTTGCCATCCACCACTGTGTCCAATGTGTCTTCTTTCAGGTCTTCTGGTTCTAGACATTCCTGCTCTATCCTCTGGCTGGTTCCTTTGGAAGCCAAGGTCTCTGAGGTATGCAGGGGACATATCAGTGTTTGCAAGCAGTCAAAAACTTTATGTTCTTAGGGTATTTACCTTTGACTGTGCCTTGTACAAATTTGTTATCTGCTGATTTGGGCAGTTTTCCTTTGGAGGTTACAACTGGGTTAATAATTGTAATCTTCCCTGTACAAGTGGTTAAGGTTGGTTTACCCTGTATTGAAGCAGAGTTTCGTGGTTTTCTACTCCTCTGAGTGGCTATTGGTGTCCACTTCTTGGCTGTAATGAGGCCTTCACTAAGCCTTTTTCCTTTACCCTTGCTGCCCTCTGGTTCTGAGGGTGTCACTGGTGTGTTGGCCTGTGACTGGGTTTCAAGTGGGATGTAGTTTTCTTCCACTGAATCAAAACAGGAAAAAGAGGGCTTATGTCAGTTAAGACTTCTTAAAGGCTGGTTTTGCACGTCTAAGAATGGCCTCTGGGCTTGTATATTATTACAGTATGCCCTTGTATGATGACAGTGTAATTGAATTAACAATTTCACGTCAAAAAAGCAGCTTATGGTGTCCTGTCACACTGTTTGTGTGTCAGTATCCCTCAGATACACTTGTGGATTGCAAGTGTATTCTGTAAAAAGTCGTTTGTATACAAGTGTTATTGAATTAACAATACACTTGACCACGCCTCAACTGATGGTTTTTCAGTCAGAGGTGTCCTTATTCAGTCAAGAATACAGGACTTTATTAGTGGCTTATGTGTTTTTATATGCAAAACACGCCAAAAATAATAAGTTACTGTGGGTGTTAACCACGTAAAAAATACTCTTATAATATGAGTATATAAAAAAAGGTAAAAATATATAAAATATATATTTTTTAAATAGAAATTACGCCTAAAAAAGGATAAAACAGTGGTTAATAAGTCATAAAACAGAGAAAAGACTTACTTGTAAGGTCAAAAAAGTCAAAAGACACGGCCAGGCCCCCAAAATGTCAGGCTGAGTCTATGATGAGAGTATTAAAAAGTATTTACAACTCTTAACTATGACTGTGACACGGTAAATAAAGATTTAAAAGGGTTTTATAAGAGTTAAAGATGGTTTGATTCAATAATAAGAGGGCTTTACTATGGAGAATATAGTGGTGGTGAGCGCTGTTGAAAGCCCTGGGTGCAGCTTTACCTGTTGGGTTACAATAATGAAGACTACAATACTTTAAATTAAGAGTATACCTGGTTATTACCCAAGAGTAAAACTGTTTTTGACAGTTTACTACGTAGGGTATTCAAGAGGAGGATGAGGAAAGGTTTTTGGCTGTGAAAAGCCCTCCTTTTATCCTGAAATTGAGGTGGAAAGGCTGCTAGACCTTTCCACGTAGTGGGAGTGAAGATTTTTCACTCTCTATGACAGGATTGTGGTTTGCAAACAGCCTGTATACCCTGTATTGGGCTCAGATGTGGTTTTGAAACCACATCTGGGCAGTTTTCACCAATACAGGGTGAAAATTTTCATCTGGGGACCTCACCGCCTGATTCTGACGTGTATGACGCATAGAATGTGGTACAGAAACTGTATGGGACCCCAGTATTGACTGACATATGAGGTATTGAAGTAAAAACATGCTTCTCCGTCTATTTGACACCTCATATTCATGGTTATGGGATATTATCCCATTGTAAGGCTGTATCTGACAGCAGGTGGGATTTTGACCTTAAAATGGTCATAACTCTGTCAGGTTTTGAGATATCAAGCTCAAAATTGGTTCATTGAATAGCTCTGTATGTGCTCTACACAATGGTACCCAACTTGACATGGTTATCATTAAATATGACAAAGTTATCCCATGTACAAGTATTCTTGTACATTGGCGTGGTCTGGTCAAAAGCTGTATTAAGCTTCTTTGGCCAATAACTTCTGTTGTAGTTGAGTTGTGAGGAAATGGATGGCACCATCAGATAGCCCTGATTGTGCTCTTTCCAAAAAGACCCCACTTCAGGTATCTCACACTAAAACTGTAAAAGCTAGATGAGAGGTGAATGTTTTGTTCACCCTTATTTGGTCTGAATTTGACCATAACTCAAGTAATACTGGTGCTAGCTCAGTTTGGCTGGTACCATTGGATAGCCCTGGCTTAAAGCTTCATTTTGAGTACCCATTTGATGGAGTTAAGCCTCTCCTTCTAGATTTTAGATGAGAGGTGAAAATTAAGGTTTATGCTCAGCAATAACTTTGAGCAGGAATAACTTTGTTATTTCTTGTCCTATGGTTATGGGACTTATATTTTCAGGAAGAGGTGAGTTTCCTCTTTCTTTTTATACCTTTTGAGCTAATTTGGCTCAGTTCCATGTTTTGGTGGTATTTTGGCTATACCATTGGTTTATGGTATTTTGGCTGTCATGCTTGTGCTCTGGTTTTGAGTCACAGGCTGACAATTCTTATATGTGTATTATACATCAATAAGATCATGCCTCATTTTGGGTGATAATGAAGGATTAATTTGTGCTTCAATGGGTTGACTAGCGACGAATTTGTCTTTATAAGTATCTTTAACAGAAGATATCATAGATATTTGCTATTAAATATTGGAAAGAGAAAATTTTTGTCTATTATTTTCTCCAATTGTGAAATATCTGTCTTTATGGTTATTGATGTCAATACCCTAAATATTCAAGTAATCATTTCCAAGAATGATGTTCTGAGATGTGCAATTGTCAATCACTACTATTTCCGTTTTAACCTGTAGCTTTGTCAAGTACTGTTGCAAGTCTTTCAAGGTGAAAAGGCCATGAGTCAAAACATATGATGATATCATCAATATAAATGATAAGCCATCCTTCAGATAATTCTGTAAGGAAGATGGTATTCATCATGCTTTGATAATGAGATGGTGAATTTTTAATATCAAATTGTATTCTAAGATACTTATAAATACCACAGTTGGTAATAATTCTAAGCAATTTCTTAGTTTTGGGTGTCAAAACATTCTGAAGAAAGCCTTTCAATGCATCCATGGATGCTATATAACTGGCTTTAGACAATTGAGTCAAGGATTCTTGAGATATAGGAATTGGATACCTATCTAGAACTGTGTAGGTATTCATTTCTCTAAAATCTCCAACCATCCTTGATTTATAATTATGCCAAGCAATAATAACAGGTGTTGTCACTTCAACTTTCTCATTATGGCCTACTTTTCTTAGTACACCAAATTGGATTAACTATTGGATATGTTTTTCCAAGTATTCTATTGCTCTGGGACTGACTGGATAAGCTGGTCTTCTAAGTACTGGAGGGTATGTTCTGTCAATATTGAGAGTAATATCAGCTTCATGCTCCCTAATAGTGCCCAATGGTTCATTATCAGAAGCGAATGCATTCTTATATGTGTATAATACATCAATAAGATCATGCCTCATTTTGGGTGATAATGAAGGATTAATTTGTGCTTAAACAAGTCTATTAGCCACAAATTCTTCTTTGTAAGTATCTTTGAATGAAGATATTATAGGTATTTGCTTTGGGATATTGGAAAAAGAAAATGTTTGGCTTTTATTTTCTGCAATTGTGATATATCTGTATTTATGGTTATTGATGTCAATAACATAAATATTCAAGTACTCATTTCCAAGAATGATGTGCTGAGATGTGAAATTGTCCAGTATTACTATATATGTTTCATTCTTACACTTCCTGCTGGATGCGGAAATACAATATCAGTGTTCAATATGCCCAAAGGGTACGTATTATTACTGGCACTACTAAATTGAACACCCTCTAGTGGTGATAGATGGTTCTTCCATCAGGGGAGTATGGCTTTAAAATAATCTTTTCCTACACAAGTAAAAAATGCCCCTGTATCCAAATTTACTCTGGCTTCAATATAATTAATCAGGATTTATGTGATCCAAGATGCTCCAGCAGTGTATCTTTTACCTCTAGCAGGTTTGGGGTTACACATTATTGCATCCTGGATATTTATCAGGTTTTTAAAATCCCCATAATACTGTGGCAAGTGTGTATGGACTTCTGTGACCTCAAAGAAAGCTGTAATGTTTTCAATCGGATAGTCCTCTACTGGTATATCATCCCAGACTGCAGAATCTAGGTCAGACTCCTCTTTCTCTTCAGTACACTGAACTTCTTTAATTATTTGAACTTCATTAATTTTTGTCTTCTTGGTGCAAGTCTTGGCCAAATGTGAGGTGCTTCCACATTTATTACACTCCAAGAAAGCTCTTTCAGGCCTCTTATCTTCTTTGGAAGTTTTGATAACCATTTTGGATTCCACAGGGACTCTAGTCCAGGTTTTAGCAATTCTTTTCCTAGTAATGATATCTTTCATGGAATTGATGTAGTCTTCTGTTGAACAGGGTTCTACACATCTGCACTTGATAGCATGTTCTAGTCCTCCTCCCCATTTTCTTAATATTTTCATATTAATCATAGAGTCAGACATAACTGGGTTTAAGGCAGATAATCTGTCTTTCTGTTTGAGGAACCAAGTAAGTGGTCTATCAAAGAATTGTTAGCCAATTTTGTGATTATTTCAGATATCCACCAAGGCCAATCATGTTTACCATGATCATGTCTCATTTTGTAATACCATTTCTTTGCAGTTCTGGTAAGCAAGGAGTGTATTTTGCCCACTAGAACTTCATTGGGTATGTGAAAATCCTCTTGCAACATATCAATTTTTCTGATGAACTCCATATATGACCTTATTCTCCTTCACCAGAGAATGTTTGCCATTCTCTCAGTTTGGGAATATTTTTTTCACAGATAGGATTTTCTCCTAAAAAGGGGGTCTGTGAGCCTTGAGGTATATTTTACATACCCAAATAGGCCACAATTATCTTAAAAATAAATTTTGAATTATGCATAACTCATAAGTCATGCATATATCCAAAATTCATCATTTTTAATTTCAGAAAATATGAATAACTTTTTATTGAGTAAGTAAATCCATGGATTTAAGGCCAGATTTGGATTCTACTCATAAATTAACCTAGGGTAGCTCCATAGAGTGAATAAGCTCAAATTAACTCTTTGAGGTGGTAATATGGAAAATAATTCAACACCACATCATTAATACCACATAAAAGATCTGTGAAAATTTTTGTTTTTCTTGATTTTACGCCAAAATAATGGGAAAGTGAGAAATCCCATGTTACATATACACTAAGAATAGTGTTATACATGTTTTGAGCACTTAATATTATGGTATTCTTACATGCACCTTTGGTACACCCATAGTGGATATCTCACTTGAAGCTTAAATTTCTATTTTGACGTGAAAAATAAGCAAGGGGGACAAAAGGCATCAAAGAGAGCCAGGGTACCCAACTTCTGAGACCCCAGAAACGTGGATAGCTCCAAATCTTGGTTCCATGGCTGATCTTGACCCAATTGGTAAACAAAACCTTTTGGGAACTTGGTTACCATGTCACAACTACTGTAAATCTTAAGAAAATAGCAAATAACCTGCTATTTTGACGTGCCAAGGAGGTAAAGAGCGACTTAGACTCCTGTAACCACGTCAATTCTTAATTACTTTCCATGGATAAACCCCAAAAGAGTAATTAAAACCCTTTTTGGACTTGTATCCATTGATTTACCTCATAGAAACCAGTGAAACACTGATATTTGCAATTCTACATAGAAATGAGGTAAAAACTTCAAAAATTCATTAAAAATACAATTCTTAATGAATCCTTCTGAAAGTTTCAGGACCAATGGAGAACTGTATTATCTATGGTACAACCAAAAAGAACTACAGCTTTACTAGTAAAATTAATAGTTTTACCTACAGTCCATTTTTGACCATTCTACGTGAAACACTGAATCTTCAAAAATTCACAGTAATTGAAACCTGTGATGAAATTGGCAATAACATTGATAACTTTGAGAAATCAATGATTATTTTGGAATAAAAGAAGATTTACAGATGTTACTCCGTTTATTCTTAACCATATTGGGGTTGGTAGTCACGTGAAAGTATCAATTAAGTAACTATGATAATCTTACGTGACAACAGATGATGCAATCATTAATCCAAAAAGGTTTATTGTTTTCTCACTCTCTGGTTTTTCAGTTTGCTCCATGGCACGCCTCTGCGAGCTGTTGTTGACTTAAAAAAAGCCTCTTCTTGTTGTTTTTTCCGTATCATCATCTTATTATCATTTTATATCATTGTTACCAACAAGTAAGTATTAGTTAAACTATTCTTAAGTGTTTTAAATCTTTCAGAATAAATCAGAAAGAAGTGAAATCATAGAATCCAACTATATATTGTTGTAATCTTGCTATAAATCATTTTGATCTCTTAAATCCACAATTCTACGTCAAATTTCTCTACTTTTATCTATCAATAAGCTCTTTGGAGTATTAGTGAGTCATTTATCTTTAATTCTTAAATTTTTTCTCTAGTGATAGTTTTCTTCAAGGATTAGCTTTATAATTATTCTTGCAAAAGATAATTATATATTAAAATAATTTTATTATTTTAATAAAAGAAGTTTTTATTATTAAATTCTTCTTGTAATTGATTCTTGTAGACAATTACTTGCTCACTGTTAAAATCACTAGTAGTGCTTAACACGTGAAAGAAATAATTCTTTAATTATTTAATTTTGGTTAAAATAATATTTTATTATTATATTTCATAAGAACAGAAATAGTACTGTTGATTAATAGTAATATTATCATCAGTTTCATAGTCACATCTTACAGGGTCAAACTTCTTTTACAAAAATTTTCTCTTCAGTCAAAGGTGTAGAATGTCGTGGCATATGTGGTTCATAATTGTGAGCCTGAAAGCATGTAAACCTTTACCTGCTATACAGACCCCAATCACTTTATATAAAATTCTGTCTCGTTTTTCTTTTAATACTTTGTAAAAGATTTCAAATACTAAGATTCATATTATTATAATATGAATTGAGTCCTGTTTCTATGACTGATTACTAGATATGTCATAGTATAAAGTTCCCACTATTTCATTAATCTTGTGTTTATATCTGCTCATGTTGCTATAACAGATCTTTCCTCATTTGAACAAAACTTATTTCGTATTATTTTGATTTCAGTTTGCAGTTACAACATTTAAGGAGGATTAATGCTCTTTGAATTAATCCTCAGAACGCTTACCAATTATATCTTCACATTTAAAATTACTTTTATTTTATTTTAGAAATATTAGTGCGCTCACCTCCAAAAGTGATTAAATTCACTTTTTACAATTAATTTTTACTATTGAAGCCTAAATTACAACAGTACATTATTTCAAATCAGGTTATGTGTCTATTACTTCAAAAAATAGTATTCCTCTTCTTTCCAGTTTATTAAAATTCCTAGTATTTTAGTCTGGAAGCCACAAAAGAGGCACCAGCTAACAATAATTCTTATAAATTTGCTCCACATTTGCAATTCTTTCATTCTTCAATTTCTGCCTGTGACTGTCACTTTTTGCAAAATGTATGACAGACTGATTGGTATTATTAATTATTTCCAAAAACTGACTTCTCAGAATTGCAAGTTGTTCATTGATGTGTGAAATAGAAATATCTCCTATTTCATCCTCTTCAACTTGGAATCTAATTTCAATTCTGCCACATGTATTGGTAATTGAATCAAGTCTGACATTTTTCAACTTGTAACACTCAGTATGAGTTTTGGGATTTCTCTTTAATTCACTTCTATCTGATGCTATTTTATTTAACTTTCCATCAAATTTACCAAATTCTACATCTATTCTAGATTTAAAAAATTGAACTTCTTATATTATTTTCATGGAACGGTCCTGTTCATCCTTTTCTGCTCTTTGGCTGTGAATTCCATGAGAGTTCTTGTAAGGTGTGACTATGAAACAATAAGTCAAAATTACTAATATTTTACTGATTGCACTCTGAATGTCCTTCTAAATAAAGTAAATAAGATAAAACTTTATATCATAATAAGGAATTATTATTATTAAGGCATAAAAAAAACTATTTCATTGAATAAATAAAATAATATAGATTATATTTTAAAAAAAATAATATAATAAATAAACAGATTAATATATAATAACTAATATATATAAAAGCACTTTATTATTGTTAGCAACAAATAATAAAGGTGTAAAAAATTATTTTTTATTAATGAAAAATAATTAATAACAATAATATCACCAATATTAAAATTAAATATTCATGTAAATACTATTTATATTACTTGTAGAATTATTAATAGTAATAATAGAGAGAAATTATTATAATAAGCAAAAATAACCCACTTTTGATGCTTAATATAATACTTCTGGATATATTTATGCCTAATAATGTAAGTACAACTTATTTAAATTGTATTTACAAATACAAATATGAGAAATTTCAAATTTTCTGGATTTCATGTGAAAATGAGATTTTTAAGAGAAGTATAGCAAAACAGCAGAACAATTGAAGTAATCATGTCAAAAATGATGTTTAAGATAAAGATTATATTTGTTCTTTGATTGTATAAGAAGATTTATATATATAGAATAAATACTTTACCTTTGATTTCATTTTTTTAATGTTTTTATGCATCTGAGGGGAAAATAGAGTAAAAAGAGCTCTATTTATAGTAAATACCTCCCTCCTATAGTCCAGTAGGCTTCTAGTAGACGTTTACTGATGATATCTACTAGAAATGAGCAGTATCTAAAGGTTTGGTGATGACTCAATGTTGATCAAACCATCTTATCTCAGTATTATGCCATTATCTATAGTTATCACTATAACTCTAAATTTGATGACATCATAGGCTTGGTGAAGCCTACACTTTGTGTATTGTATTAGTATTGATCATAATATACTACTATTTGCCATTTATATCACTTATATAACTGTTAAACTTAAAATAAGATTACAGTGGGTGATCATAAATGATAAAATTTAATCTTAAACTTTGATCATGAATAACCTTCAAGTTATACATGCTACAGCTACTCTTCAAGTGGATTCTGATTGCTTGGCATGTCCTTTTCAAACTTCCAAGAGAATCTCATTACATCATCAAACCTCTATTTTTGATGATTTATCATGTAACTCATCTTTTCTGTCGAAATTTAATATTTTAAACTTCAAACCATGATTCAAAGGGGTTATAACCTGAATATTATAATATGAACTACATCATTCTTCATTTATGAACTAGTAGAATCTGAATGTCTACTTTTCTAAGTTTTGACCACTTTCACAACAAAGTGGTCAACTGTTCCATTAATTTCAATCAATAATCCATTACAAGTTTTAACCTTGTTTAAAGCTTGTAAAATAAAGTTCATATATGTGGTTTTAAAGTAATTACATGGTGACTTTATCTTTTATTTATCTCTCTATCTTGTATTTTCCAAGAGATATTAGCTAAAAACCATGAATATATGCATTGACCAAAAAAGTGCATATATTCAGCTTAATTCCTTAAGTATTGACTTTAGAGACTAGCTTCATAATTCCTTTATGTGTGGGAATTTATGGAGAATCCAATGGAACCATTTCTTTCACATGCTGTTTCATTGGGTTTTGAGTTAAATAAGGTTGTACACCTTTTTTAAGGTATTATTACTTATTCTTCAGTAACTATTGACTTTTCAGATTTGCCATAAAAATGGCATATTTGTATTTTACCAAGAGAAATCTAATGGTGCAATTTATTTCACATTTTTACTCATTAGATCCTAAGTAAACTCAGATTTTGTACTCATTGATGCTATTTTTACTAGTCTTTGATATAATTATTATAAGTAAAATTATTACAGCAATTTTTGTTGTGACCTTTTTGGATATGTGGTAATATCTCAAAGGCTCACAGTTCTGGCCATATTGAAGACACTTTCCATGGCTGAAGGCTCAAATTTGGGGATCCTGTACTGCTGTGTGTAAGGTCTGTTCCCATTGGCTTTGCCTTTTCCCTTTCCTTGATGGTTCTTGGGACCTCTCTGCTTCTTCTGAGGTCCTTTGGCATTGTCTTTGGACACTTCTGGAGCTGGTTTGGAGCTGGTATATTCCACTGGCCTTCTTTCTCCAAAGCTGGAGTCATTTCCAGTTCCTTCTTCTGGTCTATGGATAAGAGAATTTTATTTTTCAACCAGTTCTTTGTCTTTTTGACATTGTCTTCGCAAGAAAATAGGCTGCGTCCTCCTAAAGGTTCTATGGTATTCTCCTGACGCAGAAAGCTCTTGATGTGTAAGTAGAAGTTCATGGCCCCCTGCAAAAGGCTTGGGCATATTTCCCACTCCTCCTTTTGCCTGCTCTGTACCAATTCTTGTATTTCATTGATAAATCTCTATAACTTCCATTTGAAAATTATTCAGCCCTTGAAATATTATAATGAATTGATTCACACTCAGAGTTCACATCAAAGTTTGTGGGTGCAGACTTTGGGGAATGGGGGTAAACTCTGGCATCCTCCAGATGTGTCTTTCTTGAGGAAGACTTGCCACTTCTGCACTTGGTCTTTCCTCTTCTTTGTCCACATCCATCTGGTTGGACTGAATAGTTGGTTCAATTTCTGGTATGGACTATTTTGTGTCAATTTAGGAAAAAATAATTGAGAATTAAAGTCAAAATTACGCACCTTTTGGTGGTTTTTTTGCTTTTTTCTGTTTGAAACAAAGTGCCTCTTTTAGAAATTTGAACTTCAATACTATTTTCGAATTCTGCTTCTGAGGATTCTGGACTGGACACATATCTTTTACTGAGTCTTTTACAAGCTGCACAGTATTTGATTAAAGACACTAGAAAAGGAAATTCTTAAAAAAAGAAAAATTTATTTTTTATAATTAAAAGATTTTTTTAAAAGATCTTTTATAAGTTTTTCTTATTTTTCTTATATATTAAAAAGAATTACTCTTTCTAAAGAAAAAAATTCAAAATTTCATATTTTGATTTAAATTAATTCAGAGCAACTGAAAGAATAATTTTATAGCTTTTTGGATGTGAAAAATCCACGTGTAAAACAATATAAAATTAAACCAAATTCCTCAATAAAAAAGATTTTAAAGAAAAGTTCAAAAATAAAAATAATTTTAACTTCAAATTGAAAGAAAAATAATAATTAAATTGATATATTTTAGAGCTTGAAAATATCTTAATTGAGGGTACAAGGTTCAAAAAACACGGCCAGGCCCCCAAATGTAAGATGTGTCTATGAAACTGTTGATAATATTACTATTAATCAACAGTACTATGACTGTTCTTATGAAATAAAATAATAAAAATATTATACCCAAAATCAAATGATTAATTTATTAATTATTTCTTTTACTTGTAATACACTACTAGTTGTTATAACAGTAAGCATTAATTGTTTACAAGAATAAATTACAAGAAGTATTTAATAATAAAACTTCTTTATTGAAATAATAAAATTATTTTAATATATAATTATCTTTTGCAAGAATAATTTTAAATATAATTTGGGAAGAAAATAACTAATAGAGAAAAGGTTCAAGAATAAAGACAAAACACTCACCAATACTCTAAAGAACTTATTAAAAGATAATAGTAGAGAAATATGATTGATAGTTGTGGATTTAATGGATCAAAATAAATTTATAACAAGATTAAAACAATATATAGTTGATTTACATGATTTCACGTCTTTCTGATTGATGCTGAAAGAATAAAACACCTAAAAAATGATAAAACTAATACTTACTTGTTGGTAATAATGGTATAATCAAATAATGTGATGTTTTTTGGGAAAACACCTAGACGAGGCCTCTTTTCAGTCAGCAACAGCTCACGGAGGCATTCCAAGGAAAAAACTTAAAAACAAGAGAGGGAGAAAACAGTAAAACGTTTTGGATTATTTATTGCATCATCTGTTGTCACATAAGATCATCATAAGTACTTAATTGATGCTTTTATGTAACTACCAACCCAAATTTTATCACAGATTGTATTTTCTGTGAATTTTTAAAGATTCAGTGTTTCACATGGAATCATCAAAAGTGGACTGTAAGTAAAACTTTTAGTTTTACCTATAGAGGTATGGTTTTTTTGATTTTTATATGAATTCAACAGTTCTCAATTGTTCCTGAAAGTTTCAGAAAGATTCATTAAGAGTTGTATTTTTAATGAATTTTTGAAGTTTTTACCACATTTCTACATAAAATTTCAAAAATACTATATTGATGGTTGCTATGAGGTAAATCAGTGGATACTAGTCCAAAAACGGTTTTAATTGTTCTTTTGGGGTTCATCCATGGAAAATTATTACAAATTGACATGTTTACAGGAGTCTAAGTTGCTCTTTACGTTCTTGGCATGTCCAAATAGCAGCTTAGTTGCTATTTTCTTATGATTTAATGAGATTTTAACTTGGTAATCAGGTTCCCAAAGGGTTTTAGTATACTAATTGGGCCAAGATCAGCCATGGATCCAAGGTTTAGAGCTGTCCATGCCTCAGAGGCCTCAGAAGTTGGGTACCCTGGGTCTCTTTGATGTCTTCTGTCCATGTTGACTATTTTCATGTCAAAAATAGAAATTCAGGCTTCAATACTGATATTCACTTTGGGTGTACCAAAGGTTTATGTGATAATACCATAATATTAAGTGCCACAAACATGAATAACACTTTTCTTAGTGTATGTGTAACATGGGATTTGTCACCCTCAAATTATTTTGGCGTGAAATTGAGAAAAACAAATATTTTCACAATTCCTTTATGTGGTATTCATGATGTGGTATTGAAGTATTTTACATATGACCACCTTGTAGAGTCAATTTAAGCTTATTCACTCTATGGAGTTACCCTAGGTGAATTTTTGTGTAGAATCCAAATCTGGTCTTAAGCCCATGGATTTACTTACTCAAAAAAAGTTATTCCTCTTTTCTGCAAGACAAAATGATAAATTTTGAATATATGCATGTCTTATGGGTTATGTATAGTTCAAAATTTATTTTCAAGATATTTGTGAGCTATTCGGGTTGGTAAAATATACCTCAAGGCTCACAGAATCTGGAGATGGTGTTCTCTTGTATTAAGGGGAAAACCCTGGGATCAAAGGTTGGGGGCCTCTGGTGGCTTCCAGAGGCCAGTATTTGAATTTAAGTGGGAAACAGGGAGTTTTGGATCATTTTGGCACAGGGATTCAGGGGCCATGTGGGCCAAGGTTAATGGCCCATCAGCCTCATTGGATTTAGGCCAAAAGGGGCCTACAGGTTCCTATTGTTCATAGGCAGGCCTAAACTTCCCAAAGCCACCTAATCAAAGGGGATAAGCCACAGGTGCCTTAGGATCCCCAGGCCCAATTGCAGTGAAATGACCTGGGGGAAGGGTAATGAAAATGGCATAAAAGACCATTGGGTTCAGGATATGGCCTGTAGGTCATAAGAGAAGCTTGAGGAAAGGTTTGGGCATAATAAGTGGGTGTGGAACAGAGGCCACTAAAACCCACAAGGGGGGAAATTGGCCATAAACTTGATATTATGGCCATATGGCCATAAAGTGGTTAATGCAAATAAATGCCATAGGCCACTAATTGGGGTGGTATTTCCCATGGTTGTGACATGTTCAAACTACTCCCTAAACACCTTTTTCAGGATAAATATTTGCCTTGCTTTTCATCAAAGAAGAACCCCCATCCTTTTCCTACATTCCTAAATAGTAAACCACTTCCCAAAAACAATTTTATTTTTGGAAAATGACAAAGCATAACTCTATTCTTGAATATTATATTCAATTGAGAATCCTTTCACTCAGGGCTTTCAGAAGCACTCACCATCACTATTGTTAGTAAAGACCTTTATTTATTTTTTTAAGCTTAAAATATGATTAAATAGATATTTCTTAATTTAACATAAACTCATAATTACATCTTTGTAATCACTTGAATATATGTCAATCACTATAGCAATATTAGCTCATCCATGTTATATCTTATAAGCTTAATAGAACTTTTCTTGTTCTAAATCAAAAGTTCCAATGACCTTGTAAGATAACTTGATTGAATTTTTTTTCACCTTACACCAGGGCTAATGTCACACCAATTGTTGGCGATTGACTTCATGTCAATCAAACTTTGAGCAGGAGAAAAGTCAAGCTCATGTCAAGAAAAAGTCAAGCAAATGTTGAGCACATGTCACACTCTGGTCTTACACCAAATCCTGTGAAATCCACCAATGTTGGTTCCCCTGTTCCTTCAACTGAGATTACTCACCACCTGATCCTCTTGCAACCATATGAAGGTTGATAAACACAACACAGGACCCACCTGTTTGAAAATGCACACATCAACAAGGTTCTTCAGCCAGTCTTAATTTAGAGGCTGGGTGTATGTGTAAGATGTGACTATGAAAGTGATGATTATATTACTATTAATCAACAGTACTATGTCTGTTCTTATGAAATATAATAATAAAATATTATTATAACCACAATTAAATAATGAAAGAATTATTTCTTTCACGTGTTAAACACTACTGGGGATTTTAACAGTGATCAGTAATTGTCTACAAGAATCAATTACAAGAATATTTTGAAAATAAAACTTCTTTTATTAAAATAATAAAATTATTTTAATATATAATTATCTTTTGCAAGAATAATTACAAATATAATTCTTGAAGAAAACTAATTTTTTAGAGAAAAATTTTATGAATTAAAAATAAATCACTTACTAATATTCCAAAGAGCTGATTAAAAGATAAGATAGAGAGATTTGACATAGAATTATGGATTTAATGGATCAAAGTGTATTTATAACAGTATTAAAACATTATATAGTTGGATTCTATGATTTCATGTCTTTCTGGTTGATTCCGAGAGAATTAAAACACTTAAGAATAGCTTTAACTAATACTTACTTGTTGGTAACAATGATATAAATGGATAATGTGATGATTCTTGGAAAAAACAGCAAGAAGAGGCCTCTTTTAAGTCAACAACAGCTCACAGAAGGGTTCCATGAAACAAACTAAAAAACCAATGATTGAAAAAACAATAAATATTATGGGATTATCGATTGCATCATCTGTTGTCATGTAAGATTATCATAATTACTTAATTGATGCTTTTACATAACTACCAACCCCAATATGGTTGTGAATAAAAAGAGTAACATCTGTAAATCCTCTTTTCTTTCAAAATAATCATTGATTTCTCAAATTTATCAATATTATTGCCAATTTCATCACAGGTTGTAATTACTGTGAATTTTTGAAGATTCAGTGTTTCACATGGAATAATCAAAAATGGACTGTAAGTAAAGCTTTTAATTTTACTAGTAAAACTATAACTCCTTTTGGTTGTACCATAGATAATACCTTTCTGCTTTGGTCCTGAACGTTTCAGAGAGATTCATCAATAATTGTAGTTTTAATGAATTTGTGAAGTTTTTACCTCATTTCTACATAGAATTGCAAATATCAGTGTTTAGCTGGTTGCTATGAGTTAAATCAATGGATACAAGTCCAAAAAGGGTTTTAATTACTCTTTTAGGGTCTATACATGGAAATTCATTAATCATTGACATGGTTACAGGAGTCTAATTTGCTCTTTACCTCCTTGGCATGTTGAAATAGCAGCTTATTTGCTATTTTCTTATGATTTAATGAGATTTTAACTTGGTAACCAAGTTCCCAAAAGGTTTTAGTATACTAATTGGGCCAAGATCAGCCATGAATTCAACCTTTGGAGCTCTCCATGCATCTGAGGCCTCAGAAGCTGGGTACCCTGGCTCTCTTTGATGTCTTTTGTCCCCCTTGCCTATTTTTCACATCAAAATAGAAGTGCCCAAAACTTGCATAACACTATTCTCAGTGTATATGTAACATGGGATTTCCCACATTTCAATTATTTTGGCATGAAATTAAGAAAAACAAACATTTTCATGGATCTTTTATGTGGTATTGTCACAGGGGCTCTTCTAAATGAAGACGGACTGGCACTCAGTGAACAGACTTACTTATGGAGGGCTCAGAAGAAATACTCAAATAATAAGAGTAAATGAAATAAGATAATAATTTCCTAGTCATAAAATAATAAGAGTTAAAAGATATGAGAGGAAAACAAAAGCAATAATAAAGATCCAACCACAAATAATCCTGTACCACTGTTTCAACCTGTTCAGAAAAGAGAAAAGGATTAATAAAGGATATGGACACCAGGACTCTACTGAACAGGTGAGGGGAGGCAAAGACTAACTTAATAAATAATAAAATAATATTTCTTAAATGAGAAATAAAATAATATTAAATAATAAATCCAATATTTTAATTAAGTGGGGGAAAAACCCCCAGGTGGATGAAGAGGGGCTGGTATATGTGAGAAATACCAGCCTTGGAGTTTGAGTGTTGAGATACTTGTCTGTATGCTGGAAGAAGTTGGATGTGGGATTGGATCCTGTATTGGTGAATCCAATACAGGTATTTGCGCCTGTATTGATTACAGGCCTGTATTTGGGTCTTGCCTGTATGAAACTGTATTGAGGTCTGAAAACTGTATTTGGAGAATGTTGAATGAAACCCCCTCGCTGATTGGGTTTTGAGGGGTATCAACGAAGTAATGCTTGTTGAATATGATTGGTAATGCCCCTGCCTCCTTGGCTGTGACATTATCCCCCTCTTGAAAGTGGTGAGCTCTGAGCACCATAAGTAGAGTGAGTCTTGATGAGCTTGCAATCAATCCATACAGTTCTTTCCCCCAATTCTTCAAATTTATCCCATTAAACTTTCTTCTTCAATCAATACTCCAACAAACACTTCATTTGACACTTGTAGGTATTTTCCCCTTGATATTGATTCTGAATTCCCTCTTTTCCTTCAAAATGCCTTCATTCTTCTTAAATTTTCTTCATTCTTGTCTTGAGTGTCTTCACTAAAACTTTTCTTGAGTCCTCATGGCTTTTGAAAAGTGGGTGCCCTGGGTTTATGTCCCAAGAACACCTGATTTCATCATGATTTTTATCTTGAGAGTGTTGGCATAAGGTGGCCAATACTTGAGGTTTTGGACCATTTCAGAGGTCCTGGCCAAAATCCTTGATTTTGTGATTAAAGGGGATTTTAGCCAATTTGCGCAAAATTTGCGCAAAGTGGGCAAATGCGCAGATATGCCATAATGGCATATAATGGTGAGAAAATTGAAAGAACTTGATTGATGATGAAAAATTGGCCTTATAGAGTATCCTGGCCATTTTGCGCAAAATACACAAAATGCACAAAAATGCGCAAAGTGCGCAAATGCGCAATTATGATGAAATGGGCCAAAAAGGCCTTTTGAAGCCTTTTGACAAGATAAAAAGGCCTTTTGCGCAAAAGTGCACAAATTTGCACAAAAGTGCGCAAATGCACAAAAATGCACAGATTTGCCAATATGAATAATTAAGCATATTTTGATGAAAAATGATAAAAAATGAGCTATTTTGAAGTTTTGAGGTCTGATATGGCCATTTCTGCCAAAGTGCATAAATTCATGAAATTGGCCAATTGGGCCATTTGAAGCAGTTTTTTTTCTTCTTTTGATCTTGACTTCTTCTTGAATGTCTTCCTTCTTATCCCCTCCTTGACTGGTCAAATTGCCATAAATACCTTGCTGACTTGCAATTGTCCATACTTCTCTTGGTCTTGAATTTGAAATTTTGACTTGAAGATGAGTTCAAGGCTGACTTCCCTTTGTGATTCCAATCACTCTGATTCCCCACCTTCTGTACTTTATGGTCCTGGTGCTTTTGATAACTTGAGGGAGCTTTCTGAAGAGAGTATGGCCCCTACAGAGATTTGGGACATCAAGAAAACCTATAATGGTTTCAAATCTGTCAGAGTTATTGACCCACCCTGCACCAATTGTAAGAGGAAAGGGATTCCTTGTGTGGAATCTGCTACTTCTAGGTCCACCAGGTGTCAATTTTGCAATCTTGGAAAAAGAAATTGTTCTCAAGCCCACTATAGCTTTCCTGAAGATGACAGAAGATTATGGAGCAGCATCAAGAAGGGTGTAAGATTTGGATTGGAAGCTCCTGTTGATGAACCTCCCACCTCTGATGCCACCTCTGGTCACTCCAATTGTGAGTTGATTGGCCAGAAAATTGATGGGTTACTGACTTCTATGTTTTCTTTTCTTCTACTTCAGTGACTGGATCTAGAATGAGAGGTGTCCAACAATGGAATAATACCAGTGGTTCCTAGGCAGCCATTGGAGGATCAATTCACCCCCAAGGAAATCCCATTGGAGTGGCCCCAGAGGTTCCCATTCTGGTTACCAGAAAGGATGGAAGACTTGGAAAATTGAAGAGAAACTTGGTGGTTCAAGATGAAATTGATACTGATGCTGAAGGCAGTGATGAGATTGATGGAGAAGAGCTTGAAATGGCTACCCCAATCCAGAAAAGAAGAATCCAATCCACCTCACAATCCCCAGTCCAAGCCAGTACCACCAATAATGAAGTGATCAGGTCCCTTCAACCACCTCAGCTTCCAATTAGATCCCCAACCAGGCCCTCCACACTTGCCTCCACCTCTACCAATATCCAACCACCAGTGGCCAGCACTTCTAGAGACCTGTCACAGGGGCTCTTGGACAGAAATACAAGAGTGGCCTGGCACTCAGCAATCAGGGAATTCACTTGGAAGACTCAAAAGAATAAAGAAATAGAAATAAAGAATAAATTCCTCTAAAAGATATGCAGGTACAAGATGGGATGCAAAAGAGGAAAGGGAAGCCAAATGGCCAAAGAGCCAACCAAGTAAGTCCTTAATCACTGTTTCAACCTGCTAAAAATGAATAATAGAATTAGTAAGGATATGACCACCAAATATTCATTGACAGGCGAAGAAAGAGAAAAAGAAAAGTGCTAAATGACTGACTTAATAATATCAGTATTTGCTTCACTAAAATGAAAAGAAAATAAATATAAAATAAAATCAAAATATATTAATTAACTGGGGAAAACCCCCCAGGGTGGAAAGGGTAGCCGGTATATGTGAAAAGTTGGGAGCTTGAGTTCTTCAGGATGAAAACTGATCTGTATTGATCCTTGAGGCTGTATTGATTGTTTTGGGAATTGATACAGCTGGCTAATATTGAAATTGAATTGGGTTGAATTAATTTTCCATGATTGAAAATGAAATACAGTTCTTGATGGATCCAGACTGTATCAAAATGAATATGGTTGCCAAGATGGATTGAGTGGAGCTTGACACTTGACAACTTCTTTTTGGCACTGCCTCTTGAATACACTTGATAGTGAATTGACAGTATTCCCTTGGAAGGAATACTTGGAGTGAGAATAACCAATGACTGCTTGATGGTGTCATTGGTCTTTGACGCTGAAACACTTGCTCTTGAGCCTTGATGACTCCTCTGAATGATTGGGTGCCTTGATGACGTGATGAGATGTTAGAATGTTGAAAAGACTATTTGATATTGCCACCATTGAATTGCTGTTGAAAAATGATGCACAATGATGTATAACATCATTTATGGCATATTGGTTGATTGGCAAGAATATTACGTCCAAAGGTCTTGAGGTGGAAAGGCAGAAGGGAAAATGATGGATGTGATGGCTTCAGAGCTTGGAAAGGTGTTTCTGGGCCTTTTGGGGTTTTTGGCCACTTTTGGGTTCTGAGCCAAAAACTGGCCCAAAAGGCGGGAAAGTGTCTTTTGGACACTTTGCGTCAAAGTGCTCAAAAATGCGCAAATATGCGCAAATGCGCGAAGTGCGCAAAGTGCGCAAATGCGCAAATGTGCGCAAATGTGCAAAAGTGCGCAAAATGCGCAAAAATGCGCAAATGCGCATTATGAGCCCAAATGGCCAAAAACAGCCATTTGGGCCATTTCCCCTGGTTTTGAGGGAAATGACCAGAAATACCCATTTGGGCATAAATTGCCGCTATGGGTGCTGGATTGAGGTGAAGGGCCATGAAGGCCCCAAAACACAAATGGCCATAAATGGTCCATAAGATGATGACGTGGCCATATTGGCCACTGGTGATGGATATGGCCAATTGGCCATAAAATAACTGTGTCTTGATATGCCATATGGGGATCCAAGGAAGTGAATTGCCATGTTTGTGACAAGACCTAATGTCTACAGAGCCTGAATCAATCTTTGAAAACCGTTCCCCCTGGAATATTACTGGCAACTTCACTGATCAGAAAAGGGTGAACAAGAAGGTGGTCACCACTCTATTTGCTGAAGTTGATGCTTTGACTCAGGTGTTTGTTGATAAGGCTATGAAGAGTGCTATTCCAGGGGAGCCCACTGCTTCTTTGGCCAGGGAGGCAGTTGCTTATGAAGATTCCATGGTTTCTAAGTTTAGAGAAGCCTTGAAGAAATTTTGATTAGGATTATCTGTAGCTGGTCTTTACCATTACTAGTGTTTGCACTTGATTATTAAATAAATTGACTCCCCAAACAAGATATGGGAGTTATGATTGCTGCTTTTGAAACAAGAAATGAAAAATAAATCATACAAGTAAAAGAAATGAAAATAAAAAATAAAAATAAAAAAGAATTGAGAGAAAAAGAGAGTAAAGAAAGAAATAAGAAATGCCTGAGGGTTTTCCTTCTTGTGGTGAGTTTCTTTATTTTGGCCAAAATGTTCTGAAAGATAAAATCAAGCATTTGATGCTCACAGCGTGGCGAAGGTAATGTTTTACAAGAAGTAGACCCCTCAGGGATGCATACCAGGAGATGGAGCTTACTTTCATAACTTCCACTTCCCACCGAGCACCATAAATGAAAAAGAAATTATGCCATAACATGAATTTTTGTAATGAATCTCTTGAAAGATAATTTATGGCATGATTAAAGAAAGAAAAGGAAATAAGAGAAAGATTGGGCCATATCTAGATGAAAGGTCCAAATCTTGAGGGTATGATGTTGCAAGTCCTTCTGAACCTGTCCAAAGAATTGACAAGTTCTCACAAAGTGGCCAAGGTGATTCTTACAACAAATTTGGGTAGAATACCCCCTTAAAGGTGCATGCCAGGAGAGGAAATTACTTTCATGAACTCCAATCGCCACCAAGCACCATAAATCAAACTCTTGAGGCATTTTGGCCAGGCTTGTCTGGATACAAAGTGGGAAAATCCTTGACAAGGTCTGGGGAGTTGGTAAGGTTGGAAGCTGGTTCCCAAGTTGTTCTTTCTGGGTCTTCATTGAATCCTTTCCACTCCACTAAATACCATAATGAACCTCTCTTGAGCTTTGAGTCCAGAACCTGAGCCACTTCCCATTCTTCTTGCTCTTCCACTATCACTTGAGGTGGTGGCAATTGGTGTCAATTTGGGATAGTTGATTGCTTCACTGGTTCTAACAAGGACACATGGAAAACAGTGTGAACTGACTTCCATTGTTGAGGTAACTTGAGGTGATATGCATGGCTGCCAATCTTCTTGAGAACTTCAAAGGGTCCCAGCCATCTTTTTGAAAGCTTTTTGGTGGGCCTTGTTGTCTTGATGTTCTTGGAAGCTAGCCATACTTTGTCCCCAGGTTGGAAATCAGGTGGAATTTCTCTATTTCTACCTGCATACTTCTTGAATCTCCTTATTGCTGACTCTAATTCTTCTTTGACAACTTGCTGTACTGATTGGAGTTTTGTTGATACCTTTCCAGCAGGTGAATCTTGAGAAATATGCATTGAGTCAAAGCTGGGATTTCTTCCATAAATGGTGAAGAAAGGTGATTGCTTTGTTGATGAATGTTCTGCATTATTATAGGCGAATTCAGCCAGAGGGATCCAGGTGTGCCAGTCATCTTGATGGTAACTGACATACATCCAAAGATACTGTTCTAGAATCTGATTTACCCTCTCTGTCTGTCCATCTGTTTCAGAATGAAAAGCAGTTGAAAGATCTCTGAATATCTTGAGCTGCTGACATAATTTAGTCCAGAATGATGAAACAAATAAGGATCCTCTATCACTGACAATACTGACTGGAAGGCCATGCTTGGAAAATACATTACTAATGAAGATTTGAGCTAAATCCAGATCAGTGATTGTTTCATAAGTTGGAATGAAGATTGCCATTTTTGAAAACCTGTCCACAACTACTAGAATTGAGTCAAAGTTGTTTGACAAGGGCAATTGAGTGATAAAGTCCATTGAGAAAGAATTCCAAGGACCAGATGGAATTTGAAGAGGCTTGAGTAATCCAAACTTCTTATGGTGGATGTTCTTGTTTCTTGAACATTGCTGACATGAGGACACATAGTCCTTGATAATTTGATTCATGCCAGCCCAATAAAAATCCCTCTTGATGAGCTTGAGGGTCTTCTCCTGGCCAGGATGGCCAGCCAACGGTGAGTCATGATGCTTTTGAAGAATGTCCAATTGAGTTTCATGATTTCTTGTAATGACTACTATATCTGTGAACAATAATAATTTTGCTTGAGGTTCAAGAGAATAGTCTGGGACTGATTCTCCTCTTGCTAATTTCTTGAGGATTTCCTTATAATCTTTGTCTTGCCATGCTTGTCTTTGAATTTGATCAACTACATCTGAAAAAATATCAGCTTTTATTGAAAAGAATCTTGACTCTTGAATTTCATTTTGCTTGAGAACTTGATGAAAATTTTGAGGATTCTTGCTGATGAAATCCACCCCCCTCTCTGGGTACACGTCGTCCCAACGTGACAAGGCATCTGGTAAGGTGGCCAGCCTGCCTTGGCGGTAAGTGATGATGAAATGGAACTCTGATAGAAATTCTGCCCAATGGGCTTGACGATGAGTAAGGACTTTAGAGGACATAAAATAATGAAGGGAACAATGGTCTGTCAAGACCTCAAAGGAATCAGAAAGAGAAAGGAGAAAAGGTCTCCAGCGCTTGAGAGCCCAAACTATGCCAAGGAGTTCCTTGTCATGAATTTCATAGTTGAGTTCAGCTTGTAAGAGCTTGTAACTATCAAATGCAATGGGATGCTTTCCTGAGTCATTCACCTGACTCAGTACAGCACCCAAGGCATAATCAGAAGCATCAGTCTCTACAATAGTTGGTAGAGAAGGATTAAAATGAGAGAGAATAGGAGCAGTGGTGAAAGCTTCTTTGAGTATTTGAAACTGACTAAGAGCTTCCTCATTGAAGATAAAGGGAGAATCTTTTTTAAGGAGGGAAGTGAGAGCAGAGAGTTTTTTGCAATAATTTTCAATGAAACGACGATAAAAGTTGGCAAAGCCAAGAAAGGATTGGAGGGCCTTGGTGTTGTTGGGCTGAGGCCAATTGAGGATTTGTTGAACCTTTGAAGAATCCATCTTGAGGCCATCACTTGAAACAACATAGCCCAAGTATTCCACACTTGAGGCATAGAATACACACTTTGAGGCTTTAGCAAACAAATTATTGTCTCTCAGTCTTTGGAGAACAGAGGCCACATGTTTAACAAGTTCATCCAAAGAGCTAAAGAAGACCATAATATCATCTAAGTACACTACAGCAAAAATATCCAAATAATCTGCAAATATATCATTCACAAGATTTGGGAATGAAGCTGGAGCATTGGTTAATCCAAATGGCATAACCAAATACTCATAACTGCCATTGTAAGATGTGACTATGAAACTGATGATAATATTACTATTAATCAACAGTACTATGTCTGTTCTTATGAAATATAATAATAAAAAATTATTATAACCACAATTAAATAATTATAAAATTATTTCTTTCACGTGTTATACACTACTAGTGATTATAACAGTGAGCAGTAATTGTCTACAAGAATCAATTACAAGAAGAATTTAACAATAAAAACTTCTTTTATTAAAATAATAAAGTTATTTTAATATATAATTATCTTTTACAAGAATAATTATAAAGATAATTCTTGAAGAAAACTATTACGAGAGAAAAACTTTAAGAATTAAAGATAAATGACTCACTAATACTCCAAAGAACTTATTGATAGTTAAAAGTAGAGAAATTTGACGTAGAATTGTGGATTTAAGGGATCAAGATGATTTATAACAGTATTGCAACAATATATAGTTGGATTCTATGATTTCACGTCTTTCTGATTGATTCTGAAAGATTTAAAACACTTAAGAATAGTTTAACTAATACTTACTTGTTGGTAATAATGATTTAATAAATTTATAAGATGATTCTTGGAAAAAACAGCAAGAAGAAGCTTCTTTTAAGTCAACAACAGCTCACAGAGGCGTGCCGTGGAGCAAACTGAAAAACCAGTGAGTGAGAAAACAATAAACCTTTTTGTATTAATGATTGCATCATCTGTTGTCACGTAAGATTATCATAATTACTTAATTAATGCTTTTACGTGACTACCAACCCCAATATGGTTAAGAATAAAAGGAGTAAAATCTGTAAATCTTCTTTTATTCTAAAATAATCATTGACTTCTCAAAGTTATCAATGTTATTGCCAATTTCATCACAGGTTGTAATTACTGTGAAATTTTGAAGATTCAGTGTTTCACGTAGAATGGTCAAAGATGGACTAAAAGTAAAACTTTGAATTTTACTAGTAAAACCATAATTCTTTTTGGTTTTACCATAGTTAATACAGTTCTTCATTGGTCCTGAAAGTTTCAGAAAGATTCATTAAGAATTGTATTTTTAATGAATTTTTGAAGTTTTTACCTCATTTCTACGTAGAATTGCAAATAGCAGTATTTTGCTGGTTGCTATGAGGTAAATCAATGAATATGAGTCCCAAAAGGGTTTAATTACTCTTTTAGGGTCTAGTCATGGAAAGTAATCAAGAATTGACGTGGTTACAGGAGTCTAAGTAGCTTATTACCTCCTTGGCACGTCAAAATAGCAGGTTATTTGCTATTTTTCTTATGATTACAGTAGGTGTAACTTGGTAACCAAGTTCCCAAAGAGTTTTAGTTTACCAATTGGGCCAAGATGAGCCATGGATCCATGCTCTGGAGCTATCCACGCCTCTGAGGCCTCAGAAGTTGGGTACCCTGGCTCTCTTTGATGTCTTTTGTCCCCCTTGCCTAATTTTTACGTCAAAATAGTAATTTAAGCTTAAAGTGAGATATCCACTATGGGTGTACCAAAAGTCCATGTAAGAATACCATAATATTAAGTGCTCAAAACATGCATAACACTATTCTTAGTGTATATGTAACATGTGATTTCTCACTTTCCCATTATTTTGGCTAAAAATCAAGAAAAACAAAAATTTTCACGGATCTTTTATGTGGTATTAATGATGTGGTATTGAAGTATTTTCCATTTTACCACCTCAAATACTTAAATTGCGCTTATTCACTCTATGGGTCTACCCTAGGTGAATTTTTGTGTAGAATCCAAATCTGGTCTTAAATCCATGGACTTACTTACTCAATAAAAGGTTATTCATCTTTTCTGAATTTGAAAATGATGAATTTTGGATATATGCATGACTTATGAGTTTTGCATAATTCAAAATTTCTTTTTAAGATACTTGTGGCCTATTTGGGTATGTAAAATATACCTCAAGGCTCACATTCCCTCCCACCAAAAATTAAAATTGTACCACAATTTTATTAGTGATAAAAGAATAAGGCCCCAAAGGGGGGTAATGTCCACTGCCCAACCTCTTCACATTACTCAGATCAAGTAATTTAAAGCACATTTATAGACATATTCAGGCTTGTGGCCTTCTTTCATGTCTAAATCTTCTTAAGAGTTTATCTGAGTCAGGTATTTCTGATTCTGCCATCCATTCATCTTCATGTACTGGATTTCTATATCTGACAAGATATTCTCTTTGATTTTTACCCTTAAGTTTCCTTTCTTTAATGACTTTCTTTATCTTTCTGTCTTCATTCTGTTCCACAGGGGGTACAGTTAAAGGAGTTGGGTTTCTTAAAGGAAACAATTCTTTATCAGCTGGTTGATAAGGCTTTATCAAGCTGACTGGAAATGTGGGATGTTTATTTTCCAATTCACCACTCAATTCCACTTGAACTGCATTGGTTTCATGTAAAGCAACAATAACAAAAGGTCCTACATAAGAATCTTTAAGTTTCTTTGGGCCTTTGATATTATTAAAATTCAAGGTTGAAACTAGAACTAAGTCCCCTACTTTGAAGTCTGGTACTTTATGACTCTTGTCCCACTTCTGTTTTGCATAATCAAAAGCATCATCCATACTTTGTTTTGCGTGGTGTTTTACTTTATCAAGCATTATCTTGAAGCTGGAAGCTGTAGGATGAATGTCAATCAAGTCTTTCCTCAGTGTGTCTGCTGGGAGTCTTGGATTCCATCCTTTTTCTAACATAGCAGGGGTTTGTCCTGTGGAAGAATGGACTGATGTCTTGTATGCCAATTCTAGTGCAGGCATCAGAGTGCACCAGTCATGGGTAAAGCCATCTGAGTCTTTGAATTCTAATCCATAAGCACAAAATCTCCTGATCATGTCTTCTAAAGTTTGAATCATCCTCTCTGCTAGCCCATCTGTTTGAGGGTGATATGCTGTAGAGAATGATAACTTAGTCCCAAACAATCTATGAAGATTGGTCCAAAGTGCAGATGTGAGCTTGGGATCTCTGTCACTTATGATATTCTTAAATAACCCTGTATGAGAAATAACTCTACTCCATAAAAGAAGAGCTGTATCCATAGCAGTGTCATCTTTATGACATGGTAAGAATATGGGAGTTTTGCTATATCTGTCTACAATGACTAAACAAGCATTATAACTTTTGTCACCACTTGGAGGAAGTGCTGTGACCCAATCCATGTGAACAACTTCCCAAGGGGATTTTTGGTTCTTGAATATGGATCATCAATCCAAATTTCTTGCCTGTACTCCTGTTTGCTTTTTGGCATCTATCACAGGTATGGCAATATTCAATGGTTTCTTTTCTCCAAGATGGCCACCATGCACAGTTCTTCACTTTTTCAAGTGTTCTGTCTTCTGATAGGTGTCCAGAGTAAATACTATCATGGCATTCATAAAGAATGGTATTGATAAGAAATCTACTACACAGTGTCATCACACAAGAATGTTTTGTTCTATGGTAAATAATCCCATCAAACAAGTGAAATCTTCCTTCAGAATAGGAATTTTTCCAAACTTCATCTAGTGCATTAACCAAAGATATATCTTTGCAGTCTTTATCCAATAAAGAAGTCAAGATATGGAAATTCTTGTCTTGTTTATAAGACTCTCTGACCTCTTCAAAGAATTCAGTCCCAATATCAGTTATGTTAATTCCTTCAATTGGAATCTGTGGTTCAGCTTCCAAAGGTACATAAGCTGGGTTATCAGGAGTGTTGGCTAAAGCCCATCTACTAAGTCCATCAGCATTCTTGTGAATGTTTCCTGCTTTATGAACTATAGTCATGTTTCCTCTATATTCTTGAATGGCTATTTGCCATCTCAACATATGTCTGTTGGGAGTTTTCATGTTAAGAAGTGATTTTACTGAATTACAGTCAGTTATCACTTCAAAAACACTGCCATCAAGATAATAGTGTAGTTTCTCAAGTGCCCATACCAAACATAAGCACTCCATTTGGCTTGCACCATATCTGGCTTCTGTTGGTTTGATTTGTCTTGAGATATAACAAACTGGTCCTTCTGTAGGTTTGTCATCAATAATCTGGACTTGATGTAGGGCTGCCCCTAATCCATCTCCACATGCATCAATGTACAACTTAAAAGGAATATTCCAGTCAGGCATGAGGAGTAAAGGTGCTTCTGTAAGGGCTTTCCTAATCTTCTCATAAGCTTCAATTCTCTCTTGTGTCATCTCAAATACAGTCTGTTGATCACAGATTCTATAAAGTGATTTGGCTAGAATTGCAAAGTCTTTCAGGTGTTGCCTATAGTAGCTGGCAAATCCAAGAAAAGACATCATTTCTTTTTTATTCTGGGGTATTGGCTTAAGTAACACTGATGCTACTTTGTTTTTGTCAATACCCAAGCTTAAACCAGAAACAATATGTCCTAATGCTTTGAGTTCTTCAAAACCAAAATTGCATTTCTTAAGTGAAATTTTCATGTTCACTCCTGCTACTTTATGAAGTACTCTTGCAAGTCTTTCAAGGTGCAAGGACCATGAATCAGAGCATATGATAATATCATCAATATAAATGATAAGCCATCCTTCAGACAATTCTGTAGGAAAGATGGTGTTCATCATCCTTTGATAATGGGATGGAGCATTTTTAATGCCAAATGGCATTCTAAGATACTCAAAAATACCACAGTGAGTGATAATTCTAAGTAATTTATTAGCTTTGGGCGTCAAAACATTTTGATGGAAGCCTTTCAATGCATCCATTTATGTTATATACTTCGCTTTAGACAATTGAGTCAAGGTTTCTTGAACTCTAGGGATTGGATACCTATCTGGAACTGTGTAGGTATTCAAAGCTCTAAAATCTCCAACCATTCTTGACTTATCATTATGCCATGCAATAATAACAGGTGTTGTTACTTCAATTTCCTCATTATGGCCTACTTTCCTTAGCACACCAAGTTGGATCAACTCTTGGATATGTTTTTCCAAGGCTTCTCTAGCTCTGGGACTGGCTGGATAAGCTGGTTTTCTAAGTACTGGAGGATATGGTCTGTCAATATTAAGAGTAATATCAACTTCATGTCCTCTTATAGCGCCTGATGGTTCATTATCAGAGGCAAATGCATTTTTATATGTGTATAACACATTAATAAGCTCATTCCTCATCTTTGGTGACAATGATTGATTAATTTGTGCTTCAACAAGTTGATTAGTCACAAATTCATCTTTGTAAGTATCCTTGACAGAAGATACTACAGATATCTGTTTTGGCATATTGGAGAAAGCAAATTTTTGTCTCTTGTTATCTCCAATTGTGAAATATCTGTCTTTATGGTTATTTATATCAATACCATAAATATTTAAGTAATCATTTCCAAGAATGATGTGTTGAGATGTGCAATTATCCATCACTACAATCTCAGTTTTCATTCTTACACTTCCTGCTGGATGTGGGAATACAATATTAGTGTCCAATATGCCCAAGGGGTACATATTGTTACTGGCACTACTGAATTGTACACCTTCTATTGGTAATAGATGGTTTTTCCATTCAGGAAGTATAATTTGGAGATAATCTTTGCCCACACAAGTGCAAAATGCCCCTGTATCCAAATTTACTTTGGCTTCAATATCACTCATCAAAACTGATGTGATACAGGATGCCCCAGCTGTATAACCCTTTCCTCTAGCAGGTTTTGTTTTACACATTCTGGCATCTTGGATATTGATCAGGTTGCAGCAATCCTCACTGTACTGTGGCAAGTGGGTATGGACTTCTGTGACCTCAAAGAAAGCTGAAATGTTTTCAATGGGATAGTCCTCCACTGGTGTATCTTCAGAGATTGCAGAATCTTGATCAGACTCCTCTTTCTCTTAAGTACACTGAATTTCCTCAATCACTTGAACTTCATTGATTTTTGTCTTCTTAGGACAAGTGTTGGCTAAATGTGAAGTACTTCCACATTTATGACACTTCAAGACAGGTCTCTCTGGTCTTCTTTCCTCTCTAAGAATCTTTGAGACTATTTTGGACTCTATTGGGTTTTTAATCCAAGTCTTACCAATTCTTGTTCTGGTAATGATATCCTCCATAGCATTGATGTAGTCCTCTGTTGAACAGGGTTCCACACATCTGCTTTTGATAGCATGTTCCAGTTCTCCTCCACACTTTCTTAATATTTTCATATTAATCATAGTGTCAGACATATCTGGGTGTAAAGCAGATAATCTGTCTTTTTGTTTGAAGAACCAAGTAAGTGGTTTGTCTTTTTCTGAGTCAAAAATGGCACTTTCAAAAGCATTCTCCATTTTAAACCTCCAAGAATTATTGGCCCATTTGGTAATCACTTCAGATTTCCACCAAGACCAGTCATGTTTACCATGATCAATCCTCATTTTGTAATACCATTTCTTTGCAGTTCTGGTAAACAAACAGTGTAATTTTCCCACTATGATTTCATCAGGTATATTAAAGTCTTCTTGAAACATATCAATAGTCCTGATGAATTCAATATGGTTGTATTCTCCTTCACCAGAGAATGTTGGCCATTCTTCTATTTTGGGAATATCTCTTGCAGAGTAGGCATTTTCTCCCAAGAATGGTGTAAGACTCTCTTTAACAGAAAGTTTTTCTTCAGTTAAAGGTGTAGAATGTCTTGGTATATGTGGTTCATGATTCTTATGAATTTGTTCCACACTTGCAATTATATCATTCTTCAATTTCTGCCTTTCACTATCACTCTTTGCTAAATGTATAGCAAATTGATTGGTGTTCTTAACTATTTGTAAGACATGGTCTTCAAGAGTTTTAAGTCTATCATTTACTTTAAAAATGGAAGGATCCTCTGTGTCATTATTTTGACATTGGTTCTCAATTCTTTCACAAGCATTGCTAATTGAATCCAGGGTGACAGTTGTCAATTGATGCCAATCAGAATGTTGCTTGTCATTTTTCTTTAAATCATTGATGTCTAATGTAATTTGCTTTAACTTTGACTCAAGTTTGCCAATTTCTACACTAATACTTCTATGTACATCAGTTATTTGCGTGGAAAGGTTCTGTTCATCCTTTCCTGCTCCTTGGCTGTGAATTCCATAAGAGTTCTGGCCATATTGAAGACACTGTCCACGGCTGAAGGCTCCAATTTGGGGATCCTGTACCCTTGTGGGTAAGGTCTGTGCCAATTGGCTTTGCCTTTGCCCTTTCCTTGATGGTTCTGGGGACCTCTATGCTTCTTCTGAGGTCCTTTGGGCTTGTCTTTGGACATGTCTGGAGCTGGTTTGGAGCTGGTGGACGCCACTGGTGCCTCTGTCTCCAAAGCTGGAGTCATCTCCAACTCTTTCTTCTGGTCTATGGATAAAAGACTTTGGTTCTTCAACCAATTCTTTATCTTTTTGACCTTGTCTTTGCAAGACAGGGGGCTCCATCCTCCTAAGAGTTCTATGGTCTTCTCCTGACCCAGAAAGCTCTTGATGTGTAAGTAGGAGTTCATGGCCCCCTGGCAAAGGCTTGGGCAGATTTCCCACTCCTCTTCCTTGGCTGCTCTGAACCAGTTTTTGTACTGGCATTGATAAATTTCTATTGCTGCCACCTGAAAGTGGTTCAGCCCTGGAAATATTACTATAAATCAGTTCAGGCTCAGAATTTGCGTCAAAATCTGTTGGTACAGACCTTGGGGAATGGGGGGCAACTCTGGCATCCTCCAAATGTGTCTTTCTTGTGGAATACTTGACACTTCTGGATTTGGTCTTGCCTCCTCCTTGTCCACATCCATCTGGTTGGACTGAATAGTTGCTTCCATTTCTGGTATGCACCATTTTCACGTCAATTTAAAGATAAAAGGTAAAAATATAAGATAAAATACACACCTTTTGGTGGTAATTTAGCTTTTTCTGAGTTGAATAAGGTGCCTCTTTTAGCAATCTGCACCTCAATACTGTCTTCAGATTCTGCTTTTGAAGATTCTGGACTATTTATGTATCTTTTACTGAGTCTGTTACCAGCTGCACAGTATTTGATTAAAGACACTTAAAGAGAAAAAAATATGATAAAAGAGATTATTTTTGTGTTTTAAGATATTTTTAAAAGATTTTTTATGAATTTTATTATTTTTTAATATTAAAAAATTATTCTTTTTAAACAAAAAAAATTAAAATTTAAGATTTTGAATGAAAATTAATTCAGAGTAACTCAAAGAATAATTTTCTAAGTTTTTGGATGTGAAAAAGCCACGTGTAAAAACAGTATAAAATTAAACCAAATTCCTCAATGAAAAAGATTTTAAGACAATTTCAAAAATAAAAATTATTTTAATTTTAAAATGAAAGAAAAAAATTATTAAATCGATATATTTTAGAGCTTAAAAATATATTAATCATTTGCAAAAAGGTTCAAAAACACGCCAAAACCTCCAAATATGAAATATTGGTAGGTATGGTAGTTTAAAATGAAGTCTAGAATATGATTAAAGCCAAGTCTATGGATAAAATCACGGCCAGGCGCCCAAATGTAAGATGTGACTATGAAACTGATGATAATATTACTATTAATCAACAGTACTATGTCTGTTCTTATGAAATATAATAATAAAAAATTATTATAACCACAATTAAGTAATTATAAAATTATTTCTTTCACGTGTTATACACTACTAGTGATTATAACAGTGAGCAGGAATTGTCTACAAGAATCAATTACAAGAAGAATTCAATAATAAAAACTTCTTTTATTAAAATAATAAAATTATTTTAATATATAATTATCTTTTACAAGAATAATTATAAAGATAATTCTTGAAGAAAACTATTACTAGAGAAAAACTTTAAGAATTAAAGATAAATGACTCACTAATACTCCAAAGAACTTATTGATAGATAAAAGTAGAGAAATTTGACGTGGAATTGTGGATTTAAGGGATCAAAAGGATTTATAACAATATTACAACAATATATAGTTGGATTCTATGATTTCACGTCTTTCTGGTTGATTCTGAAAGATTTAAAACACTTAAAAATAGCTGTAACTAATACTTACTTGTTGGTAATAATGATTTAATAAATTGATAAGATGATGATACGGAAAAAACAGCAAGAAGAGGCTTCTTTTAAGTCAACAACAGCTCACAGAGGCGTGCCATGGAGCAAACTGAAAAACCAGTGAGTGAGAAAACAATAAACCTTTTTGGATGAATGATTGCATCCTCTGTTGTCACGTAAGATTATCATAATTACTTGATTGATGCTTTTATGTGACTACCAACCCCAATATGGTTAAGAATAAAAGGAGTAACAACAGTAAATCTTCTTTTATTCTAAAATAATCATTGATTTCTCAAAGTTATCAATGTTATTGCCAATTTCATCTCAGAATTTAATTACTGTGAATCTTTGAAGATTCAGTGTTTCACGTAGAATGGTCAAAAGATGGACTGTAAGTAAAACTTTCGATTTTACTAATAAAACCATAACTCCTTTTGGTTGTACCATAGATAATACAATTCTTCATTGGTCCTGAAAGTTTCAGGAAGATTCATTAAGAATCGTATATTTAATGAATTTTTGAAGTTTTTACCTCATTTCTACGTAGAATTGCAAATAGCAGTATTTTGCTGGTTGCTATGAGGTAAATCAATGAATATGGATCTCAAAAGGGTTTAATTACTCTTTTAGGGTCTATTCATGGAAAGTCATCAAGAATTGACGTGGTTACAGGAGTCTAAGTAGCTTATTACCTCCTTGGCACGTCCAAATAGCAGGTTATTTGCTATTTTTCTTATGATTACAGTAGGTGTAACTTGGTAACCAAGTTCCCAAAGAGTTTTAGTTTACCAATTGGGCCAAGATGAGCCATGGATCCATGCTCTGGAGCTATCCACGCCTCTGAGGCCTCAGAAGTTGGGTACCCTGGCTCTCTTTGATGTCTTTTGTCCCCCTTGCCTAATTTTTATGTCAAAATAGTAATTTAAGCTTCAAGTGAGATATCCACTATGGGTGTACCAAAAGTCCATGTAAGAATACCATAATATTAAGTGCTCAAAACATGCATAACACTATTCTTAGTGTATATGTAACATGGGATTTCTCACTTTCCCATTATTTTGTCTAAAAATCAAGAAAAACAAAAATTTTCACGGATCTTTTATGTGGTATTAATGATGTGGTATTGAAGTATTTTCCATTTTACCACCTCAAATACTTAAATTGAGCTTATTCACTCTATGGGCCTACCCTAGGTGAATTTTTGTGTAGAATCCAAATCTGGTCTTAAATCCATGGATTTACTTACTCAATAAAAAGTTATTCATCTTTTCTGAAATTGAAAATGATGAACTTTGGATATATGCATGACTTATGAGTTATGCATAATTCAAAATTTCTTTTTAAGATAATTGTGGCCTATTTGGGTATGTAAAATATACCTCAAGGCTCACATTCCCTCCCACCAAAAAATAAAATTGTACTACAATTTTATTAGTGATAAAAGAATAAGGCCCCAAAGGGGGGTAATGTCCACTGTCCAAACTCTTCACATTACTTAGATCAAGTAATTTAAAGCACATTTACAGACATATTCAGGGTTGCGGCCTTCTTCATGTCTAAATCTCCTTAAGAGTTTATCTGAGTCAGGTATTTCTGATTCTGCCATCCATTCATCTTCATGTACTGGATTTCTATATCTGACAAGATATTCTCTTTGATTTTTACCCTTAAGTTTCCTTTCTTTAATGACTTTCTTTATCTTTCTGTCTTCATTCTGTTCCACAGGGGGTACAGTTAAAGGAGTTGGGTTTCTTAAAGGAAACAATTCTTTATCAGCTGGTTGATAAGGCTTTATCAAGCTGACTGGAAATGTGGGGTGTTTATTTTCCAATTCACCACTCAATTCCACTTGAACTGCATTGGTTCCATGTAAAGCAACAATAACAAAAGGTCCTACATAAGAATCTTTAAGTTTCTTTGGGCCTTTGATATTATTAAAATTCAAGGTTGAAATTAGAACTAAGTCCCCTACTTTGAAGTCTGGTACTTTATGACTCTTGTCCCACTTCTGTTTTGCATAATCAAAAGCATCATCCATACTTTGTTTTGTGTGGTGTTTTACTTTATCAAGCATTATCTTGAAGCTGGAAGCTGTAGGATGAATGTCAATCAAGTCTTTCCTCAGTGTGTCTGCTGGGAGTCTTGGATTCCATCCTTTTTCTAACATAGCAGGGGTTTGTCCTGTGGAAGAATGGACTGATGTCTTGTATGCCAATTCTAGTGCAGGTATCAGAGTGCACCAGTCATGGGTAAAGCCATCTGAGTCTTTGAATTCTAATCCATAAGCACAAAATCTCCTGATCATGTCTTCTAAAGTTTGAATCATCCTCTCTGCTAGCCCATCTGTTTGAGGGTGATATGCTGTAGAGAATGATAACTTAGTCCCAAACAATCTATGAAGATTGGTCCAAAGTGCAGATGTGAACTTGGGATCTCTGTCACTTATGATATTCTTAAATAACCCTGTATGAGAAATAACTCTACTCCATAAAAGAAGAGCTGTATCCATAGCAGTGTCATCTTTATGACATGGTAAGAATATGGGAGTTTTGCTATTTCTGTCTACAATGACTAAACAAGCATTATAACTTTTGTCACCACTTGGAGGAAGTGCTGTGACCCAATCCATGTGAACAACTTCCCAAGGGGATTTTGGTTCTTGAATATGGATCATCAATCCAAATTTCTTGCCTGTACTCCTGTTTGCTTTTTGGCATCTATCACAGGTATGGCAATATTCAATGGTTTCTTTTCTCCAAGATGGCCACCATGCACAGTTCTTCACTTTTTCAAGTGTTCTGTCTTCTGACAGGTGTCCAGAGTAGATACTATCATGACATTCATGAAGAATGGCATTGATAAGTAATCTACTACACAGTGTCATCACACAAGAATGTTTTGTTCTATGGTAAATAATCCCATCAAACAAGTGAAACCTTCCTTCAGAATAGGAATTTTTCCAAACTTCATCAAGTGCATTAACTAAAGATGTATCTTTGCAGTCTTTATCTAATAAAGAAGTCAAGATATGGCAATTCTTGTCTTGTTTATAAGATTCTCTGACTTCTTCAAAGAATTCAGTCCCAATATCAGTTATGTTAATTCCTTCAATTGGAATCTGTGGTTCAGCTTCCAAAGGTACGTAAGTAAGCACAAAATCTCCTGATCATGTCTTCTAAAGTTTGAATCATCCTCTCTGCTAGCCCATCTGTTTGAGGGTGATATGCTGTAGAGAATGATAACTTAGTCCCAAACAATCTATGAAGATTGGTCCAAAGTGCAGATGTGAACTTGGGATCTCTGTCACTTATGATATTCTTAGATAACCCTGTATGAGAAATAACTCTACTCCATAAACGAAGAGCTGTATCCATAGCAGTGTCATCTTTATGACATGGTAAGAATATGGGAGTTTTGCTATTTCTGTCTACAATGACTAAACAAGCATTATAACTTTTGTCACCACTTGGAGGAGGTGCTGTGACCCAATCCATGTGAACAACTTCCCAAGGGGATATTGGTTCTTGAATATGGATCATCAATCCAAATTTCTTGCCTGTACTCCTGTTTGCTTTTTGGCATCTATCACAGGTATGGCAATATTCAATGGTTTCTTTTCTCCAAGATGGCCACCATGCACAGTTCTTCACTTTTTCAAGTGTTCTGTCTTCTGACAGGTGTCCAGAGTAGATACTATCATGACATTCATGAAGAATGGCATTGATAAGTAATCTACTACACAGTGTCATCACACAAGAATGTTTTGTTCTATGGTAAATAATCCCATCAAACAAGTGAAACCTTCCTTCAGAATAGGAATTTTTCCAAACTCCATCCAGTGCATTGACTAAAGATGTCTCTTTGCAGTCTTTATCTAACAAAGAAGTCTAGATCCGGCAATTCTTGTCTTGCTTATAAGATTCTCTGACTTCTTCAAGACTTCAGTCCCAATATCAGTTATGTTAATTCCTTCAATTGGAATTTGAGGTTCAGCTTCCAAAGGTACATAAGCTGGGTTATCAGGAGTGTTGGCTAGTGCCCAGCTACTAAGTCCATCAGCATTCTTGTGAATGTTTCCTGCTTTATGAACTATAGTCATGTTTCCTCTATATTCTTGAATGGCTATTTGCCATCTCAACATATGTCTGTTGGGAGTTTTCATGTTAAGAAGTGATTTTACGGCATTACAGTCAGTTATCACTTCAAAAACACTGCCATCAAGATAATAGTGTAGTTTCTCAAGTGCCCATACCAAACATAAGCACTCCATTTGGCTTGCACCATATCTGGCTTCTGTTGGTTTGATTTGTCTTGAGATATAACAGACTGGTCCTTCTGTAGGTTTGTCATCAATAATCTGGACTTGATGTAGGGCTGCCCCTAATCCATCTCCACATGCATCAATGTACAACTTAAAAGGAATATTCCAGTCAGGCATGAGGAGTAAAGGTGCTTCTGTAAGGGCTTTCCTTATCTTCTCATAAGCTTTAATTCTCTCTTGTGTCATCTCAAATACAGTCTGTTGATCACAGATTCTATAAAGTGATTTGGCTAGAATTGCAAAGTCTTTCAGGTGTTGCCTATAGTAACTGGCAAACCCAATAAAAGACATCATTTCTTTTTTATTCTGGGGTATTGGTTTACGTAACGCTGCTGCTACTTTGTTTTTGTCAATACCCAAGCTTAAACCAGAAACAATATGTCCTAATGCTTTGAGTTCTTCAAAACCAAAATTGCATTTCTTAAGTGAAATTTTCATGTTCACCTCTGCAGCTTTATGAAGTACTCTTGCAAGTCTTTCAAGGTGCAAAGACCATGAATCAGAGCATATGATAATATCATCAATATAAATGATAAGCCATCCTTCAGACAATTCTGTAGGAAAGATGGTTTTCATCATCCTTTGATAATGGGATGGAGCATTTTTAATGCCAAATGGCATCCTAAGATACTCAAAAATACCACAGTGAGTGATAATTCTAAGTAATTTTTTAGCTTTGGGTGTCAAAACATTTTGATGGAAGCCTTTCAATGCATCCATTGATGCTATATACTTGGCTTTAGAAAATTGAGTCAAGCTTTCTTGAATTCTAGGTATTGGATACCTATCTGGAACTGTGTAGGTATTCAAAGCTCTAAAATCTCCAACCATTCTTGACTTATCATTATGCCATGCAATAATAACAGGTGTTGTCACTTCAACTTCCTCATTATGGCCTACTTTCCTTAGCACACCAAGTTGGATAAACTCTTGGATATGTTTTTCCAAGGCCTCTCTAGCTCTGGGACTGGCTGGATAAGCTGGTCTTCTAAGTACTGGAGGATATGGTCTGTCAATATTAAGAGTAATATCAACTTCATGTCCTCTTATAGCGCCTAATGGTTCATTATCAGAGGCAAATGCATTTTTATATGTGTATAACACATTAATAAGCTCATTCCTCATCTTTGGTGACAATGATTGATTAATTTGTGCTTCAACAAGTTGATTAGTCAGAAATTCATCTTTGTAAGTATCCTTGACAGAAGATAATACAGATATCTGTTTTGGCATATTGGAGAAAGCAAATTTTTGTCTCTTGTTATCTCCAATTGTGAAATATCTGTCTTTATGGTTATTTATATCAATACCATAAATATTTAAGTAATCATTTCCAAGAATGATGTGCTGAGATGTGCAATTATCCATTACTACAATCTCAGTTTTCATTCTTACACTTCCTGCTGGATGTGGGAATACAATATTAGTGTCCAATATGCCCAGGGGGTACATATTGTTACTGGAACTACTGAATTGTACACCTTCTATTGGTAATAGATGGTTTTTCCATTCAGGAAGTATAATTTGGAGATAATCTTTGCCCACACAAGTGCAAAATGCCCCTGTATCCAAATTTACTTTGGCTTCAAAATCATTCATCAGAACTGATGTGATACAGGATGCTCCAGAAGTATAACCCTTTCCTCTAGCAGGTTTTGTTTTACACATTCTGGCATCTTGGATATTGATCAGGTTGCAGCAATCTTCACTGTACTGTGGCAAGTGGGTATGGACTTCTGTGACCTCAAAGAAAGCTGAAATGTTTTCAATGGGATAGTCCTCCACTGGTGTATCTTCAGAGATTGCAGAATCTTGATCAGACTCCTCTTTCTCTTCAGTACACTGAATTTCCTCAATCACTTGAACTTCATTGATTTTTGTCTTCTTAGGACAAGTGTTGGCTAAATGTGAAGTACTTCCACATTTATGACACTTCAAGACAGGTCTCTCTGGTCTTCTTTCCTCTCTAGGAATCTTTGAGACTATTTTGGACTCTATTGGGTTTTTAACCCAAGTTTTACCAATTCTTGTTCTGGTAATGATATCTTCCATAGCATTAATGTAGTCCTCTGTTGAACAGGGTTCCACACATCTGCTTTTGCTAGCATGTTCCAGTTCTCCTCCACACTTTCTTAATATTTTCATATTAATCATAGTGTCAGACATATCTGGGTGTAAAGCAGATAATCTGTCTTTTTTTTTGAAGAACCAAGTAAGTGGTTTGTCTTTTTCTGAGTTAAAAATGGCACTTTCAAAAGCATTCTCCATTTTAAACCTCCAAGAATTATTGGCCCATTTGGTAATCACTTCAGATTTCCACCAAGACCAGTCATGTTTACCATGATCAATCCTCATTTTATAATATCATTTCTTTGCAGTTCTGGTAAACAAACAGTGTAATTTTCCCACTATGATTTCATCAGGTATATTAAAGTCTTCTTGCAACATATCAATAGTCCTGATGAATTCAATATGGTTGTATTCTCCTTCACCAGAGAATGTTGGCCATTCTTCTATTTTTGGAATATCTCTTGCAGAGTAGGCATTTTCTCCTAAGAATGGAGTCAAACTTTCTTTGAAAGAAAGTTTTTCTTCAGTCAAAAGTGTAGAATGTCTTGGCATATGTGGTTCATGATTCTTATGAATTTGCTCCACACTTGCAATTATATCATTCTTCAATTTCTGCCTCTCACTGTCACTTTTTGCTAAATGTATAGCAAATTGATTGGTGTTCTTAACTATTTGTAAGACATGGTCTTCAAGAGTTTTAAGTCTATCATTTACTTTAAAAATGGAAGGATTCTCTGTGTCATTACTTTGACATTGGTTCTCAATTCTTTCACAAGCATTGCTAATTGACTCAAGGGTGACAGTTGTCAATTGATGCCAATCAGAATGTTGCTTGTCATTTTTCTTTAAATCATTGATGTCTAATGTAATTTGCTTCAACTTTGACTCAAGTTTGCCAATTTCTACACTAATACTTCTATGTACATCAGTTATTTGCGTGCAAAGGTCCTGATCATCCTTTCCTGCTCCTTGGCTGTGAATTCCATAAGAGTTCTGGCCATATTGAAGACACTGTCCATGGCTGAAGGCTCCAATTTGGGGATCCTGTACCCTTGTGGGTAAGGTCTGTGCCAATTGGCTTTGTCTTTGCCCTTTCCTTGATGGTTCTTGGGACCTCTCTGTTTCTTTTGAGGTCTTTTGGGCTTGTCCTTGGATGCTTCTGGAGCTGGTTTGGAGCTTGTAGATGCCACTGGCGCCTCTGTCTCCAAAGCTGGAGTCATTTCCAACTCTTTCTTCTGGTCTATGGATAAAAGACTCTGGTTCTTAAACCAATTCTTTATCTTTTTGACCTTGTCTTTGCAAGACAGGGGGCTCCATCCTCCTAAGAGTTCTATGGTCTTCTCCTGACCCAGAAAGCTCTTGATGTGTAAGTAGGAGTTCATGGTTCCCTGGCAAAGGCTTGGGCAGATTTCCCACTCCTCTTCCTTGGCTGCTCTGAACCAGTTTTTGTACTGGCATTGCTATATTTCTATCGCTGCCACCTGAAAGTGGTTCAGCCCTGGAAATATTACCATAAATCAGTTCAGGCTCAGAATTTGCGTCAAAATCTGTTGGTACAGACCTTGGGGAATGGGGGGCAACTCTGGCATCCTCCAAATGTGTCTTTCTTGTGGAAGACTTGGCACTTCTGGATTTGGTCTTGCTTCTTCCTTGTCCACATCCATCTGATTGGACTGAATAGTTGCTTCCATTTCTGGTATGCACCATTTTTACGTCAATTTAAGGATAAAGAGTAAAAATAAAGATAAAAACACACCTTTTGGTGGTATTTTATTCTTTTCGGAATTAAATAAGGTGCCTCTTTTAGCAATTTGCACCTCAATACTTTCTTCAGATTCTGGACTACTGATATATCTTTTACTGAGTCTGTTGCCAGCTGCACAGTATTTGATTAAAGACACTAAAAAAAAATTATAAAAGAGAAAAATTATTTTTTATACTTTTTTTTAAAATATTTTTAAAGATTTTTTATAAGTTTTATATTTCCAATATTAAAAAAATTATTCTTTTTAAAGAAAAAAATTAAAATTTAAGATTTTGAATGAAAATTAATTCAGAGTAACTCAAAGAATAATTTTATAAGTTTTTGGATGTGAGAAAGCCACGTGTAAAAACAATATAAAATTAAACCAAATTCCTCAATGAAAAAGATTTTAAGACAATTTCAAAAATAAAAATTATTTTAACTTTAAAATGAAAGAAAAAATTATTAAATAAATATATTTTAGAACTTAAAAATATATTAATTATTTGCAAAAAGGTTTAAAAACACGCCAAAACCTCCAAATATGAGATATTGGTAGGTATGGTAGTTTAAAATGGAGTCTAGAATATGATTAAAGCCAAGTCTATGGATAAAATCACGGCCAGGCACCCAAATGTAAGATGTGACTATGAAACTGATGATAATATTACTATTAATCAACAGTACTATGTCTGTTCTTATGAAATATAATAATAAAAATTATTATAACCACAATTAAACAATTATAAAATTATTTCTTTCACGTGTTATACACTACTAGTGATTATAACAGTGAGCAGTAATTGTCTACAAGAATCAATTACAAGAAGAATTTAATAATAAAAACTTCTTTTATTAAAATAATAAAATTATTTTAATATATAATTATCTTTTACAAGAATAATTATAAAGATAATTCTTGAAGAAAACTATTACTAGAGAAAAACTTTAAGAATTAAATATAAATGACTCACTAATACTCCAAAGAACTTATTGATAGATAAAAGTAGAGAAATTTGACGTGGAATTGTGGATTTAAGGGATCAAAAGGATTTATAACAATATTACAACAATATATAGTTGGATTCTATGATTTCACGTCTTTCTGGTTGATTCTGAAAGATTTAAAACACTTAAAAATAGCTGTAACTAATACTTACTTGTTGGTAATAATGATTTAATAAATTGATAAGATGATGATACGGAAAAAACAGCAAGAAGAGGCTTCTTTTAAGTCAACAACAGCTCACAGAGGCGTGCCATGGAGCAAACTGAAAAACCAGTGAGTGAGAAAACAATAAACCTTTTTGGATTAATGATTGCACCATCTGTTGTCACGTAAGATTATCATAATTACTTAATTGATGCTTTCACGTGACTACCAACCCCAATATGGTTAAGAATAAAAGGAGTAACAACAGTAAATCTTCTTTTATTCTAAAATAATCATTGATTTCTCAAAGTTATTAATGTTATTGCCAATTTCATCACAGAATTTAATTACTGTGAATTTTTGAAGATTCAGTGTTTCACGTAGAATGGTCAAACGATGGACTGTAAGTAAGGCTTTTAATTTTACTAATAGAACCATAATTCCTTTTGGTTGTACCATAGATAATACAGTTCTTCATTGGTCCCGAAAGTTTCATGAAGATTCATTAAGAATTGTATTTTTAATGAATTTTTGAAGTTTTTACCTCATTTCTACGTAGAATTGCAAATAGCAGTATTTTGCTGGTTGCTATGAGGTAAATCAATGAATATGGATCTCAAAAGGGTTTAATTACTCTTTTAGGGTCTATTCATGGAAAGTCATCAAGAATTGACGTGGTTACAGGAGTCTAAGTAGCTTATTACCTCCTTGGCACGTCAAAATAGCAGGTTATTTGCTATTTTTCTTATGATTACAGTAGGTGTAACTTGGTAACCAAGTTCCCAAAGAGTTTTAGTTTACCAATTGGGCCAAGATGAGCCATGGATCCATGCTCTGGAGCTATCCACGTTTCTGGGGTCTCAGAAGTTGGGTAACCTGGCTCTCTTTGATGCCTTTTGTCCCCCTTGCTTATTTTTCACGTCAAAATAGAAATTTAAGCTTAAAGTGAGATATCCACTATGGGTGTACCAAAGGTGCATGTAAGAATACCATAATATTAAGTGCTCAAAACATGCATAACACTATTCTTAGTGTATATGTAACATGGGATTTCTCACTTTCCCATTATTTTGGCTAAAAATCAAGAAAAACAAAAATTTTCACGGATCTTTTATGTGGTATTAATGATGTGGTATTGAAGTATTTTCCATTTTACCACCTCAAATACTTAAATTGAGCTTATTCACTCTATGGGTCTACCCTAGGTGAATTTTTGTGTAGAATCAAAATCTGGTCTTAAATCCATGGATTTACTTACTCAATAAAAAGTTATTCATCTTTTCTGAAATTGAAAATGATGAATTTTGGATATATGCATGACTTATGAGTTATGCATAATTTAAAATTTCTTTTTAAGATAATTGTGGCCTATTTGGGTATGTAAAATATACCTCAAGGCTCACATGAAGACTATCAAAGGTTCCAGGGTGAGAAGCCAATTGGTCCAACAATCTTGATGCCAAACCTCTCCTATACACATGAATATAGGCCCTTTCCCCCCAGTCTCCAATTCTTGACATTAAACTTCTGAAATCAGCTATGTACAAGGAAACTTGACCCCTTTCCCTCATCCTCAAATTGTACAGCTCTTGTTCAGCTTTTCTGACTTCATTGGGATCACCAAACAGAGTGAATAACTGGGTTTCAAATAACTGCCAGTTATTGAGGAGATAAGATGGGTCATCATTGGAGATATTTGAGAGGTAAGGTTCAATCCATTTGCCAGCTCTACCAGTAAGAAAAGAAGTTGAGTATAAGACCTTCTTCCTGTCAGAGAAGAAGTTTGCTGGGTCATTATAAAAGATTAATTGACAGGATTGAATGAATTCTCTCAATTTATGAGCTTTAGTACCATCAAAAGAATCAGGTGCCTTCATGGATGGAGTCTTGAATGCAGGGACTTTTGAAGTGTCCCTTTGCACAGCTGCTTGAGTGAGTTGTCCCATAAACTGGGTCATTTGCTCCATCATCTTGAGGAAATTAGGTTCAGCTTGAGAGACAGAGGGTTGATTAGAAAGGGCTAGATTTGGAGCCTCATGAGCTTCAGGAGCACCTGCCAATGCAGCTGCCACTTCAGTCTCCTCAGATTCTTCCTCTTCCACAGACTCCCCCCCCTCCTCATCTTCAGCTTCCTCCAATCTACTTCTAGGCCCTTGAGAAACACCAGGATAACCACCCAATAGTCCAGAGAATGATCTTGATCTTCTAGACTTCACACCTCCTCTTCTGGAGGGTGCTGCTCCTTCCATTGGTGGTCCTCTGTCCAAATTTGCACTCAGTTGATGAACTGATGGTGTGCGGTCAAGAGGAGCCCTTGGTATAGGAGTGAGAACAGCTTGATGTCTCTGGGATCTTGTATTCTTGGCTGGTGGGCTATGCTGAACTGGCATCATGAAAGAAGAATGAATAAAAACTTGATGATACTTTGAATAAAATAAGGCTTGACCAAAACAATCAAATGAGAATCTTGATGAACTTGAGAAATCAATCAATATGAATAAATCTTGAAGAGTGAAGATGACAAAGTCAAATTCTTATGAATAATCAATTTCAATCAATACGTCAAATCAAGTAAATCAAGTCAATTCAAAATCAAATGAATTAATTCTTGAGGAATTCAATCAATATTTTCAAAAATCAATTCAATTTTCTTGAGGAATCAAATTCAAATCAATCAATTAAATCAAATCTTGAGGATAAATCAGGTATCTTGAAGAATCAAATCAAGTCAATTAAATCAAATCAAATCAATCAAAGTCAATTCAAAATCTTGAGGTGAAAGCAATGTCTTGAGGAATCAATAAATCAATCAATAATCTTGAGAAATTTCAAAATCAAAATCACTGAATACCCCAAATCAATAAAATCAATGAATGATGAATCAATTAACCCAAAAAATTCCACTTCAAAAACCTGATAAAAACCTGAATTCAGACAAAAAAGAGAAATGAGAATGATAAAGAATAAAGTGAAATGGTCAGCAGAATTTTTGAAATGAGAAAGAGAATCAATTTTCATTTGAATGAAATGAATGAGATGAAAATTGATGAGAGATAATGAAATCATAAAAATCATAAAAATCATAAAATCATAAAATCATGAAAAGATCATAATTGAAGAATGAGAGAAATGAATAAAGTGAATGAAAGAAAAAGATGCAATTATGAGTTAATTAAAATAATGTCACAGGGGCTCTTCTAAATGAAGAGGGCCTGGCACTCAGTGAACAGACTTACTTATGGAGGGCTCAGAAGAAATACTCAAATGATAAGAGTAAATGAAATAAGATAATAATTTCCTAGTCATAAAAAAATAAGAGTTGAAAGATATCAGAGGAAAACAAAAGCAATAATAAAGAGCCAACCACAAATAATCCTGTACCACTGTTTCAACCTGTTCAGAAAAGAGAAAAGGATTAATAAAGGATATGGCCACCAGGACTCTACTGAACAGGTGAGGGAAGGCAAAGACTAACTTAATAAATAATAGAATAATATTTCTTAAATGAGAAATAAAATAATATTAAATAATAAACCCAATATTTTAATTAAGTGGGGGAAAAACCCCCAGGTGGATGAAGAGGGGCTGGTATATGTGAGAAATACCAGCCTTGGAGTTTGAGTGTTGAGATACTTGTCTGTATGCTGGAAGAAGTTGGATGTGGGATTGAATCCTGTATTGGTGAATCCAATACAGGTATTTGCGCCTGTATTGATTACAGGCCTGTATTTGGTGAATCCTGTATTTGGGTCTTGCCTGTATGAAACTGTATTGAGGTCCGCAAACTGTGTTTGGAGAATGTTGAATGAAACCCCCTTGCTGATTGGGTTTTGAGGGGTATAAATGAAGCAATGCTTGTTGAATATGATTGGTAATGCCCCTGCCTCCTTGGCTGTGACAGGTATTGATGTTGTGGTATTGAAGTATTTTCCATATTCCCACCTCAAAGAGTTGATTTGAGCTTATTCACTCTATGGAGCTACCCTAGGTGAAATCTTGTGTAGAATCCAAATCTGGCCTTAAATCAATGGATCTACTTACTCAATAAAGAGTTATTCATTGTTTCTGAAATTGAAAATGATTAATTTTGAATATATGCATCACTTATGGGTTAATCATAGTTCAGAATTTATTTTGAAGATAATTGTGGCCTATTTGGGTATGTGAAATATACCTCAAGGCTCACATTCCCTTCCACCAAAAAAAAAATTGTACTACAGTTTTATTAATGGTATCAAGAAGAAAAAGGCCTTGAAGGGGGTTAATTTCCACTGTCCAGCCTCTTTAAATTACTTAGATCAAGTAATTTAAAGCACATTTATAGACATATTCAGGTTTGTGGCCTTCTTTCATGTCTAAATATTCTTGAGATTTTATGAGTCAGGTGTTTCTGATTCTGCCAGCCATTCATCTTCATGTACTGGATTTCTATATCTGACAAGATAATCTCTTTCATTTTTCCCCCTAATTCTCCTTTCTTTAATGAATTTATTTATCTTTTTGTCTTCACTATGTTCCACTGGTGGTACAGTCAAAGGAGTTGGGTTCCTTAAAGGATAAGTTTTTATCAAGCTGACTGGAAAATTGCGGCGTTTATCATCTAATTCCCCACTCAATTCCACTTGAACTGCATTTGTTCCATGTAAGGTAACAATACCAAAATGTCATACATAAGAATCTTTAGGTTTCATTGGGAATTTGATATTATTAAAGTTAAAGGTTGAAACTAGAACTAAGTCCCCTATTTTGAAGTCTGGTACTTTGTAGATCTTGTCACACTTCTGTTTTTCATAGTCAAAAGCGTCATTAATACTTTGATTTTCATGATGTTTCACTTTATCAAGAATTATCTTTAAGCTGGAAGCGGTAGGATGAATTTCATTCAAGTCTTTCCCCAGTTTGTCTTCTGAAGGTCTTGGATTCCATCCTTTTTCTAACGAACAAATAATTTGGCCTGTAGAAGAATGGACTGATGTCTTATAAGCCAGTTAAAATGCAGGTATCAGAGTGCACCAGTCATGGGTAAAGCCATCTGGGTCTTTGAGCTCTAACCCCTAAGCAGATAATCTCCTGATCATGTCTTCCAATTTCTGAATGATTCTCTCTGCTAGTCCATATGTTTGAGGGTGATATGCTGTTGAGAATAATGACTTAGTCCCAAAAAATCTATGAAGATTGGTCCATAGTGAAGATGTGAACTTGGGATCTCTGTCACTTATAATATTCTTAAATAATCCTGTATGAGAAATAACTCTACTCCATAGAAGAAGAGCTGTATCCATAGCTGTGTCATCTTTGTGACATAGTAAGAAAATGGGAGTCTTGCTATATCTGTCTACAATGACTAAGCATGAATTATAAATTTTATCACCACTTGGAGGAAGTGCTGTCACCCAATCCATGTGAGCAACTTCCCAAGGGGATTTTGGTTCTTGAATATGGATTATAAGTCCAAATTTCTTGCCTGTACTCCTGTTTGCTTTTTGGCATGTGTCTGTCACAGCCAAGGAGGCAGGGGCATTTCCAATCATCATCAGCAAATCATTATATCATGGATACCCTTCAGAACCCAATCAGCAAGGGGGTTTCATTCAATAATTCACCCAATACAGTTTTCATACCTCAATACAGTTCCATACAGGCAAGACTCAAATACAGGATTCACCAAATAAAGGCCTGTCAACAATACAGGCGCAAATACCTGTATTGACTGTATCACCTGTATTGGATTCACCAATACAGGATTCAATCCCACATCCAACTTCTTCCAGCATACAGGCAAGTATCTCAACACTCAAACTCCAAGGCTGGCATTTCTCACATATACCAGCCCCTCTTCACCCACCTGGGGGTTTTTCCCCCAGTTAATTAAAATAGTTGATTTATTATTTAATATTATTTTATTCTCACTTTTGGAATATTATTTTATTATTTATTAAGTTAGTCTTTGCCTTCCCTCACCTATTCAGTAGAGTCCTGGTGGCCATATCCTTATTAATCCCTTTTCTCTTTTCTGAACAGGTTGAAACAGTGGTACAGGATTATTTGTGGTTGGCTCTTTATTATTGCTATTTTTTGTCTCTCTTATCTTTTATGCTTATTATTTTATGACTAGGAATTTATCCTCTTACTCCATTACTCTTATCATTTGAGTATTTTCTTCTGAGCCCTCCATAAGTAAGTCTGTTCACTGAGTGCCAGGCCCTCTTCATTTTAGAAGAGCCCCTGTGACATTATTTTAATTAACTCATAATTGCTTCTTTCTTTTCATTCATTTTATTCATTTCTCTCATTCTTCTATTATGATCTTTTAATGATTATGAACTTTAATGATTTTATGATTTTCATCAATTTTCATCTCTCTCATTTCATTCTCATGAAAATTTATTCTTTCTAATTTCTCTATTCTGCTGACCAATTCACTTTATTCTCTATCATCTTCATTTCTCTTTTGTTTGAATTCAGGTTTATTCAGGTTTTATTTCTTGGGATTAGTTGGGTTAATTGATTCATCATTCAGGGTTATTTGATTTGGGGTATTCAGTGATTTTGGTTTTGAAATTTCTCAAGATTATTGATTGATTGATTGATTCCTCAAGACATTGATTTCACCTCAAGATTTTGAATTGCCTTTGATTGATTTGATTTGATTTGATTGACTTTATTTGATTCTTCAAGATACCTGATTTATCCTCAAGATTTGATTTGATTGATTGATTTGAATTTGATTCCTCAAGAAAATTGAATTGATTTTTGAAGATATTGATTGAATTCCTCAAGACTTAATTGATTTGATTTTGATTGACTTGATTTGACTTATTGACTGAAATTGATTATTCATAAGAATTTGACTTTGTCATCTTCACTCTTCAAGATTTATTCATATTGATTCACTTCAAGACTATTGATTAAATTCTCAAGTTCATCAAGATTCTCATTTCATTGTTTTGGTCAAGCCTTCATTTATTCAAAGTATCATCAAGTTTTTATTCATTCTTCTTTCATAATGCCAGTTCAGCATAGCCCACCAGCCAAGAATACAAGATCCCAGAGACATCAAGCTGTTCTCACTCCTACACCAAGGGCTCCTCTTGACCGCACACCATCAGTTCATCAACTGAGTGCAAATTTGGACAGAGGACCACCAATGGAAGGAGCAGCACCCTCCAGAAGAGGAGGTGTGAAGTCTAGAAGATCAAGATCATTCTCTGGACTATTGGTTGGCTATCCTGGTGTTTCTCAGGGGCCTAGAAGTAGATTGGGGGAAGCTGAAGATCAGGAGGGGGAGGAGTCTGTGGAAGAGGAAGAATCTGAGGAGACTGAAGTGGCAGCTGCCTTGGCAGGTGCTACTGAAGCTCTTGAGGCCCCAAATCTAGCCCTTTCTAATCAACCTTCTGTCTCTCAAGCTGAACCAAATTTCCTCAAGATGATAGAGCAAATGACTCAGTTTATGGGACAACTCACTCAAGCAGTTGCCCCAAGGGACACTTCAAAAGCCCCTGCATTTAAGACTCCATCAATGAAGGCACCTGATTCTTTTGATGGTACTCAAGCTCATAAGTTGAGAGGATTTGTCCAATCCTGTCAACTAATTTTCCATAATGATCCAGCAAACTTCTTCTCTGACAGGAAGAAGGTTTTGTACTCAACTTCTTTTCTTACTGGTAGAGCTGGCAAGTGGATTGAACCTTACCTCTCAAATATTTCCAATGAAGACCCTTCCTACCTCCTCAATAATTGGCCATTATTTGAATCTCAATTATTCACTCTGTTTGGTGACCCCAATGAAGTCAGGAAAGCTGAACAAGAGTTGGACAATCTGAGGATGAAGGAAAGTGGTCATGTTTCCTTGTACATAGCAGATTTCAGAAGCTTAATGTCAAGAATTGGAGATTGGGGGGAAAGAGCTTATATTCATGTGTATAGAAGAGGCTTGGCATCAAGATTGTTGGACCAATTGGCTTCTCACCCTGGAACCTTTGACACTCTTCAAGAACTTATGGATGTCACTTTAGAATTAGACACAAGATATCATGAGAGGCAAAAGGAAAAGGGCAGTCATCAAGAGAAGAAGCCTCTAATCATTGGATCCAATTTCTCCAGACCTCCTCAAAGTTCATCATCCAAGAAGCCTTATCACAATAAGAATAAGAAGGGGAAGAATTTTCAAGTTTCCAAAGACAAGCCTCATGCTGCTCTCCTCAATAAGGACAACAAATTAATTGGTTCTGAAAAGGAGAGGAGGATTAAAGAAGGCTTGTGCAATTATTGTGGTGGTAAACACCCATTTGAAAAATGTTTCAAGAGGCCTGAAAATAGGCAAGGGTCATCAAAAGGCTTCCCTAGCAAGCAGGGAAAAGCCTGAGTGGGAATCATGATGTGTTCAATGGTTCTCACTTATTTCCTTCAAGAGCACAATTGTGCACTCTGAATACTAGTGTCAAGAAATCTTTAAAATTTCTTATTTTTTCTTCAATCTCTGATATTTTTTATAGTATTCTCATTGATTCTGGTGCTACAAACTCTTTTATTGCAAAGAATTTTGTTCTCAAGTACTCATTGACCATGTCAGAGCTCCCTGAAAAGATTCCTCTTTTCATTCTGGATTCTAATGAATCCACTTCCCTGTTCATCACCCATTATACCAAGTGGGTTGTTGATTTACCTTCCTTCCCAAGCTTTGAATGGGATTTCTTTATCATAGATTCACCCAAGGGAGAAGACCTAATATTGGGCTATGATTTTCTTTACCATTTTAATCCCATTATTGATTGGAAAAATGGATTGATCACCTATGATTCTAGTCATAAGGATTCTAGTGGTATTATTTCTTCTACTAGTAATGACTTTTCCACCGCCGTCAACAGTGTGGCTCTGGTTGGTGAACTTAAGACACCTTCCCTTCCTCCTTCTGTCCATAAACCCTCCATTTTTCCCTCTCAGTCATTACTTCCATTAAGAGATGAAGTCTTCAAAGAGATAAAAGATGTTGGAGAAGATGTTGCTATATCTTCACTTCATCTCTTTCAAGGGGATATGGACCTTCCTCCTTTATCTTTTCATGCCTCCCTGGAGGAGCAGTGGGATGAGGAGGAAGAGCCAGAAGAGATTGAAACTGTGCTGAAGGTAGTCCCTCCTGTTTATCACAAATATTTGGATGTATTCTCCAAAGTGAAAGCAGAGAAACTTCCTCCACACCGTGCCTGTGATCATCATATCGAACTGGAGGGTCTTCTACCTCCAGTTGGTGTTATCTACTCTCTATCAAAGAATGAGTCAGAAACACTGCGGGCCTACATTTCAGAGAATGTAGAGAAAAGTTTCATCAGACCAAGCTCCTCCTCAACAGGAGCACCTGTCCTTTTTGTTAAGAAAAAGGATGGTGGTCTTCGTTTGTGTGTTGACTACCGCAAACTTAATGCTGTCACTAGGAAGAACAGGTATCCTGTTCCTCCAATGAATCAGCTTCTTACCGTCTTTAACGGTGCTACTATCTTCTCCAAGATAGATCTGCGTGGTGCTTATAATCTCCTGAGAATTAAAGAGGGGGATGAGCATTTAACTGCCTTTAGAACCAAATATGGCAGTTATGAGTATTTGGTTATGCCATTTGGCTTAACCAATGCTCCAGCTTCATTCCAAAATCTTGTGAATGATATCTTTGCAGATTATTTGGATATTTTTGTTGTAGTGTACTTAGATGATATTATGGTCTTCTCTAGCTCTTTGGATGAACATGTTAAACATGTGGCCTCTGTTCTCCAAAGACTGAGAGACAATAATTTGTTTGCTAAAGCCTCCAAGTGTGTATTCCATGCCTCAAGTGTGGAATACTTGGGCTATGTTGTTTCAAGTGATGGCCTCAAGATGGATGCTTAAAAGGTTCAACAAATACTCAATTGGCCTCAGCCCAAGAACATCAAGGCCCTCCAATCTTTTCTTGGCTTTGCCAACTTTTATCGTCGTTTCATTAAAAATTACTCCAAAAAAATCTCTGCTCTCACTTCCCTTCTCAAAAAAGATTCTCCCTTCATCTTCAATGAGGAAGCTCTTAGCCAGTTTCAGATACTCAAAGAAGCTTTCACCACTGCTCCTATCCTCTCTCACTTTAATCCTTCTCTCCCAACTATTGTAGAGACTGATGCCTCTGATTATGCCTTGGGTGCTGTACTGAGTCAGGTGAATGACTCAGGAAAGCATCCCATTGCATTTGATAGTCGCAAGCTCTTGCCAGCTGAACTCAACTATGAAATTCATGACAAGGAACTCCTTGGCATAGTTTGGGCTCTCAAGCGCTGGAGAGCCTTTCTCCTTTCTCTTTCTGATTCCTTTGAGGTCTTGACAGACCATTGTTCTCTCCAATATTTTATGTCCTCTAAAGTCCTTACTCGTCGTCAAGCCCGTTGGGCTGAATTTTTGTCTGAATTTCACTTTGTTATCACTTACTGCCCAGGCAGGCTGGCCACTTTACCAGATGCCTTGTCACGTCGGGACGACATGTACCCAGAGAGGGGGGTGGATTTCATCAGCAAGAATCCTCAAAATTTTCATCAAGTTCTCAAGCAAAATGAAATTCAAGAGTCAAGATTCTTTTCCATAAAAGTTGAAATGTTTTCAGATTTAGTTGATCAGATTCAAAGACAAGTATGGCAAGACAAAGACTATAAGGAGATCCTCAAGAAATTAGCAAGAGGAGAATCAGTCCCAGAATATTCTCTTGAACCTCAAGCAAAATTATTATTGTTCAAAGACAGAGTAGTTATTCCAAGCAATCATGAAGTTCAATTGGACATTCTTCAAAGGCGTCATGACTCACCATTGGCTGGCCATCCTGGCCAGGAGAAGACCCTCAAGCTCATCAAGAGGGATTTTTATTGGGCTGGCATGAATCAAATCATCAAGGACTATGTGTCCTCATGTCAGCAATGTTCAAGAAACAAGAACATCCACCATAAGAAGTTTGGATTACTCAAGCCTCTTCAAATTCCATCTGGTCCTTGGAATTCTTTATCAATGGACTTTATCACTCAATTGCCCTTGTCAAGCAACTTTGATTCAATTTTAGTAGTTGTAGATAGATTTTCAAAAATGGCAATATTTATTCCAACTTATTCAACAATCACTGCTTTGGACTTAGCTCAAATATTCATTAATCATGTCTTTTCCAAACATGGTCTTTCAATCAGTATTGTTGGTGATAGAGGTTCATTATTTGTTTCATCATTTTGGACTCAATTATGCCAGCAGCTCAAGATATCAAGAGATCTTTCAACTGCATTTCACCCTGAAACAGATGGACAGACAGAGAGGGTAAATCAGATTCTAGAACAGTATCTTCGGATGTATGTCAGTTACCATCAAGATGACTGGCACACCTGGCTCCCTCTGGCTGAATTTGCCTATAATAATGCAGAACATTCATCCACAAAGCAATCACCTTTTTTACCATTTATGGAAGAAATCCCAGCTTTGACTCAATCCATGTTTCTCAAGATTCACCTGCTGGAAAGTTATCAACAAAACTCCAATCAGTACAGCAAGTTGTCAAAGAAGAATTAGAGTCAGCAATAAGAAGATTCAAGAAGTATGCAGATAGAAATAGAGCAATTCCACCTGATTTCCAACCTGGGGACAAAGTATGGCTAGCCTCCAAGAACATCAAGACCACAAGACCCACCAAGAAGCTCTCAGAAAGATGGTTGGGACCTTTTGAAGTTCTGAAGAAGATTGGCAGCCATGCATATCACCTCAAGTTGCCTCAACAGTGGAAGTCAGTTCACCCTGTTTTCCATATTTCTTTGTTAGAACCAGTGAAGCAATCAACTATCCCAAATCGACATCAATTGCCACCACCTCCAGTAATAGTGGAAGAGCAAGAAGAATGGGAAGTGGCTCAGGTTCTGGACTCAAAACTCAAGAGAGGTTCATTATGGTATTTAGTGGAGTGGAAAGGATTCAATGAAGACCCAGAAAGAACAACTTGGGAACCAGCTTCCAACCTTACCAACTCCCCAGACCTTGTCAAGGATTTTCACACTTTGTATCCAGACAAGCCTGGCCCAAATGCCTCAAGAGTTTGATTATGGTGCTTGGTGGGGATTGGAGTTTATGAAAGTAAGTTCCTCTCCTGGCATGCACCTTTAAGGGGGTATTCTACCCAAATTTGTTGTAAGCATCACCTTGGCCACTTTGTGAGAACTTGTCAATTTTTTGGACAGGTTCAGAAGGCCTTGCAACATAATACCCTCAAGATTTGGACCTTTCATCAAGATTTGGCCCAATCTATTCTTTTATTTTCTTTTCTTTCTTTACTCATGCCATAAATTATCTTTCAAGACATTCATTATCACAATTCATGTTATGGCATAATTTCTTTTTCATTTATGGTGCTTGGTGGGGAGTGGAAGTTATGAAAGTAAGTTCCATCTCCTGGTATGCATCCCTGAGGGGTCTACTTCTTGTAAAACATTACCTTGGCCACGCTGTGAGCATCAAATGCGTGATTTTATCTTTCAGAAACTTTGGCCAAAATCAGGAAATTCACCACAAGAAGGACAACCCTCAGGCATTTCTTATTTCTTTCTTTACTCTCTTTCTCTTTCAATTCTTTTTCATTTTTATTTCTTATTTTTTATTTTTATTTCTTTTACTTGTATGATTTATGTTTCATTTCTTGTTTCAAAAGCAGCAATCATAACTCCCATATCTTGTTTGGGGAGTCAATTTATGTAATAATCAAGAGCAAACACTAGTAATAATGGAGACCAACTACCAGTAATACGCATCAAAATTTCTTCAAGGTTTCTTTAAACTTTATAACCAAGGCATCTCCAAATCACAAAAGGCGGGGAACCAGAGGCAGTGGAGTCAAATATGAATGTCAGCCTTGAACTCATTCCTTAAGATCAAAGTTGAAAGCCAAAACCCAATCAGCAAGGTGTTTTATGGCAATTGGCCAATCAAGGAGGGGATAAGAAGAAGATATTCAAGAAAGAAAATCAAGTTCATAGAAGAAATTGTTTCAAATGGCCCAATTGGCCAATTTCATCAAGATATGCACTTTGGCACAATTGGCCATATCAGACCTCAAAACAACAAAACAGCCATTTTTCATCAATTCTTATCATAATATGCTTAATTAGGCATATTGGCAAATTTGCGCATTTTGCGCATTTGCGCACCTTTGCGCACTTTTGCGCAAAAGGGCCTTTTTTCTTGTCAAAATCCTTCAAAAGGCCTTTTTGGCCAAAATCATCATAATTGCGCATTTTTGCGCATTTTGCGCAAAAATGCGCAAAATGGCCAAAACCCACTTTTAGGCCATTTTTTCACAAAAATCAGTTTTTTCATCATTTTCACCAATTTATGCCAAATATGGCATATTTGCGCATTTGCGCACTTTGCGCATTTTTGCGCATTTTGCGCAAAAATGCGCAAAATGGCCAAAACCCACCTTTAGGCCATTTTTTCACAAGAATTCAGTTTTTTCAGTATTTTCACCAATTTATGCCACATATGGCATATTTGCGCATTTGCGCATTTTGCGCACTTTTGCGCATTTTGCACATTTTTGCGCAAATTGGCCAAAAATCCATTTATTCACACTTTCAGGGATTTTGGCCAGGACTACTCATTTGGTCCAAAATTTCAATTGTTGGCCACCTTATGCCAACACTCTAAAATTCAAAATTATGATGATTTCAAGTGGTATTGGGACAAAACCCAAATCAACCACCTTTCAAAAGCCATGAGGACTCAAGAAAGTTGATGAAGACACTCAAGACAAGATTAAGGAAATTTTTATGAAGATTGAAGGCAGTTTGAATGAAACAGAGGAAATTCACAATCAAAATCAAGGGTAAAATACCTACAAATAGTCAAATGAAGATTGGTTTGAGTATTGATTGAAGAAGAAGTTTTAAAGGGAAATCTTAAGGAATTGGGGGAAAGAACTGTTTGAATTGATTGCAAGCTCATCAAGACTCACTATACTTATGGTGCTCAGAGCTCACCACTTTCAAGAGGGGGATAATGTCACAGCCAAGGAGGCAGGGGCATTTCCAATCATCATCAGCAAATCATTATATCATGGATACCCTTCAGAACCCAATCAGCAAGGGGGTTTCATTCAATAATTCACCCAATACAGTTTTCATACCTCAATACAGTTTTCATACCTCAATACAGTTCCATACAGGCAAGACTCAAATACAGGATTCACCAAATACAGGCCTGTCATCAATACAGGCGCAAATACCTGTATTGGATTCACCAATACAGGATTCAATCCCACATCCAACTTCTTCCAGCATACAGGCAAGTATCTCAACACTCAAACTCCAAGGCTGGCATTTCTCACATATACCAGCCCCTCTTCACCCACCTGGGGGTTTTTCCCCCAGTTAATTAAAATAGTTGATTTATTATTTAATATTATTTTATTCTCACTTTTGGAATATTATTTTATTATTTATTAAGTTAGTCTTTGCCTTCCCTCACCTGTTCAGTAGAGTCCTGGTGGCCATATCCTTATTAATCCCTTTTCTCTTTTCTGAACAGGTTGAAACAGTGGTACAGGATTATTTGTGGTTGGCTCTTTATTATTGCTTTTGTTTTGTCTCTCTTATCTTTTATTCTTATTATTTTATGACTAGGAATTTATCCTCTTACTCCATTACCTTTATCATTTGATTATTTTCTTCTGAGCCCTCCATAAGTAAGTCTGTTCACTGAGTGCCAGGCCCTCTTCATTTTAGAAGAGCCCCTGTGACAGTGTCACAGGTATGGCAATACTCAATGGTTTCTTTTCTCCAAGATGGCCACCATGCACAGTTCTTCACTTTCTCAAGTTTTCTGTCTTCTGATAGTTGTCCATAGTATATGCTATCATGGCATTCAAGAAGAATGGTCTTGATAAGCAATCTCCTACATAATGTCATGAGACAAGAAGATTTGGTTCCATGGTAAATAATCCCATCAAACAAGTTAAATCTTCCTTCCAAAATAGGAATTTTTCCAAACTCCATCCAGTGCATTGACTAAAGATGTCTCTTTGCAGTCTTTATCTAACAAAGAAGTCTAGATCCGGCAATTCTTGTCTTGCTTATAAGATTCTCTGACTTCTTCAAGACTTCAGTCCCAATATCAGTTATGTTAATTCCTTCAATTGGAATTTGAGGTTCAGCTTCCAAAGGTACATAAGCTGGGTTATCAGGAGTGTTGGCTAGTGCCCAGCTACTAAGTCCATAAGCATTCTTGTGAATGTTTCCTGCTTTATAAACTATAGTCATGTTTCCTCTATATTCTTGAATAGCTATTTGCCATCCCAACATATGTCTGTTGGGAGTTTTCATGTTAAGAAGTGATTTCACAGAATTACAGTCAGTTATCACTTCAAAAACACTGCCATCAAGATAATAGTGTAGTTTCTCAAGTGCCCATACCAAACATAAGCACTCCATTTGGCTTGCACCATATCTGGCTTCTGTTGGTTTGATTTGTCTTGAGATATAACAAACTCGTCCTTCTGCAGGTTTGTCATCAATAATTTGGACTTGATGTAGAGCTGCCCCTAATACATTTCCACATGGATCAATGTACAATTTAAAAGGAATATTCTAGTCAGGAATGAGGAGTAAAGGTGCTTCTGTAAGAGCTTTCTTTATCTTCTCATAAGCTTTCATTCTCTCCTTTGTCATCTCAAATACAGTCTGTTGATCACAGATGCTATATAGTGACTTGGCTATAATTGAAAAGTCTTTCAAGTGTTGCCTATAATAACTGGCAAATCCAAGAGAATACATCATTTCTTTTTTATTCTGGGGTATTGGCTGAAGTAACACTGCTGCTACTTTGTTCTTGTCAATACCCAAGCTTAAACTATAGACAACATGTCCTAGTGCTTTGAGTTCTTCAAAAAAAAAATTCCATTTCTTGAGTGAAATTTTCCTATTCACCTCTGCAACTTTGTGAAGTACTCTTGCAAGTCTTTCAAGGTGCAAAGACCATGAATCAGAACATATGATAATATCATCAATATAAATGATAAGCCATCCCTAAGATAATTCTGTGGGAAAGATGGTATTAATCATTCTTTGATAATGGGATGGAGCATTTTTAATGCCAAATGGCATTCTAAGATACTCATAAACACCACAGTGAGTGATAATTCTAAATAATTTCTTAACTTCAGGTGTCAAAACATTTTGACAAAAGCCTTACAGTGCATCCATTTATGTTATATAATTGTCTTTAGACAGTTGAGTCAAGGTTTCTTCAATTCTAGGGATTGGATACCTATCTGGAACTGTGTAGGTATTCAATTCTCTGAAATCTCCAACCATTCTTGACTTATCATTGTGCCAAGCAATAATAACAAGTGTTGTCACTTCAACTTCCTTATTATGGCCTACTTTCCTTAGTACACCAAGTTGGATTAACTCTTGGATATGTTTTTCCAAGGCATCTCTAGCTCTGGGACTGGCTGGATAAGCTGGTCTTCTAAGTACTGGAGGATATGGACTGTCAATATTCAGATAAATATCAACTTCATGTCCTTTTATAGCACCTAATTGTTCATTATCAGAGGAAAATTCATTATTGTATGTATACAAGACGTCAATAAGTTCATTCCTCATCTTTGGTGATAATGATGGATTAATTTGTGCTTGAACAAGCTTATTAGACAAAAATTCATTTCTATAAGTATCCTTAACAGGAGATACTACATGTGAGCCTTTGAGATATGACCACATACCCAATACGGTCACAAGGGAGACTCAGAATAATTATACCTTTAAGATAATTATACCAAAATTACTTAGAATAATTGTACATTAAAATTAATTACTTCAAAAATACAAAAATACCATAAATTGGTACAAAAATTGGTTTAACTTAAAAGCCAATGAGTCAACATGTGAAATAAATTATACCATTGGATTCCCCATGGTAAAATACACACATACCATTTTTATGGAATATCTGTAAAGTCAATATTTAATGAGTTATAAGGAATAATACCTTATAAAAACCATAAATCCTTATTCATTTCAAGAACCAATGAAGCAACATGTAAAAAAATTGTACCATTGGATTCCCCATGAAAGTTCACACATAAAACAGTTAATGAGCTAATTTCCAAAGTTAATACTTAAGGAATTAACCTGAATATATGCACTTTTTTGGTCAACGCATATATTCAAGGATCATAGCTAATATCTCTTAAACTATACAAGATAGAGTGATGAACCAAGAATATAGTTACCACGTAATTACTGTAAGAACACAGATATAAACTTTCTTTCACAAATTATAATCAAGGTTAAAACCTATGATGAAATATTGATAAAAATCAACAGAGCTGTTGACCACTTTGTTGTGAAAGTGGTCCAAACTTAAAAAGAAGTACACAGTTGGATTCCGCTAGTTCATTCGTGAAGAATGATGTAATTTTTATTATTAAATTCAGGGTATAACCCCCTGAAATCATGGTTTGAGGTTTGAAATATTGAATTTCGACAGAAAAGATGAGTTACAAGAAAATTCATCAAAATTAGAGTTTTGATGATGTAATGAAAGGCTCTTGACAGCATAATAAGTTTATGTCAGCCTATCAGAATTCACTCTCTGAATTCCTGTAGCGTGCAAAACTTAAAAGTTATTAAAGATTTAATTTGAGCTTAAATTGAGCAGTTATGATCACCTACTGTAACCTTAAATTAAGTTTAACAGTCATATGAGTGATACAATTGGTGAATACTATTAGTTTATGATTAAAATTAATAAGATCCACGAAATTTGGGGTTCTGCCAAGCCTCTGATGTCATCAAACTTAGAGTTATAGTGATAACTCTAAATAATGGTATAATAATGATGTAATATGGTTTGATCATGATGTAATCATCCTAAAACCTTAAAAGATTGATCAATTCTAGTGGATATGATCAGTAAACGTCTACTAGAAGCCTGTTGGACTCTAGGAGGGAGGTATTTACTATAAATAGAGCTCTTTTTACTCTGTTTTCCCCTCAGACGCATCAAAAACATTAAATCAATTAAATCAAAGGTAATTTCTTTATTCTTTATATATAAAACTATTATATTATTAAAGACCAAAGACCACTTTTGTTATAATCATCTATTCTGACGTGATTAAATCATTTATTTAATTGTTTTTGCTAAAAATCTCTCTAAAAACTCATTTCCACGTAAAAATCAAGAATATTAGTAATTTTTCTTTATTTTTATTGTAAATACAATTTGAAAAGGTTGTATTTATATTTTTTGGCATAACATATTTCAAAATTATTATATTAAGTGTTAAAAGCAGGTTATTTTCTCTTATTATAATAATTTTCTCTTTATTATTATTTTAATAATTATTTAATTAATATAAATAGTATTTATATTAATTTATAGCTTTAATATTGGTAATATTATTGTTATTAATTGTTTTTTATTAATAAAAAACAATTTTTTACGCCTTTATTATTTGTTTGTAACAATAATAAAGTGCTTTTAAATATATTAATTATTTTATATTAATATATTTCTTTTATTATATTATATTTTATAATATAAATTATATTATTATATTTTATTAATAATATAATTAATTTTACGCCATAATTATAATAATTATTTATTATTATAATTATTTTTTATCTTATTTATTTCATTTATAAGGACATTCATAGTACAATTAGTAAAATATTAGTAATTTTTACTTATTGTTTCATAGTCAAACCTTTCATTTGGGGGCCTGGCCATGATATTTACTTAAAAGACCTTTAAAAAGATTCTAATTGGGTTTATCCAAAAATAAATTATATTTAGAATCATAAAATTATATAATAATTTTATATTTTATTCATTTTAAAAGCTATTGAGGCATTTGGAAAGCAATTGTACTGTCTTACACGTGGTTTTTTCACATCCTTAGACTTGCAAGAACTTTCTTTGAGTGACTCTAGTGATTAAAAAAGATATTCTATAAACTAAAAATAATTTTTATTATAATTTTATTTTATAAAGAATCATATTAATTTTTATTTTATTCCTTAAAAATAAAAATAAAAATATAAAAAATATTAAGAAATATTAAAAACCAGTAAAAAAGTTATTTTTATTCATTTTTATTTATTTCTTTATTCATTTCAATTTTTTAAAGATATAAAAGCAATTTCTACGTGGAAAATTGCCACATCTTGCCAAAAAATAACACTTCTTATAAAAAGACTTATATTTATTTGTCTTTTTTAGTGTTTGAGGATAACCCAACAGAAGATAACCAAACTACTGTTGAGAGATTGGTGGAAGAAACTTGTCAAAGTTCTCCAACACCAGTTATCACTAAAAGAAAGAAAGCTAAGAAATTAGACTTTCCAGGACCCACCATTCAAGACTCTGAAGGTGAGCACCTCTTTTATAATTGCCATAAAAATAATTTTTATCCTAAAATCCTTGTATCTTTTTTATTTCTTAAATTATGACTACCAGAAGAGGTTCCCAATACTCCATCCAATCAGATGGAGCTGGACTCAGAGGTAGAACTGATCCCTCAAAAGGGAAAAGAAAGGGAAATATCCCCAGTGGAACAGAATCCACACAAGGAAGTGACTTATCCCAAAGGCAAGTCCCAGAAATGCCCATGATATTTGAACCTGAATTGGAGCTAAGTATGAGTAACTCAAATAGGTACAAATCACATTCAGAGGGCTCAAATCGACATCTTCATGTGCCAGTACAAGCAGTATTACACAGTGTACAAGGACAAAGATTGGTAAATGCTGCCTCAAACACACCAAGGAGTGATGAACTCCTGGCACATCCTGAAAAAGTTCCGCAAAGAGGAGGAGATAGTGAAATACTCCAATGGATGGAATCCACTGTCATCCAAACCTCAAATCAAAAAAATCAAGGATTACCACACCAAAAAGAGGGAGGCAACCAAGGAAGAAGCCCAAGTAGCTTCTACCAGCAAGTCCCAAGCCAACCCACTTCCCCAAGAAGGGAAGAAGAACAAGAAAAAGAATTGGAGGAAACCATATTCCCTAAGCTACAGGATCCCAAAAATCCAAAAGGATGCCATGGACAATGCTTTCAACATGGCCAGAACTTTGATGGAATTCAAAGACAAAGAGGAACAAAGAATGAGACAACCCCATTTCCCAAAGAAATAACCTTGTATCCTGATGTTGTAAATACTTTAACAGAGCTTAAAAATAGTATTTTACCTCTTAAAGACATTAAAAATAGTTTATTATCTTTCCAAGAAATAAATAATAGCTTATCATCTTTAACAAAACTTGTTGTACAAAATAAGAATGAAATTGATAACATAAAATTTATGATTGAAAATAATAAACCAAAAGTATTAATTGACAATACTCAGAAATTAATACAAGGACAACAAGAATTGTACAAATACATAAGTGATATCAAAGAGAAAACTTTGACAATCAATTATGATGTGAGTATTGACAATCTTACAGAAAAATTAAACAAATTAAGTATTTCTGTAGAAACATTTGAAGAAAAGACTTCATCACACCAAAAATTACTTTTGGACCATGTGGAAAAAAGTGATGAAGCAAGAATGCATCTAAAAGATGATATTCAAAGTGAAATAAGTCTTATTACTGAAAAAATGGATAAAATGAATGAGACTAATTTAAATATGCCAAAGTTATCAACTCCATCTTCTCATATAAGAAGCCCTGTTAAAACAAAAGAGGAATTGACAAATCCTTTCATAACAGACTTGAGTCACCAAGATAATAACCAAGTCTTAATGAAGGAAGCACCTCAATTAAAAGAATGGCCAACATTCACAGGAGAAGGTGTATATGACCACATGTCATTTATTAAAACAATTGACATGTTCCAAGAAGACTATGCCATACCAGATGAATTAATCACTGCAAGATTACATTTATTGTTTGAGAAATCTGCAAAAAGATGGTATTATGGCATAAGACAAACAAATGGTAAAAATACCTGGTCTTGGTGGAAACAAGAAATAATCAATAAGTGGGCAAATGATGCCTGGAGTTATAAGATAGAAAATGCATTTGAAAATTCTTTCTTTGACCCAGAGAAAGATAAACATTTAACTTGGTTCTTGAAACAAGTTAAAAGGCTTAATGCACTGTACCCAGAAATGTCACAAAAAAGGGTGCACATGAAAATACTTAAGAAATGTGGAGGGGAACTAGAACATTCCCTGAGAAGCAGGTGTATAGAACCATGCTCCACAGAAGAATATATAAATGCACTAGAAGATATTGTGACAAGAACAAAAATTGGCAAAACTTGGAAGAAATTGGACATTAAAAGCCCAAATAAGCCATTTATCAAAAAAGATAAATTAAAAGAATCCTTTAAGCCCAATACATCCAACAATAATGAGCAAAAAAAATGCCATAAATGTGGAGGTATTGGACACTTAGCCAATAATTGCCTCAAAAAGGCAAAGATCAATGAAATAGTGGAAACAGAAAACCACAATGACAAAGAGGGGGAATTTGACTCTGAAAAAGAGACAGAAGAGTCAGAAAGCTCTGAAAGTTATGAAATCAATATAATTAATAATATTGATATAATCTATGAAGTACTAGATGTCATCTCAAACTTACCACAAGTTGGGACATCTGACACAAACCTGACAAATGTACAAGATGCCAAACTGTACAAAATCAAACCTGCAAGAAAAATGGGGTATACAGCTGGAAAATCAAGTTTAAGTATTGTCATGGTTTATAACCAAGAAGCAAAGGTGAACTTGGATACAGGAGCATATTGCACCTGTGCTGGTAAAAGTTATTTAAGTAAAATTTTTCCAGATTGGGAGGAAAAACTCATACCAATCCAAGGTGTCAAATTTAGTAGTGCAAGTGAAAGCATGATGCCCCTTGGAATAATTGACTTAACACTTATTTTCCCTCACCCTTCACAATGTGTCAGAATTAAAGTAGAATTTGTGGTAATGGACAACTGTACCAGTAATCACTTTATCCTGGGAAATGACGACTTATCAATCTATGGTATAGATATCTTTAACCAGAAGGATAGATATTTTACTATAGGAGACAATAAGGGACAAAATTTTGGCTTCTTAAATAATAAAAAACAAATTGCAGTTATTAAAAAGGAAGAAGAGACTCCAGAAAAGGAACTTTTTATATCTGAACAACTTAAAGAGGCAGAATTCAATCAAGAATTAACAGAAAAAATGAAAGAAAAATTGATTAACCTCTTATTTAAGTACAAAGATGCCTTTGCAACTGACAAAGAGGCACTAGGTGCTATAATTGGGCATGAAGTAGACATAATTCTTAATGTGGAAAAGACTTACCCACCCTTACTAAGAAGACCAGCTTACCCAGCTAGTCCAAGGGCTAGAGAAGCCTTAGAGGTACACATTAAAGAATTAATGGAACTTGGAGTATTAAGAACGGTTGGACATAATGAACAAGTAGAAGTTACTACTCCTGTGATTATAACTTGGAATAATGGAAAATCAAGGATGGTAGGCGACTTCAGAGCCCTGAACACCTATACCATTCCAGATAGATATCCAATACCTAGAATCCATGAGACATTGACACAATTGTGACAAGCTAAGTTCATTACAGCTATGGATGCCTTAAAGGGTTTTCATCAAAATGTCTTAACAGACAATGCCAAAAAACTACTGAGGATAATAGTCCACTTTGGAATTTTTGAATACTTAAGAATGCCATTTGGGATAAAAAAGGCACCTTCCCATTACCAAAGAATGATGAATACCATATTTCCTGAAGAATTATCAGAAGGATGGTTAATTATCTATATTGACGATATAATAGTTGCTCAGAAACCTGGGAGAATCACCTTACAAGACTAGAAAGGGTACTACAAAAAATAGTCCAAGTGAATATGAAAATTTCCTTGAAAAATTGTCATTTTGCATATAGTGAAGTAAAAGCACTAGGACATGTTGTATCTGGACTTAGTCTAGGCATAGACAAAATTAAAGTAGCAGCAGTACTACTTAAACCAATGCCTCAAACCAAAAAAGAAATGCAATCATTTTTAGGATTCTATGGTTACTATAGACAGCATATAAAGGACTTTGCAAAAATTGCCAAATCCTTATATAAATTATGTGACCAACAAACAGTTTATGAAATGACTGAAGAAAGGGTCAAGGCATATGAAGAATTAAAAAATTCACTAACAAATGCCCCATTTCTTCTAATGCCAGATTGGAAACTACCCTTCAAACTATACATTGATGCTTGTGGAGAAGGACTAGGTGCTGCACTTCACCAAACACAAATTATCAATGATAAACCAGTGGAAGGACCAATTTGTTTCATTTCAAGGCAGATAAAGCCAACAGAAGCAAGGTATGGAGCCAGCCAAATGGAATGCTTATGCTTAGTGTGGGCTATAGAAAAACTGCATTATTATTTGGATGGCACAGTATTTGATGTAATCACAGACTGTAATGCTGTGAAATCACTATTAAACATGAAGACTCCAAATAGACATATGCTGAGATGGAAAATTGCTATCCAAGAATACAGAGGAAATATGACTATTGTTCATAAATCTGGTTATATCCATAGAAATGAAGATGGTCTTAGCAGATGGGCTCTAGCAAATACCCCTGACAATCCAGCATGGGTACCACAAGAAGAACACCATATAGAAGGAATATGTGTTACAGATATTGGCACAGAATTCTTTAATCAAGTTAAAGAAAGCTATAAGATAGACAAAAATTGCTATATCTTAAGCCAACTTCTAATGAAAGACTGCAAAGACCCATCACTTTCATCAAAACTAGATGAAACATGAAAAAAGGCATATGATGAAGGAAGATTCCACCTCCTTGATGGAATCCTTTACCATAGAACAAAACACAAATGTGTTATGGCCTTAACAGATAGAACCCTGATAAACACTATTTTACATGAATGTCATGACAGTGTTGCAGCTGGACACCTTTCAGAAGATAGAACACTAGAGAGGGTGACAACCTGCTCTTGGTGGCCAAATTGGAAAAAAGATGTTACAGAATACTGCCAAACCTGTGACATATGTCAAAAAGCTAACAGAGCCACAGGAAAGAAATTTGGAATGATGATCCAAATCCAAGAACCAAAATACCCATGGGAAATAGTTCATATGGATTGGGTAACAGCTTTACCTCCAGGAGGAGACAGGAGTTATAATGCATGCCTAGTGTTAGTTGAAAGATACAGTAAAACTCCCATGTTCTTACCATGTCATAAAGATGACACAGCTATGGACACAGCCATAATGATATGGAATAAAGCTATTAGCCATACAGGGTTATTCCAAAATATTATAAGTGACAGAGACACAAAGTTCACTTTAGCATTATGGACAAATCTCCATAACTTATTTGGGACAAAGCTATCATTCTCAACAGCTTACCATCCCCAAACTGATGATTTAGAAGAAAGAATGATACAGACCTTAGAGGAAATGATCAGAAGATTCTGTGCTTATGGGCTAGAATTCAAAGATTCTGATGGTTTTACCCATGATTGGTGTACACTAATACCAGCTCTTGAACTAGCATATAAGACATCAATCCATTCTTCTACTGGAGAAACACCAGCAATGCTAGAAAAAGGTTGGAATCCAAGACTTTCTTCTGACACCCTCAAAAAGGACTTAGTGGATATACATCCAACAGCAAGCAGCTTTAAAATGATGCTTGACAATGCAAGACACCATGCAAACAGATGTATGCAAGATTCTTTCAAATATGCAAAAGAAAGATGGAGTAAAAGTCATAAGCCACCTGATTTCAAAATAGGAGACTTGGTTCTAGTATCAACCCTTAATTTCAATAACATAAAAGGCCCAAAGAAATTGAAAGATTCCTTTGCAGGACCATTTATGATAAAAGCACTTCATGGACCCAATGCTGTGCAATTGCAACTCACAGGTGAACTAATGAACAAACACCCAACTTTCCCTGTAAGTCTAATAAAACCTTACAGCTCAAGTGACAAGGAGTTATTTCCACTAAGAAATAAACCCCCACTCGAAATTCCCCCTTGGAAGAAGGAGAGGAAAAGAAAATAGTAAAAGTCCTTAAAGAAAGAAGGACAAGAAACAAAAAAGAAAGGGAATACCTTGTAAGGTATAGAAATTCAACTCAAGAAGATGAATGGCTACTTGAGAAAGATATAACAAATGCTGATAAACTATTAAGAAGGTTCAGACATGAAAGAAAGCCTGAAAATAGAAAAATTAAGCATTATTGAGCTTCAAGACTAACAAAGTCTATTGAAGAGGTAGGACAGTGGATGATAGCCTAATTAGACATATCAGATAGTGGTACAATCTTTTTTTGTGGTAGGGAATGTGAGCCTTTGGAATATGACCACATACCCAATAAGGTCACAAGAAAGACTCATAATAATTATACCTTTAAGATAATTATACTAAAATTACTTAGAATAATTATACATTAAAATTAATTACTTCAAAAATACAAAAATACCATAAATTGGTACAAAATTGGTTTAAGTTAAAAGCCACTGAGTCAACATGTGTAATACATTATACCATTGGCATCCCCATGGTAAAATACACATATACCATTTTTATGGCATATCTGTAAAGTCAATATTTAATGAGTTATAAGGAATAATACCTTATAAAAACCAAAAATCCTTATTTCTTTCAAAAACCAATGAAGCAACATGTAAAAAAATTGTACCATTGGATTCCCCATGAAAGTTCACACATAAAACAATTAATGAGCTAATTTCCAAAGTTAATACTTAAGGAATTAACCTGAATATATGCACTTTTTTGGTCAATGCATATATTCAAGGATCATAGCTAATATCTCTTAAACTATACAAGATAGAGTGATGAACCAAGAATAAAGTTACCACGTAATTACTGTAAGAACACAGATATAAACTTTATTTCACAATAAAAATCAACAGAGCTGTTGACCACTTTGTTGTGAAAGTGGTCCAAACTTAAAAAAAAGTACACAGTTGGATTCTACTAGTTCATTCGTGAAGAAGGATGTAATTTTTATTATGAAAATCAGGGTATTACCCCCTGAAATCATGGTTTGAAGTTTAAAATATTGAATTTCGACAGAAAAGATGAGTTACAAGAAAATTCATCAAAATTAGAGTTTTGATGATGTAATGAAAGGCTCTTGACAGCATAATAAGTTTATGTCAGCCTATCAGAATTCACTCTCTGAATTCCTGTAGCGTGCAAAACTTAAAAGTTATTAAAGATTTAATTTGAGCTTAAATTGAGCAGTTATGATCACCTACTGTAACCTTAAATTAAGTTTAACAGTCATATGAGTGATACAATTGGTGAATACTATTAGTTTATGATTAAAATTAATAAGATCCATGAAATTTGGGGTTCTGCCAAGCCTCTGATGTCATCAAACTTAGAGTTATAGTGATAACTCTAAATAATGGTGTAATAATGATGTAATATGGTTTGATCATGATGTAATAATCCTCAAACCTTAAATTATTGATAAATTCTAGTGGATATGATCAGTTCACGTCTACTAGAAGCCTGTTGGACTCTAGGAGGGAGGTATTTACTATAAATAGAGCTGTTTTTACTCTGTTTTCCCCTCAGACGCATCAAAAACATTAAATCAATTAAATCAAAGGTAATTTCTTTATTCTTTATATATAAAACTATTATATTACTAAAGACCAAACACCACTTTTGTTATAATCATCTATTCTGACGTGAATAAATCATTTATTTAATTGTTTTTGCTAAAAATCTCTCTAAAAACTCATTTCCACGTAAAAATCAAGAATATTAGTAATTTTTCTTTATTTTTATTGTAAATACAATTTGAAAAGGTTGTATTTATATTTTTTGGCATAAAATATTTCAAAATTATTATATTAAGTGTTAAAAGTAGGTTATTTCCTCTTATTAAAAGAATTTTCTCTTTATTATTATTTTAATAATTCTTTAATTAATATAAATAGTATTTATATTAATTTATAACTTTAATATTGGTAATATTATTGTTATTAATTGTTTTTATTAATAAAAAACAATTTTTTACGCCTTTATTATTTATTTGTAACAATAATAAAGTGCTTTTAAATATATTAATTATTTTATTATATTATATTTTATAATATAAATTATATTAATATATTTTATTAATAATATAATTAATTTTACGCCATAATTATAAAAATTCTTTATTATTATAATTATGTTTTATCTTATTTATTTCATTTATAAGGACATTCATAGTACAATTAGTAAAATATTAGTAATTTTTACTTATTGTTTCATAGTCAAACCTTACACTACAGATATTTGCTTTGGCATATTGGAAAAAGAAAATTTTTGTCTCTTGTTATCCCCAATTGTGAAATATCTTCCTTTATGGTTATTGATGTCAATACCATAAATATTCAAGTAATCATTTCCAATAATGATGTGCTGAGATGTGCAGTTATTTATTCCTACTATCTCTGTATTCATTCTTATATTTTCTGCAGGGTTTGGGAACACAATATTAGTGTCTAATATGCCCAAAGGGTACGTAGTTTTGCTTGCACTACTAAATTGCACACCTTCTATTGGTAACAGATGGTTTTTCCATTCAGGAAGTATGACTTGAAGATAATCTTTGCCCACCCAAGTGGAAAATGCCCCTGTATCCAAATTTACTTTGGCTTCAATATTATTCATCAGAATTGATGTGATACAAGATGCTCCAGCAGTATAACCTTTTCCTCTAGCCGGTTTGGTCTTACACATTCTGGCATCTTGGATATTGATCAGTCTATGACAGTCCTTACTGTACTGTGGCAAGTGAGTATGGACTTCTGTGACCTCAAAGAAAGCTGTAATTTTTTCAAGGGTATAGTCCTTTACTGGTGTATCCTCAGATACTGCAGAATCTAGGTCAGATTGGTCTTTTCCTTCAGTACACTGAGCTTATTCAATGACTGGAACTTCATTGATTTTTGTCTTTTTGGTGCAAGTGTTGGCCAAATTTGAGGTTCTTCCATATTTATGACACTTCAAGACAGGTTTCTCAGGTCTTCTGTCCTCTCTGGGAACCTTTGAGATTATCTTGGATTCTATAGGGATTTTGTTCCAAATTTTACCAATTCTTGTTCTGCTAATGATATCTTCCATTGCATTAATCTAGTCTTCTGTGGAACAGGGTTCTACACATCTGCTTTTTATAGAATGTTCCAGTTCTCCTTCACACTTCCTCAATATTTTCATATTAATCATAGTGTCAGACATATCTGTGTGTAAAGCAGATAATCTGTCTTTTTGTTTGAAGAACCAAGTAAGTGGCTTATCTTTCTCTAAGTTAAATATGGCACTCTCAAAAGCATTTTCCATTTTAAACATCCAAGAATTATTTTCCCATTTGGTAATCACTTCTTATTTACACCCAGACCAATCATGTTTTCCATGATCCATTCTCATCTTGTAATACCATTTCTGTAAGATGTGACTATGGAGCTGATGATAATATTACTATTGATCAACAGTACTATGTCTGTTCTTATGAAATATAATAATAAAAATTACTATAACCACAATTAAATAATTATAAAATTATTTCTTTCACGTGTTATACACTACTAGTGATTATAACTGTGAGCAGTAATTGTCTACAAGAATCAATTACAAGAAGAATTTAATGATAAAGACTTCTTTATTAAAATAATGAAATTATTTTAATATATAATTATCTTTTGCAAGAATAATTATAAAGATAATTCTTGAAGAAAACTATTACTAGAGAAAAACTTTAAGAATTAAAGATAAATGACTCACTAATACTCCAAAGAACTTATTGATAGATAAAAGTAGAGAAATTTGACGTAGAATTGTGGATTTACGGGATCAAGATGATTTATAGCAGTATTACAACAATATATAGTTGGATTCTATGATTTCACGTCTTTCTGATTGATTATGAAAGATTTAAAACACTTAAGAATAGTTGAACTAATACTTACTTGTTGGTAATAATGATTGAATAAATTTATAAGATGATTCTTTGGAAAAAACAGGAAGAAGAGGCTTCTTTTAAGTCAACAACAGCTCATAGAGGCGTGCCATGGAGCAAACTGAAAAACCAGTGAGTGAGGAAACAATAAACCCTTTTGGATGAATGATTGCATCATCTGTTGTCACGTAAGATTATCATAATTACTTAATTGATGCTTTTACGTGACTACCAACCCCAATATGGTTAAGAATAAAAGGAGTAACATTTGTAAATCTTCTTTTATTCTAAAATAATCATTGATTTCTCAAAGTTATCAATGTTATTGCCAATTTCATCACAGGTTGTAATTACTGTGAATTTTTGAAGATTCAGTGTTTCACGTAGAATGGTCAAAAATGGACTGTAAGTAAAACTTTTAATTTTACTAGTAAAACCATAATTCTTTTTGGTTTTACCATAGATAATACAGTTCTTCATTGGTCCTGAAAGTTTCAGGAAGATTTATTAAGAATTGTATTTTTAATGAATTTTTGAAGTTTTTACCTCATTTCTACGTAGAATTGCAAATAGCAGTATTTTGCTGGTTGCTATGAGGTAAATCAATGAATATGGATCCCAAAAAGGTTTAATTACTCTTTTAGGGTCTAGTCATGGAAAGTCATCAATAATTGACGTGGTTACAGGAGCCTAAGTAACTTATTACCTCCTTGGCACGTCAAAATAGCAGGTTATTTGCTATTTTTCTTATGATTACAGTAGGTGTAACTTGGTAACCAAGTTCCCAAAGAGTTTTAGTTTACCAATTGGGCCAAGATGAGCCATGGATCCATGCTCTGGAGCTATCCACGCCTCTGAGGCCTCAGAAGTTGGGTACCCTGGCTCTCTTTGATGTCTTTTGTCCCCCTTGCCTAATTTTTACGTCAAAATAGTAATTTAAGCTTAAAGTGAGATATCCACTATGGGTGTACCAAAAGTCCATGTAAGAATACCATAATATTAAGTGCTCAAAACATGCATAATACTATTCTTAGTGTATATGTAACATGGGATTTCTCACTTTCCCATTATTTTGGCTAAAAATCAAGAAAAACAAAAATTTTCACGGATCTTTTATGTGGTATTAATGATGTGGTATTGAAGTATTTTCCATTTTACCACCTTAAATACTTAAATTGAGCTTATTCACTCTATGGAGCTACCCTAGGTGAATTTTTGTGTAGAATCCAAATCTGGTCTTAAATCCATGGATTTACTTACTCAATAAAAAGTTATTCATCTTTTCTGAAATTGAAAATGATGAATTTTGGATATATGCATGACTTATGAGTTTTGCATAATTCAAAATTTCTCTTTAAGATAATTGTGGCCTATTTGGGTATGTAAAATATACCTCAAGGCTCACACTGCCCTTGGGGTCTTCCAAATCCGCCTCCACAATTGTGTTAAGCATGATGTGATGGTTACAACATATTCGCATCTTATTAATATTTCTGAAAAATTCTCCAGGTCCTTTGCTTTTGGATGATAGGAATTCTTCATATAATATGGAATATTCTTGCTGCATGGTCGGGTTGAGTGGGAGCAGCTCATAATGATGGCTAATAGTGGGGAGGGATTCGAGATGTGTGGTTTTGGTGGGGCACAAACTTAAATGCCCCAATGCCAAATGCAAAATATCATTGCAACCTTTGGAAAGACTACTCAGGATGAATGGTGACCAGTTATCTTGATCGGCGCTCTGTGGTTGAGTGATGAATGATATTATGCCCAAAAGGTCATAAATGGTGTTGTGAATAGGTGTGCCTGTTAAACATATTTGACGTGATGAAAGGAGGCTATTAATGGCACGGTGAGTGGCAGTGTATTGAGAGCGAATATAGCTATAAGAGGGGGCAAGTGTTATTGGATATAAAAGGTAATTTGAATCATTTAAGCTCAGCCACTCACTGTGCTTCATCCAAGATTGTACAATGCCAATTGATTTGAAAAATGAATGATGTAGAGGGATTGGTTTGCTTAAATTCTTGGGTGATAGTATTGTAAGAAGTGATGATGATATAATATTTCAAGATGTCGGCCTTGGATAATGAGTGACAAGTGGGACCATGGTAGATTTTGGCATGCAGCGCTCCAGCCTGAGCATGCTTGGATATTTCTGATTGCCAGTTGGTACTTAAGCAAGGGGGGCAGATGATCATGGTGGGCGTGGAGCGATGGGGGTTTGAAATCATCTGCTCCTTGGAGGTACCAATTAGAGCAATGGCCTGAATGGTTTTACCTAATCCCATATCATCCGCGAGCAGTCCTCCAAGAGGGGTATTGTCACAGCCAAGGAGGCAGGGGCATTTCCAATCATCATCAGCAAATCATTATATCATGGATACCCTTCAGAACCCAATCAGCAAGGGGGTTTCATTCAATAATTCACCCAATACAGTTTTCATACCTCAATACAGTTCCATACAGGCAAGACTCAAATACAGGATTCACCAAATACAGGCCTGTCATCAATACAGGCGCAAATACCTGTATTGACTGTATCACCTGTATTGGACCCACCAATACAGGATTCAATCCCACATCCAACTTCTTCCAGCATACAGGCAAGTATCTCAACACTCAAACTCCAAGGCTGGCATTTCTCACATATACCAGCCCCTCTTCACCCACCTGGGGGTTTTTCCCCCAGTTAATTAAAATAGTTGATTTATTATTTAATATTATTGTATTCTCACTTTTGGAATATTATTTTATTACTTATTAAGTTAGTCTTTGCCTTCCCTCACCTGTTCAGTAGAGTCCTGGTGGCCATATCCTTTATTAATCCTTTTCTCTTTTCTGAACAGGTTGAAACAGTGGTACAGGATTATTTGTGGTTGGCTCTTTATTATTGCTTTTGTTTTGTCTCTCTTATCTTTATGCTTATTATTTTATGAATAGGAATTTATCCTCTTACTCCATTACTCTTATCATTTGAGTATTTTCTTCTGAGCCCTCCGTAAGTAAGTCTGTTCACTGAGTGCCAGGCCCTCTTGATTTTAGAAGAGCCCCTGTGACATTATTTTAATTAACTCATAATTGCTTCTTTCTTTTCATTTATTTTATTCATTTCTCTCATTCTTCTATTATGATCTTTTAATGATTATGAACTTTAATGATTTTATGATTTTCATCAATTTTCATCTCTCTCATTTCATTCTCATGAAAATTTATTCTTTCTAATTTCTCTATTCTGCTGACCATTTCACTTTATTCTTTATCATATTCATTTCTCTTTTGTTTGAATTGAGGTTTATTCAGGTTTTATTGCTTGGGATTAGTTGGGTTAATTGATTCATCATTCAGGGTTATTTGATTTGGGGTATTCAGTGATTTTGGTTTTGAAATTTCTCAAGATTATTGATTGATTGATTGATTCCTCAAGACATTGATTTCACCTCAAGATTTTGAATTGACTTTGATTGATTTGATTTGATTTGATTGACTTTATTTGATTCTTCAAGATACCTGATTTATTCTCAAGATTTGATTTAATTGATTGATTTGAATTTGATTCCTCAAGAAAATTGGATTGATTTTTGAAGATATTGATTGGATTCCTCAAGACTTAATTGATTTGATTTTGATTGACTTGATTTGAATTATTGATTGAAATTGATTATTCATAAGAATTTGACTTTGTCATCTTCACTCTTCAAGATTTATTCATATTGATTCACTTCAAGACTATTGATTAATTTCTCAAGTTCATCAAGATTCTCATTTTGATTGTTTTGGTCAAGCCTTATTTTATTCAAAGTATCATCAAGTTTTTATTCATTCTTCTTTCATAATGCCAGTTCAGCATAGCCCACCAGCCAAGAATACAAGATCCCAGAGACATCAAGCTGTTCTCACTCCTACACCAAGGGCTCCTCTTGACCGCACACCATCAGTTCATCAACTGAGTGCAAATTTGGACAGAGGACCACCAATGGAAGGAGCAGCACCCTCCAGAAGAGGAGGTGTGAAGTCTAGAAGATCAAGATCATTCTCTGGACTATTGGGTGGTTATCCTGGTGTTTCTCAAGGGCCTAGAAGTAGATTGGGGGAAGCTGAAGATGAGGAGGGGGAGGAGTCTGTGGGAGAGGAAGAATCTGAGGAGACTGAAGTGGCAGCTGCCTTGGCAGGTGCTCCTGAAGCTCCTGAGGCTCCAAATCTAGCCCTTTCTAATCAACCTTCTGTCTCTCAAGCTGAAGCAAATTTCCTCAAGATGATGGAGCAAATGACTCAGTTTATGGGACAACTCACTCAAGCAGTTTCCCCAAGGGACACTTCAAAAGTCCCTGCATTCAAGACTCCATCAATGAAGGCACCTGATTCTTTTGATGGTACTAAAGCTCATAAATTGAGAGGATTCATTCAATCCTGTCAATTAATCTTTCATAATGACCCAGCAAACTTCTTCTCTGACAGGAAGAAGGTGCTTTACTCAACTTCTTTTCTTACTGGTAGAGCTGGCAAATGGATTGAACCTTACCTCTCAAATATCTCCAATGAAGACCCATCTTATCTCCTCAATAACTGGCAGTTGTTTGACACCCAGTTATTCACTCTGTTTGGTGATCCCAATGAAGTAAGAAAAGCTGAACAAGAGTTGGACAATTTGAGGATGAGGGAAAGTGGTCAAGTCTCCTTGTACATAGCTGATTTCAGAAGTTTAATGTCAAGAATTGGAGACTGGGGGGAAAGGGCCTATATTCATGTGTATAGAAGAGGCTTGGCATCAAGACTGTTGGACCAATTGGCTTCTCACCCTGGAACTTTTGATAGCCTTCAAGAACTCATGGATATCACCTTGGAATTAGATACCAGGTACCATGAGAGGCAGAAGGAAAAGGGCAGTCATCAAGAGAAGAAGCCTCCAATCAGTGGATCCAACTCCTCCAAGCCTCCTCAAAGTTCATCATCAAAGAAGCCTTATCACAAGAAGAATAAGAAGGGGAAGAATTTCCAAGTTTCCAAAGACAAGCCTCATGCTGCTCTCCTCAATAAGGACAACAAATTAATTGGTTCTGAAAAGGAGAGGAGGATTAAAGAAGGCTTGTGCAATTATTGTGGTGGTAAACAGCCATTTGAAAAATGTTTCAAGAGGCCGGAAAATAGGCAAGGGTCATCAAAAGGCTTCCCTAGCAAGCAGGGAAAAGCCTGAGTGGGAATCATGATGTGTTCAATGGTCTCACTTATTTCCTCCAAGAGCACAATTGTGCACTCTGAATACTAGTGTCAAGAAATCTCTAAAATTTCTTATTTTTTCTTCAATCTCTGATATTTTTCATAGTATTCTCATTGATTCTGGTGCTACAAACTCCTTCATTGCAAATAATTTTGTTCTCAAGTACTCATTGACCATGTCAGAGCTCCCTGAAAATATTCCTCTTTTCATTCTGGATTCTAATGAATCCACTTCCCTGTTCATCACTCATTATACCAAGTGGGTTGTTGATTTACCTTCCTTCCCAAGCTTTGAATGGGATTTCTTTATCATAGATTCACCCAAGGGAGAAGACCTAATATTGGGCTATGATTTTCTTTACCATTTTAATCCCATTATTGATTGGAAAAATGGATTGATCACCTATGATTCTATCATAAGGACTCTAGTGGTATTATTTCTTCTACTAGTAATGACTTTTCCACTGCTGTCAACAGTGTGGCTCTGGTTGGTGAACTTAAGACACCTTCCCTTCCTCCTTCTGTCCATAACCCCTCCATTTTTCCCTCTCAGTCATTACTTCCATTAAGAGATGAAGTCTTCAAAGAGATAAAAGATGTTGGAGAAGATGTTGCTATATCTTCACTTCATCTCTTTCAAGGGGATATGGACCTTCCTCCTTTATCTTTTCATGCCTCCCTGGAGGAGCAGTGGGATGAGGAGGAAGAGCCAGAAGAGATTGAAACTGTGCTGAAGGTAGTCCCTCCTGTTTATCACAAATATTTGGATGTATTCTCCAAAGTGAAAGCAGAGAAACTTCCTCCACACCGTGCCTGTGATCATCATATCGAACTGGAGGGTCTTCTACCTCCAGTTGGTGTTATCTACTCTCTATCAAAGAATGAGTCAGAAACACTGCGGGCCTACATTTCAGAGAATGTAGAGAAAAGTTTCATCAGACCAAGCTCCTCCTCAACAGGAGCACCTGTCCTTTTTGTTAAGAAAAAGGATGGTGGTCTTCGTTTGTGTGTTGACTACCGCAAACTTAATGCTGTCACTAGGAAGAACAGGTATCCTGTTCCTCCAATGAATCAGCTTCTTACCGTCTTTAACGGTGCTACTATCTTCTCCAAGATAGATCTGCGTGGTGCTTATAATCTCCTGAGAATTAAAGAGGGGGATGAGCATTTAACTGCCTTTAGAACCAAATATGGCAGTTATGAGTATTTGGTTATGCCATTTGGCTTAACCAATGCTCCAGCTTCATTCCAAAATCTTGTGAATGATATCTTTGCAGATTATTTGGATATTTTTGTTGTAGTGTACTTAGATGATATTATGGTCTTCTCTAGCTCTTTGGATGAACATGTTAAACATGTGGCCTCTGTTCTCCAAAGACTGAGAGACAATAATTTGTTTGCTAAAGCCTCCAAGTGTGTATTCCATGCCTCAAGTGTGGAATACTTGGGCTATGTTGTTTCAAGTGGTGGCCTCAAGATGGATTCTTCAAAAGTTCAACAAATACTCAATTGGCCTCAGCCCAAGAACATCAAGGCCCTCCAATCTTTTCTTGGCTTTGCCAACTTTTATCGTCGTTTCATTAAAAATTACTCCAAAAAAATCTCTGCTCTCACTTCCCTTCTCAAAAAAGATTCTCCCTTCATCTTCAATGAGGAAGCTCTTAGCCAGTTTCAGATACTCAAAGAACCTTTCACCACTACTCCTATCCTCTCTCACTTTAATCCTTCTCTCCCAACTATTGTAGAGACTGATGCCTCTGATTATGCCTTGGGTGCTGTACTGAGTCAGGTGAATGACTCAGGAAAGCATCCCATTGCATTTGATAGTCGCAAGCTCTTACCAGCTGAACTCAACTATGAAATTCATGACAAGGAACTCCTTGGCATAGTTTGGGCTCTCAAGCGCTGGAGAGCCTTTCTCCTTTCTCTTTCTGATTCCTTTGAGGTCTTGACAGACCATTGTTCTCTCCAATATTTTATGTCCTCTAAAGTCCTTACTCGTCGTCAAGCCCGTTGGGCTGAATTTTTGTCTGAATTTCACTTTGTTATCACTTACCGCCCAGGCAGGCTGGCCACTTTACCAGATGCCTTGTCACGTCGGGACGACATGTACCCAGAGAGGGGGGTGGATTTCATCAGCAAGAATCCTCAAAATTTTCATCAAGTTCTCAAGCAAAATGAAATTCAAGAGTCAAGATTCTTTTCCATAAAAGTTGAAATGTTTTCAGATTTAGTTGATCAGATTCAAAGACAAGTATGGCAAGACAAAGACTATAAGGAGATCCTCAAGAAATTAGCAAGAGGAGAATCAGTCCCAGAATATTCTCTTGAACCTCAAGCAAAATTATTATTGTTCAAAGACAGAGTAGTTATTCCAAGCAATCATGAAGTTCAATTGGACATTCTTCAAAGGCGTCATGACTCACCATTGGCTGGCCATCCTGGCCAGGACAAGACCCTCAAGCTCATCAAGAGGGATTTTTATTGGGCTGGCATGAGTCAAATCATTAAGGACTATGTGTCCTCATGTCAGCAATGTTCAAGAAACAAGAGCATCCACCATAAGAAGTTTGGATTACTCAAGCCTCTTCAAATTCCATCTGGTCCTTGGAATTCTTTATCAATGGACTTTATCACTCAATTGCCCTTGTCAAGCAACTTTGATTCAATTTTAGTAGTTGTAGACAGATTTTCAAAAATGGCAATATTTATTCCAACTTATTCAACAATCATTGCTTTAGACTTAGCTCAAATATTCATCAATCATGTCTTTTCCAAACATGGTCTTCCAATCAGTATTGTTAGTGATAGAGGTTCATTATTTGTTTCATCATTTTGGACTCAATTATGTCAGCAGCTCAAGATATCAAGAGATCTTTCACCTGCATTTCACCCTGAAACAGATGGACAGACAGAGAGGGTAAATCAGATTCTAGAACAGTATCTTTGGATGTATGTCAGTTACCATCAAGATGACTGGCACACCTGGCTCCCTCTGGCTGAATTTGCCTATAATAATGCAGAACATTCATCCACAAAGCAATCACCTTTTTTCACCATTTATGGAAGAAATCCCAGCTTTGACTCAATCCATGTTTCTCAAGATTCACCTGCTGGAAAGTTATCAACAAAACTCCAATCAGTACAGCAATTTGTCAAAGAAGAATTAGAGTCAGCAATAAGAAGATTCAAGAAGTATGCAGATAGAAATAGAGCAATTCCACCTGATTTCCAACCTGGGGACAAAGTATGGCTAGCTTCCAAGAACATCAAGACAACAAGACCCACCAAAAAGCTTTCAGAAAGATGGTTGGGACCCTTTGAAGTTCTCAAGAAGATTGGCAGCCATGCATATCACCTCAAGTTGCCTCAACAATGGAAGTCAGTTCACCCTGTTTTCCATATTTCTTTGTTAGAACCAGTGAAGCAATCAACTATCCCAAATCGACATCAATTGCCACCACCACCAGTAATAGTGGAAGAACAAGAAGAATGGGAAGTGGCTCAGGTTCTGGACTCAAAACTCAAGAGAGGCTCATTATGGTACTTAGTTGAGTGGAAAGGATTCAGTGAAGACCCAGAAAGAACAACTTGGGAACCAGCTTCCAACCTTAACAACTCTCCAGACCTTGTCAAGGACTTTCACACTTTGTATCCTGACAAGCCTGGACCAAATGCCTCAAGAGTTTGATTTTATGGTGCTTGGTGGGGATTGGAGGTTATGAAAGTAAGTTCCTCTCCTGGCATGCACCTTAAAGGGGGTATTCTACCAAATTTGTTGTAAGCATCACCTTGGCCACTTTGTGAGCACTTGTCAATTTTTTGGACAGGTTCAGAAGGCCTTGCAACATAATACCCTCAAGATTTGGACCTTTCATCAAGATTTGGCCCAATCTTTTCTTTTATTTTCTCTTCTTTCTTTAATCATGCCATAAATTATCTTTCAAGACATTCATTATCAAATTCATCTTATGGCATATTTCAATTTTCATTTATGGTGCTTGGTGGGGAGTGGAAGTTATGAAAGTAAGTTCCATCTCCTGGTATGCATCCCTGAGGGGTCTAATTCTTGTAAAAACATTACCTTGGCCACGCTGTGAGCATCAAATGCTTGATTTCATCTTTCAGAATCTTTTGGCCAAAATCAAGCAGCTCACCACAAGAAAGACAACCCTCAGGCAATTCTTATTTCTTTCCTTACTCTCTTTTTTTTTCTCTCATTTCTTTTCTTTTTCATTTCTTTTATTTTCTTTACTTGTATAATTCTTGTTTTTTTTTAATTTCCTTCTTTTAAGCAGCAGTCAATCCTCCCATACTTTGTATTGGGAGGCTAATTCATTTATTTTAATGTAAAAGGGGAAATAACAATAGTAATAATGGAGACCAACTACCAGTAATACGCATCAAAATTTCTTCAAGGTTTCTTTAAACTTTATAGCCAAGGCATCTCCAAATCACAAAAGGCAGGGAACCAGAGGCAGTGGAGTCAAATATGAATGTCAGCCTTGAACTCATTCCTTAAGATCAAAATTAAAAGCCAAAACCCAATCAGAAAGGTGTTTATGGCAATTGACCAATCAAGGAGGGGATAAGAAGAAGATATTCAAGAAAGAAAATCAATTTCATAGAAGAAATTGTTTCAAATGGCCCAATTGGCCAATTTCATCAAGATATGCACTTTGGCACAATTGGCCATATCAGACCTCGAAACATCAAAAAAGCCATTTTTCATCAATTCTTATCATAATATGCTTAATTAGGCATATTGGCAATTTTGCGCATTTTGTGCATTTTTGTGCATTTGCGCACTTTTGCGCAAAAGGGCCCTTTTTCTTGTCAAAATCCTTCAAAAGGCCTTTTTGGCCAAAATCATTATAATTACGCATTTGCGCACTTTGCGCATTTTTGCGCAAAATGCGCAAAAATGCGCAAAATGGCCAAAACCCACTTTTAGGCCATTTTTTCACAACAAATCAGTTTTTCATCATTTTCACCAATTTATGCCAAATATTGCATATTTGCGCATTTTGCGCAAAAATGCGCAAAATGGCCAAAACCCACCTTTAGGCCATTTTTTTCACAAGAATTCAGTTTTTTCATTATTTTCACCAATTTATCCCACATATGGCATATTTGCGCATTTGCGCATTTTGCGCACTTTTGCGCATTTTGCGCATTTTTGCGCAAATTGGCCAAAAACCCATTTTTTCACACTTTCAGGGATTTTGGCCAGGACTACTCATTTGGTCCAAAATTTCAAATGTTGGCCACCTTATGCCAACACTCTAAAATTCAAAATTATGATGATTTCAAGTGGTCTTGGGCCAAAAACCCAAATCCATCACCTTTCAAAAGCCATGAGGACTCAAGAAAAGTTGATGAAGACACTCAAGACAAGATTAAAGAATTTTTTATGAAGATTGAAGGCAGTTTGAATGAAACAGAGGAAATTCACAACCAAAATCAAGGGTAAAATACCTACAAATAGTCAAATGAAGATTGGTTTGAGTATTGATTGAAGAAGAAGTTTTAAAGGGAAATCTTAAGGAATTGGGGGAAAGAACTGTTTGAATTGATTGCAAGCTCATCAAGACTCACTATACTTATGGTGCCCAGAGCTCACCACTTTCAAGAGGGGGATAATGTCACAGCCAAGGAGGCAGGGGCATTTCCAATCATCATCAGCAAATCATTATATCATGGATACCCTTCAGAACCCAATCAGCAAGGGGGTTTCATTCAATAATTCACCCAATACAGTTTTCATACCTCAATACAGTTCCATACAGGCAAGACTCAAATACAGGATTCACCAAATACAGGCCTGTCATCAATACAGGCGCAAATACCTGTATTGACTGTATCACCTGTATTGGATCCACCAATACAGGATTCAATCCCACATCCAACTTCTTCCAGCATACAGGCAAGTATCTCAACACTCAAACTCCAAGGCTGGCATTTCTCACATATACCAGCCCCTCTTCACCCACCTGGGGGTTTTTCCCCCAGTTAATTGAAATAGTTGATTTATTATTTAATATTATTTTATTCTCACTTTTGGAATATTATTTTATTACTTATTAAGTTAGTCTTTGCCTTCCCTCACCTGTTCAGTAGAGTCCTGGTGGCCATATCCTTTATTAATCCTTTTCTCTTTTCTGAACAGGTTGAAACAGTGGTACAGGATTATTTGTGGTTGGCTCTTTATTATTGCTTTTGTTTTGTCTCTCTTATCATTATGCTTATTATTTTATGAATAGGAATTTATCCTCTTACTCCATTACTCTTATCATTTGAGTATTTTCTTCTGAGCCCTCCATAAGTAAGTCTGTTCACTGAGTGCCAGGCCCTCCTCATTTTAGAAGAGCCCCTGTGACAGGTATTGGTTGACAGGGATTTGAATGAGCTAACGACCTTGTTTGTAATGATGTTCCTGGCATTGAAAGTGGATCCTGGGGGTGAGGTGGCCCAAAGGTTACGGGCTGATTGGCCATTGGGGATTTCTTGATCCCAGAGAAAAGCTAGTCCGGTCTTTTGATGAGGGAGGAGGGGGGTTTGAATAATGGCATGGGGCGGGGTCATCATGGGGAGGTCTGATCCACTGGGTAATTGTATCAGTTTTTGCTTGGAAATCAATGATGAAACAGCAGGATATGAAGCTGGCATTGAGTTTGAAGCGGGAAATGTCGGAGTAAAGAGTTGAAATTGACTATGAGTATTACAGTCATATTCTTTGGGCATTTTAAGCTTGAAATCTTGTGTTTGAAAGCTTTCCATTATGAATAAAATGTTTGGATACCATGTGAAGAACATCAAAGCTAGACTGGGTTTCTGAGATGAGGACGGATCATTTGCATCAGTCATAAATACTCCCTCAACGAATAATATTTGAGTAGGATTGGATTGGCAATTTTCAATCCATGCCCCACCAGGACCACAGTGCATGAAAGTTTTTGGTGCCCCAAGGAATGGTATCAACGTTTTGGAAAGGGTTCCAGGTAGATAGCCAATAGAACGCTGGTGATTGGGGAGATAAACAAATATGTTGTGTTGATTGTGCCATATGATAATCCAAGAAGCTAAGTGGGAATTATCAGGATTTAAGGTTATATCACTATTTATTTGAATACAAATATTAATCATCCCAATGCAAAGTGGCTGTGAAGGGGTTGACATGATAGCTATTTTAAATTATTTGGGGATAGTCGGAAATTATATGATTGGGAAGGGTTAGCTAAACGGAATGAAGACGGATAAGCGCAGGTGGAGAGCTTATATGAGAGGCAGCAATGGGGTCAAGGGGGGATGGACTGTGGTTACGTGCATGGACTTGATGGGGGTGGGCCTCTTGGGCTCATAATTTTCATATCCAATTTGGGGCATATATCAAGGCAAGGTGGCCAAAATGTGGGTGCACCAATATGACTGCTTGATCTGCAGCAAGTTACGAAACCTTCGGTGGAACAAGGTTGACATTAGCATATCCGAGATTGGGTGGGTTGTAGCAACTTATTGTGGAGGGGCATATTAGAGGCATGCGGCCATGTTCGCTGGTGTGACAGCAAACAATGAGTGTATCATTCCCAGGTTAACTGTTGCACAGGGACCTACTAGGTAATGTTGGCGGTTTCAAAGGGCAATCTCACTGTGGGGATGTTTGTGTGTGGGCGGGTGAGATATGTTCGGTGGCGTGCCACCAAACATGAGTTTGATTTTGCGTTAAGTTTTTTGATGACTGATGCCAACTAGGCTTCAGGGGGGGATGTGTGGCATGATCAAAGGGGGCACTGACCCTGAGCTATGATCCACATATACATTCACCCCTGTTGCGTTTGAGGCGGGTACTAATCCACTGAGATTGGCATCAGGGTCCTTGCCTCACGCGTGTACAAAACTCCGGCAAAAGAGGCCACCTGCCCAAGGGAATTTTTGGCTGCAAGCCAGGTGCCACAGCTTGCGCAGGGCGTGTGATAACGTGAAGAAAATGACCCGTGGTGGGAGATACCCACGCAAACATAACCAGCCTCATAAATCATAGGCGGGGATTATTCTAATGTGGATGAGGCTGAAGCAAATCCACACTGATTTGCCTCAGGTTTCCATGCGCGAGCAGGTGAGCGTCTGCAGTCAAGCTGACCACCCGATCAAGGTAATAGCTTGTCGGAAGACTGGAAGTAAAATGTCTTCCAGGCGTGTGAAGGTTGCCTGTGTATGACCCGTTGGAGGGTGCATAGGAAAGCGTGTGGCTGCCTGCCAATGAGCACACGCGATGAACAAGCGCGGCCAGTCAAAGTTTGCCCCAACAATGGCACCAGAGTGAATCCACTATTTGCGTTTGACCCAAATAAACAGTCATCCCACTATGACCCACTTAAATTAACTTGGATTACACCCGCATCTGTGACGTAGTAAGGCAGAGCTCTCCAACAAGGTGCATCAAAGGGATGCAGGTGAGAGATATGACTCGATGGCCTGACGTGATTGGATGTTACATTGTTGAACAGCTTTTTCTCTGCCCCGCAGCATACATTTACAAAGGTGTACTGCGTACTACAGTGTTGGCTGTACAGATCAGGAAGGTGTAATACTACTTGAGCCTGCATGCATATAGCGAATGTGCATGCACCTTCCGATCGTTTGCATATTAGTAGCTCATGTGCCACATGCTCAGCATTGCGTTTAACCCAATTTGCACACGCAAGCTGAGCATGTCATGGTCAAAAGCACCGTGAGGAAGTGCTCAGTAAAGCCATGGAATGAACTATTTTTGCAATAGTTCATTGGAAGGCTCAGTTTGGAGCACTTCACCAAAGCGTGTGAAATGCTGCACCTGGCTAAAATGTCACCCAATGCTGTGCCAAATGCTCAGATTGTGTGCATACATCAACGACTGAGCAATGGCTCAGCATGGTGCATTTGATATTGTTATATCAATAGTTCAATTACTGTGCAATTAAAATGTTCAGCCACTGAGCATTTCAATTATGACCCAAAAGCAAACCTGAGCAATGGGTCAAAGCAAGCTCATGCTGTATTCACTTGTGTTACAGCCCCCCCCTTTGTTCACATACTATTATCAGGCCATATGGCCGGTAATCTTGCTGTGGTCACTTGTGACCAAATGCACCGGGTGCATTTCTGCATGGGTCACTTGTGCATTGCACCCACAATGCACATTCAACAAGGGCCTCACGACCACCCTCCTGGGTGATTGGGTGGCTATTTAAGAAAACCAAGGGGATTTGACTGAGCTTGACAATTCAATAAATTGCAATACTCAGCCAGACCCCCATTGTTCTACTGCCTCATGCGAGCATTTCACTTCTCAGTTGCAGCATTCACTGCGACTCAGCTTCAATTTTGCCCACACGCCTTGAAGCTGAGACTTTTGCGGGTGCTGCAACTGCTGAGATCGTCTCAGCTTCACCATGGTATAAAAGACCATCTTCACACAACATGCCCTTCACTTTCTTTCTCACCCGCTCCACTTCTTTCAACCTTACCCGCATTTGTCCTTCTTGTGCGTATTCCCCTTGGTCTTCCTGCCTTTCTACTTTTGTCTTTCGCACTCCACTAACCCCACTCCCCTGCCTTTTGCCTGTTTTTTTATTCTTCTGATTCATTCAGAACCTCACTTCTATCCATCTCGTGCGTTACCTCTTTTTTAAACTTTTGTCGACATTAAATACCGATATTAATACTTATTTTTCTTCACAACTCTCTTTCAGACTTTTAAAACCTTCCGAGTAGAGTTCTTTATTTTGTTAACGCTTTAAATTTGTAATTCATCGTACGCCTTCATTTTCTTTCTTTATTGTTTACTTTGTATGCAATTACTAACCTCATTGGTTTTTTTTTAGATGTCGTGCACTTTATGCACCAAGCGGAGTATCCCCTGCATTTGTTCCTCAACGATGAACGACGCTTGTGATGCTTGCCGACAAGCACACAAGGAATGTTAGTTTGTGGTCCGCCCCTTCCGACCACGAGGCCAGAGGAGTTCCCGCCCAAGATGCCCTTGCAAGGACTCCTTTGTGGTCAGCGATGATGAAACCTTTCCAAGCGTGAATGGAGGCTGGGCCCCCAAACAGGCCGACGGGAATGATTCCGGACGATTACCCCTGTCCCCTCCAGTATTGATTTGTCCACTCCCCCTCCTAGGCCACCATCCGATGGTCACTTCACTCCTTGACCGGAGGGAAGTGAGTATCCGGCCGATGAAGGATGGCGATGGCGAGAGGACATTTGAGCTTGAGCTGATTGTCACCAATGGGATTCAAACGCCAAAGTAAGTTTTCTTTCTCCTCCTTATCTCATTTCGCTTCACGCAATAATACTGACTTTTTTTCCATTACTCATAGAACAAAACCCCCCAAATCCCCCCTGACAAGACTCTCCTGTTCCTAGTTTGCCTTGCGAGCAAACCCCCCGGCAACCCACTCCAGGCCCGAGTGGCACCCGATGGTCTGAGGAATTATTCCGCGGGAAGCAGCCAAAGTTTCATTTCATTTTCACTTTCACTTTTGAGTCAAGTGAACTGAGTCTTACTCCTTTTTTAGAACCCTCCCGAACCAAAGAGCCACCTATTCCTGGCCCGAGTCCATTGTCCCAACCACCTGAGGATGATACGACTCGTGACCCAGAACCTGAGGTGGCTCCTACGCAATCCACGGAGGAACCTTATGGTAAGTCACCCCTTCTTTCTCTTCGATCCATATCCCCTTTTCCTCATTTTTTCTTTGACCGTCTCCAGCTCATCCCGCCACTCCTCGCTCAATAATCATCATTGACAATACGCCCGTCGGATGCCCCCATCCCCCTCCCCCTCCCCCTTCTTCTTCACCGACTTGGCCATCTTGCCCTCCTGTTCCCCCTCCCTCCACTCCAACCCCAGTTCCCTTCCAGTGCCCCCGCGAACCCAACCTCCTCCTCCCCCCCGGTGCCAAGCTCCTCTCATTCCCACGACGACGCTAGCCATGAATTCACCGACCTACGACCAACCCTAATGATTCCTCGAGCCATCGTCCACGAATCGATCAACCAAATCTTGTTGGAGCATCGCCGCTTGCTCCACATGATTCCTTTTGTGGATGCAACTCATCGAAATGAGATGCACTGCAAATTCCGGGACAAACTAATTTCCCTCCTTGCCCAGGCACTGGAGGCTTATCCAAAGGAGGACATAACCGGGATAGTCTCCAAATTCCTTGAAAAATAAAAATTTAAAAAAAATAATCTCATTATTTCCACTTTTTATAATTTGTAATACTTTCTTTTAAATAAATTATCATTTGTAATCAATTATTATTATGCTCAAGTTCTATTACATTCTTTGTTCACAAAAAATTACTTATTTCCTCCTTAGAGAAAAACCCTGATTGCATGAGAATTATTTTTGTAAGTGCCCCACCAAGAGTTTTAGTGAGTATTTGTTTTTGTGAACCTCTTTTTCCCAAAATGCGCCAATAGTTGCCATTACCGTCTCCTATATTTTCTTCTTCCATGGTTTAGAGCCATATCCATTCTTAAGTGTAAAAAGGCGGGAGCTTCCCGCATGTGAGCAATCCACTCCAGATTTGTGAAACATGGCCTTTCCTCTGGTTGCATGCTATTAATCTTACTCATGTATTAAATTGTTTAAATTGTCTGGAACCTTCACAAGTGTAAGGATTGGAGTGTGACTTGTCTGGAGCCTGCACAGGCGTAAGGATTGGCGTGTGAATTGTTGGGAGCCTGCACAGGCGTAAGGATTGGTGTGTGAATTGTTGGGAGCCTGCACAGGTGTAAGAATTGGTGTGTGAATTCTCAGGATCCTGCACAGGCCAAGAAATTTTCAGTATTGTGGGGAACCTTCACAAGTGTAAGGATTGGCGTGTGAATCGTCAAAAGCCTGTACAGGCGTAAGGAATTTTTAGCATTTTTGGGAACCTTCACAAGTGTAAGTATTGGCGTGTAAATTTTCAGGAGCCTGCACAGGCGTAAGGATTGGCGTGTGTAGCGTCGGCACCCCGCATAGGCGTAAGGAACTTTTAGCATTGTCGGAACCTGCACAAGCATAAGGATTCGCGTGTGAAGCATTGGCATCCTGGACAATAGCAACAAACCAGGACAGATGTACGATGGCATGCCACCGTACATAATCCACTTCACCCCTTTTTCATGTGAGACACCCATTTCCCGCACTCCAATCCATCCAATCCTGGTGTATATTGTCCTCTGCCTTACCCCACCATTACTCACCCAACACACATGCAAATCTCCTCATTATTTGAATTGGCATGAGATTGTATTACCATCCCTGATTTGATAGCCCGTTCTCTCGCCAATCTCATAATAGCCGTGGCTTTTTTGGCGCATTGTTTTTGCTAACCTGCTTGAGCATTGGGCGGACATACCCACTAGTGTCGTGCTTTTGTTGTCCTACACTGGATCAGTATAATGAACAAATGTACTACTGGCCCACACTACCTGAATGAGCCCATGACATGAGGATAGATCAATCCAAAAATGCTCATTAGGAAAATCAATTTTGCCCCTGTACACTGCTTTGACGCATCTCTTTGAATTTGGCCGGTCCACTTATCAGCTTGAAACCACAATTCCGAAGCATACAGCGATGCATCCTTATCAACATGAAGTGCGTTTTTGAATCCATTCATGGTGAAAGTGAGTGCGGAAGTGAACTCAAATGCAGCCTGATTTGCCAGAATATTGCCTTCATAGTTGACTTGATCAAAAGACGGAACCCCCAATGAATTGTAGAAGTTTTGAATCTTCTCAAAAAAATTATCCCCAACATATTGTAGGGATTGACCTAGAATGCAACCCACCAAGCTAAGATTGGGACCTTGGTTCTGCCATTCATCTTTTGCGTTTTCAATTTTCCCGACACTTCCATACAGACCAAATTGTTCATTCTTTGTGCTTCATTTGAGCCACCCAATTGCAAACATATATCCCTCCAGTAATGCTCCATTGGTTGCAATCGCGTTGGTGAATCTCTTTTTGCAAAATAAGAATTGTGATAATTCATCCCATTAATTGACCTCGACTTCACTCATTGTTGTGAATGGTCGGAATTCGACAAGGGAAATGAGTAATCTGGTTGAAGAGAAAATTGCCACACGGCCAAAGTGAATGCATTTGATCTGATTGACATCCACAGCCCTCCGAATTTCACTTGGGGTGATATTTGCTGATACTGGCATTGATATTTGTGCTGTTGGGCGAGAGGAGGAAAACAACCTATTCATTTGGGTCGTTTTGTGCTCATTTGTCTTTTGGGATCTGCTACTATTCCTGAGTGGTTGAGGGATCACTATGTGTTGAAGCACACAAGATATCAGATACTGCCAAGGAGCTTTCTTCGGCACACATCCTTTGACTTCCCTGTTGGAGCCCACATGACATTGGCAAAATCTGAACCGACTAAAGCCAATGTTCTTCCGTGGGGCCCAATGAGGGTGCCACATAAATGTGGAAGCATATATATATATCTATATATATACACTGAGATTAAGCGAGCAACTCACACTTTCCTTCCTCAGCCCAACGCTTTCTTGTGAGTTCCCTTTTACACTCTTTTCCTTTTTTCGTGAATGGCATGCTTTCAGCAGAAAATGAAATGAAACCGAATGATTACTGATTTATTAATATCACCTAAAATGAATTGCGGTTGATGAATCTTTGTTAATTGCGGCTAAAAAGAAAGATCACACCTGACCTTTGCAAATTCGCAATCTCACATACCTGAACCTGAAAATTGCAGTGGATAGTGCATTATTCAATTTTACATATTGATGTTCCCATGCAATCACTTTCCAATCCAACCATTTGGAATATTTCAAGCACAGGCAAATGCAATATGCATCCTGCTGCGGATCCCTAGCTATCCTAGTCCTCTTGAAAGACACAGGAACCTTTGGCCTATTGTGGGCTGGCGGGAAGTAATAAATGTGATTTCCCACAATGCCCCGCGTGTGCTACTCGCGGGCACAATGCCTGACTCAGCTTGCATCTTGTCGGAGTCTTTGCAATGATGTACGGAGGCATGCCGCCGTAAAATTACTATTGGTACTCAGACTGTGGCATCCGGGCAGTAGTAGTATAGGAAGTCATGATTATTAAATTCATAAATCACTTTGCAAAATTCAATTACAATCTATCTAGTACAAAGCTAATCTAAAACGGGTCAATCCTGGTTGTGAGTTCAGCTGACCTGGGTACCGTCAAAGTGACCTCATCACTTGAACCAAGACCGCGTTTTGCCACCCAGGCATCACCAAAGTCTAATACTAAGCATTGTGCAAATTCAAATCTAAGAGGTACAGTGGGGTTAAAAGACTCTGATGAGAAGAAACTTTTATTCAGTAAATTACATATATACTTATTAGTACATAGCCACACTGGCTCCACTAGATTTTTACCCTCTGAAAGTTTTGCGGAAATGTCAATTAGTGATAAAGCCCCTTTAACTGAGCTTGCTCTCCAGTCATCTGAGCATACCATCTAACCACAAAACCTCGCCGCACAGAATGCCGCTAATATACCATAGCAAATTCAATTTATTCCGAGATTCTTGTGACACGCCAAAAGATCTTTGATGGCCTCATTTTTTTTTGAGTTTGTGAGTTCGCCTTTGATGCCATTAACTTTGACCTTTGTATGTGCATGTACCATGTTGTACACAATCATCAAATGGATAATTGTATCCATTAGATCCTCCAGGTTCTTGTGCGGCTTTGTGGATATCTCATTGTCAGCCCCGCCACCTTCAATGCTGAGTTGGGTTGCACGTTGCTTTGATTTACTCAAGCAGGAGGCAAGGTATTCAACTGCCCCCGTTTGAGTCCAAGAGGATTGGTCAAATTGGATGTTGGTGCAACATATGGTTTGGGTGCAATCACATCGTATGAGACTAAGCTAATGGATTCAAACATAACATTTGCCCAAAAATGTTTAACTGGATTGGCAGGGTAAAGAAGGCTCTGAACCATTTTGAAGAAGGAGTGTTCAGATTTTGGGAGATTCTCTGGAGGTTTAGCTGATTCCTTCATCAATTTGAGATTCCAAATGTTGTGATCAAAAAATGCTTCTGTTTTGGTTGGCTTGAAAAAATCTAACCCTGTATATTGCAATTTATATCACCAGTAAACAGCCAATAAACATGTATCATGCAAAAAGATAAAACTCACCTGCCATCTGAAGGTCCTCAAGCCAGGCCAACATTTTAAGCTCTTGGTTACTGATCACCTTAATACCAATGGGCAGGAATGTATGAGCATCTTTTGTTGGTAAATTGTCCCATCAATTTTTGTAGATACTATTGATATTATCAAGCCCCCTTTTCCATGATTGTTGAGTAATATTGGAATGATAATTCAAAATGCCTGCAAACTCTTCCATGCGGGATAAAAAAATTCCTTGAAAATTAGCAGACGATGAAGCTTTGGGCTCAGGGTCAGGAACTATATCAGTCATATCTCGTCCCATTGTATCATGTTTAATTGTTTCCTTTTCTTGAAAGGCTTGAATATTCCGAGGAGAGGCGGGAGGGGTTGCATCATGCATTGTTTCATTGGGTATCGGGGGGCTTTCAGTATGTGGAGCTTCATCATGGATTGTTTCATTGAGTATTGGGGGGGTTCAGTATGCGGAGGTTGATTATCAATATGGGCCCCTTCAACATTGATAATTTCATGACCTTGATCCCGAGAATTGTTTGCGGCTTCAAAGTTACGGCGTTTTTTGTTTGTTTTTTTGGTCGCATGTATATTTGGTCTTTTTCCTAATCCTTTGCCTGGAAATCCAATTACGACTCGAGATTCTTCAGGTAGAGATTCTCCCACCTCCACACCTGCCCATATATTGTAAGCAGCTATTTTTATCAACTTTGTTTTGAATTAGTAATGGACTTACGGTTCAAATCAATTTTGAGCAGGCCCATGGCTTAAGCAATCTTTTGACGCACATAATCAGGAATTTTACTATCATTTTGGATTTTTTTGAGCCTTGGGATTGTTTGAGCAATGCTGGAGACAAATTGTTCCTTGGATATATTTTCCACCTCCCCACTGAAAATTACATCATCTTGCCCATCATCTTCTGTGGGTGCACAAGGTTCAACAGTCTTTTCCTTCTCATAACTTTTAAAATTTGGTTTCTGCGAGCTTGAAGGCTGACCTGAAATAAAGGCTATGACACGATATCAGGTTTTGGGAGATTAGAAATATTCAAGATGGATGCATACTCACATTCTGGAAGAACTGGTGGATCTTGATTATCTTCATGAGACTGGCTCTCTACTTCAATGCCTGATTCACAACTACTGGCGATATCGAAGATTTCACTTCCACTCTCTGGGGCTGAAGTTGGTCGTTCATTGAATTCATGTGAATTTCCAGGGTTTGGGCCATAGCGGAGGTAGTTTATCAAGAAAATAGATGGTGACGAGTTGATTGATAACTTGTTTGGAAATTTTTGAATAAAAAGATCCAAATTGAAGAAAAAAGGTGCAAGTAAAATAATCGCATTTGCAAAATGCGATTTGTCAGGAAATTGAACGAGGCAATGTTTTGCAAATTACTTCATATCATGCAAATGAAATCACTTCCCTGTGAGACATTGAATAAATTTGACTAGTGAGAAGCCTACTAAAGTCAACTTTTGAACTATTCAACACTCATGAGGTAAGGACTAAGCAAAGTGTTCCATTTGAATGATATGAAATAAAATGGTTTTGTCGGGGAAACATGAGGCACAATTCTTGTCTTAAATAGTCCACTTATTAGGTTTTAATTTGTGAGTCTCATGATTCAAACCCTAACCACAACATTTTGAATATACTGACCAATTTCCCCTTAGGTCCTGTTGGCAGAGAAGGCCACTCAGTATATTTCGGCAATTGCGTTCATCATGTAGGCCAACAAGCCACCGTACACTATGGATGTAGTACGGAAGCGTAAGGATAAGTTGTGTCGGGAGCAAGTTGAGAGGCACTCCGCGAGCGTAAGGATAAGTGGTGTCGGGAGCATGTCAGGAGGGCACCACACAAGCGTAAGGATAAGGGGTGTCGGGAGGGCACTACACAAGCGTAAGGATAAGTGGTGTTGGGAGCATGTCGGGAGTGCACTCTGCAAGCGTAAGGATGGTAAGCAGTGTTATGAGGATGTCGGGAGGGCACTACACAGGCGTAAGGATAAGCAGTGTCGGGAGGGCACTACACAAGCGTAAGGATGAGCAGTGTCGGGAGGGCACTACACAAGAGTAAGGATAATTGGTGTCGGGAGTGCACTCTGCGAGCGTAATGATCGTAAGCAGTGTCGGGAGCATATCGGGAGGGCACTTGAGTGAGCGTAAGGATAAGTGATGTCGGGAGTGCACCACGTGAGCATAAAGATGATATGGGTGGGGGTGTGAAAGCATAAGGAGTGGTCAGGACACAGATGGGGGGGCAGTGTCGGAGTCTCATCTGGAGGGCGGTGCGGGCTCGTAAGCATGCAAAGCATCCGGGCGGATTGGGTGGGGATGCGGACGCCAATGAGGTGAAATTACCCAAAAATTGTGAATAGTGTTGAAATGGGTTTGGGCTTCGATTGACATTCTCATGTGACACATGTGACGATTGACATTGTCTTGACGCTTACATGACGTGACCCACTAAATCCAGTTACTATGAAGTGACACTAACGCGACTGAAGCAAGATTTTATACTGACAGCGGTGCGACGTGAAGTCAATTGCCAACAATTGACGCGAGATTTGCCCTGGTGTTAGCGGTATTGAAGATTTGTGGGTGACACTGGTGGAGACCACAAAGTTGCATTGACAATATGCGCTTGACACATGTGGAGCCACCCACAGTGGGTGCATTTGTGTGTGCGGCTGTGGGTGAGGGTGAATAAGAGACACAAGGGCAAGAAGGCAAAAGCATGTGTGGATGTAATCTTTTGAAACCTACATGCACACAGCACCCATTAGGGGCATGTTACTTACACTCTCAAGGAAACAATGTAATGCTGAGGCCCAGTCATATCATGAGACTATTCCCCTTCCAACATGATGATAGCGGAGTGGTGTTGTGAGCCTTGAGGTATATTATACATACCCAAATAGGCCACAAATATCTTTAAGAATAAATTTTTAACTATGCATAGCCCATGAGTCATGCATATATTCAAAATTAATCTTTTTTTATTTCATAAAAGATGAATAACCTTTTTGTGAGTAAGTAAATACATGGATTCAATACCAGATCTGGAATCTATACAAAAATTCACCTAGGATAGCTCCATAGAGTGAATAGGCTTAAATTAACTCTAAAAGGTGGTAATATGGAAAATACTTCAATACCACATAAAAGAATTGTAAAAACCTTTGTTTTTCTCAATTTCACACCAAAATAATGGGAATTTGAGAAATTTCATGTTACATATACACTAATAATAGTGTTATGCATGTTTGTGGCACTTACCATTATGGTATTCTTACATACGACTTTGGTACACCCATAGTGGATATCAGTCTTGAAGCCTGAATTTCTATTTTTGATGTCAAAATAGTCAAGGGGGACAAAAGACATCGATGAGAGCCAGGGTGCCCAACTTCTGAGGCCTCTGAGGCATGGACAGCTCTAATGCTTGGATCCATGGCTGACCTTGGCCCAATGAGTATACTAAAACCTTTAGGGAACTTGGTTACCAAGTTAAAATCTCATTAAATCATAAGAAGATAGCAAATAAGCTGCTATTTCAACATGCCAAGGAGGTAAAGAGCAAATTAGACTCCTGTAGCCATGTCAATTATTAATTATTTTCCATGAATGAACCCTGGAAGAGTAATTGAAACCCTTTTTGGACTAGTATCCATCGATTTACCTCATAGCAACCAGCAATATAGTATTATTTGCAAATTTATGTAGAAATGATGTAAAAATGTCAAAAATTCATGAAAAATACAATTCTTAATGAATTTTTCTCAAATTTAAGGACCAATTGAGAAATTTATACGCCATATACAAAGCAAGAACCATAATACTTTCATAAGTAAAACTCAAAGCTTTACCTACAGTCCATGTTTGACGATTCCAGGTGAAACACTGAATCTTCAAAATTTCACAGAAAATACACTCTGTGATGAAATTTCCAATAAAATTGATGACTTTGAGGAATAAATTATCATTTCCAAATGAAAGAAGATTCACAGTTTTTACTCCTTTGATTCTTAACCATAAATGGGTTGGTAGTCACTGTAAGGTGTGGATATGACACTTTGATTAAAAATCAAGTACTTTTCCTGTCCTCAAAATTTGTATAAGGCAAAAATCAATTAAAAATAGTAAGAGATATTATTTTTAAGAGAAAACACTCCAAATTTGTTATTTAGAACCTTATTAGTATAAAACAATAATATTATAAAGATTTGTTGTTTTACCAACAATAAAAATTCATCCAAAAATACTCTACAAGAGATATTTAAGGCTACAAAAGAAATTTCTTCAAGAGCAATTTCAATTGTAATTAATTGAGCAAAGAACTGCAAGCAATTAATTAAAGAACAAAGTCTTTAAAAAGAATATTAAAGAGAAAACACGCCCAAAAGTGACCAGAGTGAATTTGGAAACAAAGTGACAAAGCTTACAGTGATGAAAGATGCTTTAATTCACTTTTGGGGTGGTTCAGGGGTAAAAATAATTATAAGAGTTACAAACAATGATTATAATGATTTTTTCACGTGGTTAAAAGGTTTCAAATGATTTAAGAAAGGTGGTTGGAATCTTATATTAAGTGGTTCAACAATGTTTAAACTAATTATAAAAGGAAAAGATTCTAACATGAAGAGAAAAGTGGGGCAAAGAAGACATTCTTTTATAGCCATCAATTTTCTTACTCCAAAAGTACAATTTACTCTTGTCAGTGGTGAAAAACATTCTGACAACAGAAAAGCCAATTATGGCATCATTGAACCCTGATTTAGACCAAAAAGGGCTGCTTTAAGCCATTTTAGCCATTTTAGACTCTTAAATCAGCCATTACTATAGTAATACCTTGTCTAGAGCCTTCAAAAAAACGTCAGAATGTGTGTAAGAGACGTAGAAACCATTTAAAACTGTTTTTACTATGATGGTTTTATCTTAAGGGTAGTTTTACCCTCTTGGCAACAGCTTTGCGTGAATTTTGACATCCCACACCTGTCAGCAAGGAATTTGGGGGTCTAGCTCCCCCCTAGAGCTGGAGTTCCTTTTCCCCCCAAAATTTAATCTTTCCAATTTAATTTTCCTTTAATTCCTCATCATGTATTATACTTATAATTTACATATGTAATTAAATTGAATTGTACAGTACAATACAGTAATAATTGATACCTCATATGTAAATCAAAGCTCACTTATGTAATACACGCGCACATTTTGACATTTCAATTGAATTCAATTGAAAATACTTCAATTCTTCATAACTTCTAAACTACACACAACACATCAATTTTAACACAAAAATTGATGGTCAACACCACATGTGGAGTGAATTAAAATAGAGTTTTGAGGATTTTCAACTTTTGTATTTAAAATACTAGAAACTTAATTTAAGCTTATTTAGAGTTGAGTTACAAGAATTTCACTCAGAGGTGACCCCACCAGATTTCTTATGAGGAATCCAATGGTGAAATAATTTTTATATGTTTATTTATTAAATAAAAAGTTATAATAACTTTTATTTAACCTTTTTCCAAATTTATTCATTTTTTTTACAATTTTGTTAAAATTTCATTTTTACTTAATTTTTTCTAGTATAAATGTAATTTTATAATTCCAAAATTTAATGTAATTTTATTTTTAAATTGTAATTAATTTTTTTATTTTGAATATAATTTTATAGTTATATTTTTATTTTTATTTTGATAATATAAATAAATCTAGGGTGTTGGTAAAAACACGTAAGCAAATTGGTAAAAACACGTAAGAGCTTACGTGTTTTTACTAAAAACTTACGTTTTTTGGCCATAATTTGGTAAAAACACGTAAGGGGTGCCCTGGGCCCAATTTTAATCAAAAATGAAACACCATTGGGCCTGTATTGGGCCAGAACATGCACAAAAGAGGTTTTTTCCCCACAAAACCTCTCTAACTCCAAATTGTTTCAGATTTTTTTGCCTAGCCCCCCCCAAAAAAAACAAGCCCAAACACCCCAATAATCCACATGATCCCCACCCCAAACCATTGTTTTTTTTTGGAAACACAGCATTACCAAAGCCATTTTGCAAAGCTTTTCACACTTTTTTTTCTTTTTTTCCCCCAAAGACTGCATTTTCCACCACAACAGCCTGCTTTCAAGCCTCTCAACTTTCAATTTTTTACCTTCCCTCATCCATTAATCCCACATTTCAACCACTTTCTGTCACTCTTAACCACTTCTGTTCATTTTTCACACCTTTTTTCACCTCTTTTTCACATTTTGAAAGGTTCTTACCCCATTCCAAATCCCCCAAATCCCCCTTTTTTTTACTTTTATACATAATTTTCATTAAAAAAATGCTTCAACCCCCCACTGAAGGTGAATTTCAGACCCTTGAGCTTCTTTGGCAACATGTGCATAATGTTGCCAGGGCTCAGTGGTATGATGTGTACACCTTGAGGTCCAATATGACCCACAACCAAATTGAAATATGTTGTGACAGGTCTGGAACCCCAAATCCCAACAAAAGCCCCTCCAAAACAGTCACCTGAAGAAAGCTTGACTGTTCTTTTAGACATTATGCCAGGAAATATGCCAAGAGTACCACTTGGACTCTTAAAGAAAAAATCATGAACATAGCCATGATGCCACTGAAAATATCATGGCACATCCTGCTTTCAGGAAATTCAATGAGCAAGAAACATCCCAAATTGCTCAAATGTCTGAATCACTGCTCATGCCAAGGCAAATTCAGGCCCAATCATGCAGCCAGAGGGAGTCTGACAGGCCTGTAATCCTTCAAGACATTTATAACCAAGTCAAGAAAATCAAGAAAGACAAACTGCAAGGCAGAAGGCCCATTGATGCTCTTATTGACACTCTCAAAGAAGAAAATTTTGTTTGGTCCTCTGCAAGGGATTCTGAGGGACACATTACCTCCTTGTTTTTGCCTCACCCCCTGGCCATAAAGCTTCTTCATGGCTTTCCTCATGTCATTCTTATGGATTGTACTTATAAAACCAATAAGTACAAAATGCCCCTTTTTCATATTGTTGGATTAAGCTCAACAAATAAGACCTTTTCTGGGGCTTTTTGTTTGATTAAGAATTAAAATGAAACTTCATATACTTGGGCATTAAATCAATACATTGAAAAGGTCCTAAACAACACCAATCTGGTTCCCCCTCCAGTTATTGTTATTGACAGGGATATGGCCTTGAAAAACTCTATTAAGACGCTCTTCCCAGACTCCAAAGTCATGCTATGCATTTGGCACATCAATAAGGATGTATCTTCTCATTTCATGAAGAAAGTTGGTCATGGAACTGATTTTGAAAATTTTATGGGCCTTTGGAATCAAGTAATATACTTCTTCACTTTATTTCATTTTATTTCACTTTTTTTCTTACTATTGTCTTTGTTAATGACTTTGGGATTCTTTTCTCAGCTTATGTATTCACCCACTGAAAAGTCTTTCAAAGACAACTGGAAGAAGCTTCAAAATCAAGTTAAAAATGCTGAGGTCTCGCAGTATTTGGAAAATACCTGGCTTCCTCTAAAGGAGTATTATGTGCCAGCCTGGACCAACCACCATTGCCACCTGGGTGTGGGATCCACCTCCAGAGCTGAAGTTGCCCATGCCATGGTTAAACTTTGGCTTCAAAAGTCCACTGGTACTCTCCTGGAGGTAGTCGGGGCACTCCAAATGGCATTCAGAAAACAATTTATTGAAATTATCAACAGAATCTCCAAAGAAATGATTGGCCATGTCAAGAATTTTCCTCCACACATCTGTGCCCTCAATGGCAAGGTGTCTCATTATGCTCTTCAGATTACCTTTGAAAATTTCAAAACAAAATTTCCTCCAAATGAAAAATGCACCAACAAATACAACAATTATAAAGGCATTCCTGGCAAGCATAAGACCCAAAAGGCATTTGCCAAGCGCCAAAGGCTTGAATTATCATACTTCCATCCCCAATGGCATTTGAATTTGCCTGTGAGGGTTTTTTAATTTCTTCTTATTATTTTTTTTCTTATTAACTGATTTTATTTGTCATATTCTTCTCAGGCTGGTTTTCAAGGTGATGATCAAAGTGTTGAAAAAGAAAGAAAGAATGAAGCCAAGAAAATATTTGAAGACATTGGGGAAGACCTGTTTCAAAGACCAATTGCAGAAATCACTCCAATACTCCAACATTTTCAAGATGTTTTGACTGGAAAAGTCCCATTTGATCAAATTTCCAAGAGTCAAGAGGATGATCAATATTATGAAGACCCTCTAGAATGCAAGAATATCCGTGGAAGACCCCAAGGAGCCAAGAATACAAACAAAAGAGAACCTTCAATATTTGTAATTATTGAAAGTCAATCCAAGAGAAGAGGAAGGCCCCATCAAAAGTGACCAGCACAACAACTTCAAGATCCCAGTCAAATGTCCCCTCTCCAATTATGGAAGTGGACTCATCTGAAGATTCTGAAGATTCTGAGGACACATTATCTAAATCCATAAGTTCATCAGATTCACTACTCTCAGCAACTAAATTAAATAAATCAGAAGTAACCCTTAGAAGGTCCAGAAGATTGGCAATTGGAAGCAAAACATCACAAAGAAAATCACACAAGCCTGCCACCAGTTTGAATATATATGATGCAATTGACTTGACCTCTGAGCATTGTCAAAGCAATTATCACACATGTGATGAATCCTCCAAGCTGTTTGTGAGTTTCTGATTCTTATTAATGTACTTTTATGTTGTTTATTTTGATATTTATTGATTTTTTGAACTTATTTTATCAGATAACTGGCTCAGAAGACTTGCCCAAGTTTATATTGAAATACACCTTCAAGGCCATCAATGTCCAGGGTGATGGAAACTGTGGCTAAAGAACAGTATCCCACTTCATTTACAAGACTCAAGATCAATGGGCTGAGGTCAGAGGTGACTTGGCTGAAGAAATTCACCAAAATCAAGACCTTTATCAAGCCATTAACACCTTAATTCCCTCAGTATCCTCTTATTTGGAAAGAATTAAATGGTACAAAGATGTTGGCCAGGCTCCACAAAGCAAGTGGATGTCCATGCCTGACATGGGGGATCCAATTGCAAATAAGTATAAAAGACAAGTTTTCTTTTATTCCACAACCCAATCTTTTTCTTTTTTCCCTCATTTCTGTCCTCCAAATGATAATCCCCCATTTTCATCTGCGTCTTGAATAGTTGTGCTCATTTTGTTCCTTTGAACATCATCATTTCTAAAGTTTATCCAGTCCCCCCCATTACTGTGAACTGGGAGATTCATGACCAAACACAAGCCCTGGGGTGGGCTGATAAATTTAAGAAACACAGAATGTTGTATTTGTCCAATCTTCCTCCCCCCTCTCAGAAAAAACCCACTATTTTGGAAGTTGATTCTGATTTAAAGTTTTTTTTATATACATATTATGCCAATTATCCCCCTCCTCAGTCATATTTATTGCTTAAATCCCACCTCAGTCTTCTTTTTTATCAAAAATGTGGAGCTTTTGTACTTGCAAATAGTCATATTACACACAAGAAAAAAAACAGTGGAAAAAAAACGCTCATTGCGCCTTCACTTGCTGTCCCACCCAAAGAATTTCCCCAATTCATGAGCTTCTGGTTCTTTAATTTCCAGATTGAACCCTTTAATTTAAAAAAAATGAAGGAAAATCATAAGTGGGAAGTTATGAAATTCACTCTTTAAAAATAGGCATATTACAATGACGGGAAAAAACATTTGAAAAAAAAACCCTTTTTGCGCCTTCACTTGTCCCACCCAAAAAAATTCCCAAAATTATGGGATTCTGGTGCTGTATGCTTCACATTGAACCCTTCATTTTAAAAAAAATTAAGGTAATTCATAAGTGGGAAGATTTTAAATGAATTTTTGAAAAAAATATGCCATTTTGGCATATTGGCCAAATGGGTGAAATTTGGCAAAAAAAAAAATTGAAAAAATTTGTGCTTATTGACATGCCAAGTTGGGAAAAATATTGCAAAAAAAATTAAAAAAATACTCAAAACTGAGCCTGAGGAATTTTTTTTGAAAATTAAGGTCACTTACGTGTGTTTACCAACACCCTAAATTTATTTTATTTATATTAATATGTTAATCTTATTTTTGTGGTCTTTTGGGTATATGAAATTACCTCTAAGGCTCACATTCCCTCCCCCTAAAAAAGAATATTACTTTGTAATATTGGTTTTTCTAGTGTGTCTGAATCTCCCAAGGAGTTTGGTAGCTTCTGGTATATCTTTTTCTTCTAACCATTCATCTTCACAAGTTGGGTCACTGTACCTAACAAGGTATTCCCTCACTTTCTTGGTCCTTAATTTCCTTTCTTTAAGAACTTCGGTAATTTCCTTAGTACCAGATGTCTCAATAGGAGGTATAACTTGGGGAATCTTATTCCTCAAGGGAAATTTCTCAGCATCACTAGATTTATATGGCTTTATCAAGCTCACTGGAAATGTAGGATGCTTATTGCTAAGTTCTTCAGAGAACTCTAATTCAACAGCATTTTCTCCATGTAGGGCCTTAATCACAAAAGGTCCTGCAAAGGAGTCTTTCAACTTTTTACATCCTTTAATTTTATTGAAGTTAGTGGTGGATACAAGAACCAGGTCCCCCGCTTTGAAATCTGGAGTTGCATGTGATTTATCCCATTTGTCTTTAGCATATGCAAAAGCCTCCTCCATGCACCTTACTGCATGCTTTCTAGCTTTGTCTAGCATTCCTTTGAAGCTAGCAGCTGTGGGATGTATTTCAATCAAATCTTTCCTCAAGGAATCTTGGGGTAACTTGGGGTTCCATCCTTTTTCTAGAATAGCAGGAGTCTGATTGGTACTGGCATGGATTGATGTTTTATATGCTAATTCCAGTGCTGGCAAAAGAGTACACCAATCATGGGTAAACCCATCACAATCTTTGAATTCAAGGCCATATCCACAAAATCTTCTCACCATGTCCTCTAAGGTTTGGATCATCCTTTCAGCCAGGCCATCAGTTTGTGGGTGGTAGGCTGTAGAGAAAGACAGTTCAGTGCCAAATAATTGGTGAAGATTTGGCCATAGTGCTGAAGTAAATTTGTGATCCCTATCACTAATGATATTTGTAAATATCCCAGTCCATGACACTACTCTATTCCATATCAGAAGAGCTGTATCCATGGCTGTATCATCTTTGTGACATGGTAAAAAGATTGGAGTTTTACTGAATCTTCCCACAATTACTAGGAAAGCATTATAGCTTCTGTCACCTCCTGGTGGTAGGCCAGTTACCCAATCCATATGGACAATTTCCCAAGGTCTGTTTGGTTCTTGGATTTTCATCCTATTTTCAAGTCTCTTGCCAGTGGATTTATTTGCCTTTTGCATCTGTCACAGGTTTTGCAATACTCTGAAACATCTTTCTGCCACATTGGCCACCATATGCAGGTCTTTACTTTCTCTCTTGTTCTGTCTTCAGACAGATGTCCTAAAAAGGGAATATCATGGCATTCTTTCAGTACAAGATTGATTTATGACCTTTCTACAACTGTCATGACACATGTGTGCTTGGTTCTGTGGTAAATTATACCATCCAGTATGTGAAATCTTCCTTCATCATAAGAGCTCCTCCATACTTCATCCAAGGCATGTATTAGAGAGTTGTCTTTACAGTCTTTGTAAGTAATTGGCATAAGATGCTACAATTCTTATCTTGAGTGTAACTACTTCTGACTTCTTCAAAGAAGGTGGTGTTCAAGTCTGTAACACTTATTCCTTCTATTGGAATTTGTGGTGAAGCTTCTTCTGGTACATAAGCAGGATTATCAATATTATTTGGTAATGGCCATCTGCTTAGTCCATCTGCATTCTTATGAATATTCCCATCTTTATGAACAATAGTCATATTGCCTCTGTATTCTTGTATGGCTATCTGCCATCTGAGCATATGTCTGTTGGGTGCTTTCATGTTTAAAAGTGATTTTAAAGCTGTACAATCTGTTATCACCTCAAAAACACATCCCTCTAAGAAGTAGTTCAATTTCTCCAAGGCCCAGACAAGGCATAGACATTCCATCTGACTTGCTCAATATCTGGCTTCAGTTGGGTTGATTTGCCTGGATATGAAACATATGGGTCCTTCTACAGGTTTATCATTTATGATCTGAACTTGGTGAAGTGCAGCACCTAGTCCATCCCCTGATGCATCAATATACAGTTTGAAAGGCAATTTAAAGTCTGGAATCAGTAAGAGTTGAGCAGTGGTCAATGCTTCTTTTAGAGACTCAAAATCTTTGAGTCTTTCAAAAGTCATTTCAAATACTGTGTCTTTGTCACACAATTTATAAAGTGGTCTTGCTATGGATGCAAATTTTTTTATGTGTTTCCTGTAATATCCTGCAAAACCTAAGAATGAATGAATTTCCTTCTTGCTCTGAGGCATGGGTTTTAGCAATACTGCTCCAACTTTGTTTTTGTCAATTCCAAGGGATAAACCAGATACAACATGTCCTAGTGCCTTAAGTTCTTTAGATCCAAAATGGCATTTCTTTAAGGAGATTTTCATGTTGACTGATTGAATTTTTGTCAAAACTCTGTACAATCTGTACATGTGCTCCTCCAAATTCTTGGAACAGACAATAATGTCATCAATGAAAATGATTAACCATCCCTCCGAGAGTTCTTCAGGGAAGATTTCATACATCATTCTTTGGAAGTGTGAAGGTGCAATTTGATACCAAAGGGCATCCTCAAGTATTCATACACTCCACAATGAACAATAATTCTCAAGTATTTTCTTGCTCTTGGTGTCACCAAATTTTGATGGAATCCTTTAAGGGCATCCATAGTGGTTATATACACTGCTTGAGATATTTGAGTAAGGGAAATTTGGATTTTTGGTATTGGGTACCTATCTGGAACAGTGTAAGTGTTCAGAGCTCTAAATTCTCCAACCATTCTGGATTTTCCATTATGCCATGCCACTATGATTGGTGTAGTTATTTCTACTTCTTCATTATGGCCAATGTTTCTTATTACACCAAGGTCTAGAAGTTCTTTGATATGAATTTCTAGAGCTTCTCTTGATTTTTGACTTGCTGGATATGCAGGTATTCTTAAGAGTGGTGGATAAGGTCTCTCAATGTTAAGAATGATATCAGCTTTATGACCAATAATTGCTCCTAGAGGTTCTTTGTCTGAAGCAAATGCTCCTCTGTGGTCATACAAAAGGGAAGAAAGTTTATTTTCTTGTTTATCAGTCATATGAAGGCTTATTTCAGCCTCATTTAACTGTTCAGACTTGAATTTCTCTAACTCCAAGCTGACTGGTGATACTTTGTTTACTTTAATTTGTCTTTTAAATGGTAAAAAGGCAAATTTTTGGCGCTTATTGTCTCCAATAGTAAAGTATCTGTCTTTGTTATTATGTAAATCTATCCCATACATGATTAAATAGTCATTTACCAATATAAAATGGGTACTAGAGCAATTTTCCATAACAACAGATTCAACTGTGACTCTTAAATTCCCATTTATGTGTGGGAATATGATATTCGTCTCAAAGATTCCTAATTCTTTCATTGGGTTACTTGCACTGTTGAGTTTTATGCCATCAATTGGTAACAATTGGTCTTCAAAATTTGGTACACAAGTCTTAAGAAAAGATTTTCCAACACAAGAGAAGAAGGATCCTGGTTCAAGCAAAGGTTTGGTGGGCTTGTTGTCAATCACCACTTCTGTTATACAGGAGTTACCACCTGTATAGCCTTTCCCTCTGTTTGGTTTTGTTTTCATAAGTTGTGCATCTTGAACTTTTGATAAATCAAGTTGACGATTGCCCAATGGTGGCAAGTGGGAATAAGATTCCATGATGTCAAAAGTGGCATTGATATTTTCTATATCTTTCGAAGATTAAGAAAATATGGATGACTTATCATCTGAATTGTCTTCAATTATGTCTTCTTTTTCAACATCTGGTTCCTTTTCAATGTCAATTTCATAGATTTTTCCCCTTTTTGTACATGTATTGGCTAAATGGGTGGTGCTTTGGCAAATATGGTACTTTCTGACTGTATCTTCAGATTTATACTTAATATTACTAGAATTTTCTTTGGGGTTTTTGTCCAAAGAATCTCCCCAAGATGTATTAAACCTTGTTTTGAGATTCACCCTACTAGAACCAATTTTGGTTCTGGTGGTTACTTCCTCTAATATATTGATAATATCTTCTGCTGAAGATTGTTGAGTGGTCCTGCTTTTGACAGCATGCTCTAAGTCAACTCCAGATTGTCTCAGAATCTTTCTATGGACCATAAATTCTGACATGTCTGGATATAATGCTGTTAATCTGTCTTTTTGTTGGCAAAACCATGGTAAAGCTTTGTCTTTATCAGCATTAAATTTTGCAGATTCAAAGGCTGTTTCAACTTTAAACCTCCAAGCATCATTTGCCCATTTGTTGATGATTTGTGTTTTCCACCAAGTCCAACTCTGGTGTCCATGTGCTTGTCTTATTTTGATGTACCATCTGTGAGCTGATTTGGTAAACAATGTGTTAAATCTTGCTGTTACCAATCTGTCTGGTAATTAAAAATCTTCTTTGATCATGTCAATACCTCTAATGAATTCCATATGGTCATACTCTCCTTCACCACTGAAGTGAGGCCATTCTTTAAGTTTTGGAACTTATTTCAAAAGTGCTTGGCCCATTGATGGTTCCAAGTTATGAAAAGGAGTGGATAATTCCTTTTTTAACTGTGAATTATCAGGATCCAATACTTTTGGATTTGGAATTCTTGTGCCCTCATTTTGATTCAGAGGTGTAGAAATTCTTGGTAAGGTGTTCAGTATTTGTTCAATGTCATTCATTTTACTGTTGCTAAACCTTTTGGAATTTCTGTATTCATGTTGGAAGCCTTGTATTCAATTTATTACTACAATTTTATACATGTCTTCTTTATGTGCCAGTTCTTGCCATAACTCTGTTTGTCTTGTATTATCAGCAGTGACTTGATTCAATTTCATTGATAATTTTGATACTTCCTCTTGTGAAGCATCAAAACACTTTTTCAAGGCAATGGTATATGTCTTTACTTCAGTAAATGAATTTGAAATGTCATCAAGGACTTTCTTGTTATCTGTTTTGATAACATTTATGGCTTGTTTAATTCTTGTTTCAATTATTTCATCAATATTGAATTTAGAATATTTATCTGTTAATTCTTTAATAATGGAAGATTGTTCATTTATTTTATTGCCAAAAGAATTATCATTATTGGAAATTTTAATTTTTCTTAAAACTTTTTCAAAACAAATAGGTGTTTCATTAATTTGGCACAGACTCAGGTTGTTTGTTTTAATATTTTTACAAATGGTTTCATTTTTATCAGAAAGATGTTTTTTCACGTCATTTATAGCATCATACAATTCTGGGATGGAATCAAATTTATCAGAAATCATTTCTGGAATCTTAATCTGGCTTCCTCCTTCTTCTGTAATTCCATCATGGTTCTGGCCATCCAGAATACATTTTCCATGGCATCCTGCTGAATCTTTGGAATTCTGTATCCTTGGCTGTAAGGCTTTGGGGCTGGTGCCTTCCCTTTGCCCTTGTTTGGAGCTTGTGGCTGCTTTCTCACGTTGGAATTGCTGCTGCTGGCCACTGGGGCTGTTTTTGGCACTTCCTTTGGTGGTGGAGGGTTGCTTTTCCTCCATTCTAGTGTCAAAAGCATCATGTTTTCTTCTCCATCAATGGATGCCATCCATTGAGTGATTTGCAAGTGTTGGGATGGCCCAGGAATTTTCTCACAGTTAGGTAAGAATTCATGCAATTCTTCCACAGGTCTGCAAGGATCTGGTACTCCTTGAATTTAAGTGCATTGTTGTATGCACTGTGGCTGGCTTTGTATATGTCCACAGAAGCTTGTTGTGGCGGTGTCGGCTCTTTTTGAAGGTAAAATGGTATTATCAGCTTCAGAATGACCCATTTTAGATGTTTGGAAGTCATAAACTGACCCTTTTCCTTCTGTACCTAATTGGCCTCTGCCATAATGACGTCTATTACCTTTCTGGGAGCTGCTTGAGGGGTTATAGCTGGCTCCTGACCTGGTTGAAGGCATAATTATGGTTAAAAAGGCTTAAAATAGTATTTTTACGTCAAAAAACTTACTATTGCCAAATTCTTAGCTTTCTGAAGGGTATTACTTATGTCCAAGTTAATCAATTCAGAAGATATTGGTTCAGGTTGGTTATTTTGAGTCACAATAACAGTACTATTATGGTCTGAATTAATAGTACTGGCAGGAATAATGCTGGTGACTGTTGAGGGTGTTTCAATGTTTTCTTGTCTTACCACATTGTCAGACACTAAAATTAATGAAAATAACCAATTAATTAAGTAAAAAAAGGATATTGCAAAAAGGAAATAAAAATATAAGCCTCACTTATAATATGAAAAAAAAAATGTTTTTTATGGATTTTTTGAATTATAAGTATTTTTTATATGTTTTTAAATTTTTCAATATAAGAAAAAAGATTTAAAAAGAGTAAAAAAATGTGTCACAGGTAAAATATCATGGCTGGGCCCCCAAATGTAAGGTGTGGATATGAAACTTTGATTCAAAATCAAGTACTTTTCCTGTCATCAAAATTTGTATATGGCAAAAATCAATTAAAAATAGTAAGAAATATTATTTTTAAGAGAAAACACACCAAATTTGTTGTTTATAACCTTATTAGTATAAAACAATAATATTATAAAGATTTATTGTTTACCAACAATAAAAATTTATCCAAAAATACTCTACAAGAGATATTTAAGGCTACAAAAGAAATTTCTTCAAGAGCAATTTCAATTGGAATTAATTGAGCAAAGAACTGCAAGCAATTAATTAAAGAACAAAGTCTTTAAAAAGAATATTAAAGAGAAAACAAGCCCAAAAGTGACCAGAGTGAATTTGGAAACAAAGTGACAAAGTTTACAGTGATGAAAGATGCTTTAATTCACTTTTGGGGTGGTTCAGGTGTAAAAATGATTATAAGAGTTACAAACAATGATTATAATGATTTTTTTACGTGGTTAAAAGGATTAAAATGATTTAAAAATGGTGGTTGGAATCTTTTATTGATTGGTTTAACAGTGTTTAAACTAATTAATAAAAGGAAAAGATTCTAACATGAAGAGGAAAGTGGGGCAAAGAAGACATTCTTTTATAGCCATCAATTCTCTTACTCCAAAAGTAAATTTTACTCTTGTCAGTCGTGAAAAACAGTCTGACAACAGAAAAGCCAATTATGGCATCATTGAACCCTGGTTTAGACCAAAAAAGGGCTGGTTTAAGCCATTTTTAGCCATTTTTAGCCATTTTAGACCCTTAAATCAGCCATTACTATAGCAATACCAGGCCTAGAGCCTTTGAAACACGTCAGAATGTGTGTCAGAGGCGTAGAAACCAGTTAAAGCTGTTTTTACTATTATTGTTTTATCTTAAGGGTAGTTTTACCCTCTTGGCAACAGTTAAAACTACCCCAGTTGGTATCAAAACCTCGTCATCAATTGCGTCCACAGACCCTGTAGCTCAATTCCAGGCCAAAAGTGATGAACTTTTGCCTGAATTTTGACATCCCACGCCTTTCAGCAAGGATTTTGGGGGTCTAGCTCCCCCTTTGAGCTGGAGTTCCTTCCCCCCCCCAAATTTAATCTTTCCAATTTATTTTTTCCTTTAATTCCTCATCATGTATTATACTTATAATTTACATATGTAATTCAATTCAATTGTACAGTACAATACAGTAATAATTGACACCTCATATGTAAATCAAAGTTCACTTATGTAATACACGCGCACATTTTGACATTTCAATTGAATTCCATTGAAAATACTTCAATTCCTCATAACTTCTAAACTAAACACAACACCTCAATTTTAACACAAAAATTGATGGTTAAAAGCACATGTGGGGTGAATTAAATTAAGTTTTTGAGGATTTTCAACTTTTGTATTGAAAATACTAAAAACTTAATTTAAGCTTATTTAGAGTTGAGTTACAAGAATTTCACTCATAGGTGACCCCACCTGATTTTTAATCAGGAATCCAATGGTGAAATAATTTTTATGTATTTATTTATTGGATAAAAAGTTATAATAATTTTTATTTAACTTTTTTCCAAATTTATTTATTTTTTCACAATTTTGTTAAAATTTCATTTTTACTTAATTTTTTCAAGTATAAATGTAATTTTATACTTACAAAATTTAATGTATTTTTATTTTTGAATTGTAATTAGTTTTTTATTTATATTTTGATTTTCATTTTAATAATATAAATAAATCTATTTTATTTATATTAATATGTTATTTTTTATATTTGTGGTCTTTTGGGTATATGAAATTACCTCTAAGGCTCACACCAGTCATTGTTTGCCCCGACAATGGCACCGGATGGAATCCACTGTTTGTGTTTGATCCAAATAAGCTCTCATCCCACTATGACCCACTTACATTAACTCGGATTACATGCGCATCTGTGCCGTAGTTAGGCAGAGCTGTCAAACAAGGTGCATCAAAGGGATGCAGTTGAGATATATGACTCATTACCTTGACGTGATTGCATGTTACATTGTGGAACAGCTTTTGCTCTGCCCAGCAGCATACATTTACAAAGGTGTACTGCGTACTACAGTGCTGGCTGTATAGATTAGGAAGGTGTAATACTACTTGAGCCTGCATGCACCTTCCAATCGTTTTCATATACGTAGCTCATGTGCCACATGCTCAGCATTGCTTTCCACCCGATTTGCACATGCAAGCTGAGCATGTCATGGTTAAAAGCACCATGGGGAAGTGCTCAGTAAAGCCATGGAATGAACTATTTTTGCAATAGTTCATTGGAAGGCTCAGTTTGGAGCACTTCACCAAAGCGTGTGAAATGCTGCACCTGGCTGAAATGTCATCTGATGCTGTGCCAAATGCTCAGATTGTGTGCATACAAAAACGACTCAGCAATGGCTCAGCATGGTGCATTTGATATTGCTATATCAATAGTTGAATTACTGTGCAATTAAAATGTTCAGCCACTGAGCATCTCAATTATGACCTGAAAGCAAACCTGAGCAATGGGTTGAGGCAAGCTCACGCTGTATTCACTTGTCTTACAGCCCCCCCCCTTTGTTCAAAGACTATCACCAGGCCATACGGCCGGTGATCTCGCCGCGCTCACTTGTGACCAAATGCACCACGTTCTTTTCTGCATGGGGCATTTGGGAATTGCACCCACCATGGACATTCAACGAGGGCCTCATGACCACCCTGCTGGGTGATTGGGTGGCTATTTAAGGAAACAAAGGGGATTTGACTGACCTTGACAATTAAGTCAATAGCAATACTTAGCCAGAACCCCATTGTTCTTCTGCCTCACGCCAGCATTTCCCTTCTAAGTTGCAGCATTCGCTGCGACTGAGCTTCAATTTTGCCCACACGCCTTGAACCTGAGCCTTTTGCGGGTGCTGCAACTTCTGAGATCGTCTCAGCTTCACCATGGTATAAAATACCATGTTCACACAACAGGCCCTTCACTTTCTTTCTCACCCGCTCCACTTGGTTCAACCTCACCCGCGTTTGTCCTTCTTGTGCGTACTCCCCTTGGTCTTGCTGCCTTTCTACTTTTGTCTTTTGCACTCCACTAAACCCACTCCCCTGCCTTTTGCCTGTTTGTTTATTCTTCTGATCCCTTCAGAACCTCACTTCTATCCACCTTGTGCGTTACCTCTTTTTTAAACTTTTGTCGACATTACATACCGATATTAATACTTATTTTTCTTCACGACTCTCTTCCAGACTTTTAAAACCTTCCGAGTAGAGCGTCTTTATTTTGTTAACGTTTTGAATTTATAATTCATCGTACGTCTTCATTTTCTTTCTTGATTGTTTACTTTCTATGCAGTTACTAACCTCAATTGTTTTATTTTTAGATGTCGTGCATTTTATGCACCAAGCGGGGTATCCCCTGCATTTGTTCCTCGACGACAACCGACGCTTGTGATGCTTGCCGACAAGCACACAAGAAATGTTCGTTCGTTTCCCGCCCCTTCTGACCACGAGGCCAGAGGAGTTCTCTCCCAAGATGCCCTTGCGAGGACTCCTTTGTGGTCGACAATGATGAAATGATATCCAAGCGTGAATGGACACCAGGACCTCAAGCAGGCCAACGGGAACAATTTCAGACAATTAGCCCTGTCCCCTCAAGCATCGATTTGTCGACCCCCCCTCCTAGGCCAGCATCTGATGGTCACTTTACTCCTCGACCTGAGCAAAGTGATTATCCGGCCAATGAAGGATGGTGATGGAAAGAGGACATTCGACCTTGGGCTGATGGTCACCATGTCTCCTCACCAATGGGATTCAAACGCCAAAGTAAGTTTTATTTCTCCTCCTTATCTCATTTCTCTTCACGCAATAATACTGACTTTTTTCCATTACTCATTAAACAAAAAACCCCCAAATCCCCCCCGACAAGACTCTCCCGTTCCTAGTTTGCCTTGTGAGCAAACCCCGCGGCAACCGACTCCAGGCCCGAGTGGCACCCAATGGTCAGAGGAATCATTCGGCGGTAAGCAGCCAAAGTTTCATTTCATTTTCACTTTCACTTTTGAGTCAAGTGAACTGACTCTTACTCCTTTTTTAGAACCCTCCCGAACCAAAGAGCCACCTATTCCTGGCCCGAGTCCATCCTCCCAACCACCTGAGGACAATACGACTTGTGAGCCAGAACCTGAGGTGGCTCCTACGCAATCCACAGAGGAACCTTTTGGTAAGTCCCAATTTCACTTTTTTAACTCTACTCAGCTTTCCCTCACCCCTCCTTTGACCATCTCCAGCTTGTCCTGCCACTCCCTGCTCCATAATCATCATTGGCGATACACCCATTGGATCCCCCCTTCCCCCTCCAACTTCTTCTTACCCAACTCGCCCACCTTCCCCTTTGGTTCCCCCCCCTCCACTCCAACCCTGGTTCCCTCCCCAGAGATCCCTTCCAGTGCCCCCTAGAACCCCAACGACTGCTCCCCCCAGTGCAAAGACCCTCTCATTTGAGCAATGAGGCTCGCCAGGAATTCACCGATTTACGACCGACTTTGATGATTCCTTGTGCCATCATCCACAAATCGATCAACCAAATCTTGCTGGAGCATCGCCGCTTGCTCCACATGATTCCTTTCGTGGATGCAACTCATCAAAATGAGATGCACCGGGAATTCCGGGAGGAACTAAACTCCCTCCTTTCCCAGGCACTGGAGGCTTATCCAAAGGAGGACATCACCGGGATAGTCTCGAAATTCTTAGAAAAAGAAAAATTTAAAAAAAATGTCATTATTTCCTCTTTTTATTATTTGTAATACTTTCTTTTAAATAAATTATTTGTCTTCAATTATTGTTATGTTCAATTTCTATTACATTCTTTGTTCACATAGAAATTATTTATTTCCTCCCCAGAGAAAATCCCTGATTGTGTGACAATTATATTTGTAAGTGCCCCACCAAAAGTTTGAGTGGGAATTTGTTTGCGTGAACCTCTTTTTCCAAAAATGCGCCAATAGTCGCCATTACCTTCTCCTATATTTTCTTCTTCCATGGTTTAGAGCCATATCAATTCTTAACTGTAAAAAAGCGGGAGGTTCCTGCATGTGAGCAATCCACTGCAGATTTGTGAAACATGGCCTTTTCCTATGGTCACAGGCTATTAATCTTACTCATGTATTGAATTGTTTAAATTGTCAGGAACTTTCACAAGCGTAAGGATTGGCCTGTGAGTTGTCGGGAGCCTACACAGGCGTAAGCATTGGCGTGTGAATTGTTGCGTGCCTGCACAGGCATAAGGATTTGCGTGTCAATTGTTGGGAGCCTGCACAGGCGTAAGAATTTGTCAGCATTGTTGGCAACCTTCCCAAGCGTAAGGATTGGCGTGTGAATCCTCAAAAGCCTGTACAGGTGTAAGGAGTTTTTAGCATTTTTGGGACCCTTCACAAGCATAAGGATTGGCTTGTGAATTGTCGGGAGCCTGCACAGGCGTAAGGATTGGCGTGTGAGTTTCTGGGAGCCTGCACAGGCGTAAGAATTGCCGTGTGAATTTTTGGGATCCTGCACAGGCGTAAGAAATTTTCAGCATTGTGGGGAACCTTCACAAGCGTCAGGATTGGGGTGTGAATTTTTGGAAGCCTCTACAGGCATAAGGAATTTTTAGCATTTTGGGGAACCTTCATAAGTGTAAGGAATGGCGTGTGAATTTTCGGGAGCCTGCACAGGCGTAAGGATTGGCGTGTGAAGCGTTGGCACCCCGCATAGGCTTAAGGAACTTTTAGCATTGTTGGAACCTGCACAAGCATAAGGATTTGGGTGTGAAGAATTGGCATCCTGGACAAGAGAAACAAAACAGGACATATGTACAATGGTATGCCACCGTACATAATCCACTTCACCCCTTTTTCATGTGAGACACCCCATCTCCCGCACTCAAAACCATCCAATCCTGGTGTATATTGTCCTCTGCCTTACCCCACCATTATTTACCCAAAACACATGGAAATCTCCTCATTCTTTGAATTGGCATGATATTGTATTACCATCCCTGATTTGATAGCCCGCTCTCTCGCCAATCTCATAATAGCCATGGCTTTTTTGCCACATTGTTTTTGCTAACCTGCTTGAGCATTGTGTGGAAATATGCACTAGTGTCGTGCTGGATCAGTATAATGATCAAATGTACTACTGGCCCACACTACCTGAATGAGCCCATGACATGCGGATAGATCAATCCAAAAATACTCATTTGGGAAAATCAATTTTCCCACTGTACACTGCTTTGACGCATCCCTTTGAATTTGGCCGGTCTGCTTATCAGCTTGAAACCACCATCCCAAAGCATACAGCAATGCATCCTTATCATCATGATGTGCGTTTTTGAATCCATTCATGGTGAAAGTGAGTGCGGAAGCAAACTCGAATGCACCCTGATTTGCAGGAATATTGGCTTCATAGTTAACTTGATCAAAAGATAGAACCCCCAATGACTTGTAGAAATTTTAAATCTTCTCAAATAAATTAGCCCCAGCATATCGTAAGGATTGACCTAGAATGCAACCCACTGAGCTAAGATTGGCACCTTGGTTCCGCCATTCATCTTTTGCATTTTCAATTTTCCCGACACTTCCATACAGATCAAATTGTTCATTCTTTGTGCTGCATTTGCGCCACCCAATCGCGAAAATAAATCCCTCCAGTAATGCTCCATTTGTTGCAATCGGGTCGGTGAATCTCTTTTTGCCAAATAAGAATTGTGATAATTCATCCCATTGATTGACTTTGACTTCACTCATTGTTGTGAATGGTCGGAATTCAACAAGGGCAATGAGTAATCTGGTTGAAGAGAAAATTGCCACATGGCCAAAGTGAATAGGTTTGATCTGATTGACATCCACAACCCTCTGAATTTCACTTGGGGTGATATTTGCTGATACTGGCATTGATATTTGTGCTGTTGGGGAAGAGGAGGAAAACAACCTATTCATTTGGGTCGCTTTGCGCTCCTTTGTCTTTTGGGATCTCCCACTATTCCCGAGTGGTTGAGGGATCACTATGTGTTGAAGCACACAAGATATCAGATACTACCAAGGAGCTTTCTTAGGCACACATCCTTTGACTTCCCTGTTGGAGCCTCACATAACATTGGCACAATCTGAACCGACTAAAGACAATGTTCTTCCGTGGGGCCCAATGAGGGTGCCACATAAATGTGTAAGCATATATATATATCTATATATATACACTGAGATTAAGTGAGCAACTCACACTTTCCTTCCTCAGCCCAATGCTTTCTTGCGAGTTCCCTTTTACGCTCTTTTCCTTTTTTTGTGAATGGCATGCTTGCAGCAGAAAATGAAATGAAACCAAATGATTACTGATTTATCAATATCACCTAAATTGAATTGCGGTCGATGAATCTTTTTTAACTGCAGCTAAAAAGAAAGATCACACCTGACCTTTGCGAATTTGCAATCTCAAATACCTGAACCTGAAAATTGCAGTGGATAGTGCATTATTCAATTTGACATATTGATGTTCCCATGCAATCACTTTCCAATCCTATAATTTGGAATATTGCAAGCACACGCAAATGCAATATGCATCCTGCTGCGGATTCCTAGTTATCATAGTCCTTTTGAAAGACACAGGAACATGTGGCCTATTATGGGCTGGCAGGAAGTGATAAACGCGACCTCCCGCAATGCCCCCGCGTGTGCTACTTGCGCGCACAACTTCCTGACTCAGCTTGCGTCTTGTCGGAGTCTTTGCAATGATGTACGGAGGCATGCCACCGTACAATTGCTATTGGTATTCAGACTGTGTCATCTGGGCAGTAGTAGGATAGGAAGTCATTATTATTAAATTCATGAATAACTTCCCAAAATTCAATTACAATCTATCTAGTACAAATCTAATCTGAAACGGGTCAATCCTGGTTGTGAGTTTAGCTGACCTGGGTACAGTCAAGGTGACCTCATCACTTGAACCAAGAACGCGCTTCGCCACCCAGGCATCACCAAAGTCTAATACTAAGCATTGTGCAAATTCAAATCTAAGAGGTACAGTGGGGTTAAAAGACTCTGATGAGAAGAGACTTTCATTCAGTAAATTACATATATACTTATTAGTACATAGCCACACTGGCTCCACTAGATTTTTACCCTCTGAAAGTTTTTTGGAAATGTAAATTAGCGATAAAGCCCCTTTAACTGAGCTTGTTCTCCAGTCATCTGAGCATACCATCAAACGAAGAACTCCCGCCGCACAGAATGCCGCTAATATACCATAGCAAATTCAATTTATTCCGAGATTCTTGTGACATGCCAAAAGATCTTTGATGGCCTCATTTTTTTTTGAGTTTGTGAGTTTGCCTTTGATGCCATTAACTTTGACCTTTGTATGTGCACGTTCCATGTTGTATGCAATCATCAAATGGATAACTGTATCCATTAGATCCTTCAGGTTCTTGTGGGGCTTTGTGGATATCTCATTGTCAGCCCCTCCACCTTCAATGCTGAGTTGGGTGGCACATTGCTTCGATTTACTCAAGCAGGAGGCAAGGTATTCAACTGCCCCCCTTTTGAGTCCAAGAGGATCGGTCAAATTTGATATTGGTGCAACATATGGTTTGGGTGCAATGACATCATATGAGACTAAACTAATGGATTCAAACATAACATTTGCCCAAAAAGTTTCAACTGGATTGGCGGGGTAAAGAAGGCTCTAAACCATTTTGAATAAGGAGTGTTCAGATTTTGGGAGATTCTCTGGAGGTTCAGCTGATTCCTTCATCAATGTGGGAGTCCAAATGTTGTGATCAAAAGATGCTTCTGTTTCTGTTGGCTTAAAAAAATCTAACCCTGTATATTGCAATTTATATCACCAGTAAACAGCCAATAATCATGTATCATGCACAAAGATAAAACTCAGCTGCCATCTCAAGGTCCTCCAACCAGGCCGACATTTTAAGCTCTTGGTTACTGATCACCTTAATACCAATGGGCAGGAATGTATGAGCATCTTTTGTTGGTAAATTGTCCCATCAATTTTTGTAAATACTATTGATATTATCAAGCCCCCTTTTCCATGATTGTTGAGTAATATTGGAATGATAATTCAAAATGCCTGCAAACTCTTCCATGCGGGATGAAAATATTCCTTGAAAATTAGCAGACGATGACACTTCGGGCTCAGGGTCAGGAACTATATCAGTCATATCTTGTCCCATTGGATCATGTTTAATTGTTTCCCTCTCTTGAAAGGCTTGAATATTCCAAGGAGAGGTGGGAGGGGTTGCATCATGCATTTTTTCATTGGGTATTGGGGGGCTTTCAGTATGTGGAGCTTCATCATGGATTGTTTCATTGAGTATGGGGGGGTTCAGTATGCGGAGGTTCATTATCAATATGGTCCCCTTCAACATTGATCATTTCATCACCTTGATCCCGGGAATCCTTTGGGGCTTCAAAGGTATGGCGTTTTTTGTTTGTTTTTTTGGTGGCATGTATATTTGGTCTTTTTCCTAATCATTTGCCTGGAAGTCCAATTACGACTCGAGATCCTTCAGGTAGAGATTCTCCCACCTCCACACCTGCCCATATATTGTAAGCAGCTATTTTTATCAATTTTGTTTTGAGTTAGTAACGGACTTACGGTTTAGATCCATTTTGAGCAGGCTCATGGCTTCAGCAATCTTTTGACGCACATAATCAGGAATTTTACTATCATTTTGAATTTTTTCAAGCCTTGGGATTGTTTGAGCAATGTTGGAGACAAATTGTTCCTTGGATATGATTTCCACCTCCCCACTGAAAACTACATCATCTTGCCCATCATCTTCTGTCGGTGCATGCACAAGGTTCAACAGTCTTTTCCTTCTCATAAGTTTTAAAATTTGGTTTCTGAGAGCTTGGAGGTTGACCTGACATAAAGGCTATGACACAATATCAGGTTTTGAGAGATTAGAAATATTCAAGAGGGAGGCATACTCACTTTATGGAAGAACTGGTGGATCTTGATTATCTTCATGTGACTGGCTCTCTACTTCAATTCCTAATTCACGACTACTGGCGATATCAGATATTTCACTTCCACTCTCTGGGGCTGAAGTTGGTCATTCATTGAATTCAGTTGAATTTCCCGGGGTTTGGGCCATAGCGGAGGTAGTTTATTAAGCAAATAGATGGTGACAAGTTGATTGATAACTTGATTGAAAATTTTTGAATAAAAAGATCTAAATTGAAGAAAAAAGGTGGAAGTAAAATAATTGCATTTGCAAAATGCAATTTGTTGGGAAATTGAAGGAGGCAATGTTTTGCAAATTATTTCATATCATGCAAATTAAATCACTTCCCTGTGACACATTGAATAAAGCTGACTAGTGAGAAACCTACTAAAGTCAACTTTTGAACTATTCAACACTCATGAGGTAAGGACTAAGCAAAATGTTACATTTGAATGATATGAAATAAAATGGTTTTGTCAGGAAACAGGACACACAATTCTTGTCTTAAATAGTCCACTTATTAGGTTTTAAATTGTGAGTCTCATGATTTAAACCCTAAACACAACATTGTGAATATACTGACCAATTTCCCCTTAGGTCCAGTTGGCAGAGAAGGCCACTCAGCATATTTCAGCAATTTCATTCATTGTGTACGCCAACAAGCCACCGTACACTATGGATTTAGTACGGAAGCGTAAGGATAAGTTGTGTTGGGAGCATGTTGGGAGGGCACTCGGCAAGCGTAAGGATAAGTGGTGCCGGGAGGATGTCGGGAGGGCACCACACAAGCGTAGGGATAAGTGGTGTTGGGAGGGCACTACACAAGCGTAAGGATAAGTGGTGTTGGGAGCATGTCGGGAGGGCACTCTGCAAGAGTAAGGATGGTAAGCAGTGTTGGGAGGGCACTACACAAGCGTAAGGATAAGTGGTGTCGGAAGCATGTCGGGAGGGCACTCTGTGAGCGTAAGGATGGTAAGCAGTGTTGGGAGGATGTTGGGAGGGCACTCCGCGAGCATAAGGATGGTAAGCAGTGTTGGGAGCATGTCAGGAGGGCACTACCCAAGCGTAAGGAAAAGTGGTGTCGGGAGTGCACTCCGCGAGCGTAAGGATGGTAAGCAGTGTCAGGAGGGAACTTATTAAGCGTAAGGATAAGTGGTGTTGGGAGCATGTCGGGAGTGCACTCCGCAAGCGTAAGGATGGTAAGCAGTGTCGGGAGGGCACTACACAAGCGTAAGGATGGCTAGCAGTGTCGCAGGCATGTCGGGAGGGCACCACGTGAGCATAAACATGGTAAGGGCGGGGGTGTGAAAGCGTAAGGAGTGGTGAGAACGGAGATGGGGGGGCAGTGTTGGAGTCTCATCTGGAGGGCAGTGCGGGCTCGTAAGCATGCAAGGCATCGGGGCGGATTAGGTGGGGATGTGGAAGGCAATGAGGTGAAATTACCCAAACATTGTGAATAGTGTTGAAATGGGTTTGGGCTTTGAGTGACATTCTCATGTGACACATGTGATGATTGACGTTGTCTTGAGGCTGATGTGACGTGACCCACTAAATACAGTGACTATAAAGTGACACTAACGCGACTGAAGCATGATTTTATACTGACAGCGGTGCGATGTGAAGTTAATCACCAACAATTGACACAAGATTCGCCCTGGTGAAAGGTTTCCACCAAAATGGAGTTAAGCCAAACTCCATGAAATTACTCATAATAATATGCCACATGGGCATATATGAGTATACCAGGATGCCATTTGGCATCAAAAACGCACCAGCTCATTTCCAAAGGATGATGGACACAATATTTCAAGAAGAAATACTGGAAGGCTGGATGGTGGTATATATTGATGATATCATTATATAGTAAGAGACATGGGAAGACCATGTGCAATACATAGACAGAGTGCTAAGTAAATGCACACCCATAAATCTCAAAATATCACTTAAAAAGTGCAATTTTGGCCAACAAGAGTTACTGGCTCTAGGAAATAAAGTCTCAGTTCTTAGTCTGGCAATTGACCAGAATAAAGTAGCAGAAGTACTGAGAAAGCCAGTACCAAAGAGCATCACAGAGATGCAATCCTTTCTTGGGTTTGCTAGCTACTATAGAAACCACATCAAAAACTTTGCACATATCACTAGTAGTTTATACAAGTTATGTTCAAAAGATGTAGTTTTTGAAATAACCAAGGAAAGGAGGGATGCATATGAGAGGATCAAATATGAACTCACAAATGCACCTGTGATCATCTTACCTGACTTTGAACTACCATTCAAATTAGACATAGATGCAGCATGTAGTCAAGGCCTAGGAGCAGCCCTTCACCAAAGACAAATTGTGGATGGTGAACCAAGAGAAGGAGTAATTTGCTACATCACAAGGCAGCTGAAAGATTCAGAAACCAGGTATGGAGCCACCCAGACTGAGTTTCTATGTCTAGTCTGGGCTTTAGAAAAACTCCATTATTATCTGGAGGGTGCAGTCTTTGAAGTCTACACAAACTGCACAGCCTTGAAGTCCTTACTGAACATGAAGACTACAAATAGACACATGCTGAGATGGCAAATAGACATCCAGGAGTATAGAGGGAACATGACCATCATATACAAGGAAGGTAAAAGCCATACCAATGCAGATGGCCTTAGCAGATGGCCACTGGATAATGTCAAGAGCAATCCAGCTTATGACCCTAAATTTGCAACCAAAATCCCTATACATTTCATGGAAATAGATAGGAGGAAGAACTTCAGATTTTCTGAATGGGCACCAGAAAGTGGTACCCTTGACAGTGGAAACACTGATTCAGACAGTGTGGCATACTAGTACAACTCCTTCAACAAAAGTATAGGAGTCCACAACTTGAATCCCAGCTGGAAGAACCCTGGTTGAGGGCCTATAAGGATAACAATTTCTTCCTTGTAGATGGCCTGCTCTACCACAGAGAGAAACACACAAGTGCACTCACAGTGGTAGACAGAGACCACATCTCTCTGATCCTGCAGGAATTCCATGACTGCCCCTATATGGGACACATGAGTGAGGACAGGACCAAAGAGAGGGCAGCAAGCACAGCTTGGTGGCCCAAGTGGGAACAAGAGTTGAGTGAATACATCAACAATTTTGAATAATGCCAAAAGGCAAATAGGAAAGATGGGAAGAAGTATGGGTTACTTCAACATATAGAAGAACCTAAACACCCATGGGAAACCATCAATATGGACTGGGTTACAGGACTTATCCCAGGAGGCAAAGAGAACTACAATGCCTGCTTAATCATAGTTGATAGCTTCAGCAAGATCATGAGGTGTCTACCATGCCACAAGGAGAACACAGCCATGGATACTGCTCTGTTATTTTGGAATAACATCATATCCACCTTTGGAGTCAAATTCACATCGGAATTTTGGACCAACTTGTATGACATGGTTGGTACCAAGCTTGCTTTTTCCACAGCTTACCATCCACAAACAGATGGCCTAGCAGAGAGGATGATCCAAACAATGGATGACATCCTTAGGAGGTTCTGTACCTATGGCATGGAATATAATGACCATGAGGGATATACCCATGACTGGGTTACCCTTCTACCAAAAGTCCAACTGGCTTATAATACAAGTCAGAACTCTACCACAGGAAAAACACCTGCACTGGTAGAGAAAGGGTGGAACCCCTTGTTTCCTGTGGATCACTTAAAGAAGAATCTTCTGACCAACCACCCCACAGCCAAAGACTTTCATGATATGTGGAAGAGAGCTTGTGACACAGCTGCTAAATGCATAGCTGAGGCAAAAGATTATAATAAGCAGAGGTGCAACAAGACACACATGGAACCGGACTTTAAGGAAGGGGACCAGGTGTTAGTGTCTACAATAAACTTGTCAGCCTGTGACTCAAAACCAGAGCACAAGCATGACAGCCAAAATACCATAAACCAATGGTATAGCCAAGATACCACCAAAACATGGAGCTGAGCCAAATTACCTCAAAAGGTATCAAACGATAGAGGAAACTCACCTCTTTCTGAAAATATAAGTCCCATCACCATAGGACAAGAAATAACAAAGTTATTCCTGCTCAAAGTTATTGCTGAGCATAAACCTTAGCTTTCACCTCTCATCTAAAATCTAGAAGGAGAGGCTTAACCCCATCAAATGGGTATTCAAAATGAAGCTCTAAGCCAGGGCTATCCAATGGTACCAGCCAAACTGAGCTAGAACCAATATTACTGGAGTTATGGTCAATTTCAGGCCAAATAAGGGTGAACAAAACATTCACCTCTCATCTAACTTCTACAGTGTTAGTGTGGGATACCTGAAGTGTGGTATCTTTGGAAAGAGCACAATCAGGGCTAACTGATGGTGCCATCCACTCCTTCATATCTCAACTATAACAGAAGCTATGAGGCAAACAAGCTCAATACAGCTTTTTGCCCAAATCACGCCTACGTACAAATTACCTTGTACATGGGATAACTTTGCCATATTTCATGATAACCATACCAAATTGGGTACCATTGTGTAGAGCTCATACAGTGCTATCCAATGAACCACTTGTTAGGCTGATATCTCAAAAACTGACAGAGTTATGCTGGTTTAAGGTCAAAATCCCACCTGCTGTCATATACAGCCTTACCATGGGATAATATCCCATAATCATGAATATGAGGTGTCAAATAGACGAAGAAGCATGTTTTTACTTCAATACCTCATATGTCAGCCAATACTGGGGTCCCATAAAGTTTCTGTACAGCATTCTACGCGTCATACACGTCAGAATCAGGCTGTGAGGTCCCCAGAGGAAACTTTTTAACCTGTATTGGTGAAAACCGCCCAGATGTGGTTTCAAAACCACATCTGAGCCCAATACAGGGTATAAAGGCTGTTTGCAAACCAGAAGCCTGTCCTGGAGAGTGAAAAATCTTCACTTCCTCTACGTGGAAAGGTCTAGCAGCCTTTCCACCCCAATTTCCGGATAAAAGGAGGGCTTTTCACAGCCAAAATCATCTCCTCATCCTGCTCTTGAATAACCTACGTAGTAAACTGTCAAAAACAGTTTTACTCTTGGTTAATAATCAGGTATAATTATAAACTTAATTATTGTAGTCTTTTATTATTGTAACCCAACAGATAAAGCTGCACTCAGGGCTTTCAGCAGCGCTCACCGCCACTATATCTCTATAGTAAAGCCCTAAAAATCTTAATTTAATCATCCATTATCAACTTTATTATCCTTTAAAACCGTTTTTACCGTGTCACAGTCATAGTTTTAGTTGTAAATAGCCTTATTACTTCTTCAACATAGACTCATCCTGACATTTTGGGGGCCTGGCCGTGTTTTAAATCCTTTTTTGGACCTTATAGGTAATTCTTTTCTCTTTTTATGACTTATTAACAAGTGTTTTATCTTTTTTTTAGGCGTGATTTCTCTATTAAGAGATATATTTTATATATCTTTATCCTTTTCTTTATATATACTCATATTATAAGAGTATCATTCATGTGGTTAATACCCACTGGAAATAACTATTTTTGGCGTGTTCTTTATATAAAAACACATAAGCCATCAATAAGTCCTGTATTCTTGACTGAATGAGGACACCTCTGACTGAAAAACCATCAGTTGAGGCGTGCTTAAGGGTATTGTTAACTCAATAACACTTATACAAAACCACTTGTACAGAATACACTTGAAAACCACAAGTGTATCTGTGGGATACTGGCACACAAACAGTGTGACAGGGTACCAAAAGCTGTAATTCGGACGTGGAATTGTTGATTCAATTACACTGTCATTATACAGGGCACATTGTAGTAACATACAAGCCCAGAGGCCAATCTTAGACGTTCCAAACCAGCATCCTTAAGAGGTCTTAACTGACATAAGCACTCGTTTTTCCTGCCTTGATTCAGTGGAAGAAAATTACATCCCACTTGAGACCCAGTCACAGGCCAACACACCAGTGACACCCTCAGAGCCAGAGGGCAGCAAGGGAAAAGGAAAGAGGCACAGTGAAGATCTCATTACAGCCAAAAAGTGGACACCCATAGCCACCCAGAGAAGTAGAAAACCACGAAACTCTGCATCCATACAAGGTACACCAACCTTAACCACTTGTACAGGAAAGATTACAATTATTAACCCAGTTTTAACTTCCAAAGGCAAACTGCCCAAGTCAGCAGACAATAAATTTGTACAAGGCACAGTCAAACGTAAATACCCTAAGAACATAAAGTTTTTGACTGATTGCAAACACTGATATGTCCCCTGCATACCTCAGAGATCTTGGCTTCCAAAGGAACCAGCCAGAAGACAGAGAAGGATCGTCCAGAACCAGCAGACCTGGAAGAAGACACCTTGGACACAGTGGTGGATGGCAAAACAATGAGGGAGATAATATCAACCTTTCCATTCACACTCCAATTCAACAGAAGCCTCAAACCAGAGGACTGGAAGGATATGGATCAAGTTCTTCAGATCCACCAACTCCTCAAAGATTTGTTTCAATGGAGCATGGACAACAAGAGGTTCAACCTAGCAACTCACTGGGCAGAACTTGGATCAAGTTGCCAGAAGATATGTCTCAAAGAGATAGACTTCAAAGACCTTATGGAAATCACCAAAGGTTGGAATCCTACCAGGCAGCACAGACTCCTGGAGGCAAGGGCACAGAGGATAAGGGACAATCAAGCCACTATCCAAGCAATAGAAGAACAATTAACCCAGACAGGGCCTACTCAGATTCCTTCAGGTTCACAAGGAGCAGGCCAAATCAGCTCTCCAGTGGCTTCACACCATTCAGAAACCAACAGATCAGTGGCCCAGAGTCACCATTATTCACAATTCCAGGAAGTTTACAGGAGAAGACAAGGGAACAAGGGCAAGAACAAAAACTCCTTCAACCAGAGGAGGAAAGAGTCAGACCCCATGATCCAGAAGCTGTTAGATTTGGTAAAAGAAGTACACAAGAACCAGAAGTAGTTGTAAGCCACTCTAGAATCAGTAGTCCTAGTAATAGAAACATTACCCCCACTCAGACTGAAATAACATTGTCACATCTGAGAGTAACATCAACAGTGATACACTGTGGTTACAAATGTCCCAATATGCTGAACAATCTGCAAAGCAGTTTGCAGAAATTAAAGCTAGCCAAGAGAGGATGAGACAAACTCAAGCCTCCTTGGAACAAATAGTTAAAAATCTTCAAGAAGGATATGCTCAACTGAGCAAAGCCTCTGAAGAAACCAACAAAAGACTGAATATAGTCTTTGAGGAACAACACCACAAAACAAGGGACCGGGAGTGTCTGGATCAAGACATTAACAAATTGTTTAATGCCTATCATAGCTTGAAGCCCCAACCACAAGGCCAAGCTATGTAAAATCCATATCAACCAGATGACATCAAACCAGATGCCATGATGTTGAATAAGGAAAGATCTCCATCACAATACCAGGATGGAGATGGCATGTCTTATTCAGAGAAGGAGGCCTTGAAACAGCTTCCTGAGGCGTACAACTGGCCCAAATTCTCTGGATCAGGAGAATATGATCATATGGAGCTCATAGATTATATTGATGGACTCTTCATTGATTTACCAAGCATACCAGACTACTGGATCACTGCTAGATTGAATACTGCATTTAAAGGTCATGCAAGTATATGGTACACAGAAATGAAAGAAATCCATGGCAGAAGAAAATGGCCATGGTGGAAGAATCAAATCATCCAAACGTACAGTAATGGAACTTGGATATGGCAAAAGACCATGTCATTTGAAAATGACAAATACTCTGTGGACAAAGATCCATATGAGTGGTTTCTTAGACAGTCTAAAAGACTCAAAGCCATTGATCCTCAGATGAACATCCAAATGAGGAATCACAAACTCCTGCCACAGCTGCCAGGAGAACTAGAGCATGCAGTAAAATGCAGATGCAACCAAAATTGCACTCTAGATGACATAGCCAACACCTTACAAGACATAAGGAAGAGGACAAATATAGGGAAATTCACCCCATATAAGAGCAGTAGTTTCAAAGAGAAACAACCTTTCAGGGTAGAGTTTAAAGACAAACCCAATGGAAGAGTGGCAGAAATGGCAAAGAAGAGAAATTCTTGTCACAATTGTGGTTCAACAGACCACTATGCCAACAACTGTCCAAAGGCAAAGAAGAAAGTCTATGCCATAGAGAAAGTCCCTGGGGAAGAACCTCCAACAGAGGATTCTGATTCAGACTCTATGGGTGATGCCATCAGAGAACTATCTGAGGATGATCAAGACCCAAGAGAGGAATTTCTAGTGGAATACCAAGAAGAAACCCCACTGGAAATCCAGGACATAAAGTTGGAAGCAGGCATGCCACAGGACACTGCTAACAAGAACTTGTGCAAACACACACAAGATGCACAAACATTCCTGGTTACACCAACCAAAGGAATGGCATATATACATGAAACAGCCACAAAAATGACTGTTTGTATTGACAATGCTCAGCATCCACTGATCATTGATAGTGGAGAAAACTGCTCCATAGTGGCCAGAAACTATCTGGATACCCACTTCCCAAACTGGGAAAAACAGCTCTTGCCCACTAAGGCAAAGAACTTTAAAAGTGCATCAGGGAAGATGACTTCCATTGGGACAATTATCAAGGAGATAATTATACCCCACAGGAAGGGTTATATCAGACTTAACCCAGAGTTTGTAGTGCTTAATGATGCCCACATCCAAGGGTTTTTACTGGGAACAGATTACCAGAGGATGTATGGCATAGATATTTACAACAGTAAAAATAGGCACATCACCATAGGTACTAACAAGGAAAAGAAATTTTCACTTGACATATACCAGATATCTTCCCAGGATCCACTGGAAGAACTTCTGAAGGAATTCAGAGAGAGAAAGTTTAGCACTACCCTCACCAGTAAAGAAAAACTAAGTTTACTGAAGATGCTGAGAAAGAACAGAGCAGCATTTGCCATTGGTGAAGAAACATTAGGCAAGATCAAAGGCCATGATATAGAGATATATCTGGATGTGGAAAGGCCTTATCCACCCATGCTGAGAAGACCCCCTTATCCAGCAAGCCTGGAAACCAGGAAAGAAATTGAGAAACACATCAATGAACTCCTGGATATGGATGTCATCAGGAAGATTGGACATAATGAAATAGTGGAAATCACTACTCCTGTCCTAATCACTTGGCATGATGGCAAATCTGGATTTTGTGGAGACTTCAGAGTCCTGAATAACTACACAAAAGCAGACAGGTACCCTATACCAAGGATAACTCATGCCTTGGATAAGCTAGCCAAAGCCAAATACATAACCAAGATGGATTGTATGAAAGGCTTCCACCAAAATGGAGTTAAACCAAACTCCATGAAATTACTCAGAATAATATGCCATATGGGCATATATGAGTACACCAGAATGCCATTTGGCATTAAGAATGCACCAGCCCACTTCCAAAGGATTATGGACACCATATTCCAAGAAGAAATAATGGAAGTCTGGATGGTAGTATATATTGATGATATCATTATATACTCAGAGACATGGGAAGACCATGTACAATACATAGACAGAGTTCTAAGTAAATGTATACCCATCAATCTGAAAATTTCACTCAAAAAGTGTAATTTTGGCCAACAAGAGCTACTAGCTCTGGGACATAAAGTCTCAGGTCTTAGTCTGGCAATTGACCAGAACAAAGTAGCAGCAGTACTGCAAAAGCCAGTACCAAAGAACATCAAAGAGATACAATCTTTCCTTGGGCTTGCTAGCTACTATATAAACCATATCAAAAATTTTGCACACATCACTAGTAGTTTATACAAGTTATGTTCAAAAGATGTAGTTTTTGAAATAACCAAGGAGAGGAGGGATGCATATGAGAGAATTAAATATGAACTCACCAATGCACCAGTGCTCATCTTACCTGACTTTAAACTACCATTCAAGTTATATATAGATGCAGCATGCAGCCAAGGCTTAGGAGCAGCCCTTCACCAAAGACAAATTGTGGATGGTGAACCAAGAGAGGGTGTAATATGTTACATCTCTAGGCAACTGAAAGATTCAGAAGCCAGGTATGGGGCCACCCAGACTGAATGTCTATGTCTAGTCTGGGATCTAGAAAAACTCCATTATTATTTGGAGGGTGCAGTCTTTGAAGTCTACACAGACTGCACAGCCTTGAAGTCTTTACTAAACATGAAGACTACTAATAGACATATGCTGAGATGGCAAATAGCTATCCAGGAGTATAGAGGGAACATGACCATCATATACAAGGAAGTTAAAAGCCATACCAATGCAGATGGCCTCAGCAGATGGCCACTGGACAATGTCAAGAGCAATCCAGCTTATGACCCAGAAGTTGCAGCAAAAATCCCTATCCATTTCATGGAAATAGATAGGAGGAGGAACTTCAGATTTTCTGAATGGGCACCAGGGAATGGTACCCTTGACAGTGGAAACACTCATTCAGAAGGAACAGAAACTCCCATACTGGGAATAAGCTCCTCAGAACTGCACAATGAATACTTCAGTACAGTACAGAAGTCTTATTCCAAACACAAACAGTGTAGCATACTACTCCAACTCCTTCAACAAACGTACAGGAGCCCAAAACTGGAAACCCAGATGGAAGAACCCTGGTTGAGGGCCTATAAGGACAATAAGTTTTTTCTTATAGATGACCTGCTCTACCACAGAGAAAAGCACACAAGTGCACTCACAGTGGTAGACAGAGACCACATCTCATTGATCCTACAAGAATGCCATGACTGCCCCTACATGGGACACATGAGTGAAGACAGGACCAGAGAGAGGGTAGCAAGCACAGCTTGGTGGCCCAAGTGGGAACAAGAGTTGAGTGAATACATCAACAATTTTGAAAAATGCCAAAAGGCAAATAGGAAAGATGGGAAGAAGTATGGGTTACTTCAACACATAGAAGAACCCAAGCACCCATGGGAAATCATCAACATAGACTGGGTTACAGGACTTGTCCCAGGAGGCAAAGAAAACTACAATGCCTGTTTTATCATAGTTGATAGGTTCAGCAAGGGCATGAGGTGTCTACCATTCCATAAAGAAGACACAGCCATACATACTGCTCTGTTCTTTTGGAATAACATCATATCCACCTGTGGAGTCCCTAAGATCATCATTAGTGATAGGGACCCAAAATTCACATATGAATTCTGGACTAACTTATATGACATGCTTGGCACCAAACTTGCTTTTTCCACAGCTTACCATCGACAAACAGATGGCCTAGCTGAAAGGATGATCCAAACAATGGAGGACATCCTCAGAAGATTCTGTGCCTATGGCATGGAATACAAGGACCATGAGGGATACACCCATGATTGGGTTACCCTCTTACCAGCAGTCCAACTGGCTTATAATACAAGCCAGCACTCCACCACAGGTAAAACACCTGCACTGGTGGAGAAAGGGTGGAACCCCCTGTTACCTGTGGATCACTTGAAGAAGAATCTTCTAACCATCCACCCCACAGCCAAAGACTTCCATGATATGTGGAAGCAAGCCTGTGACACTGCTGCCAAATGCATAGCTGAGGCCAAAGAGTATAACAAGCAGAGGTGGGACAAATCACACATGGAACCTGACTTTAAGGAAGGGGACCAGGTGTTAGTGTCTACACTGAACTTCAACAATCTCAAGCAACCCAAGAAAATGAGAGACTCATTTGTAGGGCCCTTCACTATCATTAAGTTGATAGGGAAGAATGCAGTAGAGGTCAAGCTCACTGAGGAGTTTTCCAGGAAACACCCAGTCTTTCCAGTAAGTTTGGTCAAACCATACTTCCACACAGAGGAGGATAAACTCCCCTCCAGCAGAAAGAATCCCACACCACAAGAGATAGTGGAAGTGGAGGACTCCCCTGGACCTGTGAGTAAGATCATCAGGGCCAGGAAGATCAGACTCAATGGGAAGGATCAGAGACAATACCTAGTCAGATTCAAGAACCAGACAGCAGATAAAGACAAATGGTTGGCAGAAGATGCCATACCAGATGGGAACCTTCATTTAAGGAGATTCAGCGCCTCTAGGAGGACTGAACAGTATCATCAATGATGAGCCTTTTTTGGAGGGAGGGTATGTCAGCCTGTGACTCAAGACCAGAGCACAAGCATGACAGGAAAAATACCATAAACCAATGGTATAGCCAAGATACCACCAAAACATGGAGCTGAGCCAAATTACCTCAAAAGTTATCAAAGAAAAGAGGAAACTCACCTCTTTCTGAAAATATAAGTCCCATCACCATAGGACAAGAAATAACAAAGTTATTCCTGCTCAAAGTTATTGCTGAGCATAAACCTTAGCTTTCACCTCTCATCTAAAATCTAGAAGGAGAGGCTTAACCCCATCAAATGGGTATTCAAAATGAAGCTCTAAGCCAGGGCTATCCAATGGTACAATCCAAACTGAGCTAGCACCAATATTACTGGAGTTATGGTCGATTTCAGGCCAAATGAGGGTGAACAAAACATTCACCTCTCATCTAACTTCTACAGTGTTAGTGTGGGATACCTGAAGTGGGGTATCTTTGGAAAGAGCACAATCAGGGCTAACTGATGGTGCCATCCACTCCTTCATATCTCAACTATAACAGAATTTATGAGGCAAACAAGTTCAATACAGCTTTTTGCCCAAACCACACCTATGTACAAATAACCTTGTACATGGGATAACTTTGCCATATTTCATGATAACCATACCAAATTGGGTACAATTTTGTAGAGCGCATACAGGGCTATCCAATGAGCCAATTGCTAGGTTGATATCTCAAAAACTGACAGAGTTATGGCTGGTTTAAGGTCAAAATCCCACCTGCTGTCATATACAGCCTTACCATGGGATAATATCCCATAATAATAAATATGAGGTGTCAAATAGACGAAGAAGCATGTTTTTACTTCAATACCTCATATGTCAGCCAATACTGGGGTCCCATACAGTTTCTGTAAAGCATTCTACGGGTCATACACGTCAGAATCAGGCTGTGAGGTCCCCAGAGGAAAATTTTCACCCTGTATTGGTGAAAACCGCCCAGATGTGGTTTCAAAACCACATCTCAGCCCAATACAGGGTATACAGGCTGTTTGCAAACCACAAGCCTGTCCTGGAGAGTGAAAAATCTTCACTTCCTCTACGTGGAATGGTCTAGCAGCCTTTCTACCCCAATTTCCGGATAAAAGGAGGGCTTTTCACAGCCAAAATCATCTCCTCATCCTTCTCTTGAATAATCTACGTAGTAAAATGTCAAAAACAGTTTTACTCTTGGTTAATAATCAGGTATAATTATAAATTTAATTATTGTAGTCTTTTATTATTGTAACCCAACAGATAAAGCTGCCCCCAGGGCTTTCAGCAGCACTCACCACCACTATATCTCTATAGTAAAGCCCTAAAAACCTTAATTTAATCATCCATTATCAACTTTATTATCCTTTAAAACCATTTTTACTGTGTCACAGTCATAGTTTTAGTTGTAAATAGCCTTATTACTTCTTCAACATAGACTCATCCTGACAAAACTTCAACAATCTTAAAGGACCCAAGAAGATGAGAGACTCATTTGTAGGGCACTTCACTATCATTATGTTGGTAGGAAAGAATGCTGTGGAAGTGAAGCTCACAGAGGAGTTTTCCAGGAAACACCCAGTCTTTCCAGTGAGTTTGGTCAAGCCATACTTCCAAACTGAGGAGGGCAAATTCGCCTCCAGGAAGAAAATCCTCACACCACCAGAGATAGTGGAAGTGGAGGATTCCCCAGGACCTGTGAGTAAAATCATCAGGGCCAGGAAGAGCCGAATTAATGGGAAGGATCAAAGACAGTACTTACGCAGATTCAAGAACCAGACAGCTGATAAAGGCAAATGGTTGGCAGGAGATGCCATGTAAGATTGGAACCTTCACCTAAGGAGATTCAGAGCCTCTCGGAGGACTGAAAAGTCTCATCAATTATGAGCTTTATTTAGAGGGAGGGTATGTCAGCCTGTGACTCAAAACCAGAGCACAAGCATGACAGGCAAAATACCATAAACCAATGGTATAGCCAAGATACCACCAAAACATGGAGCTGAGCCAAAACAGCTCAAAAGGTATTATAAAAAAGAGGAAACTCACCTCTTTCTGAAAATATAAGGCCTATCACCATAGGACAAAGGATAACAAAGTTATTCCCGCTCAAAGGTATTGCTGAGCATGAACCTTAATTTTCACCTCCCATCTAAAATCTAGAAGGAGAGGCTTAACCCTATCCAATGGGTATTCAAAATGAAGCTCCAAGCCATGGCTATCCAATGGTACCAGCCAAACTGAGCTAGCCCCAACATTACCGAAGTTATGGTCAATTTCAGGCCAAATAAGGGTGAACAAAACATTCACCTCCCATATAACTTCTACAGTTTTAGTGTGAGATACTTAAAGTGGGGTCTTTTTGGAAAGTGCATCATCAGGGCTATCTGATGGTGTCATCAATTTTCCCATATCTCAACTATATCAGAAGTTATGGGGAAAACAAGCTCAATACAGCTTTTTTCCTAAACCATGCATATGTACAAAAATCTTGTACATGGGATAACTTTGCCATATTTAATGATAACCATATCAAATAAGGTACCATTGTGTATACCACATGAAGGGCTACACACTGGTTCAGTTGTGAGGTTAATATCTCAAGAACTGGAAAGGTTATGGCTGTTTTAAGGTCAAAATCTCTCATTCTGACCAATACAGCTTTATCATGGGATAATATCCCATAACCATGAATATGAGGTGTCAAATAGATGAAGGAGCTTTTTTTTACTTCAATACTTCATATGTCAGTCAATACTGGGGTTTCATACAGATTCTGTACAGCATTCTACACATCATACACGCCAGAATCATCCTGTGAGGTCCCCAGATGAACATTTTCACCCTGTATTGGTAAAAACTGCCCAGATGTGGTTTCAAAGACACATCTGAGCCCAATACAGGCTATACAGGCTGTTTGCAAACCACAAGCCAGTCCTAGAGAGTAAAAAATCTTCACTTCCTCCAAGGGGAAAGGTCTAGCACTCTTTCCACCCCATTTCAGGATAAAAAGGAGGCTTTTCACAGCCAGAATTGTTTCCTAATCCTCCTCTTGAATACCCTACGTAGTAAACTGTCAAAAACAGCTTAACTCTTGGGTAATAATCAGGTATAACTATAAACTTAATTATTGTAGTACTTATTATAGTAATCCAACTGCTAATACTGCACCCAGGGTTCTCAATAGCGCTCACCACCACTATTCTTCAATAGTAGAGCCCTTTCATTATATTATAAATTGTTTAATGAGATTGAAACTCTTATTTTGAAATCATTTCTATGTGTCACAGTCATAGTTTTAGCTGTAAACAGCCTTATTACTACTTCAACATAGACTCTATCTGACATCAATTGAAACTTACCACAAGTTGGAACATCTGGTACAAGCCTCACAAACATACACAATGCTTAATTGTATAGAACCAAACCAGCAAAAGGGATTGGATATACAGCTGGCAAATCAAGTATAAGTATTGTCATGGTGGGAAACCAACAGGCAAAAGTGACCTTAGATACAGGAGCATATTATACCTGTGTTGGTAAAAGTTATTTGAAAACAAATGTACCAGATTGGGAAGAAAACCTTATACCAATACAAAGAGTCAAATTTAGTAGTGCAAGTGAAAGCATGAAGTCCCTTGGAATAATTGACTTAATGCCCATTTTTCCTCATCCTTCACAATGTATCAGATTGAAAGTAGAATTTGTAGTAATGGACAACTGTACTAGTAGCCATTTTATACTTGAAAATGACTACTTTTTAACTTATGGCATAGATATCTCTAACCAAAAAGACAGATATTTTACCGTAGGAGACAATAAAAGACAAAAATTTGGCTTTTTCAATAACAAAAAACAAATTACAGTTATCAAAAATGAAGAAAAAAGTCCAGAAATGGGTTTTTTCATAACTGAACAGCTAAAAGAGGCGGAATTCAATCATGAATTGACAGTAAAAATGAAAGAAAAATTGATTGACCTCTTATTTAAATATAAAAATGCCTTTGCAACTGACAAAGAAAAACTAGGTGCCATAATTGGAAATCAGGTAGACAGAATTCTTAATGTAGAAAAACCTTATCCACCTCTATTGAAAAGACCAGCTTATCCAGCCAGCCCAAGAGCTAGAGAAGCTTTAGAGGTACACATTAAAGAACTAATGGACTGTGGAGTATTAAGGAAAGTAGGATATAATGAACAGGTAGAGGTCACTACACCTCTCATTATAACTTGGCATAATGGAAAATCAAGGATGGTAGGGGACCTTAGAGCTCTAAACATCTATATTATCCCTGACAGATACTTAATACCCAGAATCCATGAGACATTCACACAATTATCTCAGGCTAAGTTCATCACAGCCATTGATGCTCTAAAGGGCCTTCATAAAAATTTCTTAACAGAAAATGCCAAGAAACTAATAAGGATAATAGTCCACTGTGGAATTTTTGAATATCTTGGAGTTTCATTTGTTATAAAAGATGCATCATCCCATTACGAAAGGATGAGGAGAACCATATTTCCTGAAGAATTATAAGAAAGATGGCTGATTATTTAGATTGATGATATCATAATTTGCTCAGAGACTTGGGAAAGTCACTTATCAAGACTAGAAAGAGTCTTGCAAAAAATAGTACAAGTAAACATGAAAATCTCTTTGGAAAAGTGTCATTTTGCATACAGTGAACTAAAGCACTAGGACATGTTGTATCTGGACTAAGTTTGGTTATAGAAAAGATCAAAGTGGAAGCAGTATTATTGAAGCCAATGCCTCAAACTAAGAAAGAAATGAAATCATTTCTAGGATTTTCTGGTAATTACAGCCAACATATAAAAGATTTTGCAAGAATTGCTAAGTCATTGTATAATCTCTGTGACCAACAGAAATTCTATTAAGTGACTGAAGAAAGAGTTAAGGCATATGAAGAATTGAAAAATTCCTTAGCAAATACCCCATTTCTTCTAATGCCAGATTGGGAGCTACCCTTTAAGCTATACATTGATGCTTGTGGAGAAGGACGAGGTGCTTCACTACACCAGACACAAATGATCAATGAAAAACCTGTTGAAGGACCAAATTGCTTCATTTCAAGACAAATAAAGCCAACAGAAGCAAGTTATGAAGCAAGCCAAAAAGGAATGCCTCTGCTTAGTGTGGGCTATGGAAAAATTACACTATTCTTTAGATGGGACAGTGTTTAATGTAATTACAGATTGTAATGCTGTAAAATCTTTACTAAAAATGAAAGCCCCAAATAGACATATGTTATGAGGGCAAATTGCCATCCAAGAATATAGAGGAAATATAACTATAGCTCATGAATCTGGTAATACTCATAAAAATGCAGATGGTCTTAGCAGACAAGATCTGGCAAATATCACTGAAAATTCAGCATGGGTACCACAGGAATAGCACTATATAGAAGGCATATGTGTAACAGATATAGGCACAGAACTCTTCAACCAAGTTAAATAAAGCTATGAAATGGATAAAAGCTGCCATATCTTATGCCAACTTCTAATGAAAGACTGTAAAGACCCATCAATTTCATCAAAACTAGATGAAACATGGAAAAAAGCATATGATGAAGGAAGATCTCACCTGCTTGATGGAATCCTCTACCATAGAACTAAACATACATGTGTTATGGCGTTAACAGATAGAACTCTAATAAAAACTATATCATGTGAAAGCCATGATAGTGTTGCAGCTGGACATCTCTCAGAAGACAGAACACTAGACAGGGTACAAACCTTCTCTTGGTGGCCAAATTGGAAGAAAGATGTTGAAGAATACTGCCAAACCTGTGACAGATGCCAAAAAGCAAACAGAGCCACGGGTTAAAAATTTTGAATGATGATCCAAATACAAGAGCCAAAATTCCCTTCGGAAATAGTTCATATGGATTGGGTAACAGCATTACCTCCAGGAGGAGACAGAAGTTACAATCCTTGCCTAGTATTAGTTGACAGATACAGCAAAACACCAATATTTTTACCATGTAACAAGGATGATACAGCTATGGAAACAGCCATAATCATATGGAATAAAGCTACTAGCCACACAGCATTATTTCAAAACATAATAAGTGATAGAGACCCAAAATTCACTTCAGCATTATGGACAAACCTCCACAACCTGTTTGGAACAAAAATATCATTCTCAACAGCTTACCACCCCCAAACTGATGGTCTAGCAGGAAGAATGATACAGACATTAGAAGACATTATCGGAAGATTCTGTGCTTATGGCCTAGAGCTCAAGGATTCTGATGGTTTTACCCATGATTGGTGTACATGAATACAAGCTCTTGAGCTGGCATATAAAACATCAATCCATTCTTCAACTGGCAAGACACTTGCAATGCTAGAAAAATTTGGGAATCCAAGACTCCCTTATTATACCCTCAAAAAGGACTTAGTGGATATACACCCAACAGCAAGTAGCTTCAAGTTAATCCTTGACAAAGAAAGACACCATGCAAACAGACGTATGCAAGATTCTTTCAAGTATGCAAAAGAAAGATGGGATAAAAGTAATAAACCACCTGACTTCAAAATAGGAGACTTGGTCCTAGTTTTAACTCTAAATTTCAATAGTATACAAGGCCCAAAGAAATTGAAAGATTACTTTGCACAACCATTTATTAGAAAAGCACTACATGGACCTAATGCTGTGCAATTAGAGCTTACAGGTGAACTAATGAACAAACACCCAGCTTTCCCTGTCAGTCTGATAAAACCTTACAGCTCAAGTGACAAGGAATTATTTCTACCAAGAAATAAACCCCCACTTAAAATACCGCCTTTAAAACAAGTATAAGAAAAGAAAATTGTAAAAGTCCTTAAAGAAAGGAGGACAAGAAACAAAAAAGGGAATGCCTTGTAAGGTATGGAAATCCAACTCAAGAAGATGAATGGATACTTAAGAAGGATATAATAAATTCTGATAAGCTATTAAGAAGTTTCAGACATGAAAGAAAGCCTAAAGAATAGAGAAATCAAGCATTATTGAGCTTCAAGACTAACAAATTCTATTGAAGAGGTAGGAAAGTGGATGATATCCTAATTAACTAGATCAGATGGTGGTACAATATTTTTGGTGGTAGGGAATGTGAGCCTTTGAGATATGACCACATATCCAAAAAGGTCACAACAAAATTTCTGTAATAATTATACTTTTAATAACTATCTCAAAGACTAGTAAGAATACCATAAATAAGTACAAAATCAGAACTAATACAGAATGTAATGAGTAAACATGTGAGATAAATTACACTATTAGATTCCTCATGGTAAAATATACATATGGAAATTTTATGGCATATCTGAAAAGTCAATAATTACTGAAGAATAAGTAATAATGAGATTGGATGGTTTGATCATGATTTAATCATCACTACACCTTAACTTACTGATCATTTCTAGTAGATACCATCAGTACACGTCTACTAGAAGGCTATTGGACTCTAGGAGGGAGGTATTTACTATAAATGAAGCTCTTTTTCCTCTATTTTCCCCTCAGACACATACAAACATTAAAAAAATTAAATCAAAGGTAAAATCTTTTTATATTATCAAAGACCAAAGATAATCTTTATTATCATAATCATTTTTGATGTGATTACTTCAATTGTTCTTCTGTTTTGCTATAATTCTCTTAAAACCTCATTTCCATGTAAAATCAAGAAAATTTGTAATTTCTCTTATTTGTATTTGTAAATACAACTCAAATAAGTTGTATTTACATTATTAAGCGTAAATTCATCCAAAATTAGAATATTAAGAGTCAAAAGGAGGTTATTTTCTGTTATTATAATAATTTCTCTCTATTATTACTGTTAATAATTCTTCAATTAATATAAATAGTATTTATATGAATATATAACTTTAATATTGGTAATTTTATTGCTATTAATTGTTTTTTATTAATAAAATACAATTTTTTTACACCTTTATTATTTGTTGGTAACAATAATAAAGTCCTTTCAAATATACTAATTATTATATATTAATATATTTACTTATTATATTGTTTTTTTATAATATAAATCATATTCTTATATTTTTTCAATAATACAACTATTCTAAACCTTCATTATAATAATTATTTATTATTAAAATTATTTTTATCTTATTGAACTTATTTATAGGAACATTCAGAGTACAATAAGTAAAATATTATTAATTTTTACTTATTTTTTCATAGTCAAACCTTACATCATTACACATGGTTGTGACACATACCCCCATGTGGCTGAGGCTTGTTCCAGGCCCCCAAATTGAAAGAGTTCCGGAATATTATCAGCAAAATAATGATTTGGCTTACTTTTCTGTTTTGGGAACAGGTTCTGATTGGAAAGGCAGAATTTATTCCAGAGTTCAGCAAATGCAGTAGCATCATCCATTGAAACAGTCCAACCTTTTGCAAGGTTGATAGAACTAATCAAATGGAATGCATCCCTCATTAGTTCATTTGAAATTTCTTCTGATTTACCCATTTTTATCTGCACATTGGCCGAATTGTGTTCATCTAATGACATCTGTTGACTGAGAATTGAGAATGGAATATAGACCTTGTACAAGAGAGCCCATTATGCGGCTTTTAAACTTCCATGAGAGGGGGAACCCATTTTGTGGGGTACTCTTGTCAATTATGAGGGAATTATGGTATCATATATGATTTGTCTGAGATGCTCCAGAGCCTTAACCTTGATATTTTGATCACTCAGTGCACTGATATCCAACTCAGAGGGTATTTCTGAAGTGGGATGTAATCAGAATCAAATGAGGGAATCTCTTTAGAACCACTAGATGGATGTGGCGTGTGGGGGTGGGAATTGGGAAGTAGTGGGGAGTGACTCATTTCTTATTTTCACTGCGTCTCTTATCAGAGATCAGTTCTCTCTCAATGTGATTTGATCTAGAGAGCTTTTGGAGGTGATTGGAACTGAGTCTGAACTGCTGGTGTCATTGGATTTCCTGTGGGACCAGAAGTATATTTTTTATCTGGCCCCCAAACACACAATTTAAAAGTTGCATGATCCTTCAAAATTCCCAGTATTAAATTATGCATTATGTAAAGATTAACCATTCTGGTTGCATCCCAATACCAAATGTCCTCAAAAATTGAATATCAGCCTCCATATTCAGAGAAAATTGCTTGTCTTTGTTTTGGGGTTGTGCAAAGCCATCTTGCAATGGTTGATTCATTATTTGGGTATGTGCATGTGTAGTGAAATTGAGAACCAATTTCTTCAATTTGAGCTTTGTTAATAGAGCAAAAATTACAAAATATGTTGCCTGAATGAGAAATAAATCCATTCAGCTTGCACATGGCAACCACATCTGCAATTGCCATGAAGATGGCAACATAAATAAAGGATCCTGAAGGTCCCATTGAGGTGGGTGAAAAATGGTAACCTTGCCACAGTTCTTTGAGCTCCTTGATAAGGGGCATTAATAGCTAATTCAATTGAAGGGATGTTGGCTCCTTTGGACCAGGAATGAGTCCGGAAAGATACAAATTCTCTTCTTTCAATCTTTCATTTGAGGGGAGATTAAGGAAAACTAGCACAATAGGTCCAATGCTGGCCAAGCAGCTTGACTTTCCATGTGCATTAAACTAGTCCACATAAATTGAGAAGGCCAATGCACCAGGAATGGATATGAATGGGGGGTCATTGATATTCCTGGTGCCAGTGAAGCTTCTCCAGACCAATCCCTCCCAGATGTCTGATTTGAAGGAACCTTCAGGATTTTGGGATTGTTGATGTTGATGCAGAATTTCCATAATGCCAGCCTTCTGGAGAAATCTGGAAATCCAATTTTTGAATGGTTGATAAATGAAATTTTTTGTTGGGATAAATGTTTTTTTGATGTTGGTTTTCGTTTGGGTGCAGGGTTCAAGTAAATGGCCAACTTTTCCTAATGATTGTGTGCAAGGGGGATCATGTTCATTTGGTTCATTATGGCATTGACATTGGGGTTGATCATTTGTGACAGATTCAGCTGGTCTGTATTGAATACTGAAGGCTGTATTGACTTTCTGATGGAATGTATACCTTGCCAAATTAAGGAATGAACTCAGTTGAATGATCATCCCCTGGTATGTAATTGAAATACAGGGCTTCATAAATTCAGACTGTATTGAATGAATGTGGCTTCCAAGGTTGATTGTTGGGGCATTGAAACTTGACAGATTTTTTTGCAACTACCTTATGAATACCCCTTTAGAATTAACTGCCAGTACTCTCTTGGAGAAACACTGTTAGTGAGAAAATACAATGATGGCTGGATCGTGTCATTGATATTTGAGAGTAACACTTGTCCTTGAGCCTTGATGAATCCTCTGGATGACGTGATTCCTTGATGACCTTATGAAATGTTGAAATAACCTTTTGAAATTGGCGCCATTGGATTACTGGTGAAAAAAGATGAATAATGGTGTATAAAACCATTTATAACATTTTGGTTATTGGAGGGTGAAAGTGGCCAAGGGTCTTTGGAAGGATTCCAGGAGGATATAGGTGAAAAATGGGTTTTGGGTAGCTTCAGAATGTACCAAGTGTTTTTGGGAATTCTTTTCAAATACAGCTAACACAGCTTTAAAACCGTTTTTGTGCAAAGTGGGCAAAAAATGCACAAAATGAACAGAATTGCGCAAAGGGGGGCGAAACTGGTGATTAAGCTTCAAATGGCCTAATATGGCCATTTGTTCATATTTCCCATATTACATGGTAAAATTTCATAAAATGGCTGAATACAGCAAAATGCGCAAAATGTGAAAATCTTTATTTGAAGCTTAAAAATCCAAATACAGGATTTTGGGCTGTATTTTCCCTGTTGACTGGAAAATACATAAGACTTCCCAAAAGCAAAAATTGGCCAGGAGAGGCCTGATAATGATGAAGGGGCTAAAATGGACATAAAAGGTCAGAAAAGATGAAATGGCCAATTTGGCCAATGATTATGGATATGGTCAAATTGCTGTAAACTGGATATGGCATAGATAAGCATTATGGAGTTCCAAGAGGGGTATTGACATGGTTGTGACACCAAGACACCCAGAATGGCCATAATGTGCATATCCCTCAAGACTCAATCCATGGCCTCTGGCAATCACTAGAGGCCATCAGCCAACTTCAATAAGAGGTCTCCCCTCAAGATAATGGAGACTCCTGACCCAAGTCTGCGAGAACCAGGAGTGGTCCATATATGGTATTATATACCATTATGCACCATTTTTCCAAACAAAATCAATGGTGACACTTTCAGAACTTCAATATGCCTTTTTAAATCAATTTCCCAGATCAATCACCCATTTGGAGGGTAGTCTTCAGCCACTCTATCTCACAATCCATGGATGCTACCAGAAGACCATTTGAGGACCTCAGCTCCCTGGCTCTCCAGGTGTTGGGTATTTCTTTCCAATGGTATTCCCCCAAGAGAATACTGACCCAGGATTTCATTCAAGGGCAATTTCAAGGCATTGGTATTCATCAAATCAGTTTTCAAGGAATCAAGCACTCCTTGGACAACTCAATTGGTCCATACAGGCTGTATTCAGGCAACCTGTATGACATTGGCCATTTGGGCCCATTCATATTCCACTGTGGGAGCTCTAGTCACACAGTTCAATTCTCAAGATGGCCCAATCTGTATTGACCCAAATCAGTCAATACTGTTGGGTAATCAACCTTCCAGTACTGGTCTTCAACTTTTCACATATACTGACCACCTTTTCTTCCCTGTGGACCTTTCCTCCAGTTAATTAATATATTGGATTTATTTTTAATCTTATTTTCTTTTCATTATTAAATTAAATACTTATAATCTTAAGTAAGTCTTTTTCACTTCTTTCCCTGCATGTTAGGTGATATTGGTGGTCATATCCTTTACTAATTCCATTGTTCTTTCTGTTAGGTTGAAACAGGGAATTGGGGATTCATTTAGTTTTCTCTTTGGCCTTTTGCTTTGTTGATTATTCTTGGCCTTTGCCTTCATTATTATTCTTTGGAATATCTTGTACTTGCTCTTATTTACTTTGAAATAAATATATTCTTCTTTTATTCTTTTATCTTTGGAGCCCTCCAAGAGAGTTCCTGATTCCTTAGTGCCAGCCCACTCTTACATTTCACCAAGAGCCTCTGTTACAGCTGTATCAAACCTACATTTAGATAGACAAAATAATTTCCTACTTCATAGTTGTATTATTTTTCAGTGATATTAAATAAAATCAAAATAAAATGTTATTTTTTTTATAAGCATACCAATCAAAATGTTTCAGATTCAAAGATTTTTTGTTGAAATTATTATTTCTAAATCTTTGATTATGCCAAATTCCCCTAATTATTAATGATAATGAAAATCAATATACATATTAAAAGACAAACTGTTTATTATCATTTATTGCTTAACCTTATTCCTAAGACCAAGCTTCATTGATAATCTTGACCAAGCATGCTTTATCTTCACAATATGAGGTTTAAAGGTCTTTTTGCACCATTTGAACTTGATCTTGAAGGGTTGATACAGATTCTTGGTCTCATAGATTATTAATTTGTGCCTTATCCTTATTTCTTCTTTAGAATGGTGAATGAAGATCTTTCAGTGGGACATCCTGATAACAAAAATGAACGAGAAATAATCACAAGATGTCCTTTGGAAATCCCTTTGAAGCTTGGACATTTCAATGATGAATGTAACAGTTGTGGTGCATTGCATTGGCATAAAGGAAATAATCAGGCTGATAAGAGGAAAGACCAAGAAAATTTCAGTATTTGCTTTCAACATGGTTTTATAAAGCTTCCTCATTATTCTTTGTCAAGTGAAAAGCAACATCCATTCTTGCATGACATGTTTTTGAGTGAATCAATATGTAGGGTCTTACAATTATTATTTACATCCTAAAGAGAATTCTAACACATTATTTCAGGTGGAATAAAGCTTCGTAACCAATAGCAAACTTATAATAACAGCTTATCATTTACATAAGCAGGAGTTCAATTGGATAAAAAAGTTCAAGGACATGTGACCTACTTCTTTAGGGTTAAGGGTCAAGTTCATCATAACATTGGCTTCATTTTCCCAGAAAAGGTCCAAGCTGAAATGTTTGCATAAATCTTTGTTGTAGGTGATAGTGATATAACTGAGGTAAAAAATCAAACAAAAAATATTAATGCAAAAATCAGTCAGGATGTTTGGCTTTTTTGGCAAAAAATTCTGTAATGCAAAAATGTACCATGCAGCAAGGTCTATTATTGGAAATGAGCTAAGGTAAAAATTTGATCTTTGAAGCCTGGAAGGGCAACTGCTCAAAACAGATTCCTATAGAAAGTCAAGGAAATGAGGTAGCTATGGTAGTTACATATATTGCTGATAAACAGACACCTTGGGATATTGTGCTTGACTGTATGGGTAGCAAGTTGCAACATATTCAAGATTCTCATTCAGGATGCCTTGCATTAAGTTATCCAGTACTATTCACCTATGGTGAGAAACATTGGAATCCTAATTTCAAAGCCATAAACATGGAAATGCAATCTTTTTTGGACTTCTAACAAATGGTTTTTAATTATGGTCCTAAAATGTAATGATATTGGAATGTTATTCAGTACAAGGTGGCAAAGTCAGAAAAAGGAGTGTTATGCATAAATTTTGTTTGAATTTTGCAATATAACTTCACTTCTTCTTCATTCAAAGCAATTATATCAAGAATTTTTTGTTGACCTCTATATATGAATAGAGAGCAGTAGCCTACAATTGATCTGTTCCAATCAGCAGAAATTAAGAGTTCATATGTACCAAGGACTTAAAGAAATGCTCAGGGCTGGAGGTAATGTTGATGGTACAAAAAGATTTCTTTCCTCCAACATCCATTAGTGGTCCATGTGCAATGCTGCAGGTATATCAGGATGCTATGGCATTTGTGAAGTCCTATGGGAAACCTTAACTCTTCATTAACATTCCTGCTAATCTTAAATGGCCAGAGATTATGAATTACTTGAAGAAAGTCAAAGTTTCATCCGATTGGCCTGAAATAATCACAACAGTTCTTAGGATTAAGCTGAACGTTTTGATTTGATACTTAACAATAAAAAAGCATTTGGGTACCATTGGGTCATATTTTTACACAATTGAGTTTCCAAAACATGGCTAACCTCATGCCAATATCAACTTCATACTTGCCAAGAATTAAATTCCCAAGAAAATTTCACAAATTGATGCATTAGTCTGTGCTTAAATCCCCTATCCTTCTGAATAAAAGCAGATTTTTGACTTGGTGACAACAATGATGCTGCACACTCCCTGTAATCAGTAATCTTCATACTGGGCCTCATATGACTTTAAATATAGATCCTCAAAACCATTCACCAATAAGAATTTGATTTGTGATGATTCCTATCAAGCATACCAATGTCAAGAAAGTCACAAATCTACTAATTGTGGATATACCTATACAAATAGGGATGTAATACCATATAATAAGTACTTGACTCCGCAATATTAATGTCACATAAATATCAAAATACCTTATGGGATGAAGTAATTGAAGTGCCTATACAAATAAATCTGTAAAGGTTAACATAGGTCAGAAATAAATTTGGAATTGAATGATGAGATATTATCTTTTGTAAATTGCTGTTACATTTGTCCATCAGAAGTTGTGCTTAGCTTTTTAGTGTGTATTCAATATTTTCATACATTAATGAAGAAATCTTATTGACTGGGAAATTGTTTCAGTTTAATATCTCAGGTCCAAAGACTTCAATTCAATGTCTATGATTGCACCTTGGAAACAAGTGATTGATTGATTTTTGAGATGAAGAAGGGGCACTAAATCAAGTTTTGACAGGAATTTCAGAAAACAAAACATTAACTAAAGTTTTGTTTATAATTGACTTTATGCTATAGGAAAAGGTATGAGAGTTAGAAAACTATTGTCCCATGAGGTACCCTATTGCTCTTGCAGGGAAAAAAGGGAATAGCTGGTGAGAGTTAAATTTCAGGGATCAATTGAATGTGTGTTTTGTGACAAAGTAAATGAAGGTGAAATATACTACTTGGGCCTTCTACTTTTTCATAGGCAGAATATACACTCTTTTCCAGATGTGCAAACAAATGATGGTGTAACCTATCTGACACTCAGTCAAAAATCTGAAGCATTAGGCTAATCAAGTTCTGACAAGGATTTAAAAGAATTTATAACTGAAGCTGGTGCATTTGTGAGTGGTTCAAAGCTACAAGAAAGGTTTTTCATTATTTTGGCTCATAGCCCGCCATAAATTCCTTTGCTCTTACTTCATGAACACAGGGGGGCATTGTCAGATGACTGAAAGGTCTATCATTTCTTACCTATTGCCTCAAGAAATTCAAGATTATTGTTTGTGTCTTATTCAACAAGAATTAGAATTACCCAATACTGGATTTGCACAAGCCTGGATACATTTGTCATTTCCAGACCTTAGAAAATTTGGACAATATTGTGAGCCTGTGAGGTATGTATAACATACCCATAAGGCCACAAATAGCTTTATACACAGTTAAATTTGTCTTCAACAGAATTTTTAATTGAATTTAAAATGAAAAATAACAAAAAATAAGTATAACTTTCTTTTGGATAAAAAAGCTATAAATATTATGTCATTTCTGGATTCTACACCAAAAATAACCTAGGGTATGTCCATAAGGTGTTGTACCCAAAAACACTTGTTTCTTATGTTATTGGAAGATTTCAGAATCTCACAGTACTGATGTAACTTTTTTAACATTTTTTAAAAAATTGTTAAATTTAAGCTTAAATAAGCTTGTATTTGAAGTTGCATAAAGTTTATGCAAACTTACCAAAATTTTAGTTAGAATTGAGGTGTTGTGTATATTTACTTAATTGGCTAAGAATTTGCCATACAGAATGTAAATCCTGTGTGAGCTCAATTTAAAAGGGTTTACGGCTGTAGTATGGATTTAAATAAAGAAAAGGGCAAAATCCACGCAGAAAGGTGGGACAAAAGAAAATGACCAAATAGAGCTGGGGTACCCAACTTTTTGGATCTGCAAGGATTCAATTAAGGTTGTCCACCTGTATTGGGGGATTTTCAACCTTATTGAAACTTTAAGATTAGACTTTGATCCAACATTAAAGTTTAAACTGGTTTTATGTGAGCCTTTGAGATATGAACACATACCCAATAAGGTCACAAAAGATACTTAGAGCAATTATATCTTTAAGCTATTTATATTAAAATCACTTAGAATAATTACACATTAAAAATAATTACTTTAAAAATACAAAAAATACCATAAATTGGTACAAAACTTGGTTTAACTGAAACACCAATGGATCAACATGTGAAATAAATTATACCATTGGATTTGCCATGGTTAAATACACATATACCATTTTATGGCATATCTGTAAAGCCAATATTTAATGAGTTATAAGGAATAATACCTTATAAAAACCATAAATCCTTATTTATTTCAAGAACCAATGAGACAACATGTAAAATAAATTGTACCATTGGATTCCCCATGAAATTTCACACATAAAACAGTTAATGAGCTAATTACCAAAGTTAATACTTAAGGAATTAACCTGAATATATGCACTTTTTTGGTCAACGCATATATTCAAGGATCATAGCTAATATCTCTTAAACTATACAAGATAGAGTGATGAACAAAAAATAAAGTTACCACGTAATTACGGTAAGAACACAGATATGAACTTTATGTTACAATTTATAAACAAGGTTAAAACCTATGATGAAATATTGATAAAAATCAACAGAGCTGTTGACCACTTTGTCGTGAAAGTGGTCCAAACTTAAAATAAAGTACACAGTTGGATTCTACTAGTTCATTCGTGAAGAATGATGTAATTTTCATTATTAAATTCAGCGTATAACCCCCTGAAATCATGATTTGAAGTTTAAAATATTGAATTTCGGCAGAAAAGATGAGTTACAAGAAAAATCATCAAAATTAGAGTTTTGATTATGTAATGAAAAGCTCTTGGCAGCATAATAAGGTTATGTCAGGCTATCAGACTTCACTCTCTGAATTTCTGTAGCGTGTAAAACTTAAAAGTTATTAAAGATCAAAGTTTGAGCTTAAATTGAGCAGTTATGATCACCTACTGTAACCTTAAATTAAGTTTAACAGTCATATGAGTGATAAAATTGGTGAATAATATTATTTTATGATTAAAACTGATAAAATCCACGAAATTTGGGGTTCTGCCAAGCCTCTGATGTCATCAAACTTAGAATTATAGTGTTAACTCTAAATAATGGTGTAATAATGATGCAATATGGTTTGATCATGATGTAATCATCTCCAAACCTTAAAATATTGATCAATTCCAGTGGATATGATCAGTACACGTCTACTAGAAGCGTTCTGGACTCTAGGAGGGAGGTATTTACTATAAATAGAGCTCTTTTTACTCTATTTTCCCCTCAGACGCATCAAAAACATTAAATCCATTAAATCAAAGGTAATTTCTTTATTCTTTATATGTAAGACTATTATATTATTAAAGACAAAAGACCACTTTGCTTTAATCATCTATTTCGACGTGATTAAATCATTTATCTAATTGTTTTTGCTAAAAATCTCTCTAAAAACTCATTTCCACGTAAAAATCAAGAATACTAGTAATTTTTCTTTATTTTTATTGTAAATACAATTTGAAAAGGTTGTATTTATATTTTGTGGCGTAAAATATTTCAAAATTATTATATTAAGTGTTAAAAGTAGGTTAATTTCTCTTATTATAATAATTTTCTCTTTATTCTTATTTTAATAATTCTATAATTAATATAAATAGTATTTATATGAATTGATAACTTTAATATTAGTAATATTATTGTTATTAATTGTTTTTTATTAATAAAAGACAATTTTTTACGCTTTTATTTTTTTTTTTAACAATAATAAAGTGCTTTTAAATATATCAATTATTTTATATTGATATATTTATTTTATTATATTATATTTTATAATATAAATTATATTATTATATTTTATTAATAATATAATTCTTTTTACGCCATAATTATAATAATTCTTTATTATTATAATTATTTTTATCTTATTTATTTCATTTATAATGACATTCATAATACAATTAGTAAAATATTAGTAATTTTTACTCATTGTTTCATAGTCAAAGCTTACATTTTATCCCAATTCAGACAGGAATTTCAAGCTGCCAAAGGGTAAATCCCAATATGAAGGCTTGTATTAAAGGTTTTAAGAACTGTCAAAGCTTAATTAAGCTTAAAAAGCTTAAATAAGCTTAAAATTTTAAGGTGGCAAGCATTAAAACCTTATCAAAATTTAAGGTTTGGTGTGTATTTCTATTTTACGTGGAAAATAGCAATAACTTCAAAAATTCATTAAAAATCCAATTCTTAATGGATTTGCTTGAAACTTTTACACAGCTTTCCATTTAATATTATCTATATATAAATGAAATTTCAAGTATCTTTTATAAGTAAATTTCCTGGATATTTAGCCTGGAAATTTACTCTTTGAATTAAAGCTCAAAGAAAATTATAATTTCTTTAAAAATTAATTAAAAATTGAGTTTAAGAGATTTCTGCTTAAAACTCTATTTTTAAGTTGTTCATGTGATGAATGTTAACATAAATAAGTTTCTTTATATTAAAAACTTAAAATAGTTATTTTAGATGAGCATTAAAGTTACATGGAGTTAAGAATAACACTGATAACTTTAAAGTGGAATTAAAAATAAGTTACCTCAAGTTAAGAACTTTATTTTTAAGCATGGTTTTTCATTTTTGACCTGAGCACGCCCTCCATATCCATTATGAATCCTGAGAGCTGCTCTGAAGACATAAAAAGAGTCTTTTCATCACTGTTTTCGTCCATCATTCATTATCAATCCAATCATATTAGAAATTTAAACAGGTAAAGTTTAGTTAAATATAAAATCTTATTATTAAAGCAATTCTTAAGTTATGTTACTCTTCATTAATCAAAATTAAAGAATTGAAATCATAGAATTTAGATTATTGTTGTAATCACCAATAATATATTTTATTATATAAAATTATCACCTTAAATATCTTCTAAAAATCCACAAATTCCTCTTAAAAGATCTTTAATCATAATTTTTATTATAAAAACTTCTTTTGTCTTTAAAAATATTGATTTTTGGCGTGTCTTTAGCTTATAATTATTATTTAATATCATAACTGTTTTTGTTTAACTTGTTGTATTAAATAAATATTATAAGTAAGTTTTCTCTAAAGTTCTATATCTTTTTTTATCTAGTATTAGTTTTTTTATATAGAATTTTTCTATAAGAATTATTTCTGCACAATGTGTGTTTTAATTCTTTTATCAATAATATTTATATTATTTATAAGTGGTTAATATTCATGTTTTCCGCATGTAATTGTCTCATTAAGAGCTTTACACTTCTTATTGTTATAATTGTCAGTGACCATAACAATAATAGAATAGCTATAATTTATGATAATTATTATATTTTTTTATTATTATATCTTTATAATAATCATTAAATTTAATTTTTTTGTATAATTATTTATAATAATTATATTTAAATTTGTGGTTATAATATTTTATTGTATTATATATTTCTACTGAGGACAGTCATAGTACTCTTAATTTTGCTACTATTATCAAGAGTTTCATAGACAAACCTTACAAATATAATTAAAGAAAGAGTTCTTCTTGGGCAATGATGGTGAAGCTTACAATTCTGAAACCTTAAATAAAGAGAAAACCACAATATACAACAAATATTTTCAAGCAGGCCTTTCAGGTTCACAATATTTAGGCTTTGTAGTTGGTCCAGGTGTGTCTGGCAAAACTTATCCTTTGAGCTGTTTAATACACAAGTGTAAAGAATTTAACATGAAAGTAGAGTCATTATCTGCATCTGGGATGGCAGCCCTACTCTTGATCAATGGAACAACAGCACATTCAGCATTTGTAATTCCTCTGACAGTGCATGAGGACTCAGTATGCAGCTTGATGCCAAAAGATCTTTGTTCAAGCCATCTTGAATCAGTGGATATAATTATGTGGGATGAAATTTCCATGCAAGAATGACATGCAATTAAAAGTGTTGATCATTCACTCAGAGACCTAAAGAAGAGCTAAAAGCCTTTTGGGGTATATCTGTTTTATTTTAAAGTGATTTCAGCCAAATTTTGCCTATTGTCAAGCATGGTGGGATATATGATAAGGTATCATCATGTATCAAAAGTTCATACATTTGGGGATTTTTAACAAAGGAATTTTCAAGGGAAAAATTATGATTGGGAATTGTAAAAATTATGGGAAATCATGAGACAGAACAGTTTGCAAAATGGCTTTGAAATATGGGTGAAGGAGTATACCAAGAATCAGACATAGCAACAATAGACATATCCTTATTAAATGTGATTCATAACAAAAATTCACAATTTCTCTCTGCTTCTCGAATATACTTTGTTGACAGTGACTTGCATAAAATTTTATTACAAGATTCATTCAATCAGGCAGGGTCATATTTTTTGAGTTGAGCAATTATTACACCTTTGAATGCTAGCTTCCATGGGATTAATGCAACACTTTTACAGTCAATCAGGAGTTTCAAATTCATTTCAAGCTCTATTGATTTAACTGAAGGTAAATTGCAAAAGGAAGTTACTGAAGAGATATTGAATGCAATACAAATTCCAGGGTACCCAATGCATATGCTAGAGCTGAAGGTCAGGACCCCAGTAATTTTATTGAGGAATCTCAATATTGAAAGAGGCTCATGTAATGGAACAAGACTCATGATTCAAGAAGCAAGGCCTCATGTATTGATATGTAAGATACTTACTGGCTTTGAGATGGGTGAGACTGTGTTAATACCAAAAATCAAGTTATATCATCAAGAATCAGAAGAATATGCTATATCCTTTAGTAGATACCAATTCCCTGTTGTTTTTTGCTTTGCAATGACAAGTAACAAAGCGCAGGGTCAATCATTTGACTATGTGGGTGTATATCTCAATACAAATGTTTTCTCTCATGGACAATTGTATGTTGCTCTTTCAAGAATGCAAGATCCTAAAAAGCTTTTGGTGGGAGTTAATGGCAAAAGTCCTGGGTTCAAAATCACAAATGTGGTAGTTGGAGATATTATTTCATGAAATAAATTGTTTATATTAATTTTGTATAATTGAGTAATATTCCAGAGTACATGTCAAATCCGGCGAAGCCGATCTGAAGTCTAGTTTTATATTGAACTTTGATCAATTTTAAACAGTTTATTGGCAAAGAGAAAGAGAGAAATTTTTTCAATGTATTTATAAAATGAGTCTAGATGATTCTTCACCTATACAATTAGAGCTTTTCTACACTCTTTTGTTCTTTCGTAGTTGATGAAGTACTTTCAATCTAATTCTTGATGCTTTCTTCTTTCTTTTTGTTTATTGTTATTAATAGTAGGTGCTTTTATTTTTACTATCTTATTTTACGTTCTTTCTATACTAATATCCCTACAAATCTTATACCCAATCAGCTCATCTAGTTCTTCTAAAAGCTGACTTTCACTTTTGAAAATCGTTTCTCGGACAGAGGGGTACTATCATTCGGGGCAATGCTAGATTTGGTCGCGTGAAGATGCGAATGAAATTGTATGAGCAAGTAATCTGAAAATGATGACCTGGATGTTGGCATTGTTGATAGCGCACTTGGATAAGTGCAAAAGGAAATTACGTATGACTTGTGCAAGATGTGCACTCTGAATCGGACCGGGGATGATGAACAACGTTTGTGTGAGCAGGCTGTCTTGGAAGCGTTCAAAAGGCAGCTAGCTACTCACGAGCCCAGTTGCTTGGAGGAACGCAAAATCCTGTAGGTGAACTACCAAAGCCGCTCCAGGGTGTGGGTCCGGTGTAGGCCTCTGGGGCAAAAACCATTGGCCTAAGCAAAAGGGATAAAGAGATCGCATGGTTATATGAGAATGTTAAGCTTACCATAAAAATTTGGATACCGGGAGTGTCTGTAGCGTTGCATGTGGGCAGACGGCAGTCTTAGGTTCATGTTAGGTCGAGCTTGTTAACGTATAAGCATATTCATCCAGAAATTTCTATACAATATCCTTATACACAAAATATGAGACATTGTAAATAGTATTTAACGACTACTCTGCCGTTAGAAAGAAACTCCCTCAGGGGAGTTTTCTCTGTTAATTAGCCTGCTCACATTTTATATTTTACTGTTTTTGTATCAGGTTATGGGCCATTGTTCCCACTGCGTATAAGTAACCAACACCACCGTAACTCAATCTGGCAACTCGTTCGGGCGAATCTTACAGCATGTCCGACAAGAAGTATGACCTAGATGACCTCAGAGCAGCGCTATTTAACTCAACCACTCAGTCAGGTGCCCGCTTCAGGCAACAAGTAGAAATCAATCGCCTGGGCGAAGGCATTACTCCCCGCTTGACAAGCGATGGCATGAACTTTCATTGCTGGGCCAAGTCACTGACAAGACTGGTTGAAAGAACGCATGGCGAAAAAGATTATTTCGGGACTGAGGAAAACAATCCCGACTCCGAAAGAAATGCAGAAATCAGAACATATATCAAAAAGTCCATTGCTATTGATCTAAGTAATTCAATCAAAGAAGAGGACAAGGCAAGAAAAGTATATTATCTCCTGAAAAAGCAATTTGAGAAGCCTTCTTGGTCTCATGTCATGAACCTAGTCGACGACCTAATCAATGCACCTGAAGCATACGATAACCTCAACAAAGCTTTTGCGACAACAAAGTCGACTGTCGGCAACCTGCGTTCAGCCATTGGCTCAGCATGGACAGACGAGACTATCACAGCAATTTTCTTTCATCTGCGTAATAAGAAACATTTTCATCAGATCTCCACTGCATTAAACTCGAAAATGTCTTTAGAGGCAACCTACAAGATCAAAGCAGGCAATATTCTCCATATAGCTCAACAATTTCAAAAGCGGAGAACAGAGCCTTCGTATGACCATTCTCTGAGTTTGAAGGCGGCAAGTGGGTTGGCAACACCGCAACACCTCCGTCATCAATTGGCACCACAAAAAAGCAAGCAACCATCAACTCGAATTCCTATCTGCCAACAGTCCGAGAGCTGGGCACAGTATCATCTTAGCCCACCATTCCCCTGCCTGCACTTTTTTGAATGGGGTCATTGGGTTCAAGACTGCAAACGGAAGAAGGCTGAGCTACCAGCCGTCGAAGATCCGCGAAAGAAGAACCCAAATGCAATCCTGAAGAAGTTGTCTGTTTTCTCTCACCCATGCATTGCTGAAGTGCCCCTCTTATCATCCATCCAACAGGCACCAGGAGACACCTTGTTAGTTCTTCTTGATTCCGGTGCCACTCATCATGTCACCGGAAATGCTACCCTCTTCAGTGAATACAAAAAAATTGACCTAACTTTATCTGTTGCATCAGTGAAGCAACACCTGGTTGTAGGGAAGGGTGTAATCAATTTGGCCTGCCCATCTGGTAATCTCAGACTCACGGAAGTACTTCTGTGAGCCTTTGAGATATGACCACATACCCAATAAGGTCACAAAAAAGACTTAGAATAATTATACCTTTAATATAATTATATTAAAATTACTTAGAATAATTATACATTAAAAATAATTACTTAAATATACAAAAAATACCATAAATTGGTACAAAAATTGGTTTGACTTAAAAACCAATGAATCAACATGTAAAATAAATTATACCATTGGATTCCCCATGGTAAAATAAACATATACCATTTTTATGGCATATCTGTAAAGTCAATATTTAATGAGTTATAAGGTATAATACCTTATAAAATCCATAAAACCTTATTTATCTCAAGAACTAATGAAACAATATGTGAAATAAATTGTACCAGTGGATCTCCCACGAAAATCCACACATAAAACAATTAATAAGCTAATTTCCAAAGCTAATACTTAAGGAATTAACCTGAATATATGCACTTTTTTGGTCAATGCATATATTCAAGGATCATAGCTAATATCTCCTAAACTATACATGATAGAATGATGAACCAAAAATAAAGTTACCACGTAATTACTGTTAGAGCACAGATATGAACTTTATTTTACAAATTATAAACAAGGTTAAAACCTATGATGAAATATTGACAAAAATCAACAGAGCTGTTGACCACTTTGTTGTGAAAGTGATCCAAAGTTAAAAAAAAGCATACAGTTGGATTCTACTAGTTCATTAGTGAAGAATGATGTAATTCTTATTATTGAATTCAGGGTATAACCCCCTGAAATCAAGGTTTGATGTTTAAAATATTGAATTTCGACAGAAAAGATGAGTTACAAGAAAAATCATCAAAATTAGAGTTTTGATGATGTAATGAAAAGCTCTTGGCAGAATAGTAAGGTATGCCAGGCCATTAGAATTAACTCCTTGAATTGCTGTAGCGTGAAAATCTTAAAAGTTATTGAGGATCAAAGTTTGAGCTTAATTGGAGCAGTTATGATCACTTACAGTAACCTTAAATTAAGTTTAACAGTCTTAAGAGTGATAAAATTGGTGAATACTATTAGTTTATGATTAAAACTAATAAAATCCACGAAATTTGGGGTCCTGCCAAGCCTCTGATGTCATCAAACTTAGAGTTATAGTGATAACTCTAAATAATGGTGTAATAATGATGTAATCATCAGCAAACCTTAAAATATTGATTGAATTCCAGTGGATATGATCAGTGCACGTCTACTAGAAGCCTGTTGGACTCTAGGAGGGAGGTATTTACTATAAATAGAGCTCTTTTTACTCTATTTTCCCCTCAGACGCATCAAAAACATTAAATCAATTAAATCAAAGGTAATTTCTTTATTCTTTATATATAAAACTATTATATTATTAAAGACCAAAGACCACCTTATTATAATCATCTATTTTGACGTGATTAAATCATTTATTTAATTGTTTTTGTTAAAAATCTCTCTAAAACTCATTTCCACGTAAAAATCCAGAATAATTTGTAATTTTCTTTATTTTTATTGTAAATACAATTTGAAAAGGTTGTATTTATATCTTTTGGCGTAAAATATTTCAAAATTATTATATCAAGTGTTAAAAGTAGGTTATTTTCTCTTATTATAATAATTTCTCTATTATTACTCTCTTAATAATTATCTAATTAATATAAATAGTATTTATATTAATTCATAACTTTAATATTAGTAATATTATTGTTATTAATTGTTTTTTATTAATAAAAAGCAATTTTTTACGCCTTTATTATTTGTTGGTAACAATAATAAAGAGCTTTTTTAAATATATTAATTATTTTATATTAATATATTTATTTATTATATTATATTTTCATAATATAAATTATATTATTATATTTATTTAATAATATAATTATTTTACGCCATAATAATAATAATTATTTATTATTATTATATTTTTAATCTTATTTATTCAATTCATAAGGACATTCAGAGTACAATAAGTAATAAATTAGTAATTTTTACTTATTGTTTCATAGTCAAACCTTACATTTGGGGGCCTGGCCGTGATATTTACTTAAAAGAACTTTAAAAAGATTCTAATTGGGTTTATCCAATAATAAATTATATAATAATTTTATATTTTTTTATTTTGAAAAGCTATTGAGGCATTTGGAAAGCAATTGTACTGTCTTACATGTGGTTTTTCACATCCTTAGACTTGCAAGAACTTTCTTTGAGTGACTCTAGTGATTAAAAAAGATATTATATAAATTAAAAATAATTTTTATTATAATTTAACTTTATAAAGAATCATATTAATTTTTATTTTATTCCTTAAAAATAAAAAATATAAAAAATATTAAAAAATATTAAAAAATATTAAAAAATATTAAAAAACAATAAAAAAAAGTTATTTTTATTCATTTTTATTCATTTCTTTATTCATTCAAGATATTAAAGCAATTTCTACGTGGAAAATTGCCATATCTTACCAAAAATAACACTTCTTATAAAAAGACTTATATTTATTTGTATTTTTTAGTGTTTGAAGATAACCCAACAGAAGACAACCAAGCTACTGTTGAGAGATTGGTGGAAGAAGCTTGTCAAAGTTCTCCAACAACAGTTATCACCAAAAGAAAGAAAGCTAAGAAATTAGACTTTCCAGGACCCACCATTCAAGACTCTGAAGGTGAGCACCTCCTTTATAATTGCCATAAAAAGAATTTTTATCCTAAAATACTTTTATTTCTTATTTTCTTAAATTATGACTACCAGAAGAGGTTCCCAATACTCCATCCAATCAGATGGAGCTGGACTCAGAGGTAGAACTGATCCCTCAAAAGGGAAAAGAAAGGGCAATATCCCCAGTGGAACAGAATCCACACAAGGAAGTGCCTTATCCCAAAGGCAAGTCCCAGAAATGCCCATGATATCTGAACCTGAATTGGAGCTAAGTATGAGTAACTCAAATAGGTACAAATCACATTCAGAGGGCTCAAATAGACATCTACATGAGCCAGTACAAGCAGTATTACACAGTGTACAAGGACAAAGATTGGGAAATGCTGCCTCAAATACACCAAGGAGTGATGAACTCCTGGCACATCCTGAAAAAGTTCCTCAAAGAGGAGGAGATAGTGAAATACTCCAATGGATGGAATCCACTGTCATCCAAACCTCAAATCAAAAAAATCAAGGATTACCATACCAAAAAGAGGGAGGCAACCAAGGAAGAAGCCCCAGTAGCTTCTACCAGCAAGCCTCAAGCCAGCCCAATTCCCCAAGAAGGGAAGAAGAACAAGAAAAAGCATTGGAGGAAACCATATTCCCCAAGCTACACGATCCCAAGAATCCAAAAGGATGCCATGGACAATGTTTTCAACATGGCCAGAACCTTGATGGAATTCAAGGACAAGGAAGAGCAAAGAATGAGACAACCTCATTTCCCAAAGAAATAACCTTGTCCAAAGATGTTTTAAATACTTTAACAGAAATTAAAAATAGTATATTACCTCTAAAAGAAATTAAAGATAGTTTATTATCACTACAAGAAATAAATAACAATTTATCTTCTTTAACAAAAATTGTTGTGCAAAACAAGAAAGAAATTGACAACATTAAGTTTATTGTTGAAAATAATAAACCAAAGAATTTAATTGACAATACTCAAAAATTAATACAAGGACAACAAGAATTGTATAAATACATAAAAGATATCAAAGACAAGACTTTGACAATCAATTATGATTTGAGTATTGACAATCTTACAGAAAAATTAAATAAATTAAGTATTTCTGTAGAAAAATTTGAAGAAAAGACTTCATCACACCAAAAATTACTTTTGGACCATGTGGAAAAAAGTGATGTAGCAAGAATGCATCTGAAAGATGATATTCAGAGTGAAATAAGGCTTATTACTGAAAAAATGGATAAAATTAATGAGGATAATTTAAATATGCCAAAGTTATCAACTTCATTTTCTCATATAAGAAGCCCTGTTAAAACAAAAGAGGAATTATCAAATCCTTTCATAACAGACTTGAGTCACCAAGATAATAACCAAGTCTTAATGAAGGAAGCACCTCAATTGAAGGAATGGCCAACATTCACAGGAGAAGGTGAATATGACCACATGTCATTTATTAAAACAATTGACATGTTACAAGAGGACTATGCCATACCAGATGAATTAATCACTGCAAGATTACATTCATTGTTTGAGAAATCTGCAAAAAGATGGTATTATGGCATAAGACAAACAAATGGTAAAAATACCTGGTCTTGGTGGAAACAAGAAATAATCACCAAGTGGGCAAATGATGCCTGGAGGTATAAGATAGAAAATGCATTTGAAAACTCTTTCTTTGACCCAGAGAAAGACAAACCTTTCACTTGGTTCTTGAAACAAGTTGAAAGGCTTAATGCAATGTACCCAGAAATGTCACAAAAGATGGTTCACATGAAAATACTTAAAAAATGTGGAGGGGAGCTAGAACATGCCCTAAGAAGCAGATGTATAGAACCATGCTCCACAGAAGAGTATATAAATGCACTAGAAGATATAGTGACAAGAACAAAAATTGGCAGGACTTGGAAAAAATTGGACATTGAAAGCCCAAATAAACCATTTATCAAAAAAGATAAATCAAAAGAATCCTTTAAGCCCAATACATCCAACAATAATGAGCAAAGAAAATGCCATAAATGTGGAGGTATTGGACACTTAGCCAATAATTGCCTTAAAAAAGCAAAGATTAATGAAATTGTGGAAACAGAAAACCACAATGACAAAGAAGAGGAATCTGACTCTGAAAAAGAGACAGAGAGTCAGAAAGCTCTGAAAGTGATGAAATCAATATAATTAATGCACAAATTAATAATATTGATATAATTTATGAAGTACTGGATGTTAATTCAAACTTACCACAAGTTGGAACATCTGACACAAACCTGACAAAAATACAAGATGCCAAAATGTATAGAACCAAACCTGCAAGAGGAATGGGATATACAGCTGGAAAATCAAGTATAAGTATTGTTATGGTTGATAACCAAGAAGGAAAAGTTAACTTGGATACAGGAGCATATTTCACTTGTGTTGGCAAAAGTTATTTAAAAACCATTGTCCCAAACTGGCAAGAAAAACTTATGCCAATACAAGGTGTCAAATTTAGTAGTGCAAGTGAGAGCATGAAGCCCCTTGGAATAATTGATTTACCACTAATTTTTCTTCATCCCTCACAATGTGTCAGAATTAAAGTAGAGTTTGTAGTCATGGACAACTGTACTAGTAATCATTTCATACTTGGGAATGACTACTTATCAATCTATGGTATAGATATCTCCAACCAAAAAGACAGATATTTTACCATAGGAAATAACAAAAGACAAAAGTTTGGCTTCTTAAATAACAAAAAACAAATCACAGTTATTAAGAAGGAAGAAAAAATTCCAGAAAAAGAACTTTTTATATCTGAACAACTTAAGGAGGCAGAATTCAATCAAGAATTAACAGAAAAAATGAAAGAAAAATTGATTGACCTCTTATTGAAGTATAAAAATGCCTTTGCAACTGACAAAGAGCCACTAGGAGCCATAATTGGACATGAAGTGGATATAATTCTTAATGTAGAAAAGCCTTACCCACCTTTATTAATAAGACCTGCTTATCCAGCCAGTCCAAGAGCTAGAGAAGCCTTAGAGGTGCACATTAAAGAATTAATGGACCTTGGAGTATTAAGAAAGGTTGGACATAATGAACAAGTAGAAGTTACTACACCTGTCATTATAACTTGGCATAATGGAAAATCAAGGATGGTAGGAGACTTCAGAGCCCTGAACACCTATACCATTCCAGACAGATATCCAATACCAAGAATCCATGAGACATTGACCCAATTGTCACAAGCTAAGTTCATCACAGCTATGGATGCTCTTAAGGGTTTTCATCAAAATGTTTTAACAGAAAATGCCAAGAAACTACTAAGAATAATAGTCCATTGTGGAATTTTTGAATACTTAAGAATGCCATTTGGGATAAAGAATGCACCTTCCCATTATCAAAGAATGATGAATACCATATTTCCTGAAGAATTATCAGAAGGATAGTTAATTATATATATTGATGATATCATAGTTTGCTCAGAAACTTGGGAAAATCACCTTACAAGACTAGAAAGAGTACTACAAAAACAGTCCAAGTGAATATGAAAATTTCCTTGAAAAAGTGTCATTTTGCATATAGTGAATTAAAAGCACTAGGACATGTTGTATCTGGACTTAGTCTAGGCATAGACAAAAATAAAGTAGCAGCAGTACTACTCAAACCAATGCCTCAAACCAAAAAAGAAATGCAATCATTTTTAGGATTTGCTGGTCACTATAGACAGCATATAAAGGACTTCGCAAAAATTGCCAAATCCTTATATAAATTATGTGACCAACAAACAGTTTATGAAATGACTGAAGAAAGGGTCAAGGCATATGAAGAATTGAAAAATTCACTAACAAATGCCCCATTTCTTCTAATGCGAGATTGGAAACTACCTTTCAAACTATACATTGATGCTTGTGGAGAGGGATTAGGTGCTGCACTTCACCAAACACAAATTATCAATGATAAACCAGTGGAAGGACCAATTTGTTTCATTTCAAGGCAAATAAAGCCAACAGAAGCAAGGTATGGAGCAAGCCAAATGGAATGCTTATTCCTAGTGTGGGCTTTAGAAAAACTGCATTATTATTTGGATGGCACAGTATTTGATGTAATCACAGACTGTAATGCTGTGAAATCACTATTAAACATGAAGACTCCAAATAGACATATGCTGAGATGGCAAATTGCTATCCAAGAATATAGAGGAAATATGACTATTGTACATAAATCTGGAAATATTCATAAAAATGCAGATGGTCTTAGCAGATGGGCTTTAGCAAATACTCCTGACAATCCAGCATGGGTAACACAAGAAGAGCACCATATAGAAGGAATATGTGTCACAGACATAGGCACAGAATTCTTTAACCAAGTTAAAGAAAGCTATAAGACAGACAAAAATTGCCATATCTTAAGCCAACTTCTAATGAAAGACTGCAAAGATCCATCACTTTCATCAAAACTAGATGAAATATGGAAAAAGGCATATGATGAAGGAAGATTCCACCTCCTTGATGGAATCCTTTACCATAGAACAAAACACACATGTGTTATGGCCTTAACAGATAGAACACTAATAAACACTATTTTACATGAGTGTCATGATAGTGTTGCATCTGGACATCTCTCAGAAGATAGGACACTAGAGAGGGTGAAAACCTTCTCTTGGTGGCCAAATTGGAAGAAAGATGTTGCAGAGTACTGCCAAACCTGTGACATATTTCAAAAAGCCAACAGAGCCACAGGAAGGAAATTTGGAATGATGATCCAAATCCAAGAACCAAAATCCCCATGGGAGATAGTTCACATGGATTGGGTAACAGCACTACCTCCAGGAGGAGACAGGAGCTATAATGCATGTCTAGTGTTAGTTGACAGGTCCCATGTTCTTACCATGTCATAAAGATGACACAGCTATGGATACAGCCATAATGATATGGAATAAAGTCATTAGCCACACAGGCTTATTCCAAAATATTATAAGTGACAGAGACCCAAAGTTCACTTCAGCATTATGGACAAATCTACATAACTTATTTGGGACAAAGCTATCATTCTCAACAGCTTACCATCCCCAAACTGATGGTTTAGCAGAAAGAATGATACAGACCTTAGAGGACATGATCAGAAGATTCTGTGCTTATGGGCTAGAATTCAAAGATTCTGATGGTTTCACCCATGATTGGTGTAAACTGATACCAGCACTTGAACTGGCATATAAGACAACAATCCATTCTTCTACTGGCAAAACACCAGCAAAGCTAGAGAAAGGTTGGAATCCAAGACTTCCTTATGATACCCTCAAAAAGGACTTAGTGGACATACATCCAACAGCAAGCAGTTTTAAGATAATGCTTTACAAAGCAAGACACCATGCAAACAGATGCATGCATGACTCTTTCAAATATGCAAAAGAAAGATGGGACAAAAGTCATAAACCACCTGACTTCAAAATAGGAGATTTGCTATTAGTATCAACTCTTAACTTTAATAACATAAAAGGACCAAAGAAATTGAAAGATTCCTTTTCAGGACCATTTATGGAGAAACTTCATGGACCCAATGCTGTACAATTGGAACTTACAGGTGATTTAATGAATAAACACCCAGCTTTCCCTGTAAGTCTTATAAAACCTTACAGCTCAAGTGACAAGGAATTATTTCCACTAAGAAATAAACCCCCACTTGAAATTCCCCCTTTGGAAGAAGGAGAAGAAAAAAGAATTGTAAAAGTCCTTAAAGAAAGAAGGACAAGGAACAAAAAAGAAAGAGAATACCTTCTAAGGTATAGGAATCCAACTCAAGAAGATGAATGGCTACTTGAGAAAGATATAACAAATGCTGATAAACTACTGAGGAGGTTTAGACATGAAAGAAAATGTAAAGAATAACAAAATCAAGCATTATTGAGGTTCAGGACTGATAAAGTCTAATGAAGAGGTAGGACAGTGGATGATACCTTAATCACACATATCAGATTGTGTTACAATCTTTTTTGGTGGTAGGGAATGTGAGCCTTTGAGATATGACCACTTACCCAATAAGGTCACAAACAAGACTTAGAATAGTTATACCTTTAATATAATTATATTAAAATTACTTAGAATAATTATACATTAAAAATAATTACTTAAATATACAAAAAATACCATAAATTGGTACAAAAGTTGGTTTAACTTAAAAGCCAATGAATCAAAATGTAAAATAAATTATACCATTAGATTCCCCATGGTAAAATACACATATACCATTTTTATGGCATATCTGTAAAGTCAATATTTAATGAGTTATAAGGTATAATACCTTATAAAAACCATAAAACCTTATTTATCTCAAGAACTAATGAAACAGCATGTGAAATAAATTGTATCAGTGGATTCCCCACGAAGCCCTACACATAAAACAATTAATAAGCTAATTTACAAAGTTAATACTTAAGGAATTAACCTGAATATATGCTCTTTTTTGGTCAACACATATATTCAAGGATCATAGCTAATATCTCCTAAACTATACATGATAGAATGATGAACCAAAAATAAAGTTACCACGTAATTACTGTAAGAACACAGATATAAGCTTTATTTTGCAAATTATAAACAAGGTTTAAACCTATGATGAAATATTGACAAAAATCAACAGAGCTGTTGACCACTTTGTTGTGAAAGTGATCCAAACTTGAAAAAAAGTATACAGTTGGATTCTACTAGCTCATTCGTGAAGAATGATGTAGTTTTTATTATTAAATTCAGGGTAAAACCCCCTGAAATCAAGGTTTGATGTTTAAAATATTGAATTTCAACAGAAAAGATGAGTTACAAGAAAAATCATCAAAATTAGAGTTTTGATGATGTAATGAAAGGCTCTTGGCAGCATAATAAGGTTATGCCAGGCTATCAGGTTTCACTCTTTGAATTGTTTTAGCGTGAAAATCTCAAACGTTATTGAGGATCAAAGTTTGAGCTTAATTGGAGCAGTTATGATCACTTACAGTGTCAACCTGTGACTCAAAACCAGAGCACAAGCATGACAGCCAAAATACCATAAACCAATGGTATAGCCAAGATACCACCAAAACATGGAAGTGAGCGAAATCAGCTCAAAAGGTATCAAAAGAAAGAGGAAACTCACCTCTTTCTGAAAATATAAGTCCCATCACCATAGGACAAGAAATAACAAAGTTATTCCTGCTCAAAGTTATTGCTGAGCATAAACCTTAATTTTCACCTCTCATCTAAAATCTAGAAGGAGAGGCTTAACCCCATCAAATGGGTATTCAAAATGAAGCTCTAAGCCAGTGCTATCCAATGGTGCCAGCCAAACTGAGCTAGCACCAGTATTACTTGAGTTATGGTCAAATTCAGACCAAATAAGGGTGAACAAAACATTCACCTCTCATCTAACTTTTACAGTTTTAGTGTGAGATACTTAAAGTGGGGTCTTTTTGGAAAGAGCATAATCAGGGCTATCTGATGGTGCCATCCACTTCCTCATAACTCAACTACAAAAGAAGTTATTGGCCAAACAAGCTTAATACAGCTTTTGACCAGACCACGCCAATGTACAAGAATACTTGTACATGGGATACCTTTGTCATATTTAATGATAACAATGTCAAGTTGGGTACCATTGTGTAGAGCTCATACAGGGCTATTCAATGAACCAACTTTGAGCTTGATATCTCAAAAACTGACAGAGTTATGACCATTTTAAGTTCAAAATCCCACCTGCTGTCATATACAGCCTGACCATGGGATAATATCCCATAATCATGAATATGAGGTGTCAAATAGACGAAGAAGCATGTTTTTACTTCAATACCTCATATGTCAGTCAATACTGGGGTCCCATACAGCTTCTGTACAGCATTCTACGCGTCATACACGTCAGAATCAGGCTGTGAGGTCCCCAGATGAAAATTTTAACCCTGTATTGGTGAAAACTGCCCAGATGTGGTTTCAAAACCACATCTGAGCCCAATACAGGGTATACAGGCTGTTTGCAAACCACAAGCCTGTCCTAGAGAGTGAAAAATCTTCACTTCCTCTACGTGGAAAGGTCTAGCAGCCTTTCCACCTCAATTTCAGGATAAAAGGAGGGCTTTTCACAGCCAAAACCCTTTCCTCATCCTGCTCTTGAATACCCTACGTAGTAAACTGTCAAAAACAGTTTTACTCTTGGGTAATAAACAGGTATAATTATATATTTAATTATTGTAACTCTTGTTATAGTAACCCAACTGGTAAGATTGCACCCTGGGTTCTCAATAGCGCTCACCACCACTATTCTTCAATAGTAGAACCCCTTAAATATCTTATAAATCATCCTTTAAAACCAAAACTCTTATTTTAAATCAATTTTCTACGTGTCACAGTCATAATTCTAGTTGTAAATACTCTTATTACCACTTCAATATAGACTCAGCCTGACATACAGTAACCTTAAATTAATTTTAACAGTCTTAAGAGTGATACAATTGGTGAATACTATTAGTTTATGATTAAAACTAATAAAATCCACGAAATTTGGGGTTCTTCCAAGCCTCTGATGTCATCAAACTTAGAGTTATAGTGATAACTCTAAATAATGGTGTAATAATGATGTAATATGGTTTGATCATGATGTAATCATCATCAAACCTTAAAATATTGATCGAATTCCAGTGGATATGATCAGTGCATGTCTACTAGAAGCCTGTTGGACTCTAGGAGGGAGGTATTTACTATAAATAGAGCTCTTTTTACTCTATTTTCCCCTCAGACGCATCAAAAACATTAAATCAATTAAATCAAAGGTAATTTCTTTATTCTTTATATATAAAACTATTATATTATTAAAGACCAAAGACCACCTTATTATAATCATCTATTTTGACGTGATTAAATCATTTATTTAATTGTTTTTGTTAAAAATCTCTCTAAAACTCATTTCCACGTAAAAATCCAGAATAATTTGTAATTTTCTTTATTTTTATTGTAAATACAGTTTGAAAAGGTTGTATTTATATTTTTTGGCGTAAAATATTTCAAAATTATTATATTAAGTGTTAAAAGTAGGTTATTTTCTCTTATTATAATAATTTCTCTATTATTACTCTCTTAATAATTCTCTAATTAATATAAATAGTATTTATATTAATTCATAACTTTAATATTAGTAATATTATTGTTATTAATTGTTTTTTATTAATAAAAAGCAATTTTTTACGCCTTTATTATTTGTTGGTAACAATAATAAAGAGCTTTTTTAAATATATTAATTATTTTATATTAATATATTTATTTATTATATTATATTTTCATAATATAAATTATATTATTATATTTATTTAATAATATAATTATTTTACGCCATAATAATAATAATTATCTATTATTATTATATTTTTAATCTTATTTATTCAATTCATAAGGACATTCAGAGTACAATAAGTAATAAATTAGTAATTTTTACTTATTGTTTCATAGTCAAACCTTACAACTTCACTGCCCTGATATTCCTGGAACGGTGATTTCAATTGGCAAATTTGTGAGAAATGATGGGGGGTGAAATTTGAGGAAGGATTGTTCAAATTAATACAAAATTCTTGTACGCACTATAGCTCGCTCAAGGGCAACAGATGGTTTTTGTGTTTGGGCGGTAAAATGTATTGCAATGCTATATCAGATTACTCAAAAGATGTCTTGCGTCTATTACATCGACGACTTGCGCACTTATCCCTAAGAACAGTAAGGCGAATGCAGCGGCTTCAAAGTGCTAGAGGGCTGCCTCCTCAAATCGTCATGAATAATGAACATCTTTGCCGATCTTGTTTGCTAGCCAAAAGCAAACACTCACCCCTGCAAGCCGAATCAAGGCAAATAGTACAAGCGCCAGGGGACGTGGTGGTGACAGATCTCATGGGGCCTTTTCCAGTCTTGATGGACAAGAAGGTATATGCTCTCCTCGTTCAGGATCATTACTCTTCTCTTACAACTTTCTACCCTTTGAAGGCTAAGTCAGAGGCGGCAAATTTTATCATTGGGTGGATCGAGAAATTCAACAATCTCACAAAGTACACCGTTAAGCTTTTGCAATCAAACAACGGTGGGGTATTCTCATTGCAACACCTGAAAGAATATCGGGACAGCAATGGAATAGTACATGAAAGGACAATCCCACACAAGCATCATCAAGCTGGGAAAATCAAGAGAATGAATAGAACAATAGCCGAGGCCGCGCGGTCGATGTTAGTGGATTAATCTCTGTCAATTGAATTGTGGCCCTATGCGTTTCGTCAAGTGGTGTGGGGTTTCAACCGAGTCCTTCATGGCACCTCAATCTTAACCCCATATCAACAGGTGACAGGAAGGACGCCAGACTTGACTCCTTTGTCACATCGGCATTGCCGAAGATGCCAAGGGTTGGTTGTTCTGGGACGACGCGCAAAGGCAAATAGTGAAGGGGGCCTTGGCAGTATTTGACAAGAACGAGAGACAGGTTGTCAAGGGCAGAAGCCTGGAAGTCAGTACAATACACATTCAAAATATATTTGATCCTTCAATGATCAACAAAATTGGATATCAAGATGAGCAAGTAGAGTTAATGAATGTATCTGCGTCTCTTCACTCGGATGCACCTGGTAGTTATGGAGAGGCGCTCGCCTTGGCCGACCGGCAAAAGTGGAGGGAAGCTATCTCAACCAAAATTGCTAGCATGGATAAGATGGAGGTGTGGACGGAAGTGCCGAAGAATGCGGCATCCTTGGTTCTGCGCACAAGGTGGGTGTTCACAGTCAAGAGAGACCTGGCGGGAAGAGTAACTCGATATAAGGCAAGAATAGTCGTGCAGGGTCACCGGCAAATGAAGGGCCTCAATTTTGATGAGACGTTCACTCCAACGCCAACATTCACCAGTCTGCAATGTCTTTTTGCTGCAGCGTCGAAATTCAATTGGCCAGTTCAAACTTTTGACGTGACCACAGCTTACCTACACAGCAATGTTGAGGAAGATGTCTATGTTTGACCTCCACCAGGAATGTGCTTAAAAGAAGGAGCGGTACTCAAGCTGAGGAAGGCACTATATGGTCTGAAACAGGCAGGGAGGTGCTGGTGGAAACACCTGAGCTCAATCCTTAGGGATATGGGTTTTGTATCAAACCAGGAAGATCAAAGCTCGTACGTGTATAGAATGGGAAATGATGTGGCTATGATGTGGGTACATGTTGATGACGGGGTATTGACGGCGAATAGCAAACAAGTTTTGGATCGTTTGAAGAACGATCTGCAGGCTAGACTTCAATTAAAGTGGGACAAGGGCATACATAGTATAGTGGGGGTGGAGGTAGCTCGAGATGGGGGACGATTTTTTTTGCATCAGCCGGCACTCATTGACAAAGTGTGCGGGCTAAAACCAAGTAACATCACTGCATTGCAACCCCTTCCAGATATGGACCTCGAATCGAATCCAGCTACCAATAGCGATCGCGAGTATTTGTCCTGTATTGGGATGCTTCCATACCTGGCACAGGCGACAAGACCTGACATCATGTTTTTGGTGAATTACCTGGCAAGATTCTCAATGGGCACAACAAGTAAACATTGGGTGGCGCTTGAACACCTGATAAACTATTTAAGAGGAACAAGAAACAAGAAGCTTGGAATTGAAACAGACAAGAGAGAAGCAGGTTTGAAAATTTTTGTGGATGCAAACTGGTGAGGAGAAGGTTCAAGGTCACAACATGGGTTTATAGGGTTCTTATGGGGGGTGCCAATTTCATGGATCTCAAAACGACAAACCACCGGGGCGAATCTCGTGTCAATCGTCGGCGATTGACTTCACGTCAAGCAAACGTCAAGCAGGATAAAAGTCGAGCTCACGTCAAGCAAAAATCAAGCGAACGTTGAGCACACGTCCTACTCTTGTCTTACACCAAATCCTGTGACATCCAATAATATTCGTTCCCCTGTGCCTTCAACTCAGATTCCTCACCACCTGATCATCCCACAACCGTCCGATGATTGGTAAAAATTACACCAGAACCGCCTGTTTGCACACACACACATCAAAGATGTCCTTCAGCCAGTCTTGATGTAGGCGGGGGGTTTGACTTCACCAGGTCATCCATGAAGTGCGCGGGGGCGGGTGCGTTTGCGTGTGCATTGGCGTGTGCGGTTGCGTTTGCGTGTGCATTGGCATGTGCGGGTGGGTGGGCGTGTGCATTGGCGTGTGGGGGTGGGTTTGCGTGTGCATTGGCGTGTGGGGGTGGGTTTGCGTGTGCATTGGCGTGTGCGGGTGGGTTTGCGTGTGCATTGGCATGTGCGGGTGGGTTTGCGTGTGCATTGGCGTGTGCGGGTGGGTGGGCGTGTAAATTGGCGTGTGCGGGTGCGTGGGCGTGTGCATTGGCGCGTGCGGGTGCACATGCGGGTGTGGGTACGCCAAAGCCGATTCCGCTTCCAACATGATGATGGCGCAGTTAGAAATTTTGGATGCTGTGAAAGGTGAGTGTGTGGGTCATTTGATCATTGGACTTGGCTCATTCACACTGTACCCAATGTCAAAATAGTAAGTTCTTTGTGGCAATGTGAAATAATGGGCTCTGCTTGTCACAATGGCATGTCTCTGTCACTAAATTTTGAGGCAGTTATTTCACTAGCAAAATTGCTAATGAATCTGAGAGATTTGCATTTTGGTAGACTAAATATCATGAAATAACGGCTTTATCATTACAAGCAGTCCACATGACAGAGCTTTGTTATCATACAATCCACAGTTACCTTCTATTTCTTCTTCTGATATAATCAAGTGTCCATCATCAAAACCAACAGCTTTATAAATATTGAGATACGGCCAATCTGGTAGGAAATTCACATCAATTTTCAAAGTTTTTAAAATCAGAAAGCTATCTTTAAGTATGCTAGAGGGCTCAGAGACTTTAAAAATGCTATTAATAATACCAAATTGTCGGGAGTTGCCCCTCAGAAAACATATCACACTGTTGCTGACATTTTTGCATTCAGTTGAAAATATATTGTCCCCCATATTAATGTTTGAAACTGGAAAATACCAAGGTGAGACAATCCTTGAAGTGGGATGACTTGTGGATTGCACGGTATTGTCTAAGCTGGTCCAATCAACCATTTCCCTTGTTGCATGAAAAGTCTGTAAGTACTCAACCAGGCAATCATAATTTTGTTGGTCATGGCGGGATGGCTTGTTATATTTATGGTGATTGAACACGGCAGGTGGCTGTGATTCGAAAAGCTGTTTTATTTCACATGGCACAGATGGGGATTTCAGGAGAACGGAAAGGTTGGAACATCGACAGATATGTTGAGGTAAGGTTTTATCTATATCATCTATTCAGAGTTGCAAAAAGTTAGTCTTATTCAGTTCAGGTGTTTAATAAATGTGAATGTATTGATCTTATTAATTGACGTACATATCTTGTTATTTGTTGGCATCTTTGCAAATACTCCAATCAAGCACTCATAACCCCATGTGGCTGAGGCTTGTGCTGGGCCCCAACGTTGGAAGAGTTCGGGAATATGATCAGCAAAATGATGATTTGATTTACTTTTCTGTTTTGGGAACAGGTGTTGATTGGAAAGGCGGAATTTTTTCCAATGTTCAGCAAATGCAGTCGCATCATCTATTGAAACAGTCCAGCTTGTGGCAATGTTGATAGCACTAATCAAATGGAATGTATTATTGGCTAGTTCATTTGCAAGTTCTTCTGACTGACCCATTTTTCTTTGAGTGTTGGCAGATTGGTGTGCATCTAATGACATCTGTTGACTGAGCATTAGAAATGGAATATAGACCTTATATAAGAGAGCCCATTCAGCGGCTTTTAAGCTACCATGAGAGGGGGAACCCATGTTGCAAGGTACTCTTGTCCATGATGAGGGAATTATTGTCTCAGATATGATTTGACGGAGATGCTCCAGAGCCTCACCCTTGATCTGGTGATCACTCAGTGCAGTGATATCCAATTCAGAGGGTATTTCAGAAGTGGGGATGTAATCGGCATCAAATGAAGGAATCTCCGCAGAACCACTAGATGGATGTTCTGTGTTAGGGGTGGGCATTGGGAAGTAGTGGGGAGTGGCTCATTTATTATTTTTGCTGCGTCTCTTCTCAGGGAGCGGGCCTCTCTCAATGTGATTTTATCAAGAGAGCTGTTGGAGGTCTTGGAATCTGAGTCTGAACTGTTGGTGTCATTGGATTTCCTGCGGGACCTGAAGTAAATTTTTTGATTTGGACTCTGGAATGCACAATTTGAAAGTTGCATGATCCTTCAAAATTCCAAGTATTAAATTATGCATTATGTCAAGATTAACCATTCTGGTTGCATCCCAATACGGAAGGTCTTCCAAAATTGAATATCGCACTCCATACTCAGAGAAAATTGCTTGTCTTTGTTGTGGGGTTGCCTGAAGCCATTTGGCAATGGTTGATTTATGACTTTGGTATGAGCGCGTGTAGTGAAATTGAGGACCAATTTCTTCAATTTGAGCTTTGTGAATGGTGCAAAAATTACAAAAGTGGTTTCCTGAATGGGAAATAAATCCAGTAAGCTTGCGCATGGCAACCACATCCGCAATGGCTGTGAGGATGGCAACACAGATAAAGGATCCTGATGGACCTGTTGAGGTGGGTGCAAAATGGTAACCTTGCCATAGCTCTTTGAGCTCGTTGATGAGTGGCATTAATAGATAATTCAATTGAAGCGCAGTTGGCTCCTTCGGACCAGGGATGATTCCTGCAACATAGACATTCTCGGGCTTCAATCTTTCACTTGGGGGGGGATTAAGACAAATAAGCATGATAGGTCCAATGCTAGCCAACCGGGTTGACTTTCCATGTGCATTAAACCAGTCCACATATATGGAGAAGGCCAATGCACCAGGAATGGACATGAATGGGGGATCATGGATATTTCTAGTGCCAGTGAAGCGTCTCCAGACCAATCCATCCCAGACATCACATTTGGGGGTACCTTCAGGGGTTTGGGATTGTTGATGTTGATGCAGAATTTCCATAATTCCAGCCCGCTGGAGGAATCTGGCAAGCCAATTTTTGAATGGTTGATAAATGAAATGTTTTGTTGGTATAAATTTTTGCTTCATGTTGGTTGTGTTTTGGGTGTGGGGTTCAGATGAATAGATGAATTTGCCTAATGATTGTGTGCAAGGGGGATCATGATCATTTGGGTCATTATGGCGTTGACAGTGGGGTTGGTCAGTTGTGACTGATTCAGTAAGGCCATTAAGAGAGAAACATTGAGGACAACATATATAGTTTTGAATCACTGGCTCCAATTGGAGATGTTCAAATATGGTACTCAGATCTTGAGGTATATGGAATGCAGGAGCGGGGGGACCAGCTGAGCTTGAGATACTGGACTTGATCAGCAGGTTCAGGGCGGGGTTGAGTATGCGTGAAGCCCTGCGGGTTAAATTATACCTTAATGATAGAATGGCAGATATTATCATTCCTAGGTCTTGTGGGGGAAGGGTTTGACTGCCACTATATGGTTTCTGTGCAGTTGAATTGAGACCCGCTGGAGTTGAGAAAGTGCTTTGGGTCAAACGTGAATAATCAGCTGGGAAGATTTGATCCAATAGAATTTGTGGGCACCCAGATCCTGATGCAGAAGAAGGGATGTTTGGAAGAGATTTGGGTGCAATGGTTGATTTGAGCTTTTTAATGTGCTGTTTATATTGGAAAGGTGTGAAGGCAACTCCAGGCCTATCACCCTCAGGGGAAGAGTGTGTTTGAGTTGAGCAGTGTTGACACATGCATATACGCATTGAGGAATAGGGCCGGGTTGTCATTGTTGCAGCAATTGGGAGTATGGTTGGTTTGTGTAAAAATATCTATGGGTGATGTGAAAGTGTTTAGGAGTGTTATTAATTGGAAATAAAATTCAGTGATTATTTATGAAGGGGGAGATAATTTGAGCCAGCTGAGGATTTTATCCCATTTGTAATGGTGCATGAGCTGCAGTGGATAAAGTGTAACATGTCTCATCTGGATGGCCGAATTGGTTAGGCGTTTAATTGGGTAAAATGCCATGCTGCTCAATGCTCATACATATTCTAGTTTATTTACACTTTGCAATAGTGCGGGTTTGACCATTGAGGGGGTTCCATTAGTGAAGTGTTACCAGTGAATTGAGGGGATTAACATTTAATCCATGTACGCTGGCACGCCATTGTACATGGTTTAAACCTTATTACAGACATAACTATATAGCTCTATTACATAAGGGGTTGGAGTGCAGCTAAAGTCTTGGTATTTGGTTTGAGTGCGGCGGGCTTTGAATCAGTTGGAATGTGATTTGGATTTTCTTGCCTTTCTTGAAAAGGTGATGTCTCTTTTGTGGGTAAATCCTTCATGAATATACCCCTTTACAGATGTACAATGTTGCGGAATTTCAATGCATATATTGGCAGTTTGGATAATTCACAAAATGTGACAATGGGGAGGCGGAAATGTTACCAAATATGATTACTTATGGATTATGGGTCCCCTTTCAGATCAAGGAAATATCACATTATATGCTGGTAGGCCGTGCAGGGTGGTTTCCGACAAAAGCGGAGGAGCTCAAGAGGAGGCAGGGAGGATTCTCCTCAAAAGAGTCTTATCCGACTTCCACACAACACTTGGTTCCAACTATTCATAGAATGTCTCTATTCTAAATTTGAAAAAATCTCATATCATATCCCTCTATTTTATCACAATACTGAACTGTTTTATCAAGTTAAAAATATTACTGTACTTTTTCGGCCCTTATGTCATCTTCCAAGTCACATAAATCCCGTTCAGGTTCTGTTCAAGACTCAGATAGTGAATCTAGCATAGAATATGTTCAAACACAATCACCATTGAGTCCCAACATTCCTCTCACAACCCCTATTGCATCCTCAATGAATGTATCAGGTCTTAACATTGATGTGGGAAATCCGAAGGCTCCAACTTCCAGCACTTGGGCGATCCCAAATATTTCTGTCACTCCAATTCCCCCGAATCCCACTAATACACAAATGCATGTGTCTGAGGGGCCGGAAGGCACACCTCAAATCTCATCAAACGCTAATCCCCAATCAAAATTTCCACGTGAGTTCCTCCTTAACCCCAGTCGGAATCCAGTCGCCTCCCAGGATCCCTTTGGACAAAGTCAACAGCCAACCCTCAATATTCCATCAGGATCTCAGGCTCATGTGGGAAATGAAAGGCGCGTTGATGGCGGGCGACGAAAAAGACCTTTGGAAAATGTAACTTGGAGCGGTCTGTCGGAGGGAAATCCAGGATTGACGCTTCATCAAAGTAAGTCATTTTAATTTGGGAGTAGAAACTTATTCACAATTTGATATGTATGTTTCATGGGTTAGATATGGCACCTAAAGGCAAGTCAGTCCGATCTCAGGAGCCAATTGAAGATTGTGAGTATGACCAGTCTTCATTAATTTTTTGATGTGTTAACTGATGATGTGCATGGCAGGTGATGAACTTTATGCATCTTCACCTCTGGTCCATAAAGAGAAAGTCACTGGACATCATCATCCATATGCCTCCAAACCAAGAATGGGTCATGCCAGTACATCAAGAGAAAGAATTGTGGATGATGAGGATGAGAACATGTCTCCGACTCAAAGTGAAAAAAATGATGAACCAAGGAGGGACGATTTCACGGCGCATGATCATGGCACTCAGTCAAATAATGAGTTCACCCATCCTCAAATGGGCCTTGCCCAGAGTATGCTTGAACAATCCGAGGTCAGACAGCAAAGGAACCAGGCTCGTAAAGCTCACAATGTGGCGAAACGTGCAAGCCAGAAGGAGCAACAAAAATGGCTGAAAGCAGAACTTCCAGAGAATGTCCATGGAATGAGATCAGCCGTACATGCAAATTGCCTGTTCCTACTCAAAGTTAGGGATAAGGATTTTTCCTCACTACCAGCACCACCAAGCACAAAAGAGCGTGAAATTGCAATTCAAGTGGCTGGTCATCTCGGATATGTCCCCAAGGATGTTTTCAATGAGCCATCAACACAGGTTCAGTCTCAGGGTTTCCAAAGCTACTGCGAAAATGAGCTCCACAAGCTAGGACTAAAGCGATTCACTTGGGACTGGGAGAGCTCATGGCAACATCCGTTCAATGAGCTGATGTCTATGGTGTTTTACCGTACATTCCGTCTTGCACTTGTCAGCACCGAGTATCATCATTACTGTTGGAACAAGGATCATAATAACTATGGGGTCGTGGCGGCTTTAATGGAGCGATATTTCACTTATTTGAAAAGAGAATGGAAGTCTATTCAAAAGGATGCCGAGTATTTGGTTAAAAAGAAGGAGAATCAAAAGCTCGCAAAGATTCGTCAAAGGGTTAGTTAATGTATCTCTTCTTCATTGTGAGCAAAGACTGATGATGATCTACTTCATTATGTGCAGACCTGTGAGCGCCGTCGTGAATGGTGTGATACGGCTAAATTTCCCATTCTAGCATCACAATTCAATGACCCTCGAGTATGTTCAGATACTGAGGAGGTACTGGAAAATGGCCGTCAAGTTTACCGCAAAGTGGGATTACGCTGGCGCTCCCAGTTATTTAATGAATTGGTATTAAAAATTGATCGAGACATAGAGTTTTGTAATTGCATTAAAAAAAAGGGTAAAAAAACTATTGATAGATTGCCAGAATTACGATCGACAGATGATGGTGATATTCCGGAAGGCTTATCATTTCAGGTATTTGATCAAGATTGGCTCAAAGGCTGTAGTAAGATGCAGACTAGCGCCCTCAAAATACTTGACATGCCAGTTATTAGGCCGAATGGTGATGCTCTGCAATAACTTAGTAATATAAATGTATAGCACCGTTACAAAATGTCATTTTGTGAATTATTTGTGCAGGTGTAATAAAATCTGATTATTATCTCTTAAGGATGCAACAACTTGCTAAATATGTTAGAATATAGACAATATGAATTGAAATGTATCACCGTCTCCCTTAGCAATAATACTCTATTGCTAATTTTCATTGAGGAAATATTGAAGAAGTTCGATCCAGCTCATGGTGTTCATAATTGTGGACCTGTGCCAGAGTCAACAGGGGTTATCAACTTTGTCAATCACAAATTATATAATATCAGTAAGGCTCACGCAGTTAATGATTTTTTCTTTTCTTGGACCTATTGGTGATTGGAATATGGCATTCCCATAAGGAAGGATTTCAGAATAGTAATACAATCAAGTGAAAGATGAGCTTGAAAGGTACCTTCCGCATGTTGACCTCAACTGAATGAGGAGTGATATAGTGGATGACCTGTACAGGTCGTTGTTGGCCAATACGATGTAGACGATCAACAGCCTGAGCCTCAATGGCTGGGTTCCAATTGGGCTCCTGGAAATGTGGATGTCAGGGTCCGAAAATCAGGGGAGAATTTGGGGGGGAAACTCACCATTAAATAGACTTTATTAGCACAAGTTATATTGAGGCCAGTTCCAGCCGCGGCAATGGATGCAATCAGTACTTCACATTCAGGATTATTGAAGAAATTCTCAAGCGCCTTGTCCTGCGCTCGTGGTGTATTTGTTCCATCAATTTGTGCTGAAAGGATAGAGTGATGGGCAAGAGCAATACCAATTCTACAATATAAAAAAGTCAGATGGAGTCAATTGGTAATGGATGCATATTAAAATTAACGCACAAATCTAGAAATTGGGTCCATTGGGTATAAAAAACCGATTTGGTTGGACCACACCTTGTTTGTTTGTTCTTCATTAAGCTTTGTAGGAGGTGTGCAATTTTACTACTCATCATGCATGTTTCCACATCCACAATAGTTTGTGTGATTGTTGGCGAGTTATCCTGAGTGCTCCTGCCCTTGGGGTCTTCCAACTCCGCCTCTGCAATTGTGTTAAGCATGATGTGATGGTTACAAAATATTCGCAGCTTATTAATATTTCTGAAAAACTCTCCTGGTCCTTTGCTTTTGGATGATAGGAATTCTTCATATAATGTGGAATATTCTTGCTGCATGGTCGGGTTGAGTGGGAGCAGCTCATAATGATGGCTAATAGTGGGGAGGGATTCAAGATGTGTGGTTTTGGTGCGGCGCAAACTTAAATGCCGCAATGCCAAATGTAAAATATCATTGCAACCTTTTGAAAGACTACTCAGGATGAATGGTGACCAGTTATCTTGATCGGCGCTCTGTGGTTGAGTGATGAATGATATTATGCCCAAAAGGTCATAAATGGTGTTGTGAATAGGTGTGCCCGTTAAGCATATTCGACGGGATGAAAGGAGGCTATTAATGGCACGGTGAGTGGCAGTGTATTGAGAGCGAATATAGCTATAAGAGGGGGAAAGGGTTATTGGATATAAAAGGTAATTTGAATCATTTAAGATCAAAGACTCACTTTGCTTCATCCAAAATTATACGATGCCAATTGATTTGAAATATTAATGATGTAGAGGTATTGGTTTGCTTAAATTCTTGGGTGATAGTATTGTAAGAAGTGATGATGATATCATATTTTAAGATGTCGTCTTTGGATAATGAGTGACGAGTGGGACCATGGTAGATTTTGGAATGTAGCGCTCCAGGCTGAGCATGCTTGGATATTTCTGATTTCCAGTTGGTAATTAAGCGAGGGGGGCAGATGATCATGGTGGGCGTGGAGCGATGGGGGTTTGCAATCATCCGCTCCTTGGAGGTACCAATTAGAGCAATGGCCTGAATGGTTTTACCTAATCCCATATCATCCGCGAGCAGGCCTCCAAGAGGGGTATTGGTCGAAAGGGATTCAAATGAGCTAACGACCTTGTTTGTAATGATGTGCCTGGCATTGAAAGTGGATCCTGGGGGTGAGGTGGCCCAAAGGTTACGGGCTGATTGGCCATTGGGGATTTCTCGATCCCAGAGAAACGCTAGTCCGGTCTTTTGATGAGGGAGGAGGGGGGTTTGAATAATGGCATGGGGCGGGGTCATCATGGGGAGGTCTGATCCACTGGGTAATTGTATCAGTTTTTGCTTGGAAATCAATGATGAAACAGCAGGATATGAAGCAGGCGTCGAGTTTGAAGCGGGAAATGTCGGAGTAAAGAGTTGACATTGACAATGAGTAGTACAGTCATATTCTTTGGGCATTTTAAGCTTTAAATCTTGTGTTCGAAAGTTTTCCATTATGAATAGAATGTTTGGATACCATGTGAAGAACATCAATGCTAGATTGGGTTTCTGAGATGAGGAGGGATCATTGGCATCAGTCATAAATACTTCCTCAACAAATAATATTTGAGTAGGATTGGTTTGGCAATTTTCAATCCATGCCCCACCAGGACCACAGTGCATGAACGTTTTTGGTGCCCCAAGGAATGGTATCAACGTTTGGGAAAGGGTTCCCGGGAGAGAGCCAATAGCATGCTGGTGATTGGGGAGATATACAAATATGTTGTGTTGATTGTGCCATAGGATAATCCAAGAACCTAAGTGGGAATTCTCAGGCTTTAAGGTTATATCACTATTTATTTGAATACAAATATTAATCATCCCAATGCAAAGTGGTTGTGAAGGGGTTGACATTATGGCTATGTTCAATTATTTGGGGACAGTTGAGAATTATATGATCGGGAAGGGTTAGCTAAAGGGAATGAAGAGGAATAAGCGCAGGTGGGGAACTTATATGAGTGGCAGCAACAGGCCAAAAGGGGGATCGCCTGTGGTTACGTGCATGGTCTTGATGGGGGTGGGCGTCTTGGGCTGACAATTTTCATATCCAATTTGGGGCATATATCAAGGCAAGGTGGCCAAAATGTGGGTGCACCGATATTTTGCTGGATCTGCAGCAGGGTACAAAACCTTTGGTGGATCAAGGTTGACATTAGCATATCCAAAATTGGGTGGGTTGGAGGAAGTTATTGTGGAGGGCATATTAGAGGCATGCAGTCATGTTCGCTGGTGTGACAGCAAACAATGAGCGTATCATCCCCAGGTTAATTTTCGCACAGGGACCTACTGGGCAATGTTGGCGGTTTCAAAGGGCAAACTCACTGTACAGATGTGTGTGTGTGGGCGGGTAAGATATGTTCGGTGGCGTGCCACCGAACATGAGTTTGATTGCGTCAGGCGCTTGAGAACATGCAGAAGATGACCCGGAGTGGGAGATCCCGACACAATCATAGGCCGGGATTATTCTAATGCGGATGAGGCTGAAGAAAATCCATACTGATTGACCTCAGGTTTCCATGCGCAAGCGGGTGAGCGTCTGCAGTGCAGCTGACCACCCGACCAAGAAAATAGCCGGTCGGAAGACTGGCAGTGAAATGTCTTCCAGGCGTGTGAAAGTTGCCTGCATATGACCCGTCGGGTGGTGCATATGAGAAAGTGGGTGGCTGCCCACCAATGAGCACGCGCGGCCAGTCAAAGTTTGCCCTGATATCACCCACTTACATTAACTTGGATTTCACGCGCATCGGTGCCGGAGTTAGGCAGAGCTGTCCAACAAGGTGCATCAAAGGGATGCAGTTGAGATATATGACTTGATGGCTTGATGTGATTGCATGTTACATTGCTGAACAGCTTTTGCTCTGCCCTGCAGCATACATTTACAAAGGTGTACTGCGTACCAAGGCTGTCATGTTGGTTATTCCGTGCAGTTCGGCTAAACTGATTTAGGTTGTTAATTCTACCAGAATTAACAGTTCCAACGCGTTTTGTTTTTTTTCGCGCGGAACTGAAACTGACCAATCAAATAGCAACTACGCACTGAATAAATCCCAACTCATTATTTCGCGCAACATCTCACTTATCTCAAATGTTTTATCATTTTTATTTATAATTTTTTAATCATTTTCTTTAATTCTCATTTGTTTATAATGAGCACAAATATACAATCTTTCCAAAAACTCATTCCAATTAAACGACTATTTAATTCATCAATTATAGCTACAATGACTCATAGGTTCCTCAATCCCACTTACAATTCATTGTTGCTTAATACATGTCCTTTGCGAACTACAATAAAGGATGTTCATTTGAAATTATAACAAAAAAATTTTAAAATTGATAAGATTTTGTTTTGAGCCGTGAGAAAAAGAGATGATAACAAAATGTTTTGAATAACGGAATACAATTTTTATTGAATTAAATCCCGGTTAGACTGGAACTGACAATGACCTTATCAGGTATGGTACTTAATGAGGACATAGTGATTACATATCTCGCAAGTTCCAGTACGACCGAATGTTTTTTTAATGAAGTTGTACTTCAGACCGATTTGGGACCGCATATCCAGCCCTGCTGCGTACTACAGTGTCGGCTGTACAGATTAGGAAGGTGTAATACTACTTCAGCCTGCATGCATATAGCCAATGCAATCGTTTTCATATACGTATCTCATGTGCCACATTCTCAGCATTGTGTTTCACCCAATTTGCACACGCAAGCTGAGCATGTCATGGTCAAAAGGACCGTGTGAAAGTGCTCAGTAAAGCCATGGAATGAACTATTTTTGCAATAGCACATTGGAAGGCTCAGTTTGGAGCACTTCACCAAAGCATGTGAAATGCTGCAGCTGGCTGAAATGTCACCCAATCCTGTGCCAAATGCTCAGATTGTGGGCATACAAAAACGACTGAGCAATGGCTCAGCATGGTGCATTTGATATTGTTATATCAATAGTTCAATCACTGTGCCATTAAAATGTTCAGCCACTGAGCATTTCAATTATGACCCAAAAGCAAACCTGAGCAATGGGTCGAGGCAAGCTCACGCTGTATTCACTTGTCTTACAGCCCCCCCCTTTGTTCAAACACTATTACCAGGCCATACGGCCGGTAATCTCGCCGCGGTCACTTGTGACCAAATGCACTGGGCACATTTCTGCATGGGTCACTTGTGCATTGCACCCACAATGCAGATTCAACGAGGGCCTCACGACCACCCTCCTGGGGTATCGGGTGGCTATGTAAGGAAACAAAGGGGATTCGACTGAGTTTGCCAATTCAATCAATAGCAATACTCAGCCAGAACCCCATTGTTCTTCTGCCTCACGCCAACATTGAAGCTCAGTTGCAGCATTCGCTGCGACTGAGCTTCAATTTTGCCCACACGCCTTGAAACTGAGCCTTTGTCGGGTGCTGCAACTGCTGTGACTGAGATTCAATTTTGCCCACACGCCTTGGAGCTCAGCCTTTGTCGGGTGCTGCAACTGCTGTGACTGAGCTTCAATTTTGCCCACACGCCTTGAAGCTGAGCCTTTGTTGGGTGCTGCATTCGCTGAGACTCAGCTTTAATTTTGCCCACATGCCTTGAAGCTGAGCCATTTGCGGGTGCTGCAACTGCTGAGAGCGTCTCAGCTTCACCATGGTATAAAAGACCATCTTCACACGACAAGCCCTTCACTTTATTTCTCACCCGCTCCACTTCGCTCCACCTCACCCGCTGTTCTCCTTTTTGTGCGTATTACCCTAGGTCTTCCTGCTTTTCCACTCTTTTCTTTCGCACTCCACTAACCACTATCATATCCTTCTGCTTTGTTTTTTTCCCGCTTATACTTCCAGAACCCCCCGTCTATCTACTTCGTGCGTTCCATTCAAATAAAGTTTTGTCCACGTTATTATCCGATATTAATATTTTTCTATCTTCACCACTTCCTTCCAGACTTTTAAAAACTTCCGACTAGAGCGTTTTTAAATTGATTCCGTTTTAAATTTATATAATTCATCGTACGTCATCCTTTTCTTTCTTGATTGCTTACTTTCTATTCACTTACTAACCCCAATTTTTTTCTTTTTAGATGTCGTGCACGTTATGCACCAAGCGGGGTATCCCCTGCATCCGCTCTTTGACAACGACAGACGCTTGTGATGCTTGCCGACAAGCACACAAGAAATGCTCGTTTGTTGTCCGACCCTTCCGACCACGCGGCCAGAGGAGTTCTCGCCCAAGACGACCTCGCGAGGACTCCTTTGTGGTCGACGATGATGAGACCATTTCCGAGCGCGAATGGACACCGGGACCTCAAGCAGGCCGACAGGAACGATTCCGGACGATTAGCCCAGTCCCCTCAAGCATCGATTTGTCCACCCCCCCTCCTAGGCCACCATCCGATGGTCACTTCACTCCTTGACCGGAGCAAAGTGATTATCCGGCCGATGAAGGATGGCGATGGCGAGAGGACATTCGAGCTTGGGCCGATCGTCACCAATGGGATTCAAACGCCACAGTAAGTTTTCTTTCTCCTCCTTATCTCTTTTATCTTCACGCAATAATACTCCCTTTTTTCCATTACTCATAGAACAAAACCCTCCGAATCCCCCCCGACAAGACTCTCCCGTTCCCAGTTTGCCTCGCGAGCAAACCCCGCGGCAACCCACCCCAGGCCCGAGTGGCACCTGATGGTCTGAGGACTTATTCCGCGGTAAGCAGCCAACTTTCTCTTTTCTCATTTTCACTTTCGCATCAAGTTAACTGACTCTTCCTCCTTTTGTAGAAGCCTCCCAGCACGATGAGCCACCTATTCCTGGCGCGAGTCCATCCTCCGAACCACCTGAGGACATTGCGACTCGTGAGCCTCAACCTGAGGTGGCTCCTACACAATCAACGGAGGAACCTTTTGGTAAGTCCCTATTTCACTTTTTTAACTCTACTCAACTTTTCCTCACCCCTCCTTCGACCATCTCCAGCTCGTCCCGCCACTCCCCGCTCGATTAACATCATTGACGATACGCCAGTCGGTTCCCCCCCTTCTTCACCGACTCCACCACTTTCCCCTCCTGTACCCCCTCCCTCCACTCCTACCCCGGTTCCTCCCCCGGATATCCCTCCCATTGCCGCCGACAACCCAACGGCCTCCTTCCCCCCGGTGCCAACCGCCTCTCATTCCTACGATGACGCTCGCCAGGCATTTACCAACTTACAACCGACTTTGATGATCCCTCGAGCCATCGTCCACGAATCAATCAATCGAATCTTGTTGGAGCATCATCGGTTGCTCCACATGATTCCTTTCGTGGATGCAACTCATCGAAATGAGATGCACCGGGAATTCCGGGAGGAACTAAACTCCCTCCTTGGCGCAGCGATGGAGGCTTATCCAATGGAGGACATCACCGGGATAGTCTCAAAATTCTTAGAAAAATAAAATCCACAAAAAAAATCGTATTCTTTCCACTTTTTACCTTTTGTATTACACTCCTTTAGATAAATTTTTTGTATTCAATGAAAGATATTTTCAATTTCTCTTACGTTCTTTGTTCACGTGAATTTATTATAATTCCTCAATGATTCATATTTACTATTGTGTGAGAATAATTTTTGTAAGTGCCCCACCAAAAGTTTGAGTTAGTATTTGTATGTGAGAAACTCTTTTGCCAAAAATGTGCCAATAGTCACCATTCCTGCCTCCTATATTTTCTTCCTCCATTGTTTAGAACCATATCAAATCTTAACTGTAAAAAAGTGGGAGGTTCCAGCATGTGAGCAATCCACTCCAGATTCATGAGAAATTGCCGTTCCTATGGTCACACGCTATTAATCTTAGTCATGTATTGAATTGTTTAAATTATCGGGAACCTTCACAAGCGTAACGATTGGCGTGTGAGCTCTTGGGAGCCTGCAAAGACGTAAGGATTGGCGTGTGAGCTGTCGGGAACCTGCACAGGCGTAAGGATTGGCGTGTGAGCTTTTGGGAGCCTGCACAGGCGAAAGGATTGGCATGTGAATTGTCGGGAGCCTGCACAGGCGTAAGAAATTGTCAGCATTGTTGGCAGCCTTCACAAGCCTAAGGATTCGCGTGTGAGCTGTCGGGAGCCTGCACAGGCGTAAGGATTGGCGTGTGAGCTTTTGGGAGCCTGCACAGGCGTAAGAAATTGTCAGCATTGTTGGCAACCTTCACAAGCCTAAGGATTGGCGTGTGAGCTGTCTGGAGCCTTCACAAGCGTAAGGATTGGCGTGTGAATTGTCGGGAGCCTGCACAGGCGTAAGGATTGGCGTGTGAATCGTTGGGAACCTGCACAGGCGTAAGGATTGGCGTGTGAATCGTTGGGAACCTGCACAGGCGTAAGGATTGGCATGTGAGCTGTTGGGAACCTGCAGAGGCGTAAGGATTGGCGTGTGAAGCGTCGGCAGCCCGCATAGGGGTAAGGAACTTTTAGCATTGGCGGAACCTGCACAAGCATAAGGATTTGCGTGTGAAGCATTGGCATCCTGGACAATAGCAACAAACTAGGACAGATGTACGATGGCATGCCACCGTACATAATCCACTTCACCCCTTTTTCATGTGAGACACCCCATCTGCCGCACTCGAATCCATCCAATCCTGGTGTATATTGTCCTCTGCCTTACCCCACCATTACTTACCCAACACACATGCAAATCTCCTCATTCTTTGAATTGGCAAGAAATTGTATTACCATCCCTGATTTGATAGCCCGCTCTCTCGCCAATCTCATAATAGCCATGGTTTTTTTGCTGCATTGTTTTTGCTAACCTGCTTGAGCATTGTGCGGACATACCCACTAGTGTCGTGCTTTCGTTGTCCTGTGCTGGATCAGTATAATGAACAAATGTACTACTGGCCCACACTACCTGAATGAGCCCATGACATGTGGATAGATCAATCCAAAAATGCTCATTTGGGAAAATCAATTTTCCACCTGTACACCGCTTTGACGCATCTCTTTGAATTTGGCCGGTCCGCTTATCAGCTTGAAACCACCATCCCAAAGCATACAGCGATGCATCCTTATCAACATGAGGTGCGTTTTTGAATCCATTCATGGTGAAAGTGAGTGCGGAAGCGAACTCGAATGCACCCTGATTTGCCGGAATATTGCCTTCATAGTTGACTTGATCAAAAGACGGAACCCCCAATGAATTGTAGGAATTTTGAATCTTCTCAAATAAATTATCCCCAACATATCGTAAGGATTGACTTAGAATGCAACCCACCGAGCTAAGATTGGCACCTCGGTGCCGCCATTCATCTTTTGCATTTTCAATTTTGCCAGCACTTCCATACAGACCAAATTGTTCATTCTTCATGGTGCATTTGCGCCACCCAATCGCGAACATAAATCCCTCCAGTAATGCTCCATTTGTTGCAATAGGGTCAGTGAACCTCTTTTTGCGAAATAAGAATTGTGATAATTCATCCCATTGATTGACCTCGACTTCACTCATTGTTGTGAATGGTCGGAATTCGACAAGGGCAATGAGTAATCCGGTTGAAGAGAAAATTGCCACACGGCCAAAGTGAATGCGTTTGATCTGATTGACATCCACAACCCTCCGAATTTCACTTGGGGTCATATTTGCTGATACTGGCATTGATATTTGTGCTGTTGGGCGAGAGGAGGAAAACAACCTATTCATTCGGCTCGTTTTGCATTCATTTGTCTTTTGGGATCTGCTACTATTCCCGAGTGGTTGAGGGATCACTATGTGTTGAAGCACACAAGATATCAGATACTGCCAAGGAGCTTTCTTCGGCACACATCCTTGAACTTCCCTGTTGGAGCCCACATGACATTGGCACAATCTGAACCGACTAAAGCCAATGTTCTTCCGTGGGGCCCAATGAGGGTGCCACATAAATGTGGAAGCATATATACACTGAGATTAAGCGAGTAACTCACACTTTCCTTCCTCAGCACGACGCTTTCTCGCAAGTTCCCTTTTACGCTCTTTTCCTTTTTTGGTGAATGGCATGCTTTCAGCAGAAATTGAAATGAAACCAAATGATTACTGATTTGTTAATATCACCTAAATTGGATTGCGGGGATGAATCTTTTTTAATTGTGGCTGAAAAGAAAGTTCACGCCTGACCTTGGCAAATTCACGATCTCAAATACCTGAACCTGAAAATTGCAGTGGATAGTGCATTATTCAATTTGACATTGATGTTCCCATGCAATCACTTTCCAATCCAACCTTCTGGAATATCACAAGCTCACGCAAATGCAATATGCATCCTGCTGTGGATCCCTAGTTATCCTAGTCCTCTTGAAAGACACAGGAACATTTGGCCTATTATGGGCTGGCAGGAAGTGATAAACGCGACCTCCCGCAATGCCCTCGCATGTGCTACTTGCGCGCACAACGCCTGACTCAGCTTGCGTCTTGTCGGAGTCTTTGCAATGATGTACGGAGGCATGCCGCCGTACAATTACTATTGGTACTCAGACTGTGGCATCCGGGCAGTAGTAGGATAGGAAGTCATGATTATTAAATTCATAAATCACTTTGCAAAATTAAATTACAATCTATCTAGTACAAAGCTAATCTAAAACGGGTCAATCCTGGTTGTGAGTTTAGCTGACCTGGGTACAGTCAAGGTGACCTCATCACTCGAACCAAGACCACGCTTCGCCACCTAGGCATCACCAAAGTCTAATACCAAACATCGTGCAAATTCAAATCTAAGAGGTACAGTGGGGTTAAAAGACTCTGATGAGAAGAAACTTTTATTCAGTAAATTACATATATACTTATTAGTACGTAGCCACACTGGCTCCACTAGATTTTTACCCTCTGAAAGTTTTGCGGAAATGTCAATTAGTGATAAAGCACCTTTAACTGAGCTTGTTCTCCAGTCATCTGAGCATACCATCAAACCACGAACCCCCGCCGCACAGAATGCCGCTAATATACCATAGCAAATTTGATTTATTCCGAGATTCTTGTGACACGCCAAAAGATCTTTGATGGCCTCATTTTTTTTTGAGTTTGTGAGTTCGCCTTTGATGCCATTAACTTTGACCTTTGTATGTGCATGTACCATGTTGTACGCAATCATCAAATGGATAACTGTATCCATTAGATCCTCCAGGTTCTTGTGCGGCTTTGTGGATATCTCATTGTCAGCGCCGCCACCTTCAATGCTGAGTTGGGTTGCACGTTGCTTCGATTTACTCAAGCAGGAGGCAAGGTATTCAACTTCTCCGCGTTCGAGTCCAAGAGGATCGGTCGAATTTGATGTTGGTGCAACATATGGTTTGGGTGCAATCACATCGTATGAGACTAAACTAATGGATTCAAACATAACATTTGCCCAAAAATGTTTAACTGGATTTGCGGGGTAAAGAAGGCTCTGAACCATTTTGAAGAAGGAGTGTTCAGATTTTGGGAGATTATCTGGAGGTTTAGCTGATTCCTTCATCAATTTGAGATTCCAAATGTTGTGATCAAAAAACGCTTCTGTTTCTGTTGGCTTAAAAATATCTAACCCTGTATATTGCAATTTATATCACCAGTCAAAAGCCAATAATCAAGTATCATGCACAAAGATTAAAAAAAACTCACCTGCCATCTCAAGGTCCTCCAGCCAAGCTGACATTTTAAGCTCTCGGTTACTGATCACCTTAATACCAACGGGCAGGAATGTATGAGTATCCTTTGTTGGTAAATTGTCCCATCTATTTTTGTAAATCCTATTGATATTATCAAGCCCCCTTTTTCATGATTGTTGAGAAATATTGGAATGATAATTCAAAATGCCTGCAAACTCTTCCATGCGGGATAAAAATATTCCTTGAAAATTCGCAGCGGATGACACTTCGGGCTCAGCGTCGGGAATTATATCAGTCATATCTCGTCCCATTGTATCATGTTTAATTGTTTCCCTTTCTTGAAAGGCTTGAATATTCCGAGGAGAGGCAGGAGGGGTTGCATCATGCATTGTTTCATTGGGTATCGGGGGGCTTTCAGTATGTGGAGCTTCATCATGGATTGTTTCATTGAGTATGGGGGGGGTTCAGTATGCGGAGGTTCATTATCAATATGGTCCAGTTCAACATTGATAATTTCATGACCTTGATCACGAGAATCGTTTGCGGCTTCAAAGGTACGGCGTTTTTTGTTTGTTTTTTTGGTCGCATGTATATTTGGTCTTTTTCCTAATCCTTTGCCTGGAAATCCAATGACAACTCGAGATCCTTTAGGTAGAGATTCTCCCACCTCCACACCTGCCCATATATTGTAAGCATCTATTTTTATCAATTTTGATTTGAGTTATTAATGGACTTACGGTTCAAATCCATTTTGAGGAGGCTCATGGCTTCAGCAATCTTTTGATGCACATAATCAGGAATTTTACTATCATTTTGGATTTTTTCGAGCCTTGGGATTGTTTGAGCAATGTTGGAGACAAATTGTTCCTTGGATATAATTTCCACCTCCCCACTGAAAATTACATCATCTTGCCCATCATCTTCTGTCGGTGCACAAGGTTCAACAGTCTTTTCCTTCTCATAACTTTTAAAATTCGGTTTCTGAGAGCTTGGAGGCTGCCCTGAAATAAAGGCTATGACACAATATCAGGTTTTGAGAGATTTGAAATATTCAAGGTGGATGCATACTCACATTCTGAAAGAACTGGTGGATCTTGATTATCTTCATGTGACTGGCTCTCTACTTCAATGCCTAATTCACGACTACTGGCGATATCAGAGATTTCACTTCCACTCTCTGGGGCTGAAGTTGGTCGTTCATTGAATTGAGTTGAATTTCCCGGGGTTCGGGCCATAGCGGAGGTAGTTTAGTAAGCAAATAGATGGTGACGAGTTGATTGATAACTTGTTTGAAAATTTTTGAATAAAAAGATACAAATTCAAGAAAAAAGGTGCAAGTAAAATAATTGCATTTGCAAAATGCGATTTGTCGGGAAATTGCAGGAGGCGATGTTTTGCAAATTATTTCATATCATGCAAATGAAATCACTTCCCTGTGAGACATTGAATAAAGTTGACTAGTGAGAAACCTACTAAAGTCAACTTTTGAACTATTCAACGCTCATGAGGTAAGGACTAAGCAAAGTGTTCCATTTGATTGATATGAAATAAAATGGTTTTGTCGGCGAAACAGGAGACACAATTCTTGTCTTAAATAGTCCACTTATTAGGTTTTAATTTGTGAGTCTCATGATTTAAACCCTAACCACAACATTGTGAATATACTGACCAATTTCCCCTGAGGTCCTGTTGGCAGAGAAGGCCACTCAGCATATTTCGGTGATGGCGTCCATTGTGTACTCCAACAAGCCACCGTACACTGTGGATGTAATACGAAAACGTGAGGATTCGTAAGCAGTGTCGGAGGCATGTCGGGAGGGCACTCCGTGAGCATAAGGATCATAAGCAGTGTCGGGAGCATGTTGGGAGGTCACTCCATGAGCGTAAGGATCGTGAGCATGTCGGGAGGGCACTTCATGAGCGTAAGGATCGTAAGCAGTGTCGGAGGCTTGTTGGGAGGGCACTCCGTGAGCGTAAGGATCGTAAGCAGTGTCGGGAGGTCACTCCGTGAGCAGTGTCGGGAGCATGTTGGGAGGGCACACAATGAGCGTAAGGATGGTCAGCAGTGTCGGGAGCATGTCGGGAGGGCACACAATGAGCGTAAGGATGGTAAGGGTGGGGGTGTGAAAGCGTAAGGAGTGGTGAGGACGGAGATGGGGGGGCAGGCAGTGTCAGAGTCTCATCTGGAGGGTGGTGCGGGCGCGTAAGCATGCTAAGCGTCGGGGAGGCGGAAGCTATTAGGTCAAATTACCCAAACGTTGCCAATAGTGTTGAAACGGGTTTGGGCTTTGAGTGACATTCTCATGTGACACATGTGACGATTGACGTTGTGTTGACGCTGACGTGACGTGACCCACTAAATCCAGTGACTATAAAGTGACACTAACAAGACTGAAGCAAGATTTTATACTGACCGCGGTGCGACGTGAAGTCAATCGCCGACGATTGACGCGAGATTCGCCCTGGTGAACGTGCATTGCCAGCTCGACATGTCAAGCAGATTATATGGAACTGTCATTGGCGGCACATGCAGGGATGTGGATCACTCAGATAATGAGTGCAATACAGCAAGGCATGGTTCCAGCCTTACTGTCGGATAACAAGCCGGCAATTCAGATAGCAACCAACAGCGGTAGTCAAAAAAACTCAAGGCACATTAGGCGGGAGTTTCATCTCATCAATGAGATGATAACCATGGGTCAAGTATCTTTGGATTGGGTAAACTCAGACAAGCAAAAAGCGGACATCTTTACTAAAAAATTGGGATGACAGAAAGTAAGACAATCAATGGAGAAAATCTTGTTGGAATGTTTTGTGGAGGGGAGTGTTAACGTTGTGGTATTCCATACCATTAGTACCAGTTTCAAGCTTACCAATAAAACAAAAGAAAAAAATGATAATAAAACAAACTATGCAAAACATTTTTACACATTACAACTACAGATTTCAAACAGAAATATACAATACGCAGCCTCAAGATCTTATCAAAACAGTATAGTATCAAAGGATATATCCACCTTATCGCATCATCAATAACAAATTACGTCATTAAAGGTAGTTAATCTAAATAAAGGTATATGAAAATAGACCAAAGCATCAGAAGCTGTATTTTCCCCACCTTGATTCAATTTAAAGAAGAAATACCTCAAGGCTATGCATAAAATTTCAATATATTTTCCAAGAACAAATGCTTCCTTAGTAATAATAACACGCATCAAACTTGATAGAAATGATACAATACTAAAATAAAACCACCAGCATAATTCTCTCAGAACATACGTAAAAAATAGAAACAAAAAGACTTTCTCCGCCTTCAAGAAACATCACCAGCCAAATTATCTCAAACACATCACATGATTTTGATAAGGAAAAGAACCACCAGCATAATTCTCTCATAACATACGTAAAAAATAGAAACAAAAATACTTTCCCCACCTTCAAGAAAACATCACCAGCCATATTATCTCAATGACCTCACATGACTCTGGAAAAAAGAAAATCTCACCAGCCAAATTATCTCAAATACATCACATGATTTTCATAAGAAACATAAAGCACCAGCATAATTCTCTCATATATATCATATGACTAGAAGAAAGTTCAATTGTCAGGAGCTGTATTTTCTCCACTTTCTTGGCAAAAGAGAAAATCTTACCAGCAAAATTATCTCAAATACATCACATGATTTTGATAAGAAAAAGCACCACCAGCATAATTCTCTCAGAAAATACGTAACAAAGTCACCAAAAATGAAAGTGTCACCAGCAAAATTATCTCAAAGACATCACATGATTTTGATAAGAAACAGAAACACCAGCATAATTTTCTCATATATATCATATGACTAGAAGACAGTTCAATTGTCAGGAGCTGTATTTTCTCCACTTTCTTGGCAAAAAAGAAAATCTCACCAGCCAAATTATCTCAAATACATCACATGATTTTGATAAGAAAAAGCACCACCAGCATAATTCTCTCAGAAAATACGTAACAAAGTCACCAAAAATGAAAGTGTCACCAGCAAAATTATCTCAAAGACATCACATGATTTTGATAAGAAACAGAAACACCAGCATAATTTTCTCATATATATCATATGACTAGAAGACAGTTCAATTGTCAGGAGCTGTATTTTCTCCACTTTCTTGGCAAAAAAGAAAATCTCACCAGCCAAATTATCTCAAATACATCACATGATTTTGATAAGAAAAAGCACCACCAGCATAATTCTCTCAGAAAATACGTAACAAAGTCACCAAAAATGAAAGTGTCACCAGCAAAATTATCTCAAATACATCACATGATTTTGATAAGAAAAAGCACCACCAGCATAATTCTCTCAGCAAACACGCTGCTACACCAAAACTACATGTCTCACTAGCTAAAACCTCTCAGCTATGATTTTTTCTAAGTACCCTATTTTGAGAAGCTCTATGGAGGCCCAAAAGCTATAAATAGAGGTCCTCTCTCCCTCATTTTCCCCATCATCATGGAACAAGTTCCCACTATCCAGGATCATAACCATCCCTGAACTAGCAGGATATCTAGAATAGTAGTAGTGTTTTAGTAGTGAAAAGCTCAGTAGCCTTGCTCAGTAGCTTAGTATTAGTGAAGAATAGTAGTATAACCGTAGTAAAAGCTCAGTAGCCTTGCTCAGTAGCTTAGTATTAGTGAAGAATAGTAGTATTAACGTAGTAAAAAGCTCAGTAGCCTTGCTCAGTGGCTTAGTATTATTAAAAAAAAAGTAGTAGTGATATAAAACCCAGTATTAAAAAAAATCCTAAAAGAATCAAATCCAGTAGTCTTATTATTAGTACTCATATCAAAAAAAAATCATTATAATCAACCTAAAACCATAAAAAATATATATATTCTTATCATTCTTAAAAAAAAAAACAAAAAAAAAATATTCTTATTAGTTTCATTAATATAACAGAAACCCAAAACATATATATATATATATATATTATCATCACTTTTATTAAAATAAAGTAAAAAAAATCTAGTGTTTATTTTATCAGAAATTTTAGATCAGAATTTTTACTGTAGTGTTATTGATAGGTCTGATTTAGAGACTGCTGATAAGTCTTCTCTATCTGTTAAAGCCACAAATCTTATTTTATTTTGTGATTCTCTGTAGGCTGACTATTCAGTATTATTTAGAGGGGCAGCTAATACACCTTAGCACCCATGGTTATTGGACAATTCTGAAATTCAAAACAGACTTACCAATAATTTCCCCCTCAAGGTACTGCCTTATTTCATCCCACACCAAAAGGAGTTCCCACATCTGGTGTCCCAACAGTGGCCAACAACAACTTCAACCATCAATGATCCGTCAATTATCAAAAAAAAAAAAAAAAAAAAAAAAAAAATTCAAATTTAGTCCATATAAAAAAAAAGCCTTTTATCAATAAAAAATTTCAAGCACCTATCAAGTCAATCTGGAATCAGAAAAACCACAAAGTTCTAAATCATTGTCACCATCAAGTGCTTCAACAAAATCATTTCATTATTATTATCCAAAAAGAGGAGAAACACCACCTGGAGAAGAATCACCTATAGATTATAGTATACCAGTTGGTACACCAAGAACTAAGAAGAAAGATCAAAAGATAGTTACAGAATATTTTCAGAAATTACTCAAGGAACTATTTGAAATTAAAAAGAAAAGTGAAAAAGAGAAAATCAACAAAGAATATATCAATATGGATTCAGCATCATCATCAAAGATACCACACAATCCAGATGAATCCAAAGAAGAAATAATAAATGAAGAGACTATGCAAGGACAAGAAGATATTTCTGATGTAGAAAGACTTCATCAAAGAATGTTGGAAATGCAACAAGAATTAATTGAACTCCTTAAAAAAGAAGGGAAAAGGAAAGAGTCAAGTTTTACCACAGAAAACAGCCCAATGGAAGAAACTACGAGCATGCCAAGAATCTTTAGACAAGAAGGGTCACCATCACCATTTTCAAGGCCTATGGCCTCATCAACTCCATTCACTTCACAAAGACCAAATACTCTACCAAAGCGGGTTAATATTCATGCACAGGCTTCAAGCCCATTGCAACAAGAAATCCCACGAAACAATACACCCATTGTCAAGATCAGACCAAAGGATTATAATTTATGGTTTGATGGAAAGGAAGTGGAAAGATTTATTAAGAGAGTAGAAAATATAGCAGAAATTGAAGGAGCAAGTGGAAGGGATATAGCAAGACAGATATCCTTTTGGACTAAAGATCAAGAAATTAGCTACCATATTGAAGGAATGCCTGGATATGAAACTGGCGATTGGGAGCAATTAAAATTGGATATGAAGAGGAGATGGGGAACAGTGTCACCTGAAAGAAGATACAAGCTGTCCTCAATTACTCAATTATTTACAAAGATTCAACAAGAAGGAGGAATTAGAAATATGACCCAATATAAAAAGTTCATTGGTGAATATGAATCCATTATTAATTATCTCAGAAGGTACCAATATATACAAGGAGATATCAATCACAATCAAGAAATTTTGGCCAGTCTTTCCTCAAGTGTTCAAGAGTCTATTTACAAAGAAATGATTAAAGATAAGGCCATGGTGCAAGCCTTGGATGGTGGTTATATTATTCCAAGATTGGAAATCTTAAAGTTATATATTGAACAAGATTTAGAAGCCAAAGTCTTAATTCAACAGAAGGAATTTTCACAACCAAAGTCACAAGAGAAGAAAGCTAGGTTTGAAGAGGAAAGCTGGGAAGAAGTCTTAAAGCAAATGAAAGATCTTACCCAAAAAATTCAAAATCCTCCGCAGCAAGGGCATCAATCAAAGGATACTGGGAAGGAATCAGTTAAGCAAGTATTGAATCAGCTCAAACACCTTTCAGAAGTAGTTGAATCTCCAAATAAAATACAAGCAGGCAATAATCAAGATCAGAAAGTTACACAAAACTCACAGCCACTCAGGCCAAGATATCCTTTACTACCCATATCTTCTGGTTATCAACCATATGTTCCAGCACAAATGGCTCCAAGACAGCTATTGAAGTGTTATTACTGTTTAGAAGAAGGACATTCCGCAATAAGATGTAATCACCTTACAGAAGACTTGGAGAAAAGAATTGTCTTGAAGCATGGAGGAACATATCTTTTTCCAAATTTTCAAAGAGTACCCACAGAAGGCCCTAAATCTGCAAAAGAATTAGTTAGACATTTTGCCAAAGAGCAGGAGGATTTTACAAAGAAAATGATGGAACAATCAAATCCACCCCAAAAGAAGCAAGAGACAACAGTAATTGAGGAAAGCCAAGAAGAGAAGGCAACTGCTATAGCTCAAATAGAAGAATGGGAAAACTGGAAACCTCCTCAAATGTCACCAGCAAATGAAAATATTCAAATAAATGTTGGGCTTAGACAGACAAGGCAAAGAGCTTCAAGACAGGAAGCTCAAAGTCAAACCCAGCAAGAGGATAAAAATGAAACACACAAACCCTTTAAAAAGAAGATACCAGGTGCCTACCACGAGGAAGATGAGGCAGAAGAAGAAATAAGAGTTCTAATTCCAACAAAATACAAGAAAACACAAGAAGGAAAGGAAGTAAATAATGATATTGAAATCATTTCCAAGGAAAATAATAAGGAGGTACTTAGACAGGATTCACAAAAGATGGAAATAAAAAACAAGGTAAAATCTACACCCAATAACCCAAAGATAATAATTGAACATGTGATGAAGAGAATACTTGAACAAAAGATAAATCTTACTCTTGAAGAAATATTATCAATGTCACCAACCTTTATTGATAAACTACAAAATTTAACTACCCAGGAAAAAGAAGTAATAAAATCAGTCAATACGTCAAATATTCAAGAAAGACTACTTTCAGTAAAGCTACGGGACTATGATACCCCAAGATTACATTATTCATGCCCACTTGGATTTATGGAAGTATTTATTGGAAGAGAAGAATATCCTACAATGGCATTGGTGGATACTGGATCAGAAATTAATATAATACCAGAGGAAATTGCAATTCAAGCCTCACTTACAAGTAGAAAGCTCAATATGAATCTCAGAGGAATTGGTGGACATACCACATCCTTGGTTGGACTCTCAGAATTTACACCAATTACTATGATAACAGGAGAAGAAAAAGAAATTCATTTATTCATAGCAAAAGGAGCTGTACACACCATACTTGGAAGACCATTTTTAGCAGATAATAATGTTAAATTGGAATTTTCACACAAGCAAGGGGAAATATTTAGTTATCCAGAGCAAGATGGACGTCGATTATGTTTACCAATATGTAACCCTCAAGCTATGGGTTGGGAAATTTCTCCACCCAGAGTAATGGAGCTTTGTGCATCTTCAGAGATTGGAAAATGGTCAATACATGGAGCAGAATCATCCAAAAGAAAAGAAACAAGGGAAACAGAAAGTCAATCTTCAACAAGAGTGAAGACAATATTTCTTGGAGCAAACAAAATACCCTTCTCAGCTATTTTTGATGCAAAAAATGACTTGAATGTTATAACTCAGGAAATGGCCCTAAAAGCAGAATTAAAAATCAGCCCTTACACATCAAAATCAACAGATAACTTTTTGAAGCCAATTGGTCAAATTAAAAATCTTGAAGTCACTTTTGAAAGTGAAGAGAAAACCTACCTGGACTTCTTAGTATTTGAAAATTTCAACCAGATAATAGATGAAGAAAAGTCAAGCATATTATCTTCATCTAAAGAAAGTATTTCACCTCAAACTGAAACAAAATCTAAAGGGAAGGATCCAGAAGAAGATGAATTGAAGGTAGAAGATAGTGAAGCAATAGAAAAAATAAAAATGGAACTGAAGAAGATGAGAAGAAATTTGGACATGGCCATAGAAGACCCAGAGAAATGGCTAGCACTTGAGTTAAGTGGTATGAATGAAGAAGATAAAGTAGAAAGCCCACAGAAGAAATTTAAAATGGATCTGAAGCCACCTGAAGCAAATTCCTCAGGAATTGCAGAAGATTATTCAAATTTATTTCAGGAGAAAGCTTGGTACATTAGTGATACTGAAAAAATAAAAAACGACATAATCAATCCATTGGCAAAAAGAAAATTTGAAGAATTGGAAAAGGAAAGTGCCATAATTACTGAAGACAAAATGGATCAAGTTTGGGATAGAAATATTCAAAAGAGGATTGATAAAAAAATGGAAACAGCAGAATCAGAAGATGACTTGAAGTTATACGAACAAAATAATGAAGATTTGGAAGATAAATATAAGCAAGGAAGAATATTTGAAGATCTAGAAGAAGGAGAGTTATCAGAAAATACACAAAGGCTAGCTGGACTTAGCATTCTAGAAGAATTTAATCATGCCTATGATCAAATATTCTGCTTTTCAAGCGCAACTGATCTATTTAATCAAAATAAAGGAATTACATCTGAATTACCAAATGACTCCCAGAATCAAAATGGCATACAGGAAGACATACCAGAATATGAAGGACTGGAAGATTACATAATACTTCCAATAATAACATTTAAGGAACTGTATGATTATGAGCTAGATTCACCAATAATTCAAACCAAATATATTTCAGAACTACCTGGATCAAATCTTACAAATGTTGATTTTCTGGAATTACTAACCACTATTGGAATCAAAGGAAATTTAAGAAATCCTTACTGGAAGAAGCCTTATGGATATTATCAAATGACAATAGAAGGACTGTATCACAAAATGTTATGGGCTCAAGAAGATTTGAATCTAGATGGTTTGGAAATCTTGGGAGGAACTCTTTGCTGGTGTGATTTTGGGTACATGTTTATTCATGAAGTCAAAGGTTTTGTTTCTGAATGGAAAGGAAATACACAAAGAAAACAACGCAACAAGATCTTTGGAGAAATATTGAAGGACATATGTCTTTCAGTAATTCACAACAGAAGGTTGAATATTTCTCAATAACAACTGAAGTAATCCAATTTCAATCTCCAATTAAAAAAAAAAAAAAAAAAAAAAAAAAACCACCATAAAAAATAGCAAAAATAATAAAAAAAAAATAACCTAAAAAAAAAAAAAAAAAAAAAAAAAAAGAATTTTTTTCATATCTGTATCAGTATCAGGGCAGTGACCTCCTGCCTTATCAAAGAGGAATTTCAAATAATTAAAAAACATAAAAAAAAATCTTTTTTCAACATTCTTATAATTCAGGGCAGTGACCTCCTGCCTTATCAAAGAGGAATTTCAAATAATTAAAAAACATAAAAAAAAATCTTTTTTCAACATTCTTATAATTCAGGGCAGTGACCTCCTGCCTTATCAAAGAGGAATTTCAATTTTTTCAAACTAACTTATAAAAAAAAAAAAAAATCTTTTTTAAACACTCTTATCACTCAGGGCAGTGACCTCCTGCCTTATCAAAGAGGAATTTCAATTTTTTCAATTTTTTTTTCAAGTATCTTATCACTCAAGGCTATAAATTAGTATTCAATAAAGGACTTTAAACTCAACATTTTCCAAGAGATTTTTTTCAATGTACAAGTATCATGATTTTATTTTTTTTTTTAAAAAAAAAACAGGGGTGGTTATCTGTCCTTATGCCACCTCATATAAAAAATGGCACAGGTTTGGGGAAGTGTGGGCCCATAGGCCTTTATTAATGTTATTTCTCTTTTTTTTTAAAAACAAACAAACAAATGGAAGAATGGTGTGCAGATACAGCAAAAGAAGATACATATAGCTCAAAATGTCAAAATTATGACCGCCGGTCATAATTTGCCATAAAAGCAAGAAAACTATATCAAGACAGGGAAGAAAACCAACCAAATACAGAAAATAATGCAACTCACCAAAAGACTACTCTGAGGTATACTGGATAACGTTAGCCCAATATTATTGGTTTAGCCACTCTTCGACGTACTCCCATACATCCACCTCAGAAATTCAAATTGAACACAGTAATCATAGATATGAAAGAGGGTGTGGGCTCCCCAAACATAGCCAGAATATCATTCAATTAGTCCTAACAGATCACCATAACTCAACAGATACTAGGCCATCAGAACAGAGCACCCCCCACAGAGTGATGAACATGATGCCAGCATGATTGTAGTTTGACGACACTGCTGCCAGAGGCGGGAATTGAACCCAGGACCTTGGTGAAAGTTGAAAGCAACCCGGAATCACTAACCACTACACCATTTCAAAATATAACATCACTCCTCAAATTGAAAACTCATTCAACATCACTCATCAATTTAATCACTCTTAAAAAAAAAAAAAAAAAAAACAAAAAAAAAAAATTTTAACAAAAAAAAAAAAAAAAAAAATTTTTTCAACAAAAAAAAAAAAAAAAAAAATTTTTCACTTAAAAAAAAAAAAAAAAAAAAAAAAAAAAATTGTTTCAACATAAAAAAAAAAAAAAAAAAAAAAATATTTTTTTTAACATAAAAAAAAAAAAAAAAAAAAAAAAAAAAAAAAAAAATTTTTGACATATTAATAAAAAAAAAAAAAATTTTTTTGACATAAAATAAAAAAAAAAAAAAAAAAAAAAAAAAAAAAAAATTATAATAATAAAGATACATAAAATAAAAAATATTGATTAAAATTAAGGATAAAAGATCAGACCAAATAAAATAAAGCAAAAAAAAGTTAGTCCTTGTATGACTTTAAACTACAGGGTAGCAACCTGAAGGCTAAAATTAGTCCTTGTATGACTTTAAACTACAGGGTAGCAACCTGAAGGCTAAAATTAGTCCTTGTATGACTTTAAACTACAGGGTAGCAACCTGAAGGCTAAAATTAGTCCTTGTATGACTTTAAACTACAGGGTAGCAACCTTAAGGCTAAAATTAGTCCTTGTATGACTTTAAACTACAGGGTAGCAACCTGAAGGCTAAAATTAGTCCTTGTATGACTCAAATTACAGGGGTAGCACCCCAGAGGGCTGAAGATGCAAGTAAAATCAAGGAATCAAGAAAATAAAAAGGAAAGAGAAGATATGAAGAGTAAAACAAAAATGAATAATAGAATAATGAAAGCCTCAAGTAAAACAGTAAACTCAGGACTAGCATTCACAAATATCCTTGTATGACATTAAACTGCAGGATTTGGTATACCTAATATACTGGGTTTTATCCACCTAGAGGTAAAGTCCTTGCATGACTTAAAACTACAACACAAATTTAATTATGAACAAAAAGGAGAAACTGAAGAGACTGTTTTTATTTCAACTAAAAGATTATTATTAAAAAAAATTATCAATTTATGCTTTAAAACCAGACTAATAATCATGGAAGCTCAAGCCAATGCTGCAAAATATAAGTCAGTACTCAAGAAGGTTAGACCAGTCAACGAAGGTATGCCTCAAGATCTGAATCCACCTTTGGGAAGACCTGAATTATCAAGAGATTCATATGAAACACCCCTATCACCTAACCCACCTCCATTTTTTGAAACATCAAAAGTTACAGAAGAAAGAATTTCAATGATAAACTTTGGACCATCTGGATGGTTATCAGAAGAAGAGATTAATTTATTAAAGAATGTTATATTACTAAGGCAAAAGGCTATAGCATTTTGTGAAGAAGAAAGAGGAGTACTAAAACATTCTTATGGAAAACCTTATAAAATACCAATTATACCACATGAACCATGGCAAAAGAAACCAATACCAATACTAAAATCAATTTTACCTCAATTTATTGAACTAGTCAGAGAAAGAATACGTACAGGACTCTATGAACAATCAACATCAAGCTATAACAGCCCAGTATTTTGTGTAGCAAAGCCCAATGGAAAACTTAGAATAGTTCATGATCTTCAAGACCTCAATAAAGTAACAATAAAAGATGCAGGATTGCCACCAAATGTTGATGAGTTTGTAGGATCATTTTCAGGAAGAGCATGTTATGGATTGGGAGATATTATGGGAGGATACGATGAAAGAGAATTGGATATTACTACAAGACCCCTTACAACATTTGAAACACCACTTGGAAGACTTCAGCTTACAAGACTACCTCAAGGAGCAACAAACTCTGTGGCAGTTTATCAAGCACAAATGACTTGGATACTTCAGGAGGAAATACCAGAGCACCTTGGAATATTTATAGATGATGGAGGAATTAAAGGACCCAGATCAACATATCAGCATGAAACATTGAAGGAGAATCAGCTCATAAGAAGATTTGTTTGGGAATATGCAGTAACATTAGAAAGAATACTTTTCAGGATAGAAGAGGCAGGACTTACAATTTCAGGATCAAAATTTGCATGTTGTGTTCCAGCACTTGATATTGTGGGGCATGTTGTGTCTTTGGGAGGCAGAAAGATTTCAAAACAGAAGATAAACAAGATACAAAACTGGCCTAGACCAACAACAAAGAAGGAAGTTAGAGGATTCTTAGGATTATGCGCATATGTCAGAATGTTTATCAAGGACTTTTCACAAGTTGCAGCACCATTGAGAATATTGACAAGGGAGGATGTATTGTGGAAATGGGATGAAAAATGTGAAGAAGGTTTTATAAAACTCAGGAAGATAGTAGGAGAAGAAATTACTTTGAAGACATTGAATTATGATAAAGGCTCAGGGAAAATAAAATTAGCAATAGATTCAAGTTATATTGCAGCAGGTGCAGTTCTTATGCAAGAGGATGAAAATGGAAAGGATAGGCCAGTACTATATGAATCAGTAACATTTTCCAGACTAGAATCTAAATACTCTCAGCCAAAATTAGAGCTTTGCGGTGTAGCAAGAATACTCAAAAAACTTCAAACAATATTATGGGGTCAACACTTTGAACTTCAAGTAGATGCTAAAGCTTTAATAGAAATGATCAACACACCTTGTTTACCGAATGCACCCATGACAAGATGGGTGGCATTCATTCAACTTTTTTCATTTGATCTTGTACACAAACCAGGAAAAACATTTACTATGCCGGATGGGTTATCAAGAAGACCAAAAGGAGAAGATGAAGAAGAAAGTGAAAGGGATGATTTTGATGAAGAGGAAGATTGGATCAAACCACATCCAGGATTTGGCCTAAAAGAAGTAAATACAAGCAAAGTGGGAAAATTATCAAGGAATAAAACAAAAAATATTAAAATTCCAATAAAACAGGAAGGATTTGGAAAACATATGCAGGAATATTTGAATACTTTGAAAAAGCCACAATGTGTTGGGGAAGAATACTTCAAGAAAATTAAGAGAAGATCAGTGAACTTCTATTTAGAAGGAGGGCAGCTGAAAAGAAGGAATCAAGCACATCCACAAATAGTTGTATACAATGAAAAAGCTCAGAAACAGATACTAATGAAAATGCATGAAGAGCTGGGGCATAGAGGGGAAAATGAAACATACAGGAGAATCAAGAAGAGATATTGGTGGGAAGGAATGAAAAAGATAGTTAAAAAATGGGTAAAATCATGTCAAGAATGTCAAAAAAGGAGTCATTTGCAACAAAAAGAAGAAGCAAAGATATCTGTAACATCTACTTTATTTGGAACAGTCAGCATGGATGCGGTTCACATTAAGGCAGGAAGATGGAAATACTTAGTTGTAGCAAGAGATGACTTTTCAGGATGGCCAGAAACTGTTGCATTAACTAGGCTAACGGCAAAATCAGTCTCAGAATGGTTTAATTCAGAATGGATTTGTAGATATGGAGCACCCAAAGAAGTCACAGTAGATGGAGGAGCAGAATTTGGAAAAGAGCTACAAGAAGCAGTCAAAAGAGCAGGATCACGAATCAGAATAACTACACCTTACTACCCAGAAGCACAAGGAATGATTGAAAGAGGCCATAAGCAATTGAAGGATGCACTTGTAAAAATGTGTGGTGAAAATGGATCCAAATGGAAAGAATACTTACCAATTGTAACCTTGGCAGATAGAATTTTGGTAAAAAGAACAACAGGATACTCACCATTTGAGCTTCAGTTTGGTCAGCAGGCTGTCTTACCAATTGACATAGAAACAAACACATACCTGGCCATAGAATGGAATAAAATCTCAACAACAGAAGAGCTATTGGAAGCAAGAGCATTACAGATTGCAGCAAAAGAGGAAACAAGATTAGCAGCAGCAGAGAAATTAAGAGATTCAAGACACAAATCAGTTCAATATTTGGACAAAAAGATGGCACATAGACTGAGAAATCCACTTGAACCAGGGGACTTGGTATTAGTTTATAATAAACCACTTGAGTCACAGTGGGGATTACTCTTCAAGAACCGTTGGAATGGACCTTATAGAGTCATAAATCAAGTTAATAATGGACCTTATGAGCTTGAAGAATTGGATGGCACCAAACTTACAAGAAAATTTGCAGCAAGTCACATCAAGAGGTTTTATCCAAGAGGAAAGGAAGCTCAATTAAGTTCAGAGTCAGAAAATGAAAGCAGTGAAGAAATTGAAGATGAAGAGTTAATATTGGAGGGAGAAGAAATTGAACAAAATGAATATGATTGATAATGGCAAGCTTTTCAACTGGAATGCTGGGGACAGCATTAAATGGAGAGGGGGATGTGGTATTCCATACCATTAGTACCAGTTTCAAGCTTACCAATAAAACAAAAGAAAAAAATGATAATAAAACAAACTACGCAAAACATTTTTACACATTACAACTACAGATTTCAAACAGAAATATACAATACGCAGCCTCAAGATCTTATCAAAACAGTATAGTATCAAAGGATATATCCACCTTATCGCATCATCAATAACAAATTACGTCATTAAAGGTAGTTAATCTAAATAAAGGTATATGAAAATAGACCAAAGCATCAGAAGCTGTATTTTCCCCACCTTGATTCAATTTAAAGAAGAAATACCTCAAGGCTATGCATAAAATTTCAATATATTTTCCAAGAACAAATGTTTCCTTAGTAATAATAACACGCATCAAACTTGATAGAAATGATACAATACTAAAATAAAACCACCAGCATAATTCTCTCAGAACATACGTAAAAAATAGAAACAAAAAGACTTTCTCCGCCTTCAAGAAACATCACCAGCCAAATTATCTCAAACACATCACATGATTTTGATAAGGAAAAGAACCACCAGCATAATTCTCTCATAACATACGTAAAAAATAGAAACAAAAATACTTTCCCCACCTTCAAGAAAACATCACCAGCCATATTATCTCAATGACCTCACATGACTCTGGAAAAAAGAAAATCTCACCAGCCAAATTATCTCAAATACATCACATGATTTTCATAAGAAACATAAAGCACCAGCATAATTCTCTCATATATATCATATGACTAGAAGAAAGTTCAATTGTCAGGAGCTGTATTTTCTCCACTTTCTTGGCAAAAGAGAAAATCTTACCAGCAAAATTATCTCAAATACATCACATGATTTTGATAAGAAAAAGCACCACCAGCATAATTCTCTCAGAAAATACGTAACAAAGTCACCAAAAATAAAAGTGTCACCAGCAAAATTATCTCAAAGACATCACATGATTTTGATAAGAAACAGAAACACCAGCATAATTTTCTCATATATATCATATGACTAGAAGACAGTTCAATTGTCAGGAGCTGTATTTTCTCCACTTTCTTGGCAAAAAAGAAAATCTCACCAGCCAAATTATCTCAAATACATCACATGATTTTGATAAGAAAAAGCACCACCAGCATAATTCTCTCAGAAAATACGTAACAAAGTCACCAAAAATGAAAGTGTCACCAGCAAAATTATCTCAAAGACATCACATGATTTTGATAAGAAACAGAAACACCAGCATAATTTTCTCATATATATCATATGACTAGAAGACAGTTCAATTGTCAGGAGCTGTATTTTCTCCACTTTCTTGGCAAAAAAGAAAATCTCACCAGCCAAATTATCTCAAATACATCACATGATTTTGATAAGAAAAAGCACCACCAGCATAATTCTCTCAGAAAATACGTAACAAAGTCACCAAAAATGAAAGTGTCACCAGCAAAATTATCTCAAATACATCACATGATTTTGATAAGAAAAAGCACCACCAGCATAATTCTCTCAGCAAACACGCTGCTACACCAAAACTACATGTCTCACTAGCTAAAACCTCTCAGCTATGATTTTTTCTAAGTACCCTATTTTGAGAAGCTCTATGGAGGCCCAAAAGCTATAAATAGAGGTCCTCTCTCCCTCATTTTCCCCATCATCATGGAACAAGTTCCCACTATCCAGGATCATAACCATCCCTGAACTAGCAGGATATCTAGAATAGTAGTAGTGTTTTAGTAGTGAAAAGCTCAGTAGCCTTGCTCAGTAGCTTAGTATTAGTGAAGAATAGTAGTATAACCGTAGTAAAAGCTCAGTAGCCTTGCTCAGTAGCTTAGTATTAGTGAAGAATAGTAGTATTAACGTAGTAAAAAGCTCAGTAGCCTTGCTCAGTGGCTTAGTATTATTAAAAAAAAGTAGTAGTGATATAAAACCCAGTATTAAAAAAAATCCTAAAAGAATCAAATCCAGTAGTCTTATTATTAGTACTCATATCAAAAAAAAATCATTATAATCAACCTAAAACCATAAAAAATATATATATTCTTATCATTCTTAAAAAAAAAAAAAACAAAAAAAAATATTCTTATTAGTTTCATTAATATAACAGAAACCCAAAACATATATATATATATATATTATCATCACTTTTATTAAAATAAAGTAAAAAAAATCTAGTGTTTATTTTATCAGAAATTTTAGATCAGAATTTTTACTGTAGTGTTATTGATAGGTCTGATTTAGAGACTGCTGATAAGTCTTCTCTATCTGTTAAAGCCACAAATCTTATTTTATTTTGTGATTCTCTGTAGGCTGACTATTCAGTATTATTTAGAGGGGCAGCTAATACACCTTAGCACCCATGGTTATTGGACAATTCTGAAATTCAAAACAGACTTACCAATAATTTCCCCCTCAAGGTACTGCCTTATTTCATCCCACACCAAAAGGAGTTCCCACAACGTATAAGCATATTCATCCAGAAAGTGCTATACAATATCCTTATACACAAAACATGAGACGTTGTAAGTAGTATTTAACGACTACTCTTCTGTTAGAAAGAAACTCCCTCAGGGGAGTTTTCTCTGTTAATTAGCCTGCTCACATTTTATATTTTACTGTTTTTGTATCAGAGCTCCCTTAGGGTAGTGAATGACTCCAAGGCAATTGGTGAAAACTGGGCCTGTACACGATTCACAAGTGCAGGAGTATGTGATCGCTGTGTGGAAATTCACGGCAGATACGCATTCTAAAAATGCATGCGAACACTGCCAAGGTCATGCTTCATACTCTCAGCACGCTCGAAAGAAAGAAGGTGCTTTACAGTCAAGCAAATGTTAAAAAACTACTGTACCAATCCCCGAATGCATGTGGTAAGTATTCCAGGTTGCAAATATACTCAGCCTGGCTCGGAGTGCAGAAAAGATCAAAAAACAAAGCGGAGATGAACAGAGAGATTTTGAGGGAATAAGTTTTTGAAACCATTTTTTAGAGGATTGGGCTGGTGATTCTCCACTGAAATGATTCAAGGGTGGCTGGGGGAGGCTATCAAGGTGATGTAACAACCATCCATCAGGGGTAAGGGTATTCATTCATACACCCACTCAAACACCTCAAATCAGCAAATCCAGTATCTGCATCAGCAGTCAGTTTCAGCAATCTTCATTCTGAAACATGCATACAGTTTGGTACATCAATACAGCCTGTCAATACTTGTACAGGATGGATTCACCCAATACAGTTTCAATACACCAGTATGAAACTGTATGATCACTCAAATACACCACAACTCTTGTACAGGTTCTGTACAGCTGTACAGGACCTGTATTGGCCAGACTCAATTCAACAATCAATTATTCTCATGAAAATTCTTCTCTGGATCAGGGCTGGTGATTCTCACATATACCAGCCCCTCTTTCTCCCCCCTGGGGACTTTTCCCCAGTTAATTAATTTAGTTTATTTATTATTTTATAATTACTCTTATCCTTATTTTGGGTATTATAATTATTTAATCTTAAGTTAGTCTTTGCATTTCTCTCTTCGCCTGTACAGTATGAGTTGGGTGGCCATATCCTTATTAACCCTTCTCTTTCCATTCTGACAGGTTGAAACAGTGGACTTGGACTTGTTTGTGGTTGGCTCTTCTATTCTTTTACTCTTATCTTTTGTTGCTGCTTTTCTTATATTTATTCTTTAGCAATTTATCTTTAACACTCTTAAGTGTATCCCCTTTTATCTTATGTTTGAGCCCTCCATAAGTGAGTGCCAGGCCCTCTTCACTTCGAAGAGCCCCTGTGACATTAAATTAATTAACTCATATTTGATTCTTTCTCTTCATTCATTTATATTCATTTCCTCTCATTCATCAATTATGACCTTTTCATGATTTTATGATTTTTTATGATTTTCTATGAAATTTTCTCTCTCATCAATTTTCATCTCATTCATTTCATTCTTATGAAAATTGATTCCTTTTCCTTTCTTAATTATTGCTGACCATTTCATCACTTCATTTTATTTTTATCAATCAAATTTCTTCTGTGTTCTTATTCAGGTTTTATCCAGGGATTATTGATTGGATTATTCATTGGGATTCATTTGGGTTATTGATTCAGGATTTATTGGATTTATTGACTTTGAACTCTCAAGATATTGAATTGATTTCTGAAGATTTTGAACTGATTGATTGATTCCTCAAGACTTGATTTCATTTGAAGACACTTATTGATTGATTATTGATTGAATATTGATTGATTATTGATTTCCTCAAGATTATTGATATTTGATTGAATTGATTGTTGATTGATTGAATTTATTTGACTGTTGATTGAATTTGATTCCTCAAGATTTGAATTGATTCCTCAAGATTCATCAAGATTTTATTGTGATTAATTTGGCCAAGCCTGATTATTCTTCTTAATACCATCAAGTTATTTTAATTCTTTTCATAATGCCAGTCCAGCATAGCCCCCCAGCAAAGAATACTAGATCGCAGAAAATTCAAGCTGTTCTCACTCCTACAGCAAGGGCTCCTCTTGACTGCACACCATCAGTTCATCAACTGAGTGCAAATTTGGACAGAGGACCACCAATGGAAGGGACAGCACCCTCAAGAAGAGGTGGAATGAAATCTAGAAGATCAAGATCCTTTTCTGGACTTTTGGGTGGTTACCCTGGCATGTCTGAAGGTGCAAGAGCAAGATTAGGGGAAGTTGAAGATGAAGAGGGGGAAGAGTCTGTGGAAGAGGAAGATTCTGAGGAAACTGAAGTGGCAGATGCCTTGGCAAATGCTCCAGAGGTGCCTCAGGGTTCTAATCTAGCCCTTTCTAGTCAACCTCTTGTCTCTCAAACTGATCCAAGTCTCCTCAAGATGATGGAGCAGATGACTCAATTCATGGGACAACTCACTCAAGCAGTTGCCCCCAGGGACAATTCCAAAGCCCCTGCTTTCAAGACTCCATCCATGAAGGCACCTGATTCTTTTGATGGTACTCAAGCTCATAAGTTGAGAGGATTTATCCAATCCTGTCAACTAATTTTCCATAATGATCCAGCAAACTTCTTCTCTGACAGGAAGAAGGTTTTGTACTCAACTTCTTTTCTTACTGGTAGAGCTGGCAAATGGATTGAACCTTACCTCTCAAATATTTCCAATGAAGACCCTTCCTACCTCCTCAATAATTGGCCATTGTTTGAATCTCAATTATTCACTCTGTTTGGTGACCCCAATGAAGTCAGGAAAGCTGAACAAGAGTTGGACAATTTGAGGATGAAGGAAAGTGGTCATGTTTCCTTGTACATAGCAGACTTCAGAAGCTTAATGTCAAGAATTGGAGATTGGGGGGAAAGAGCTTATATCCATGTTTACAGAAGAGGATTAGCATCAAGATTATTGGATCAGTTGGCTTCTCACCCTGGAACTTTTGATACTCTTCAAGAACTTATGGATGTCACTCTAGAATTAGACACAAGATATCATGAGAGGCAAAAGGAAAAGGGTGGCAATCAAGAAAAGAAGCCTCCAGTCAGTGGATCCAATTAGTCTAGGCCTCCTCAAAACTCATTTCAAAAGAGGCCTCATCAGAAGAAGAATAAGAAGGGCAAGCAATTTCAATCTTCAAAGGACAAACCCCATGCTGCTCTCCTCAATAAGGACAATAAATTAATCGGTTCTGAAAAGGAGAGGAGGATTCAAGCAGGGTTGTGTACTTATTGTGGTGGCAAGCACCCAATTGAAAAATACTTCAAGAGACCTCAGAACAAGCCTGGGTCATCATCAGGAGGCTTCCCTAGCAAGCAGGGAAAAGCCCAAGTGGGGATCATGATGTGTTCAATGGTTCTCACTTATTTCCTTCAAGAGCACAATTGTGCACTCTGAATACTAGTGTCAAGAAATCTTTAAAATTTCTTATTTTCTCTTCTGTCTAAAAAAATCACTTCTCTCACTTCACTCCTTAAAAAAGATTCTCCCTTCATCTTCAATGAGGAAGCTCTTAGTCAGTTTCAAGCACTCAAAGAAGCTTTCACCTCTGCTCCTATCTTATCTCACTTTAATCCTTCTCTACCTACTATAGTAGAGACTGATGCTTCTGATTATGCATTGGGCGCCGTACTGAGTCAGGTGAATGACTCTGGAAAGCATCCCATTGCATTTGATAGTTGCAAGCTCTTACCAGCTGAGCTCAACTATGAGATTCATGACAAGGAACTCCTTGGCATAGTTTGGGCTCTCAAGCGCTGGAGAGCATTTCTTCTTTCTCTTTCCAATCCTTTTGAGGTCTTGACAGACCACTCTTCCTTGCAGTATTTCATGTCTTCCAAAGTTCTTACTCGTCGTCAGGCCCGTTGGGCCGAATTTCTCTCAGAATTTCATTTCACTATCACTTACCGCCCAGGCAGGCTGGCCACTTTACCAGATGCCTTATCACGTCGGGACAACGTGTACCCAGAGAGGGGGGTGGACTTCATCAGCAAGAATCCTCAGAATTTTCATCAAGTACTTAAGCAAGATGGAATTCAAGAGTCAAGATTCTTCTCAATCAAAGTGGAAATTTTCTCAGATTTAGTTGACAAGATTCAAGAAGAAGTATGGCAAGACAAAGACTATAAAGAAATACTCAAGCAACTAGCAAGAGGTGAATCAGTTCCAAATTATTCTCTTGAACCTCAAGCCAAGTTATTATTATTCAAAGATAGAGTGGTAATCCCAAGCAATGAAGAACTTCAACTCAATATTCTTCAAAAGCGTCATGACTCACCATTGGCTGGCCATCCTGGCCAGGAGAAGACCCTCAAGCTCATCAAGAGGGATTTTTATTGGGCTGGCATGAATCAATTCATCAAGGACTATGTGTCCTCATGTCAGCAATGTTCAAGAAACAAGAACATCCATCACAAGAAGTTTGGATTACTCAAGCCTCTTTCAATTCCATCTGGTCCTTGGAATTCATTATCAATGGACTTTATCACTCAATTGCCACTGTCCAACAACTTTGATTCAATTTTAGTAGTTGTGGACAGATTCTCAAAAATGGCAATCTTCATTCCAACTTATGGCACAATCACTGCTCTGGATTTAGCCCAAATATTCATTAGCCATGTATTTTCCAAGCATGGACTCCCAGTCAGTATTGTCAGTGATAGAGGATCCTTATTTGTTTCATCATTCTGGACTCAATTGTGTCAGCAGCTCAAGATATCAAGAGATCTTTCAACTGCCTTTCACCCTGAAACAGATGGACAGACAGAGAGGGTAAATCAGATACTAGAACAGTACATTCGGATGTATGTCAGCTATCATCAAGATGACTGGTACACCTGGCTCCCTCTGGCTGAATTTGCCTATAATAATGCAGAACATTCATCAACCAAGCAATCACCTTTTTTCACCATTTATGGAAGAAATCCCAGCTTTGACTCAATCCATATTTCTCAAGACTCACCGGCTGGAAAGTTATCAACAAAACTCCAATCAGTACAGCAAGTTGTCAAAGAAGAATTAGAGTCAGCAATAAGGAGATTCAAGAAGTATGCAGATAGAAATAGGGCAATTCCACCTGATTTCCAACCTGGGGACAAAGTATGGCTAGCTTCCAAGAACATCAAGACAACAAGACCCACCAAGAAATTTTCAGAAAGATGGTTGGGACCCTTTGAAGTTCTTAAGAAGATTGGCAGCCATGCATATCACCTCAAGTTGCCTCAGCAATGGAAGACAGTTCACCCTGTATTCCATGTGTCCTTATTAGAACCAGTCAAGCATTCAACTATCCCAAATCGTCATCAATTGCCGCCACCACCAGTTTTAGTGGAAGAGCAAGAAGAATGGGAAGTGGCTCAGGTTCTGGACTCAAAACTCAAAAGAGGTAATTTATGGTATCTTGTAGAGTGGAAAGGATTCAGTGAAGACCCAGAAAGAACCACTTGGGAACCAGCTTCCAACCTTACCAACTCACCAGACCTTGTCAAGGATTTCCACTCATTGTATCCAGACAAGCCTGGTCCAAATACCTCAAGAGTTTGATTTTATGGTGCTTGGTGGGGAGAAGAAGTTATGAAAGTAAGTTCCTCTCCTGGCATGCACCTTTAAGGGGGTATTCTACCCATATGTTGTTGTAAGCATCACCTTGGCCACTTTGTGAGCACTTTTCAATTCTTTGGACAGGTTCAGGAAGCATACAACATCAATACCCTCCATTTGGACCTTATCAAGATATGGCCAAATATTTTCTTTCTTTCTTTATGTTTCATTTTCTTTCTTTATTATCATTTCATTTTATGCCAATCATCATAATTCAAGACATTCATTACTTCAAGTCATTCACGGCAATTCATTTCAGTAGTCATTTATGGCAAATCATTTCAGAAGGCATTTATGGCAATTTATTTCAGTCTTATGGTGCTTGGTAGGGAGTGGAAGTTATGAAAGTAAGTTCCATCTCCTGGTATGCATCCCTGAGGGTTCTACTTCTTGTAAAACATCACCTTGGCTACTCTGTGAGCATCAAAATGCTTGGTTTTCACTTTTCAGACACTTTTTTTTGGCCAGAATCAAGCAACTCACCACAAGAAGGACCAACCATCAGGATTTTTCTTTATTTCTTTCTTTACTCTCATTTTCTCTTATTATTTTTCTTTCTTTCTTTACTTGTATAATTTTCTTTCTTTTATTTCTTTAAAGCAGCAGCATCCCCTCCCCAAATCATGTATTGGGAGGTTCCATTATCTTTTTTATTTTTTATTTTTTTTAGTTGTGATAAGAGCATGGGTAGAAGCCAAACCAAACACAAACAAGGACAAGCAACTGGTTATACTTACCCAATTCATCAAAATTCCACTAGAGGCCATGGTTAACTCATGGCTGAAGATACGCAAGCAGAAGATTCAGTAAGGCAACATCAGAAAAGCAGCAGCATCCCCTCCCCAAATCATGTATTGGGAGGTTCCATTATCTTTTTTATTTTTTATTTTTTTTAGTTGTGATAAGAGCATGGGTAGAAGCCAAACCAAATACAAACAAGGACAAGCAACTGCTTATACTTACCCAATTCATCAAAATTCCACTAGAGGCCATGGTTAACTCATGGCTGAAGATAGGCAAGCAGAAGATTCAGTAAGGCAGAATCAGTCCAGTTGTAGGCCCAAGGTTTGACCTCAAGGGAATTGGGCCACAAGTCAATCATGGCCCCCCTCAAAACCTCTCAATGTCAAGGCCCAAGGCCCCTTTAGGGGCTGGAATCAGCATGGGGGGCCTCCCCTGAAAGTTTGGGGAAGGCCAAGTTCTTGGAGGTCCTGGACCCCACCAATGGGTCCAGGCCATATAAGGTGAAAATTCTTTTTTTTGGGCCAATCAAGGTCCCATGGCACCCCTGGGTCCCCAGCAAATTTGGGCCCTGGGGGCCTCCTATAGCCCCCACGGCCCACGGACCGCAGACCACGGCCCACGGACCGCGGTGTACGGTCCACGGACCACGGACCGTAGGATCCCAAAGACTCAAAAGGGCCAAAAAAGGCCTATTATGGCTAGAAATCAACAAAAATGCCCTAATCACTAAAACACCCAAAAAGGCCTAAAAGGCCATAAAAAGCAAATTTCATCAAGATCACTCAGGATGGAGGCCACAGCCCAAAACCCACTTGGAGGGCTGTCTGAGGCCAATTCCTTGGATGATGGGGACAAGACCCCTTGGAGGAAAGTTTCACTCATTCATTGGATTAAGTCTGGGCCAATGAGGACAAGTCATATACTCATTGGGCCCCAATTTCTGAGCACAAGTGCTCAATGGCCTTTATTCTGGGATATATCCCAAGGCCACATCCCAAGGCATGGCTGATTGAATCAAGAGAAAAGAATGGCATATTCTGGAAGGAATACTCACTCAAGCTTGGAAAAAAGGGGGAATCAATTGAATTTGGCAGGGAAGAAGGAATGAAGGATTTTCAGGATAATGGTCAAGAGGAAAGAAAATTAAAAGAAAATTTTTTTTGAAAAAATGTGGGGATATTGAGATGCCACTCAACAGTGGCAGGGTATTATGGTGTTCAGGAGCCCACCAGTTTCAAGAGGGGGATACTGTAACAACCATCCATCAGGGGTAAGGGTATTCATTCATACACCCACTCAAACACCTCAAATCAGCAAATCCAGTATCTGCATCAGCAGTCAGTTTCAGCAATCTTCATTCTGAAACATGCATACAGTTTGGTACATCAATACAGCCTGTCAATACTTGTACAGGATGGATTCACCCAATACAGTTTCAATACACCAGTATGAAACTGTATGATCACTCAAATACACCACACCTCTTGTACAGGTTCTTTACAGCTGTACATGACCTGTATTGGCCAGACTCAATTCAACAATCAATTATTCTCATGAAAATTCTTCTCTGGATCAGGGCTGGTGATTCTCACATATACCAGCCCCTCTTTCTCCCCCCTGGGGACTTTTCCCCAGTTAATTAATTTAGTTTATTTATTATTTTATAATTACTCTTATCCTTATTTTGGGTATTATAATTATTTAATCTTAAGTTAGTCTTTGCATTTCTCTCTTCGCCTGTACAGGATGAGTTGGGTGGCCATATCCTTATTAACCCTTCTCTTTCCATTCTGACAGGTTGAAACAGTGGACTTGGACTTGTTTGTGGTTGGCTCTTCTATTCTTTTACTCTTATCTTTTGTTGCTGCTTTTCTTATATTTATTCTTTAGCAATTTATCTTTAACACTCTTAAGTGTATCCCCTTTTATCTTATCTTTGAGCCCTCCATAAGTGAGTCCCAGTTTACTGAGTGCCAGGCCCTCTTCACTTCGAAGAGCCCCTGTGACAGGTGAGGAGACCTGCTTTATAGCTTCTGTGGGAATAATCTTGCGAGTGCCTCAGGGCTTGAAGGCAAAGAATCTATCAGAAGATGAACGCTGGTATGCCACCGAGAAGTAATAATTCATGGTTGCAGCATAGTTTTACTTAAAAAAGTGGCATGAAGCTTGATTTGGCAAAGCAATGGCCCACACTCAAGAAAGCAAGAAAGCCTCAGAAAAATATTACTAAGGCCACTTTTGTTGCTCAATAATTCTATTTATTTGGTTCAAACAATTATAAATTTAATATTATCAAAAGGTCTACAATTTACTACAGATGATATAGTATTACTATATTTTGATTATCTAAGTATAATAGATAAGATATCTCCCCTATTTGGTGCGTACCTGAGATATAAAAAATTATTATAAAAATTTTGAAAACTAGTAAATTGTAGATAAATGATAAAAGAGAAATCTCCCCTGAGGGAGTAATTTAGTGATATGTTTTTGATTATTTATATTCTATGTACATGATTTTTAATTTGTTAGTATAATTAGGTTAGGTTTATTCACTATAGGCATATATATTTTATTATACAATATGTTTAGTATTGTAAAATATAACACTCCCCTCCATAACTAAATGTTATGTCATATTGCTGTTGAATAAAAATTTCTTAACATTCAGCTGTCCCAGACTTTTCATCATGATGTCTGCTAGTTGTTCATGAGTAGATATCCAGCTCATTTCTCTCTTGTTTGAGGTAATTAATTCATTGATGAGGTTTAATTCTCTAATCATATGTTGTGTTTGCTTCCTGCTGATGGTGTCGGTAGCAATACCTATTGCCGTTTTGTTGTTGGATAATAGTAAAGGGTATTTGCAATCTAATAGGTCATGACACATGTTGCATAACCAGATACACTCTTGTGCCGCAAAAGAAAGCGCAATGTATTCCTCCTGAGCAGTTGACGATGCCATTGTTGCCTGTCATTTAGATTGCCACGCTGTTGAATTTCCTCCATGCAAGATGATGAAGCCATGTGTCAATCTGTTTCCTTCCCCACCCCAATTAGAATCAAAGTAAAACCGTAGATCATTAGGCTTTTCATCTTCAGATATCTGTAGGCTACTATTCCTGGTCTTCCTCAAGTATCCAGTGAGCTGAAGTTGTCCCCATTGAGAATCTGGCCAAGTATTTTACTGCATAAGATATATCGGGCCTTGTTCCTTGTGCAATGTACAGTAAGGGTTTGAAAGAAGATTGCAGTTCTGTGGCAGAGGAGAGCTGGCAGTGATTCTGCTTGCCAAAAGAGTAGTTAATTTGTCAATAAGTGCAGTCTCATTAATTTTAAACCCAGTATTGGTCTGTTTTATTGACAATCCCACCAGACTGCTGATCTCTTTATCCCATTTGATTTGTAGATGTTGATCTAGCTCAGAAAATATAAAGTCAATGAATGAAGCAGACAAACCTGCCAATGCACCATCGTCCACATGGATCCACAGCATTGCTTGTCCTTTGCTGGAGTGATAAAAATAAGTCCTTTGGTCCTTGCCGCTTGATTTAAATCCTATTTGTTGCAGGATTCCTTTAAGATGTATCCACCAACATCGAGTGGCTTGTTTGGTGCCATACAATGCTTTCTTGAGCTTAAGTACTGTGTATTTCGGCTGATTTATTCCTTTTGGCGGCCATATATATACTGGTTTATCAATGAGGCTGTGCAAAAAAGCTACTTTCATGTCAAATGTACAAACTTTCCATTTTTTCTTGCAAGCAATGGAGAAAAGCAGCCGAAGAGCTCCAAAAGTTGGCGTTGGGGCAAATGTTTCTTCAAAGTTGATGCCATGGATTTGTTGGAAACCTCTAGCCACCAGCCAGCCTTTGAAATGTTCTTGAGATCCTTTCTTCGCAAATACCCATTTGGTTCTGAGGATAGAATCCCTAGGTGTCTTCTTTAGCGCTTCGCTGATGTTGGATGTAACAAAAGACTGTTGTTCAGTCATGCTATTCAATTCCTCTACTATTGCCTTCTTCCATTCTTCAGCTTGTAAAGGAGGCATTGCTTCGTCATATGTCATTGGCAAAGCCGCTGTTGGATCGCTTGATGAGTTAAGTGCTGAAATAACAGAGTCTTGTTTATTCAGCTGCCTGATCATTGACCCATCAAAGAGATTGTCTACCTGTATCTTGGATATTGTATCATGTGTTGTTGACTTTGGATTAAAATAACTGTCTTTGTCAAACTTGACGCTAGCTGAGCGTACTACTGTTCCTTGTTCTGGTACCCAAAATAACCAACCTTTATAATCCTCCATTATCCCAAGGGGATAACCAATTACTGTTTTTGCTCCCAGGTCCTTCTTTGCTTGGTGATTGAAAAAAAATGCCTTTACGCCAAACACCCTTAGTTGAACCAGAGATGGCTTCTTAGATCCCATGATTTCATAAGGAGTGATCCTGCTGTCAGAATGTAGAGTGCAGTTAAAGATCCATGCTGCATGCCTAAAAGCATAGGGCCAGAGAGATGTTGGAAGATTAGCAGAAATTAAGGAAGTTCTAGCAATTTCCGATATAGTGCGATTAGTTCTTTCGCTCTGTCCGTTTTGATGATGCTCGTAAGGCACTGACATCTCATGGATTATTCCTCCCTCTTTTAGATAGTCATTAAAAAATGGTTTCAGAATTCTGCACCATTATCAGTTCTAACTGATTCTATAGCAAATTTTGTAATTTTCATAAATTTTACCATCCATAGCCTCAATTGATATTTGGCTTCTGATCTATCAGCTAATGCAATCACTGCTGTAAGTCTAGAGAAAATATCTTGTATTACCAATGCATATTGCTTGGCATCATTGCTGATTGGCAAAGGACCAATTAAGTGGCTGCAATCTCATTGCCAGGTTGATAAATATGCTTTCGTGAGGCAGATATAAACGGACAATGCTCAGCTTTTGCTACAGAGCAAGGATGACATATTTTGATATTGTCAGCATCAAAAGGAGGAATTCCATCAGCAGCTTTAAATTGCATGATTTGTTTGATATTTCTGATAGACAAGTGCCCCAATCTTTGGTGCCACAGTTCACTCATATTGTGTGCAATATGGTGAGCAGGGCAAGTAGATAAACTTATTGGAGGAGGGGGGGTGGAATCAGAAATGCAATTGATAGCCGCAGGGGAAGAAGGATGAAAAAATGGAATAAACCAGCAGAAATTGACTCTGTTGGTATGAAATAATGTATTATTTGGTTCAACATTCATAATGTTATTCAATAAGTGCACTATCAAGCCTTGGGAGATAATCTGGCCAATCGACAGGACTACTCCTTTAATCGTGTCACACAATAGCACATTCTTTATTTTCAAGGCACCTTCCTGAGTTTTTAAAGCAATGTTGCCAATTTAATCTACTGGAAATTGGTGTGAAGATGCAACTGACAAAGTGATATTAGTCCTGCAAAGTGCAGTAAGAGAGAGGCATCTCCTACGACAGAATGGGTTGTTCCTGAGTCCAATAAAGCTTCATCATATTCCAAGGCCGGAACTGCACCAATACTCGCAACATTTGCCTTCTGCTGGGATGATATCCTATCACTAGTTGCTTTCTTTCATGCTGGACACTCGGGCGCCCGATGGCCCGCTTCCCCGCAGTAGAAGCAAGCATTTTTCGGGTTTAGCCATCTCTTTTTCCATTCCTCCAATCTGTAAGATATGGGGGGCTTGAATTGGTGATTGTAGGGGTCTATATAGTCTAGGAGTGCAATTAGGAGCATCATATGGCTGAGAAATTCTCGGTTTGGCCCAAGATACATTGACGTTAGATAAATGTATAGATCCTTCATTATCAATAGGTGTAGACCTGCCTTGCAATTTTTGAACAATATCCAAAATGTCCTCCATATTGACAGTGAGTTTGGGATTAGCTGCCAATTGAGTATCGAGAGGGGAGGTTATTTGGTCATGTAGATGAGGAAGAGAAAAGAAAAGGGATAAGGTGGAGATTTTTGAGCTATCAAGTGGCCCCAGTTGACTTCAAATGGCTTCAATTGCCTCACCCATGTTTATGGCACGTTGATGATTTGTCAGGTGAAAAATTAATTTGGCATGGTGGATTATGGAAGACCAGGATGCTTTTCTGAATCGTCATTTGATTGCCTGGTAAACTGTCCTTGCATTAGGCATAGTTATCCATGCAATGATTGAGTTGTATAAGGGTCAATCCACACTATTTTGGATAAAAGATAAAGAAATCAGATTTCTTCAATAATCGGCATCTCGTTCTTGTTTTTGGAAGTAATTGATGTCTTCAATAAATCAGATCAACCAGGTGTCAAAGAGATTCCTTGACCAGGCATTAAAATTGGAACCGCTCAAAGATAATCTTGGGTGAATCCGGTCAGCAATCAGTGAGAAAAGCTGTAAAGTTTCATCTTGTTTATCGGCACGAAGTACTGGATCATTAACTGATAAGCTTGAGATGTCAGGTAGTTTAGAGTTTTTGTCCATACTTAATGTCTGGGGGGAGGGAGTAGTAGAAAAATCTTTTATGGAGAAGAGTTTACCAGGGCGAGTAGTAGAGCAATCCAGGATGTAAGGCAATACGGATTGGAAGTTTCCAGAAATAAGTAGTATCAAGAAAAAATAATATTTTGATAGTATTAATCACGCAGTGGCAGTCAACGGCCCATAAGCTGTTATTGCTAAATAGTTTTATTTATTTGGTTTAAACAATTATAAATTTGATATTATCAAAAGGTCTATGATTTACGACAGATGATATAGTATTACCATATTTTGATTATCTAAGTATAATAGATAAGATCTCTCCCCTATTTGGTGTGTACCTGAGATATAAAAGATTAGTCCAAAATTTTTTAAAAATTAGTAAATTGTATATATATGATAAAAGAGAGATCTCCCCTATTTGGTTTGTACCTGAGATATAAAATATTATTATAAAAAGTTTCAAAAATTAGTAAATCATAGATAAATGATAAAAGAGAAATCTCCCCTGAGGGAGTAATTTAGTGATATGTTTTTGATTATTTATATTCTATGTACATGATTCTTAATTTGTTAGCATAATTAGCTAAGGTTTATTCACTATAGGCATATACATTTCTTATACTATATGTTTAGTATTGTAAAATATAACACCCACAAGCAAGCTTAGACCTCATCCTGGTATTGAGCGCCACAACCTCTGATATTTTGGCTTGCATTATTGTGTGGTATGGGCTGCAACCGCATGTTTGCAGTATGCCTCATTCATAAATACCATGCAAAGTTGTTTATTTTATACACTACCATGAAAGTCTTGCATTTACGCCCCAAATGGTCTCATATGGAAATTTTGGCATATTTTACATAATACAAGGAAGTTGGCCTAGAAATGGCTATCTGCACAAAGTGCGCAGAACTGTTTTTAAAGCTTCAAGTTACCAAAATCAGTAAAGGCCAGGAAGGGGCCAAGTTGGACCCAGATACTTAAATGGCCACAAAGGTCCAAGGAGTATGGAATGGCCAATTTGCCCAAGGATAATGAATATGGTAAAATTGCCATAAATTGGATATTGCATTCATATGCCATATGGATGTCCAAGAGGTTGATTGCCATGGTTGTGACAGCTGCAAGGAGATCATGCCAAAAGATATGAGCTAATAACTCCAAGATTACAATAGTCTTTTGAGAAATCATAAAATAAATGTTATTAAGAAATCAGCTAGTCAAATTTAAAGGACACCTGGCCTTTGTGGAAAAAGGGAAATTCTAACCAAATTCAAAAATGATGCCTGGAGGTACAAAATAGAGAATTCATTTGAAAATGAATTCTTTCACTCAGATAAGGACAAACCTTTGACTTGGTTCCTAAAAAAAGCTGAAAGGTTTAATTTCCTATATTCAGAAATGTCACAAAATATATTAGATATGAAAATACTCAAGAAATGAGAACTGGAATATTTCCTAAGAAGTAGGTGCATAGAGCCATGTTCCACAGAATAATTCATCAATGCACTAGAAAATATTGTAACCAGAAAAATATATGAAGAACCTGGAAGAAATTGAACATGAAGAGTCAAAAAAACACTTATTAAAAAAAATAAAAAATAAGAGCCTGCAAAGCCCAACAATACCCAGTACCAAAGAAAATTCCATACATGTGGTGGTGTTGGGAGCTTAGCCCATAATCTCCTTAAAAAATAAAAAATCAGATTTTGGAAACAGAATATCACAATGATAATAAAGAAGAATCTTCTTCAGAAAAATCGAATGAGGACTCAGAAACATCTGAAAGTGATTAGCTCAATATAATTAAACCCAAAATTAATAATATTTCTTTAATTTATGAGGTATTAGATTTAAAATCCAATTGAACATAAATTGGAAAATCTCATTCATGTCTTAAAAAAATAAGGGTATTGGTAAAAACACGTAAGCAAATAAGTAAAAACATGTAATAGCTTATGTGTTTTTAAATGAAATATGGCTTTTTATGGCATTTATGATGCCATTAATGCCACTTGTGGCCTTAAAAATTCCATTTATGGCATTAACATTGCCATCAATGGCATTATCAATGCAATATTTCTGATTCTATTAATGCCATTTATAGCATTAACAGTGCCATAAATGACATAACAGTGCTATAAATGGCATTAACAATGCCATTTATGGCATTAACAGTGCCATAAATGGCATTAACAGTGCCATAAATGGCATTAACAGTGCCATAAATGGCATTAACAGTGCCATAAATGACATTGACAGTGCTATAAATGGCATTAACAGTGCCATTCATGGCATTATCAATGAAATATCATTGATGCCATTAATGCCATTTATGGCATCAACAATGCCATTTGTGGCATTAAAAATGCAACATTTCTGATGCCATTAATGCCATAAATGGCATTAATAATGCCACATTAACAATGCTATTAATGGCATTACTAATACCATGAATGGAATTATCAATGCAATAAATGGCATTGTTAATTCCATTTATGTAATGCCACAAATGGAATTTTTGATTCCATAAATGGCATTTTTGATGCCATTTATGTTATAGTTAAGGCTATTAATTCCATTTTTAAGGCCAATGTTAAGGCCATTCATGCCATTTTTAAGGCCAATGTTAAGGCCATTTATGGCATTGTTAAATGCATAAATGGAACTTTCAAGGCGATTAAATTCAATTTATGGCATTGCTGTAATGCCATTTATGCCAATTTTCTGGCCATAAATGGCATCTGTATGTCATTCTTGATGCCATTTATGGCATTATTATGTCATTAGTGATGCCATTTATGGCACTTTTGATGTCATAAATGGCACTGTTAATGCCAAGAATCAAATTTTAACTTGCACTCACCATAAATTACATTTTGAATTCAATTTATGTCATAAATGGCATTTTCAATTTAATTACAAACATGAACAAAAAAACATAAAAAAACATGGACTTTTTGGGCCTACAAATTTTCTTGCAAAAAAATACCAAAATGTTGGGCTTCTGGTTTATTATTCTTAACATTCTCACCTTCATTTTAAAAAAAATACTGAAATTAATAAGTGGGAACATTTTTAATGAATTTTTTCAAAAAAATGTGGCATTTTACCAAATTTCCCAAAATAGAAAAGTTGGGAAAAGAAAAAAAAATTGAAAAAATTTGGGGACCTTCACATCCCATGTCAGAAAAAATATGGCAAAGAAAAAAGGTAGAAATTCTCAAAACTGAGCCTGAGGAATTTTTATAAAAAAATTAGGTCACTTATGTGTTTTTACCATAAAATTACATGTTTTGGCCATAATTTGGTAAAAACATGTAAGGGCTTACGTGTGTTTACCAACACCCAAAAATAAAAGATGCCAAACTTTATAGAGCAAAACCTTAAAAAGGAATGGGATATACTACTGGAAAGCTAGTATAAGCATTTTAATGAAAAATCAAGAGGAAAAGATAAGCTTGGACAAAGCTGCATGTTCTACTTGTGTTGGGAAAAATGGTCTGAATACACTTTTACCAGCTTTCAAAGAGAAAGATATATTAAACCAAGGGGTCAAATATTCTTAAATAATAAGAAAAGAATTAATGTAATAAAAATGAATCAACTAGCGCAAACAAACACTTATTGATAAGTGGATAGTTGAAAGAAGAAGAATTCAATCAAGAATCAACAGAAAAAATGAAGGAAACGTTCATTGATCTCCTTTATGAATGAAAAGTTCTTTTACATTCTATAAAAAGCCATTATGTTCTTTATTTTGCAATAAAAGAGACAATATACAAAATTTAGAAGAACCTCATTCACCCCAGTTAGGAAGACCAGCTTTTCCAGCCAGCCCAAGATATAGAGAAGACTTAGAGGTCTACATTAAGTAATTGATGGAACTGGGGGTCTTAACGAAGGTGGTAAATAATGAACAAGTAGAGGTGACTACACCTGTTATTATAGGCTGGTAAAATGGTAAATGATGGATGGTAGGGGATTTCTGGGCTTTGTATCACTAAAGTATCCCTGACAGCTTTCCAATACCTACAATTGATGAGACCTTGACACAGTTTTCAAAGGCTGCATGTACCAAAACCATGGATTCTCTTAAAGGTTTAAACCAAAAGTTCTGAACAGAAAACTCCACAATACTACTAAGAATATCAGTCTACTGTGATATATATTAATACTTAATGATGCCATTTGGTATAAAAAATGCCCCTCTGTCACAACCATGTAAATCCACCCTCTTGTACCTCATTGTGGCATATCCATGCCATATCCAATATATGGTGATTTGGCCATATCCATAATCATTGGCCAAATTGGCCATTCTCATGTTTTATGGCCTTAATGGTCATTTTATCATCTGGGGCCAACCAGGCCCCTTCACCATCATCAAGCCATTCTAGGCTGTCTCTTTGCTTTTGGGCATCTTGGGTATTTTCCATACAACAGGGAAAATACAGCCCAAAAGCCTGTATTTGGATTTCTAAGCTTTCAATACAGTTTGTGCACTTTAACGCATTTTGCGCAATTTTGTGCATTTGTCTGTATTAAGCCATTTAGGCCATATTTTGCATGTATTATGTGAAATATGGCCAAAAGGCCATATCAGACCTTTTGGGGCTTAACTGCCAGATTTGTACATTTTGCGCACTTTAACGCAAATACAGTTTTAAATCTGTATTAGCTGTATTTGGCCAAAAACCCAATAATGGCCAAATACCCCAAAAGACACTTTATCATCTATGAAGCCTCCAAAACCCCAAGTTTCACTCTTATCCTCCTGGAATCATTCCAAAAGATCTTTGGCCTATTTCAACATTCAATAACCAAAAGTGCCATATATGGTGTTATACACCATTATGCATCTTTTTTCAGAAGCAATACAATGGTGGGAATTTCAAATGTTTATTTCAACTTTTCAAAAGGTCATCAAGGCACACCTTCCAGAGGATTCAAAGAGGATCAAGGGAAAGTGTCATAATCTCAAATACCAATGACACCATCAAGCAATCAATGGTTATTCTCACTCACAGTATTCCTCCAAGGGAATAATGGCTGTTCATTCTCAAAGGATATTCAAGAGGCAGTTCCAAAACAATTTGTCAAGGGTCAATGCTCCACCAATCCACCTTGGCAGCCCAATTCATTCAGTAAAATCTCAATTCATCAAGACCTGTATTTTCCATTCATACACCAGGGGAAGATCATTCAACCCAGTTCATTTCCTAATCTGGCAAGGTATACACTTCATCAAGCTGTCATTACAGTTTCAAGGATTCAATACAGACCAGCTGTCAGCCTGAAGGAGTCAAGCTCTCAGCTCACCACATATACCAGCCTCCTTTGATCCTAGGAGGTTTTTCCCCCAGTTAATTAATATATTTGGATTTTATTTTATCTTTATTTATCTTATCATTTTGTTAAGTCAATACTGATATTATCAAGTCAGTCATTTAGAACCTTTTCTCTTTTGTTTCTTCGCCTGTCAATGGATATTTGGTGGTCATATCCTTACTAATTCTATTGTTCATTTTGGCAGGTTGAAACAGTGATTAAGGACTTACTTGGTTGGCTCTTTGGCCATTTGACTTCTCATTTGTCTTATTGTATCTCATCTTCGTACTTTCATTCTTCTCAGAGAAATTCAATTCTTCATTTTTGTTTTCTTTATTCTTTTGGAGTCTTCCAAGTGAGCTCCCTGATTGCTGAGTGCCAGGCCACTCTTGTTTTTCTGTCCAAGAGCCCCTGTGACATTATATTAATTAACTGGTAATTTCTTTCATTCTTTTCATTCTTTCTCTATAATTTGATTCACTCATTTGATCAAAATTATGAATCCATAATGCTTATGAACCTTATGATTCATTGTCACCTCTGAATTTTCTCTCATTCATTCTTCATTCTGAAAATTGAAAGCTGACCCCAATTTTATTTTGTTTCTCTTTTTTGAAATCTTATCTCAAAGCATCATTTTTAATTCATTCATAATTCAGGCGTAACTTTAATTTTCATTTGATTTTCAAATTTTTCATCAAGTTATTCAGAAACATTCTTCACATCAAAATTCATATTTGATTTATTCTTCAAGAATTTTGATTTTTAAAGAAGAACTCACTTGATTTTGATTTGATTAATTGATTTATTTGACATATATTGATATTGACCTCAAAAAAGTTGATTGACCTGAAGATTTCATTGCTTTTGCCAATTTTTCACATCAAGAATTTTGACATCAATTGATTTTGCCCCAAGGGTTCATTTTGATTGATCGATTTTCTGCAATATTTTGATTTTGATTGATTTGACTTATTTGATTCATTGCCTTCAAGTTTCCATTTGATATTTAATTGATTGATTTACCTGAAGATCTCCTCTGATTTATTGATTTTTATTGATTTTCTTCAAGATATTGATTGTTGATTTTTGATGTCAGGATGAAACTATGACAAAGATGTAAATAGGCTAATTACAGATTTGACTATGTTTGTGACATGGTAAAAATGTTTTAAAAAAGATTTATAAAGGTTTAATATGGTTTAAAATAAAATTAAAGGGCTTTACTATACTGGGTATAGTGGTGGTAAGCGCTATTGAAAGCCCTGGGTGCAGCTTTATCTGTTGGGTTACAATAATAAGAGTCTACAATAATTAAGGATTATAATTATACCTGATTATTTAACCAAGAGTAAAACTGTTTTTGACAGTTTACTACATAGGTTATTCAAGAGTAGGATGAGGAGACAATTCTGGCTGTGAAAAGCCTCCTTTTTATCCTGAAATGGGGTGGAAAGGGTGCTAGAACTTTCCACGTGGAGGAAGTGAAGATTTTTCACTCTCTAGGACTGGCTTGTGGCTTGAAAACAGCCTGTATAGCCTTTATTGGGCTCAGATGTGGTTTTGAAACCACATCTGGGCAGTTTTCACCAATACAGGGTGAAAATTTTCATCTGGGGACCTCACAGCCTGATTCTGACGTGTATGACGGGAAGAATGCTGTACAGAAGCTGTATGGGACCCCAGTATAGACTGACATATGAGGTATTGAAGTAAAAACAATCTCCTTTGTCTATTTGACACCTCATATTCATGGTTATGGGATATTATCCCATGGTAAGGCTGTATATGACAGCAGGTGGGATTTTGACCTTAAAACAGTCATAACTGTTTCAATTCTTGAGATATCAACCTCAAAATGGGTTCAGTGTGTAGCCCTGTATGTGCTCTACCCAATGGTACCTCATTTGATATGGGTATCATTAAATATGGCGAAGTTATCCCATGTACAAGATTTTTGTACATTTGTGTGGTATGGGCAAAAAGCTGTATTGAGCTTATTTGCCCCATAACTTTTGTTATAGTTAAGCTATGGGGAAATGGATGACACCATCCGATAGCCCTGATTGTTCTCTTTCCAAAAATACCCCACTTCAAGTACCTCAGACCAAAACTGTAGAGGTTAGATGCGAGGTGAATGTTTTGTTCACCCTTATTTGGCCTGAAATTGACCATAACTCCAGTAATATTGGTTCTAGCTCAGTTTGGCTGGTACAATTGGATAGCCCTGGCTTAGAGCTTCATTTTGAGTACCCATTTGATGGGGTTAATCCTCTCCTTCTAGATTTTAGATGAGAGGTTAAAATTAAGGTTTATGCTCAGCAATAACTTTGAGCAGGAATAACTTTGTTATTTCTTGTCCTATGGTGATGGGACTTATGTTTTCAGAAATAGGTGAGTTTCCTCTTTCTTTTGATACCTTCTGAGCTGATTTGGCTC